>CM070562.1:89833822-90506322 GCA_036346405.1 Phyllostachys edulis | reverse complement strand
GAGATCACCCAGAAGACGCGGTGGAGGAGGATGTCAAGGCGGCGGAAGGTGGTCGTCACCTGCTCTGGCAAATTCTTGGACAGAGGAGTGAAGACACTGTTGAAATAGTGTTCTTCCGCAGCACAGTTCAACATACAACGAGAGAGGTGCTTGTACAGTGCGGCTAGGTAGGCCATCAATGTCGGCGACAAGGAAATAAAAGAGGCAGCCATTTCTTTTTTTATAAGTACTAGATCATCTATATGTGGAGATGATCATCTTCGATGGCAGATGATCCTTTTATAAAACAAGGAATAAATTCGAGCGTGAGACAAAGAGACGACGGGAGCCGAAGCGGATGCGACGAAGAGACGCAGCAAGATCGCGCGATTTAAGAAACTCATCGGGCTTCAACCGAGTCAGAGCGATATTATCACTGACGGTTATAATAAAACCGCCTCGTGATATGTAGTAATATCACTGAGCGGTTATTGTTAGGAACCGCTCGTGATGTTTCACTTGACGGTTCTTTGTTGAAAACCATCTCGTGATATGTAGAATTATCACAGACGGTTATTAATAACCGCTCGTGATAATTCACGACGGTTTTAGCTATGAACCGCTCAGTGATATTACCTCTTTACAGCGGTTTTTAGCGCGACAAGAATACGCATTTGTCTCTAAACCAAAACCATCTGTGATTGCATGTAATACAGACAGCTTTGGTCAATTGTCTGTGATGGGGCGTCCATTATTAGCCTTCTTGTAGTAGTGTGCCCCAAGGTCCATAACCGTTATGATGACCTTGTCAAGTTAAACCAATGCTATGCGTGTAAGTGTCCGACACAAACTGTCAAGGAATACTAATGGCACTCTGCTTTAGCAAGACCCACCATTAAAATACATAACTTTGGATGGTGCAGCTAATTGGGAGGGCATCAATTTAACTTAATATTATGTGAGAGAATTTTATTTCTACCATGTTAAAAGCATTTAAAGCAATTAAATAACATGCATAGAAATAAATGAACAGAAATATAAAGACATTCACAGATAATCAAATTGCATTGTGATATAGTATGACCCTTCCACATGGGATCTCCATCGCCATGTCTCCAAGTGGTCAATTCCTCCAAGTACTCCCACTAAGCCATTACTCATAGTAGCATTAGTAATAAATTACATGGAGTGAAGAAGCATCACAAGTCGACACGCAGGACGTTATACAAATATAGACGGCCTTGGGCTGCAATAAGCATGACACGCATGTTATGAGCATTACACACATACATGCATCTCATACATCATGGGTCATACTATTCACATCAGTCCCTGCAAAAACAAGTTATGCATAGAATCCAATTCTATCGGGCGACATGAACACATACTACCTATAACACGCGGTACGATTACCCAGCACGGTTGTCCCTTATTCATGAAACCGAGCCTTGGAAATCATCGGACTAATCAAATTAACCCTATTCCGAACCAATCCGATCATTGCCTTGATACGACCACACACTGCGGCATACTCCGATGACGGAATTCCGACCGGTAGAAGTGTTATGCAGTGTGGTCGTCAACAAGCGCAATAAACCATCTGGTTCTTTTAGCTCATACCTCCTCGTAAACCCATCTACTACCACTAAAAACCGATCAATCTTATCGACCAGGGCCTAGATCATTCCATTTATATGGATCGATCTAGGTTACCAGACCCGACCAGTAATAGATCCAATTTACTACTACCACATATCAAGTATATGCGACCTATCCAGATCAAAAACTATGCAGAATGGCTCTGATACCACTGTAGGGATACGGGTAGGCTACAATAGCAATAATTCAAAATTTCTACCACGTAAACCAGGAAGCCAAGCAAGAAGATGATCACAGATCGTTACCACCAGACGCACAGAGCAACGGAAGAAGAGTTGGAGCAGTCTGGTCCAACGTAGAGCATGCTGATGTAGTGGTCGTAGTCGATCATCCAGCGTCGAGCACGTTGATGTAGTGGTTGTAGTCGATCGCCTCCTCCAGCAACCTCTGCAGTTCCTTATAAAGATCGCAAATCATTCTCAAGCACAACAGCAACTGCAGTAGCGTCTCTACGGTATCCACACGTCCAAGGAAGGAACAACCGTATGCCGGTGTGCTAGCACCATGTCGCACGGCAGAGCTCTCAGAAAGATGGTGGCTAGGGTTTCCGTGGAGCAATTTACGTCAACTCGTCTGTATCGCTATAGCCTCAAGCATCTCTTTATATAGTGCTCGTGACAGATCCTATCCGAACACGTTTGACGAATCGTATCCGTACTGGTTTGTTCCAACCCGTTAAGTGTGTGACCCATTAGGTTTATGCATAATCGGTTGTAACTTGGAAACCCTTTCCGACCACGAGTCGTTAGCGGTTCCTAGCCAAACATAACGATTCCCGAATACACGCAAATTATATTGGACGAACCTTATTGCAATATGATCTACGACCAGGTCCTCATCACTTACGACTAGGTCCTATCTCTATACGACCAGTTCATATTTGGTCACGGCCAGTTCGTAACTCCTTACGACCAGATTACGACCACTATGTGATTACGTTTGACCAGTCTACGACTAGCTCGTATCTCCATACGATCAGTCTGTAACTGATCGAACTAAGTGACCTACTCGTGTATTCTCTCTTTGCCTCGCGATATCTGGTTGAACTCCAGGTGAGATGTTGTGTCATCCATGGACTGTTCAATACTTTCTTGATCGAGTGTCGGATAACTTCACGTGGTCGAACACTTCGACCACTAGTGGCATGGCAATGCACTTACTTTATCCGACCACAACGAGGGGCCCAGAGACATCTCTCTTGTTATGTTAGGAGGGGCAAATCCCATATCCGACTAGTCATATTCCTCCACATGTTTCAGAGCAGACCCGAAAG
The DNA here is from genome assembly GCA_036346405.1 of Phyllostachys edulis. NCBI lineage: Eukaryota > Viridiplantae > Streptophyta > Magnoliopsida > Poales > Poaceae > Phyllostachys > Phyllostachys edulis. The sequence goes on along the minus strand of CM070562.1, from coordinate 90,503,411 downwards.
CTACCTTTATAACTACCCAGTTACGAGTAGCGATTGGCAATCCCTAAGAGTGCTATTACACATGTAGGAAACCATGCTGATCTCAGGTCTAAAGATTATACATCATCATTGCTTGAGACCAACTAACGGCACATGGAATCATAACAATCTCAATAGTGTCTCAAGGTGGGTCTTATCCAACACCATGTTCTCTAACATGTGTCCATATTATTGGTTTGATATCTCCATATCCATGACTTGTGAAACATAGTCATCAACCAATACATATGCTAGTCTATTCACATGTGTTCTCATATGTTTCCGACCAGGGAACGTTTAAGAATAATCATCGCAGAAATATAAAGTTTCACAATCAAGTCACATACTTGATAATAAATATTAACGATATTATTCTAGGAACAAGATAAAATATTATCCAATGTTATGAACATAATGAAATATAATAATCTCTATGATTGCCTCTAGGGTATATTTCCAACACCTATTACCTTCTGGTGATGATTCTCATTCGTCAGACATTTCTTCTTATCCTACTCACCATTACAGTCTTGTACCCTTCAACAACAATTCAAGAATGGTTTATCAGTGGGTGGAATCCGAATATTACCAACAAGTTTATAATCATTGGCTCCAACATGCCCATGAAACATACACTTGGGATCAATACAAAGCCTACCTAGCTCAATATGAAGGACTTGTACTCGTTGATAACAATGAGTATATTGCACAACCTTCGCGTTTCTCGACAATGTATTGGTATGAATTGCCACCATTATTGTTTTTAGTATGCTAGTCAAGTTATTATTCATTACCATTAACTCATGTTTTTATTATTTTAGATGTTGCTGAGTACTTGGGTGGAGAGGGCTGCGCTAGAGAGTGAAGCTAGCAAGGTTTTCTCTATTTTTTGTAATTGCTACTTCATTAAACTCTTAGAGGATTTCTACTTCATTAAACACTCTACAATTACTAATTACCAAATTTCATTTGTTTTTCGATTTTACCGGTTTTTCAACCGGTTTTTTCGGTTACCGCCTGGTAACCGGACCGATAACCGGCCGGGATGAAATTGAATTCAAATACTGCCTTCCGAATTTTGTTCGGTTTTAGCGGTTTTACTCGTTATCGTACGGAACCGCTATCGGCCTCGAGCGGGATTTTGCCCAGTAACGGTTCTTTAATCCTTAGTTGCAAGCACCAAAGCCTTTCACTACCAACATTACTAGTAGTACAATAATATATACCTCCTGACACCTATACTTCCTAAGTTCACAAATTGCGATAACCATTTCAACCTTGACCAGGATATAAAAGGAATAATCAATTATTTACCACTGCAAAGATATAGATTTCAGGATTTATCACTCTATATGTGAATGATATCTAAGTTCTGAAACCACATGTCATAGACACATAAATAGCAAATCCTGAATTGTATATTTTGAGAGTGACAAATAATCATATCTCTCCATATAAAATGACCGCATATATTCAGTACTGCGGAAGTACTCTTGACGGCAAACCTACCTGTACCATTCCATGTTTCTGGTGTCAGGTTGCATTTATAAGAAACAGTGGGAAGTGGAGACACCGACCGAAGCCAAGCGCATGCTTTATCAAAGAGAACCACGTTTCATGCATCAACCACTGCAAGTTCAGAACTCAAGGGAACTCGCCTGATAAAAGACGGGAGCACCACTGTGGCACGAAAAGGTGGCAGCAAGGTCCCTCATCTCGGTGAAAAAAGCGTGTAAATCGGCAGGCAGGCAGGGGCGGCGGTTTCACCGTCATCCGCTCCCGTCACACTGATCTCGGCGGGACCCCGGCGCCCTACCGCGAAAAAGCCATTCCATTCACTTTGGTCGGGCGGGCGATATCGCCGATGGGAAAGTGAGAATATATCGCTAGCGACCGGTGAGTGGAGACCCAGCTAGCCGGTCTCCGTTCCAACGGCGACAGCGAACTTGCCTCGTTTATATATCTACACTGTACTGGTGGACTCATCGGTGTAGTGTATACTGTATAGCATGCAGGCCTGTGTGTGCAATGTGTGTCATACCACTGTATGTATGTGTGCAGTGTGCTGTTCTATTCATTTCTGCATACGGTTTCTTTGTCGAATATTTGGGTAGTTCAGCCTGCAGATTCTGATGTATGGAGCCGGTAGTAGGAGGCTGGAATTTCGTTCCGTGGCATGGCCGTCGCTTCGGGAATGATTCAGCGGTTTGCACAAGGATGGAATAAAGGTGGTTGAGGCCGAAACAGCAGCCCAATGTCCAAATCAGCGGACGACGATAACCTGTCTGCGGCGTGGGTGTTGGGTAGTGGATGTCACTATATATTGCCAAGTCCTCACTGTTACTGGGTCAGTCATGACTTCATCTGGAAGCAAGCCACTCGTAAAATTCATCAGTGGTAATTGGTAAGCTGAGTCATACTCGCCCATAATACAGCAGCTATTGAACGGCACATGGCCCTCGTGATATAGCTCACCATCATCACTTTGCAGTCGATTCAAGTATTCAACCTTTACCAAAACAAAAAGGTGCAAAAATCGACTGATCAACTAGCCCCAGGGATTCTTCACCAAACAAATCAAAGCCTCGTGTCACACATTTCGGATCCTAGGAACAACTCCTCTGATGCCTGATGGAATTGCGCTAATGTAAGACAAACAAAAACGTGTTCTATGTCTTCTGAAAATCGCATCTCTGCTGGCCTGTGCAGAGCTACATCCACCACAAACTGTTTGTAATAATTTTGCCAAACTGTCCATCACCACCCGTGGATAGGCACAGCCAGCACTGTGTTCCTATCTTGAATTATAGCTGTGAAGGTATTGTTCAGAAAGAGTGAGACTGTACATGTAGCAACTGACAGGTACTTGTATCAAAGCATATAGCAACATTAAGAGTCTACAGAATTCGTGTACAGCAGCATCATTTCCAGCCTCTGAGCATCTCTCTATACAATGACTACAACCCATCTGCTAACAACTTTCAAACACTACTCACTGGTACTCTGATGAGCCCAATTAACTACCATAGGTGGAACACATCATCGGACCGCTCTGGAAAGAGCATGGGTAGATGTCTGCCGAAGGATGCTGATGCCTAGTTCCCGGCATTTATTCCAAAAATCCGGACCTTGTGCATGTTCGGTAGTTTGGCGACCACAAGCACAGTAACTGCAAGAGTATTGAGGAAGAGCATAGGATGTTGGTAGTCCGTGGTGTGCGAAGCTATCAAATATCTGTGGAGGAAATAGAAAAAAGCATACCGCTGCAGTTAGTAACAGATAGTAAAATATTGAAAATAAAACTCTGCAGAAAGTGTCATCACGGATACCACGATTCTGCACTATACTTCTCATTGGCAACTAGGGTTAGCATAAGAATAGTAGCGAATAAGGCATAAAAATCATACTTATGTTTATTTCAGGACTAGGTACAAGCCTACAACCTAGAATGCCTATTCAGTATTCACCCTATATGCCATGTGAACCTGATGTAGTGCCTGAAAAGATTAGCAACAGGAACTACAGAAGTCACATGAAAGATCAGTCCATATTTATTGCCCTACAGTCATGATACCACATCTTCAAAAAATTATTAACCATAGGAAATGTACAGAAGCCAACGAATATCTGCCAAAACAACTGTAGCGTTGCACTATCCTGAACAAAATTATATTATGGAAATGTAGGCGAAGCATTCAATTGTACACATTGTCTGACAGATTCTAATATTTACATGCTATAATTAGATAAATAATCCACCTCCCGCATGGCAACATTTAATGTTTATCTCCATGTCCTTGCATTAACCATTATGCGTATTTGGAGCCAGCCAACTATCGATTGATGCTAGAGCCAGCCAACTATCGATTGATGCTAATGCTAGAAATAAAGCAGTTTTCTCACTGCAGTTTTCCTTTATTTCTTTATAGTGAAAGAAAAGAGCGACACAATAACACAAAAGGTCCAGTCAGATGTGAAAACATAGTAAACAAGTCTTTATTTCACAAGCCTTAGTTCATCTTTGGAAGAATTCTGGCTTTCGTCACACAGAGGTTTCCTCTGTCCTCGCAGATGTCCAGGAGCTGAGTAGAAGTTTTTTCTGTTTTTGATATTATTTTTGCCAACCGGGCGGATCATCTTTGTGTAGCACCTGGCTCAATCAGGTGCCTCATTTTCTTGTAGACACCTTACTCAAAGATTGTACTCCTATCTCTGAGGAATGAAATTAAGCTCCTGATTTGGGGGTGGGGGTGGGGGTGAGAGTAATGATGGGCACATGTAGAAGTTAAACTATCGTTGAAAATGGCAGGAAGAATGATTTCGCAATTTCCAGAGCCAAGTTGGAAAGTGATTTTCCAAAAAAAAAAATGAGTGGGATGCTGATACTTAGAAGTCAGGAGAGCATGAAGTTGGCAAATTTCTCCAGAACGCTTGAGCGTGAACCCAAGGTCCGGAAAAACAAAGATAATACAGAGTATTGGAAGCACATGAGATAGCCAAATGAGACCTTCAACAAAAAGCATGGATGCTGTCCAAAGTGAATTTGTGATTGCTTGTACTAATGCACTAACACAACTAAATCCTAGATCCCCCTCATCCAAACACCCCATTAACATTTAATTTTATTCTTAATTCATTTAAGGCAATCCTTTTCACTTAGCAGAAAGCTGGAGAAAATCCCCACAGCACATAGAGTCATCAAATGAGCACAACAATCATAATTTTCAACAGTGAGCAAAAGACAATGCTACTTTGAGGCTGCGAAAAGTATGAAGCGTGACTCAACAAAGTATCAAACATGAGAGACCAATAGTGACAGGTTGCGGTTAGCCTTTTTGTGGACGTAACTCAGCTAAAGCTATCTTAACAAGCTACCATGCATAAAAGTCGTGGAGAGGATTTTGTCTTGTCACTTCTCAACAAAGCTAAATGGAGCATATCATGCCCTCTGAAGTCTTAAGGGCCAAAAATTATGTCTATGTTTGTCGCGGATGTGCATACTATCAGGATTAATTTGGGGTTCTCATTTTCATCTCATTAATTTAAAAGCATGATAATGGTTACTTGAGCAAAAAAGCCAATTCCTTAAACTCAGCAAAGTGCCCAGTTGATTTATTTCTACGACATATCTAGACAAGGATGGCAAATAGATTATATGTATCAGGGTTGTCCGGTTGTACAACTCCCTAAATGTTGAAGTATTTCTCAGTAGCACATCTATCTAATAAAGAGATGGGTATATGCAGATAGATTTTTTTATTATTAATTAACTTTTTTTTGAATTTTATTTTAAACTTAACCCCGACGCACTTTATTTCCACTCGACCCTTTGATCACGTCACCACCCGTGGCGTGACAAAATAACACCACACGCCACTCATTTCGATCAAACTCTTGTCACGCCAATCGAAGTGGCGTGACAAGATATTTGGTCACGCTACAACCAAGTGGCGTGACAAAAAGTGCTATTTTAGGGACTTATTCTGGCGCGTGACAGTGTTGTTTTGTCACGTCACCACCCGTGGCGTGACCAAAAGGGTCAGAATTGGAAATAAAATGCGTCGGGGGTTAACTTTAAAATAAAATTCAAAAAAAGGTTAATTAATATAAAAAGTTCGTGCAGATAAGAAACTAACATGTGCACAAGAAGTGGGACACCTACAGGATTTGAGATTCCATAAAGACAATTTACTATGTTCTTGGTTCTCTTAGGTCCAAAGCAAAAGCAAGGATAGGGGTTACACTTCAACATCAAATGCTGTCCAGTGAGATTTCCCACAAGTTTGAAATCAATTACCTTTTTAAAAGTTAGAAACAGAAGATATCAATTCCAAAAGGCACAAAACAAGTTTTTGTCTGGGTCGTACAAATTATGGTTTTCAGTTAAATAGCGGTAGCAACTGTAGAAAGTAATGAGAAATAACTGTAGCAACTATAAAAAAAACAGCGATAATACACTAGGAGTGTTTTTATTTTGCACTAAGGTACAAGTACAACTGCATCAGATGCAGATGCTATAAAAGATTTATGGATTCAAGTATTCACCAACTACATCATAGAAGTGTACAATCAAGTCACATATATGCAAAATAGTGAAACAACATAAGTGACCAAAGATTAGGCTGCATAGAATAGAAGATCTAGATATTGACTAGTAAACTTGAAATGAATGTAACTTGTAATTCCGTATTCACTAAAGAGAATTGTAATGCATACAGACCAGCAGTTTCAAAAATATATCACGACGGTGTGACAGGGGTAAATGAGACATTCAGCATATAGCTATCCATGTTATTGCTCCTCAGCGTCCCCAGAGAGTTATGATAATTAAAATGGACAGAAATATAACAGAAAAAATACTTACAGGACTAGAGGAACCACAGCGAGAAACTTCCTGTTACGAGTAAGCTGTTTGCCATTGTCCATTTGCTCCCACCAAGTTAATGTATTGTACATTCCCTGGTCATCGGCAAAAGGTGTTCCCTTCTTCCAATGGAAAAAGTGGTATGTGATCTGAAACAAAAGATTCAATGGGAAAAAGAATACTTACAGGACGAATTTGGCATTTCTGCTTACAGGACGAATTTGGCATTGGCAGAAATGCTTAACAAAATGTGCAAGGAGAAGTCAAGCAACCAAATCAGAAATCAACGTGCCCACTAACAACAAGTACCAAATACATCTACATGGTTTTACTTATTTATATATAAAAAAAGAAATCAAACATTTAAAACATAAGTAAGCTAAAGGAGTACAGTCCCAATTAGATCAATTTGGAATCTGGAACAATGTTTGGACTAACTTCATATGAAAAAATAATCATGTAAGGCAAACACATATGAAAAGTCATATTTCGAAGTATCATTACCATGTGTGTGTTCCTCAAGAAGGCAAAACTACATGTTACACTAACACAATCACTGACGAAAGAAGTGGCACTGTCATTAATCTGAATATTTATGCTCCTCGGGCTTCAGGGCTTCAGATAATATGAATTACAGCGGTCCTTTCCCAACTTATAAACCCAACCAACTTGGAACAAAGTGCAGGTTCAGGATGTCACCCATGTTGTTCAAACAAAGTGGTGGTAAAAATATTGAGCATAAGCATCGACATCAGCCAATGGAGATATCGAGGACAAAACAGAGGCTTTGCTTCTGCTTTTGACTACACCCTCATCGTTCTAACGGAACTAAAAATTTCTATTGAACTGGGAAGAGGCGCCCTGAAACTGACATAAGCTACCAACCCAACCTACATTAGTGATTAGTGTGACCGCATAGGGGTTCCAAACTTCCCATGGTCACTTATACACACAACTGTCCATCCAACGTCATTTGATCAGGTCGATGGACCTAAACTATACCACATATTGATATCTCTATCAATCAATTACTCAATTTTGGGGCCAAAATACGGCGCCTAATCGAGCTTAGAGCGGCACAGCACACCCTAAAAGCAGCACCTACACGTCACGGTCACATTAATGCCCCCCCCCCCCCTCTCACAATCCACAACTAGACCGAGGCGTCCGTTACAACCTCCGGTTCAGTTCATCAGATCCACGACACGAAGGCATCCCATCACGATTCAGCGAGCCACAAATTGGCACGCAAAAAACGAACGGCAAGAACCCATGGAACGGGGGGGGCAAGGGAGGGCGTGGTTACCGCGAAGTGGAAGAGGTTGACGACGGTCCATGCCATGCCGGGGGTGCAGCCGAAGACGGAGATGACGAGGAGCCAGGAGAAGAAGAGGATGAGGATGTAGGTCGTCCAGACGCCCGGGTACATGAACCACTCGGTGTTCTTGTTCAGATCCGCCGGAGGCACCGCCTGCACGTACAGCTTCGCCATCGGCCCTCCCTCTCCTCGCCCTCTCTGCCTGCCTGCCTGCCTGCCTTCCTCTCCGGCCGCCGGGACGAGCTGCGTGTGTGGCTGTGTGCTGTAGCTGCGCAGCGGGGCGGGATTTTATAGGAGCGACAGGATCGGTGGGAGGAGGAACCGAGGGGGCACGGGGGAGGAGGCTGTCTGGTCGTTCAAAGATGGAGGCGCAAAAATAAGGAGGCGGTGAGAGGGACGGACGGGTAGATAGAAGAGTAGAGAGGAGGGGCTGAGTTGGGGCGAGAGAGCGCAAGGGAGAAGACGAGACTCGGGAGCGGATCGGGTCAAAGATGGAAGGAGGAGACGGTTTTTTGGGCCGCATGGGCCCTTCATAGCTTTGGTCCTGCCACATTGGACGCTATGGGGGCATTGCCCATTGCGACATTCTCAAATCTCATCAGCGGCTGCAGCGCCCGGCCGGCACATGACACAAACACGCTAGCTGCAGCGCCCGGCCCAATGACACAAGCTTGGTTCGGTGCATATACGCAACCGCGCGTTGCACCCGAGCGTCGCGTGCACACCGTCTGCCGCCCTCCGCCGATGCGGCGGCCAACAGGAGTACGATGGTAGGCAGGGCGCGCGCACGAGGTAGGCACGCTGGTGCCGCGCGCGTGGGGGTGATGTGATGAGCCACGCGACGCGACCGTGGCGGCAGGTGCGGTGCGGAGATACTGGGATCGATGTGCCGTGTGCGTAGGTTGGTGCGGCCGATGCAGTACGGGGCGGCAGGTGCGATGTGCATGGCCTACGGCTCGGTTAAGTTTACTAAGAGCCTTTCAGTCTGAGCATATTACAAGGTGATGGACAGATACTTGTCTTCTTCGGTTCGAGTCACGTAGTCCTCGTAGCCAGACGCGATGCCCTTTTGTTTTGTTCTGGCAGCCAAAGCCGTCAATCACTTATATTTGATAGAGTCAACAAGGGCCAGCGAAAAGAAACTTATTTTATTTCGTAACGGTGGAGCTTGCAAGGATATTCTCAGCTCAGGAGAGACTAATCTAGGTCAAATCCTGGACCGCTTCCCATAATTTGACTACCATCAAGCAAATACGCACTCATTGATCAATGGTTGGACTGCCATGTTCGAGGACAATTTCGGAGATACGACTGTTCGCGGTTGGGTCACTTCAAGGACATTCGAGCTCTGAAGTTGTTCCTGTTCAAATCGTGCTTGAACGAGAAACTGGAGTCATGGCTCAAATACGGACCTGGTTTTTACCTATGCCGGGTATTTAGGCTACAGATAGCAGCTGGTCAGCAGGCAAGTTTTCACCAGATAATGCGTTGAACACTTGTAATTATCGTTCCATTTTTCATCGTACCATAAGGACAAGGTTAATTACTACTATGTAACGTAGATGAGATCATGAAATTTTGAAAACATGAACATTCTGTGACACTCGAAAGCAGAAAAAAAAGAAGACAATAGAACTCAATTCTCCACAAGTTATATTGTAAGTCTAAGAACACAAATCAGTTATCACTACACAGGAACAACCAACATACACTCACACCAGTGTCCTGATTACAAACGATAACCTTGAGATTCCTAAAATGGTTACATAAGAATTTGTACATCTTCGAGTGAACATCACTAACTGAAAATTTTCTTCATGCCAAAATAGACGTTCGCTACATCCTCTAACGCTTGTCATTTCTATCAACACCGGACAGTCAGCATCTTGCACCAATCAACACTCCAAAATTCCAAATGCTTTCTGTTGACATGGCCTAATTTGATCTACTCGAAATGTTTGTGGTCGTTGCTATGTCTTGGCAAGGCCAACCGAAATTGATATTGGAGATTGCTGATGCTCCGCAAAAGATGAAACTCCATTAGTAATGACCTTGGTTAGCTGCTCAGAAGTTCGATTGAGGCTATTTTGCTGTAGTAACTGAACAAGTGACATAAATATATCCATCCTGGTCACACTCTTGTTTGCCTGCAAAGCCGAGAACACGTTAGAAAAGCAAGTAGTGAAGCCAAAAAAAAAGTCATCCAAAAAAATATTTTCTTCTCTACCTCGACAAGAAATCGCGCCATTATCTTGCCATCACGGAGTTCCATCAGTCCCTTCAAGATTGTCAGTCCAAACCCACGTATGGTGTCTGCTATCTCTAGAAAAAACCCGCGTTCCTCGCATAGCATCTGTCCAACAGCAAACAGATCGTCTCAAATGTCTGCATTGTGAAAAAAAGAGCAGTATGTTACTTCTGAACCATACCTCGACAAGCATCTGACCAGGCGGTGCAAGATCCTCAACAATTATTGGGCAAACCATAGTTTGTCCTGCAACCTCGTAGGCCCACGTGACACCACAATTGCTTCCAGCACTGGAGTTATCTTTCAAGACAACACCACTTGAGTTATCTTTCAAGACAGCACTGCTATCCTTGCTGATCATCTTCGCAAGAATATAAAGTCAGTATGAGGAAAGCCTAAAGGAATTGTTTTGGTTCTAGAAGGTTTATATGCATTCTTCAGAATGGCATACCTTTGGTTCATCAGCTTCCTTAATTTTCTCTGCATACTTTGTTACACTTTGTAGAAAGAGCATATGCTTGATTGTTCGGTCCAACAAAGCATCAATGCTACACTGTTGCGCAGAAGACAACATAAAACTCAGCCAGTTCTATCAGCCTAAACATAAATAAAGATAACGCGATCAATAATTACCTTTGCGCTGTTTGGAACTATCTCACGCAATTCCTTGACGCGATCTTGTATCTGCTGCCGATCTTTTGGTCTTGGCCGGGTGCTCTCACCCGGTCTAGCTCTTTTCTTGACAACCTTTACTCCCTCGGGCTTCTTTACCTGGCTGACCTTGGAATTTGCAGTGTTCAAACTGCAACAATCATCCATAGATAAATTCCCCAGGGACACTGGGATTGTCTTTGATGCTCCATTTGGCACATTTTCAGACGTATAGCTACTGGAAGGGAAGTTCAACGATGGTACTTGTTCCTTGCACATTGAAAAGGTGTCTTGAAGGGCGTACCTTGGCAATTGACAGCCAGAGAAACAACCAGCTAATGGATCAGTGCTAGCCACAACTGGACCACATGTTGTACCCGTATTGACATTACCACTAGCACCAAGCAGTTCTTCAAGGACAGATTCTGAAATCAACCCCCTCCCTTCAACAGAGAATGGATCACTACTTGCCTGTTCTGTAACGGAGTCTGTGGCAGTGCCACCGAAATGTGGAATGTTTCCTGCTAGTACGACACTGTCATCCCACCAATCATGCATGAGGGGATCAAATATCGTACTTTCGAGCAAATCAGTATTTTCTCCAAGCAAATCGGTATTTTCATTGTCTCCTTTTCTGTCAGAGTTTATCGTACCTACCGCAGTTTCTCCCAATATTTCATTCGGCAATTCATGGACTACATAATTAACCTGAGAAGTAAACCCAGCAGTATCGACCTCTTGCATTAGGGCACTTTGAACAAAAGAGGTGGCATTGTCAAATAAAATAGGTTTGAGCTCATCACCCACAGAAAAACAAGATGAGAGTGAATTATGAAAACTTGATGAATTTTCACTTTGGAGGCAATATCCTAATTTGTCAGGTGTACATGGCAACTCGAGCTCCATTCTTGGAAGATTGTTCAAACTGGAATACGCCGTGGTTGCACTTGCCAAACTAGAATCAGATCGTTTACTGGATTTAATCTGTAACGGATTTTCTGAACTAATACTGTTCTGCGTCAAATTGCTGACATTATGAAATACTCTGACCGCATTTATTGACTTGGAGTTCACTGGCATGGCCACTATATGAGGATTCAGGCGGTTGCAACTTTTGTAGGAGGTGAAACCATTTGAAGAACTCAGAGAGTAATTGCTTGAGGTACTTACTAAACTCTTTAGAGATTCTACGCTTACTGTGTTCTCCAGAAATTTTTTGTTTTCTGGGTCAGCCTTGATACGCATAAGACCCTTCGTGCTCAGAGAATTGAGTTGAAATTGCGGATTATACGGGAAAGCATCTCTATGAATATGTTCGGTTAAAGGATCCTGTAAAATGCTTTCCCTCTGACAAAATATGCCTTTAACATGATCCACAAACTCTGAGCTCTCAGAAACCTGGTGAATGTGAAATTTTGAATTTTCATGAGAAAGTATGCATATTGTCATGTCCTGATGCATACTGATATAATACATTTACGCTAATGAGTAAGTTTAGAGAGCACATATTTAATAGCATCCCACAAATTCTTCACTTACTGATTTAGCAGTCCAAACAAGAAATATTTATTTGATCAAGAATAGGCATCAGTCAAAAAATGGCAGCTTCGAACGAAGTCATGTAAATAATTTTCTTTAGCAACCAAAACAATGATATCAAGCAACCAAATAACCGATATCATGATCACGGAGATTGCCTCTTGTATTAGATAATCGTGAAGGCTGCATTTGAGAAACTTGTATGCTAACCTTTTGCATGGAGCCGAACTGTGCCACACCAAGCACCGGGATAGGTACTACTGCAATAGTCTGTAGATGATGTGTCGTTTTCAGTGAGTAATCACTAATTTTGTTCATCAATAAGAAATAGCCGATTTCTGCTCAAAGTTGGTTTAAAACCGAATAGTTTATGTTTATGAAATGTTCTTTGGAAAGAATACAAGGTTAAAAAAGAGAGAGCACAAACCTTTATTCCACTCAGGAACTGATGTTCCCACCAAGTATATCCCTACAAGAAGGTAACCTTGCTCTGTTAAAATAAGGAAACTTCTTATTTTCTGCAATAAACTTAGCAAAAGGAAGTATGGACAAAGAGGACGCACAAGTGAAATTTTATTTTGATAATCCATGTGTTATTTCTATTTAACAAACCGTGTGGCGTTGTCAACAAACAGGAGCTTTGACGTTAAATGGTATTTTCCTTGTTCGTAGTTTTTTTTTTTGGAGAATCTATGTAGGTGGTAGTATGAATAATATAAACTTCTAAAAACATCGCCTAAAGAAGTACAGGAGAACAGAGTAGGAAATCTGTACCTGAAATAATCCTAGATTTTCTGCATCGCTTGCCTGAGCCAAACTAAAGGAAATATCATCAGAAATCCATTGGCACTCCCCGCTTACTAGAGCTGACCCTATGATGCTAAAACAGAAGAAGAGAACATTATCAGTAAGTAGTTGAGACTTGAGAGTAAAAGCATCCTTAATGGAGCAGTACAAATTCAACTCTGAAAGGGAAAAACAGTGAAGGGGATAATGGGGAAAGTTAACCATATTTGTTAAGCTCAAATATTCTTCAAAACCAGGGTTAAATACTATCTTAGAATGTTTCCGCGGGAAACTCTGTACCAAACAATTAGCCGTTGTTGCAATATTGAAAACACAAGTAGGATCAAAAGCATTTAAAATATCAAGCACCAAGATAGCAATCTAAATACTTGCAAAAGATCAACTAAATAAAGCATAAAAAAAGGTCAATTGTGCCATACCCTTCTCCAACAACATGGACCTGATTAAGCATCTTCTCAACAATTTTTCTGGCTTCATCTTCACAGTTGTATTCTCCTACCGTAAGCAACCTTATATATGAAATATCAGCATCAGTAAAAAATTACAGTGGTATAATACTAATCAGCAGGAAAGCTCAAACCTACAGGTTTTAGGGAGAAAAGGGGTCTAACATTTGCACTGATCTTACGTAAATAAGCAAAAGAAACACACAAACCAAAAAGAAAATGATTGATGATGGTTAACTTCTGCGATGTATCCAAAAAGAAAAAATAAGACGTCCAGAAAAGAGGCGACAATCTTTCTGCCAATTTGGATGGAGTTGTCATGCTATGCCTAGGAAAGGGAGGAAAAGAAAGCAGCCTTTTATAGTGCATACCCCTGCATTTGGTACAATTGTAAGAGCTAGGAGGAGGTTACTCCTGCTGCAGAATCCCTGCGCGTTCAGTAAAGTAGCAAGTGTCCCAGTCCTCTCTTCAAGCAAATTACGTGAGAAATAGGGGTTACCTCGCAAATTTCTCACAGAAAGAGCACTGAGTAGCATTAGCTACGGATTTGTTTAAAAATTTCTACAGTATCCCTTACATGCTTACAGCTTACAGGCAGAGATTGGATAGCAACAAGAGAGAGAATTGCTAGTGGGGTATGCACTACTTCCTACCTAAAGAAAGCTCGAGAGCTATGTGCATCATCACTGTTGACGCAGTGCAAAAAATGAGCATACAGAAATTACAGAGTTCAGATAACCCTTTTCTTTTATCCTTTTCTGACAAAAAGGGGGAAAATGAGTCGTTTTTACCAAATGAAACTGTAACTTTCAGGCTTGAGAATTGAGATCCCAATGTGCACTTCGTTAAAAAAAAATTCTTTTGGAACAAGCGACACTGTTATGCAGTTCGATCTTCAGGTCTCGCACTTCTTGGGGGTGGGGGACACGAGAGAAAAAAAAAAGCACTGCAACGTAAAGTTGCACGAAAAATTTCTGAAGAAATACAGAACCAGAACTTTTCGAAACTACCAGGAGCTATGCAGCGAAAAATATCGAAATATACAGGTTTATGTTTTCCATAACCATCACGAAAACAGAGGTTTAAAACAGGCGTCGAGAAATTAACGAAGTGCCCGGGTAATAACTAATAAGCAACCTAGACTCCTACCGATTCAGATCACTAGATCAGCACCACGCTAGTGCACAACCGCGTATCCGTGCTCCTATCTAGGCGCTTAGCACAAGACCGAAGCAGGTAGATCTACCACCAGCACCTGCAGGTGCATGGATCTCACTCTTCACTCACCGTGGGTCGCGACGGTCGGAGCGCCAGATCGCCGCGTAGGACCAGCCTCCGCCGCGGCACAGCGCTCCCAGGGCCTCCGCCATCGAGGAAGCGATCGAGGATCTAGCGAGCGGCAAAACGCCGCTGCGGCAAGGCGTGCGCGGGTGACTGCCACGGGGAGCAGGCGCGGGGAAGAAGCTATAATCGAGGGGGGAGCGCAAGGGGTTTAAGCACGCGGGTGCCAAGCGATAAATAAGCGGGAGAGGCGGAGGGGGCGGAGCCTTTAACTAGGTGGAGGCGTGGAGCAACAGCGGCCTCGGGCGCCGGGTGAGAATTGGGGGTGTGGATGGGCGGTTTTTTTGCCGTTTTTTCTCGTGCTTTTGGGGGGAATCGCGAGCGTGAGGATAGGCTTGCCGGCCGGTTAATCCTTCGTACTGCTGCGATAACTTTGATCTGTCACAGCCTCGCCGGTTGATGCATGCATGTCTTACGAGTCACGACTCATGTTACTCGTCCGTCGGTCTAAGGCGGCTCGGTGCGGCGGCCGTTCTGGTCGGAAATCCATTTCTGCACGGAGCGGTCGTTTTTGTTAGATATCGGATCGAACAGCAAGTATAAACAAGGGGGGAATTAGGGCTAGTGGTGCGCTTGCCCCCTTAGGGTTGAAATTGAGACGGTACATAGGTGCGTAAGAAAAGGAAAATGCTATTGTTAGTACTAGTCTCTTTACATATGATTACCAACAGATGTCAAAATCCTTCCATGAGCTTCTGAAATCCATGCACAACATTACTACGACTTCAAAAAATAAACAAACTCGTTTTACTAAAAAGAAAAGACCATTGATACAAGTATTTAGCTAATTTACATCCCACTGCACTACTTTTCCAAAAGAATTGACCTGATTCTGACAGTACACCTTGTCTCTTTCAGCTAGCTTTCCTACCAAGATCAAGTGCCCTGTATATCTTTTCTATGTAGTATTTTCAATGGACATTCTTGGAGCTAGCTGGGTCTAAGTAGTATCAATTAGTCCTAATCATCGGCATCATTGTCGTCACCCACACTCAAAGATCTAGTCTGGATTTGTGCAAAGTATTATACAGAATAAGGTCATGTCAGTTAGTGGTTAATTAGTGATAACCACCGATCAAAATGTGCCCCGCACCATGATGTAAAACCAACGTGAATCAATCGAACTTAGTTTGAATTAGCTCCTTCGATTAAAACTTGTAAAGGCGGCAAAACAGGAAGTAAATGAACGTTCTCTGTAGCTAACTTTACTGAGCATCCCCTAGATATTCAGTGTTAGCATCAAACAAAGGGCTCTCTCTCTTGTAGTATATATATGAACACTAACACCGACTATTACGCCCGGTTGGCCAAGCCCCCCTCTGTGTGCGATTCTATCTCTGCCCAGCAAGAACAGAACCATGCAGGCATCATTCCACATAATATATGTCTAGCACATGGGTGCATTGCGCCCACTACCCCCAAAAAACATCGGTGGCAACGCAAAACCCCACGCATTTGGAGGAATCTTGACTAACATGGTCACTTTAGTGAAGATCATAATGCATGATCATGTATTCATACAAATCCCTATAGGTAAGGATTGCCAAATTGCCCCTTCCCAGAACACCGCATACACATATTTTCCCAAATAATTGGTTCCCCATGCTACTCCATATAAGAGAATAGGACCACCTAAAGTTTATTGTGCACCGTAGTTGCTAACTCAATGATATGTGGTCACCTATCATTGAGAGGCTACCAAGAGAATATTTCTAGGGTTTCCTTCCCCTTCCGGCCCTTTTCCTGTGTTTTTCTGCAACTTCATGATTGTCCTTGACATACCCTAACCATTCTGCCATCATCTTGCAGGTTGGTAAGGCAAGCTAGTGGGTATGCTTCCACACTCCTTTTCTTTTTCGACGAACTGTAAATGGATCATTGTGGCATGCGTTGTTTAGATACTGTAGTAAGATGCTATTTCACTCGGTTCGAGAGCCTTAGGATTTTAGATTTGATTGAAGTATGTGGGAGCATACCTACTTTAGGAAGAGTGTACGCAGATACTCCCTCAGTTCACAGAAATAAGTTGTTTTGAAACACGTGCTGTCAAATTTTAAAAACTTTGGCTATCGTTGTCTTTTTAAATATTTAGATTAGATACACAACAATCGTATGTGTAGATTCGTCTTGAAAAATACATTCATAATATTATAATTTTATTGGATTTACAAATATATTATAATAGTAATTTGTGATCAAAGTTGTATTTTGAAGACCATGTCGGTGTCCAAAGCGATTGTTTTTGTGAACTAGAGGGAGTATATAGTGCAATTGCTTTGCCGATCGAGTGCAAGCCGATCCTGCATACTCCAAGGAGGAAACAGGTAGAATTGCAGATGCCAGATATTGGCCCCGTTTGGGATATAGCTTCTCAAGCGGCTTATGCTTGAGAGATGCCAAAAGCCGCCCCAAATACCACGCTTCCAAAGTGGCTTCTCAGAGAAGCTGCAACCGGATTTGTATAGGGAGAAGTTGCAACACACAAGCCGCCCTACCCCAGCTTTTCGTGACTTATGCGGGATGAAGTTTGGTCTTTGCCAATGAAAGTTGGAAGTATTTACCCACCCCATACTAGGTATAAAATGGAACACATCACCCTTCCCCAGCCCTATTATACTCCCACCCCACCCAACTCCTCCGGCAATCGCACGAAGCGACTAGGGTTTCACCAAGGGACGTCACCTCCTCCCATCGCTCCTGCCGAAGCCTCGGGACATCTCCACCCTCGACCGACGCCACCCCATACGTCCTCGCCTCCCTCCCCTGGCTACACCGCATCCCTCTGTCGTGGTTATCGTCCCCCGTTCTGCGGCCGGCGAGGTAATCCTCCATCTCCTCATTCCTTCAGATCTGGAACATTTGTGCTTGGATTTGGCCATCTCTGTTGTAGTGATGTAACTTGGTGCTTTCAGTAGCAAAATGGTAGCTCTACATGCACGAGCTAGGCAGCAACAGCAGCTGATGTAATGCAAGAGCTTTCTAAATTAGTTCCTTTGATTTGGATTATAAGATTTTTTAGGGGTCTTGTGGAATAATTTTTTTTCTAATTTATATATGTCGGCAATCATTGTTCCAATGTTGTGGAAATTCGGTTATAGCAATGTGATATAGTTATTATAGTGCTAAACAACACGTGTGTGTGGTGGATTTGTTAAATTCAATGTCGTTTTGTTTAATTTGCATGCTGAATTTTTTGCTTGTGAAATAATTAGGCCAGCACCATGGCAGATGGTGATAAACCCTTGTACTTGTTGGGGAGGGTCCCCGCGCTCCCCCAGATCGCCGCCCGCGTCAACCAAAGATCAACCAACGTCAACGAAGGACTAGCAGTGAAGTGTGACGTGGCCTCAATTTCGTGATCAAACCCATCTACGTAGTTGATGGATGTAATGTCAGCGGGTGGGCCCAGCTAGGGCGGCCCCACCTGACCAGAAAGGTTGATACTACCCATAGGGTTGCCCTAGGATTAAGTTCATTTATATGACTTCATCTCCTCCCCCCTCCCATCCTATAAATAGGAACCCATTGTAACATGAGGGAGGAGACCACTTGTACTTCACTTTATACTTGAGCAATACATGGGTGGTTCACTTGCCTCACTTATGCTCCGCTCTCCACCAGTGCATCCCATCCTCAGTGGTCGATGTGACCAATCGGGGGTGCTTACAAATCTAGACACGTATCTACGACAGTACTAATTGCAGCTTGATCTTTCTTTATGTGTTCGCTGCCACTACTGCAAAAGGGGCTATCCTGAACGCCGCATCACAGACGGTTCCTCGAAACAGTCTGTATTAAATACAATCACGAACGGTTTTGGTTTAATGCACGTTTGTGCTATCGGGCCGCAAAGAAACCGCTCAGAAGATGTGATATCACGCATCGTTCATGTTTCAAACCGTCAGGAAATTATCACGCACGGTTTGTATTAAAACCGCTCGTGAAATATCACGATGGATATTAACAAGAACCGACAGATATTAATAACTATCACGCATGATTTGAATCAACCGCTCAGGATAATTCACAAATGGTTCTTAAAAAGAACCGTCTGTGATAATTTTGTATCTGAGACAGTTTGTGGTTGGAAGTGTCTGTGACATGTTCAATGCCGCTTCACCTCCCGCACGATACGTTTCTTCGTCTCCCGCGCCGACGTTACTCTTTGCATGTTTTATAAGAATGATCATCCACCACCGTACTCCTCACACATCGCTATACTCTCAAGCACAAACGAGATCATCCGCCACCGTACTCCTTACACATCGTTCTAGCTACTCTCAAGCAAAAACAAAATGGCTCCCCACTCTTCTCCCCTGACACTGGTATTGATGGCCTACCTAGCCATCCTGTACAAGCACCTCGCCGGCCGTACGCTGGCGGAAGCTGCGGAAGGGCACTGCAATCACAATGTCCTCCCTCCTCCAGCGGACGTTATGCTGGGACACGTGACAGCGACGTTGCGCCATCTAGATGACCTCCTGTGTCGTGTCTTCCGGGTGGTTTGCAGCTTCCGGTGAGCTAACCTCGCCATCGGTGTAGTCCTCAAGCAAGAGATTGTACGTCTACAGGAGGATTACCGTCGCTTGGAATGCGACATCGAGGCGGCGAGTGACCGAGTCGACCAAGCCGAGACCCCTCAAGCAAGAGAAGAGGGCCTATGGGCGCTTTTCTACTTGGCTCCTCAGGAGGAGCTTCTTTGGGTGAGTATGGAACGATCACGTCAACGGTTGAAAGTGTTTCAAGCTACCTGCGTTGATCCTGAACCCTCCGATGCCGATGACATCGCCTATGAAGCTTTGATAACGGAGATAGCAGGCTACTTGTGCCACTAGAAAAACTTGATCTTTTATTATTTCTATTTTTTTTAAATCTTTTGTAAGAAGCGATTGGCCACGCTGTTTGGCCATATGTAAATACAAAAAAAAAATCCAATTTGAAGTTCAGTTACTGTCTATGCTGAACTTGTTTACTATCACAGGCGGTTTAATGGAAAAAACCGTCTATGATATATAATTATCATAGACGGTTATTAACAACTGTATGTGATAATGAATACTTAGTAGATGGTTTTTTTAAAGTATAACCGTCTGTGATATGTATCACCGAAGGTTTGTGGTTGGAATCGTCTATGATATTTTTTACTACTGCTACTACAGGAAACCAACTACTTCACAAATATGCCATAAATTACAATAATGATACACACACACAAAATCTTCTCCAGCCACTTGATATGGTCCAGAATGCCCTCCATCTTCAACTCCAGCATGTTTAGCCTCTGCTCTAGCATAACTTCCATTCTCTGCTCCAGCCCAGAATCCATCCTTTGCCTCAGATTGTCAAGGCCCCTTGCTCTGTCCATAGTGTCTACCCACTGGAAATATTGACATCCTCCAGCCTACAGAACTATACAAATGCCAAAACAGCACATACATTTCATAGCTACTGGAGAAACATCCAAACCACAAGAAATCAAACTCAAGTTTACTTACTAAGAAATAAGGCCATTTTAAAACACTGCATCAAGATTTTCTGTTGGCGTAGAACACATTTGCTTGCACACGGCAGTTAGGGCAATCCACCCGCCTAGCAGTGGCCAGTGCTAGGGCCCTCCGATTTAGTGAGCTCGACGCCTCAGACATATGGCCCTCACTCAAGAGGAGGAGATGACGCGAGGTGAGACCAGAAGGAGAAAGAGTTGAGCTCAAATACTAGAAGAAGATGAGAAAGCTCAAGATTGGGCTTACTTATGCTGACGTGCGAATATTTTTTAGCTATAGAACTATCACAAGCAGTTTAGTGGAATAAATCATTTGTGATAAATATCACAGACGGTTATAAACTACAACAGTCTGTGATATATAATTATCACATACAGTTATTAACACGAACCATCTGTGATGTTTATTTATCACAGACGATTTTTAATTAGAACCATCTGTGATGTGTATCACAGACGGTTATAAATAAGAACTGTCTCTGATAAGGACAGCTGCTTTGAAGAAGGCAACGAGTACGCCTAAGAAAGCAACTAAGTCCACGACAAAGCATGATTTTTTTCGGTCATCCACACAGCATGAGGATGAGACAGCAGCCATGGCCATCCTTATCGAACACACACTCTCTAGGCAGCCATGCTTCTTGAACTCGCAGGGGTCGGTCATACCGACTAGCCAGATAATGCTAATGAATACAACCACGGTATGACCAGCCCTTGCAAGTTCAAGAAGCATGGTTGCTAGGAGAGTGTGTCAGCTTCAATGATGTAGGTTGTGGCTACTGTCACATCACCTCATGCTGTGTGGACGACAACCGGAAAAACAATCATGCTTCGTGGTGGGCTTGGTTGCTTTCTTAGTCGTACTCGCCATCTTCTTCAAAGCAGCCGCATGAGAGACAAAGGAATACTAACCTTAGATCTGCAAGAACAAATAGAAATACAAGTACACTGGAAAATCTATGGTATTTCTTTCACCAAACGCGCCCCAAAGCCGGCCGCCTCTTTCAAAGCAGTCGCACATATCAGTGACATTTCTCACTTCTGATAGATCTAGATCTGAGGGGATGACCAGATATTTAATGGAGAATATCACAGATGGTTATTATTAAGAACAGTCTGTGATAAGTGAGGTCTCCGAATGTCACAAACAATTCTTGTTAAGAACCATCTGTGATACGCATCACAGACAGTTCTGATTCTTAAATAGAACCGTCTGTGAAGCTTCTTCACAAGAACCGTGGGAGCCTACGATTACCACAGATGGTGGTTATTTAAAACCGTCTGTGTTACATATCACAGACAGGTTTTTTTAAGAACGATCTGTGATATTCACAATTAAATATTTTGTCGTCCCGACTCTAGACAGATCTGTCTCTAATATGCGGATGCTTTGAAGGAGGCGGCCTGCTCTGGGGCATTTGGTGAAAGAATTAAATACCGTAGATTTGCAAGTGTTCTTGTAGATCTATTTATTCTTGGTGATCTAAGGTTAGTATTTGCTTCTAATTATATGTATTATAATCTAGAGAGATGCATGGATGATAGCTAGGTTTATCATCCAAGGAGGTTATTGGCAGTTAGGATTTACAATAGAATAAGGAGCAGCATGTATATATGCATTCACTTGTCCTGTATTGTGTAAAATAATATTGTTTACATCATAGTGAGCCTCGCCATTTGATTTATCCGTAATCCTTAAATTTATATTTGCCCGGGTTGATCGCTATTCAATTTGTAGTATGTTTGGTCAATAGGAAGAGTAGTTGCGGCATTAATCTAATTTGTTACGCATGAAGCAAATGGATCAAGTCGATGTACATTGAAAACTCGTATGAGTGAAGAGTACATTGATGGTGTGTCTGCTTTTAAAAGAGCTGCCGAGTAGGATATGTTAAAGAAGGGGATAAAATTTATGTATTATCCATGCATTGATTGCGATAATATAAAGATGTTTACCAACCTAGCGCAGATCGAGGGCCATTTGGTTCGAAGGGGTTTCAAAAAGGAGTATACATGTTGGACCAGTCACGGTGAAGAGCAGATTATACCGGAAGGTAGTAACATCGTCGAGGGAGACAGTGATGTGCCGGATGTGGACTATGCTTTTGATGAGGGTAGGTCGTACGATGACAATCTGGATCAGATGCTACGCGATGCAGAAGGGGACTATAGTGAGAAAGAGTTTGGTAGATTCGATGGCTTAATGGAGGACTTGGGAAAACCTTTGTTCCTAGGCTACAAGCCGGAATACACAAGGTTGTTCTCCGTGCTTGAACTGTTGAAATTGAAGGCAAGCAATGGTTGGTCCGACAAGAGTTTCACGGTGTTACTAGGTCTCCTAGCGGACATCCTTCCAGAGGGAAACGTGTTGCCCAGAACCACCTACCAAGCCAAGAAAGTTTTTTGTCCATTGAGAATGGAAGTAGAAAGAATACATGCATGTCCGAACGATTGTATCCTCTACCGTAAAGAGTATGCGGACATGCATGTACGTCCGGTGTGCAAAGCATCCCGATACAAGCGTAAGAATCACTCCGATGACGGTGAGGCATCAAGGTGAAGCAAGGACCTCCTACTAAGGTGTTGTGGTATCCGCCTATAATTTCCCATTTGAAGCATTTATTTGCGAACCAAAAGGAGGCAAGATTGCTGCGTTGGCACTTGGAGGAGCGTAAGAAATATGGAAAGATAAGACACCCTACTGATTCTGCCTAGTGGAGAAACTTTGATAGGAGCTTCGAAGACTTCGGTGCAGAACCGAGGAATGTAAGGTTTGGGTTGAGTACAGATGGAATGAATCCTTTCGATAACATGAGCAACCGATATAGCACCTGGTCCGTGAATCTATGTATGTACATCCTTCCTCCTTGGTTGTGTATGAAGCGGAAGTACATTTTGATGTCACTACTTATCCAAGGGCCGAAGCAATCTGGGAACGATATTGATGTGTACCTAACACCATTGCTGGAAGGTCTTGTGACACTGTGGAATGAAGGGGTACAGGTATGGAATGCGTACAAACGAGAGAACATCACTTTACGCGTCATGTTATTCTACACCATCAATGATTTTTCTACCCTTGGTAACCTGTTGGGGTTTAGTACAAAAGGAGCCAAAGCATGTCCGCACTGCTTACATGATACAAAGAGTGTGTGGCTGAACAAATCGTGCAAAACTGTGTATATGCGTCACCGTAGGTTCCTTCCTAGGTATCACTCATACCGCAAGATGAAGAAACAATTCGATGGAAATAAGGAGGACGGTTCAACTCCAAGGGCTTTTAGAGGGAAAGAGGTCTATGATATGGTCAAGGATATCAATGTTGTGCTTGGAAAGAGTCGTAAATTGAGGACCCGTCAGAAGAACATCTAGAAAAAGCGATCAATTTTTTGGAACTTATCTTATTGGGAGCACTTAGAAGTTCACCATTGCATTGACGTCATGCGTGTGGAGAACAATGTATGTGATAGTTTGATTGGTCTCTTACTAAACATTCGTGACAAAACAAAGGATGGTGTCAACGCATGGCGTGACTTGATTGATATGAACATAAGGACCGAGTTAGCACCAAAAGAGACCGATAAAGGACAAACATATCTTCCCCCAGCTTGCTACACTCTGTCCAAGGCTGAGAGAAAGGAACTGTGCCAGAGCTTACATGGTGTGAAAGTTCTATCCGGTTACTCCGTCAGCATGAAGAAACTTGTATGAAATCTTATGATTGTCATGTGCTGATGACACAAATACTTCCTGTTGCAATTAGAAGTATTTTGCCGAACAAGGTCCGAGTGGCAATCATGAGGTTGTGTTATTTTTTTAACTCAATTGCTCAGAAGGTCATCGATCCTAAAGGACTAGATGCGCTGCAGGGCGAGGTAGTGACGACTCTATGTCACCTTTTTTGGAAAATTGTTCTATTGTAATTAACAAACTCGGCATGTAATTAAGGAATTATTCCACTGTAATTGATTCACTAATTAAGAAATCATTCTATCTATGATTTTATCAACTGCTTTCTTATTTTCAGAGGGCATGGTTAGCATTTCCTGAGGCTAGCCAAAAAATAGTATATTTTTTAGCTATAGAAAGAACTATCACAGGCGGTTTAGTGGAATAAACCGTCTGTGATAACAAGGTGCCAAAACATTTCGCCTCCCGCGCACGCGTCCAAAAAGTTCCGCGACCATCATAGACGATTCCATAATAAAACTGTCTGTGATACTTATCGCATACGGTTATTAAAATAGAACCGTCTGTGATATGGTCGATTATCGCAGACAGTCCTGGAATAGAACCGTCTGTGATATGCTCGATTATCGCAGACGGTCCTGGAATAGAACCGTTTGTGATATGCACTTATCACAGACGGTTCTTTAGGAGAACCGTCTGTGATATTATATATCGCAGATGGTTCTTTAAGAGAACCGTCTACGATATGCATTTATAAGTAGGGCCTCGCTTGGGTTTTCCTCCTTACTACTCCTCAGTCCTCAGAGCTCACTCTCCGGTCTGCCTCCCTAGTGCCCTTACTTCCTATGTTCCTCCCGAGCCTCCCCTCTCCGCGCCGTTGTCCTCCCTACGCCGCCGTCATCCCCAAGCCCCCTCTCCGCGCCGTCGTCCTCCCTATGCCGCCATCATCCCCGAGCCTCCTCTCTCTCCCCGTGCCAGCGTCCTACCTCTGCGACCCCCGACATCGACTCCCTCTTCGTCGATGCCTCTGTCAAGGTACGAGCTCACCGCTTTGGATTGCGCTAGTAGAAGTTTCAAATGTTGGATTCTCTAATATTGTATCATATTATTCATGCTCATCAGATCCCTCTGTTTGATTATGTTGATGTTGTCTGGTCATTTTGCTACATTCTGTTGGTAGCTTCTGTTCACTGTGATTATTGTTTATATTCTTGTCAATTGAAATATCGTGTAGTTGGTTCAATTGAAATATTGACAGTGAACTCTCAATTGATGATTTATTTTGTTATGAAGTTCTATCTTGCTCGACGGTGATGGCATTGCGGTGGAGCTCTGGGGAAAAAGGTGGAAGCATGGCGTAGAATGCGGTGCGAGGATGAAGATAGTGGGGAAGATGAAGGCGGAGGACCACCGGTGACGACGCAATCGGTCGGCGAAGGGTGGCGGCCGAAGATGGGAGAGAAGGGGAGATATTGGCGCTCGATGGACGAAACACAAAATCAAAAGTTGAGGATTGTAGATCAGGAAGTGGAACATGAGATGACACGAAAGAATTGGCAAGAAACACACCGTGGCAGCGAGGAATGTCAAGGAGGTGCTTTGGGCATCGCGGGCTCGGCTGGAGGCGAAGAAAATAAAGATGAAGATGGCGAACGGTGGCTCTAGAGGTCAAGCCATGCGCGCATCGTGTGGAGGACGGCGAGGCCACACCGACGGTAGTAAGGCTCAGCGCGAGGAGCTTCCAGGGCGTGGCACAGTGGCACTGGGCTTGGAGAAGAAGGGGATGGCGACGGCGCATGGTGGTGGTTGGCGATGTCCCGGGGCTGCGACAACTAGGGAACAGAGGTTGCGGAGTGAGGCGAGGCAGGTGCATGCACGGGGCAATGCTTTTATGGACTAGGGAGGCGGGTTCAACTTGTACTCTGAGTGGCGGTTGGCAGGTGGGCTGGCGGCGGGGCTAGGCCAAGGCGGGGGAAGGAGGCGGGTGGAGCGGGGCGATGGCGGGGTTCGGCTGGGAAGCAAATGGGCCAAAAGCAGGAAAAAGAAATGGGTTGAAGGTGTTGGAAATATGCCCTAGAGGCAATCATAGAGATGATTATATTTCATTATGTTCACAATATTTGATAATATGTTATCTTGTTCCTTGAATGAATCATCAGTCATAAAGATTAACGAGTATGTGACTTGTTGGTGAAACTCTTTTTAACTTATAATGATGTCGTTCTAAAAGTATCCCCGGTCGAAAGTCACCGGCCTAACACTAGTGACTCTATGACCAAAGACATGTATTGATTGATGACCATGTTTCACCACCATGGATATAGGGATATCAAATCAATAATGTGGACACGTGTTAGAGAACATGGTGTTGGATAAGACCCACCTTGAGACACTATTGAGATTGTTATGATTCTATGTGTCGTTAGTTGGTCTCAAGCAATGATGATGTATAATCCTTAGACCGAGATCAAGATGGTTTCCTACATGTGTAATAGCACTTTAGGGGTTACCAAACGCTACTCAGAATCGGGTGGTTATAAAGGTAGCTTTCGGGCATGCTATGAAACATGCAGAGGGATTTGACTGGTCGGATATGTGATTTGCCCTCCTAACATAACAGAGAGATATCTCTCGCCCTCAAGTGGTCGGATAAAGAAAGTGCATGGCCATACATCGGTGGTCGAAAAGTTCGACCACATAAGGTTATCTCGATACTCGATCGAGAAAACATTGAATACCCATGGATGACACAACATCTCACCCGAGTTCAATCGATATCGAGAGGCAAAGGAGAATACATGAGTAGGTAAGCTTAGTTCGACCAACTATGGATCGGTCGATGGAGATACAAGCAAGTCGAGATCGGTCGAACGTAATCACAGAGTGGTCGAAACCAAGTCGTAAGGAGTTACGAAGTTGGTCGTGATCAAATACTTAATCGTCAGATAAAGATAGGACCTAATCGTAAGTGATGAGGACCCGGTCGAGATCATATTGCATTAAGGTTCGTCCGATATAATTTGTGTGTATTCGGAATCGTTATGTCCTCGCTAGGAACCGCTACGACTCGTGGGCGGAAAGGGTTTCAGTCACAATCAACTACACGTGAACCTAACGGGTCACACACTTAACGGGTTGAATAAATCAAGACGAATACGATTCAGAAGAGTGTTTGGATAGGATCCGTCACGGGCCTATATAAGGAGATGCATGAGGCTGTTGGGAAAGGTGTGAGTTGACGCAAGTTGCCCTACCGAAACCCTAGCCGCCATCTTCTTAAGTGCCTCCCCGTGCGATTTGGTGCTAGCACACCGGCGTACGGTTGTTCCTTCCCTGGACGTGTGGATACCATAGAGGCGCTTCTACGTTGTTGCGCTTAAGGACGATCCGCGATCTTCGCAAGGAACTGCAGAGGTGCTGGAGGAGACGATCAACTCACGAGGACGCTGGACGATCGACCACGACCAAGACATCGACGCGCTTATTCGCTCGGACCAGCCGCTTCAACACTTCTTCCGCCGCTCAAGGTCTAGTGGTAACGATCCGTGATCATCTTCTTGCTTGGCTTCCTGGTTTGCGTGGTAGAAATTTTGAATTGTTGCTATCGTAGCCTACCCGTATCCCAACAGAAGGAATTCGGCCCACGAAGGAAAATGGAAAAGAAGCTGATTTCCAAATTAAACAAAATACCGAAAATCCAATTGAGCTCAAATAAATACCAAATGAATTCAAAAAAATTCAAGAAAATTCAGGCAAATTCCTTGGAACACAAGGAAGCCCAATAACAGTGGTTTTGATTTTATTGAAGTTTACATTAATCAAATTAAATATTTTAAATTTCAAAAATTTTCATTTAAACTTTATTAAACCAACGAAAATTGGTGAAGTCTTTCATAGACCTAATCTACACAAAAGATTTTTAAAAACTCAAATTTTGGGATGTTACAATCACTGATCATCTCCTCCATTAGCCTCTCGAGTTCCCTACGGAAGTCACGGATCGTCCTCAATCAGCATAGCAACAATCGCAGCAGCACCTTTACAGTATCAACACATCCTGTGGTGGAACATCATATGCCGATGTGGTAGCACCAGCGCGCACAGCAAGACCTTCGTGGTGTGGTGGCTAGGGTTTCGATGATGTAACTCTTACGTCCAATAGCCCCACATCTCCCCTTATAAAGAGATCATAACAGATCCTATCTGAACTAGTTTTTTCCAACCCGCTAAGTGTGTGACTCTGTAGATTCATGCATAATTGGTCGTGACCTAAAAAATCCTTTTTTGATCATGAGTCGGTAGTTGTTCCTAGCAGGACATAGCGACTCCCGAATACACATAAAGATTATATCAGACAAACCTTTTGCAATATGATCTGTGACCAGGTCATTATCAATTATGACCAGTTCGTAACTCGTTACGACTAGTTCGCATTTGGTCACGCCTGATCGCAAAGACCCACGACTCGGGCCACGACCGATTAGTGATCATGTATGACCCGCCACAACCAGGCCAGATCCCCATGTGACCGGCCTCAGATCCGGTCGGACTAAATGATCCGACCGCTATGATTCTCACTTTTGCCTCACGATGCGTGTTCGACTCTTTGACCACCTCTGTCTTGGCCATGCACTTCTTTTATCTGAGCACATCGAGGGTCTCAGAGATATCTCTCATGTTATGTTAGAAGACGCATACCCCATATCCGCCTAGTCACATCCCTTCGCATGTTTCACAACATACCAAAAAACTACCTTTATGACTACCTAGTTACGGAGTAGCTTTTGGTAACCCCTAAGTGTACTGATACACATGTAGAAAATCATACTGATCTCTTATCTAAAGATTTATACATCATCATTGCTTGACACCAACTGATGACACATAGAATCATAACAATATCAATAGTGTCTCAAGGTGGGTCAATCCAATACCATGTTCTCTAACATGTGCTTACATTATTGATTTGATATCCCCATATCTATAACTAGTAAAGAATCTAGACCCGACATTCTGTGTTAATGGAGTATTTTAGTAATTAATGATAATCGTCATGTGGACTAATATTTTCCATGAGTTGGTGAAATAGGTAAAGTCACATGATGATGACGACTTTGGATGGCTCAATGTGTTGAAAGTCATCAAGTCAAGTGAGTGGCGTCATGTGTTGATGCTCAAATCAAGAACCCAGTTTTTGGAGAGGAGAAGTGTGTCATCATCCAAAAGCTCCAAGCAGATAGACAAGGCAAATGTATATCTAGCATAGGCTATGGATGTGTTTCTTACTCATTTTACCGATCTTGGTGTTTGGTGTGGAGACCAGATTGCTAGTGTAGGTTGTCATACTATTAAAGGGGGTTTTGACTAGTAGCTTGAGTGTGTCATGTGCTGATAGCTTGTTTTACTTGCTGTAGCTCTCCGTGGCATGTTGATGATATTTTGTGAATGCGTTTTACAAATAGTTAAGGCTTATGCATAATCCTTGTAGCATGTGACTTTAGTTTGCGAATGTGTTTTGCAAACGGTTTGAGTCCATGTACCTAATCCTTGTGGCATGGGTTTTGTAACTTATTAAGAATCTTGCTTTCATTCCTTATTTGCAATTGAGTCCATGTACCTAATCCTTGCGGCATGATTCTACAAGTTACACAATTGATGATTCTACAGATTGGCGAATGTGTTTTGCTATTGAGTTGAAGTGGATGCAATCTGAAATCTGTCCTCTGCTTTTTGTTAGTGGGCGATCTAACTACAAGTCTATGGGTTGATTAATCGGGCCTTGAGCAGTCTAACCTAGCTTTGTGCCGGTCTAACCCTCTGGCGGTCTAACCGCTGGTGTTGAGCGGTATGACCGATTGGATTCCAGTCAGACTACCATGTGTTGGCTGGTCTGACCGACCCTTAGTTAGACCGCCACAATCAACATTTTTCAGAGGAGGTTTTCTTCTAGTTTGGCCTTGGCTAGTTTTTTTAGCCGTTGGAGTGCGCCCGGTCTAACCGCCCATTGGTTGGCGGTCAGACCAGGCTCCTCTGTTTTTCAGCAAATTTTCCTCCAATGGCTAGTTTGTTCGTGTGGGTGTATATACCCCTTGCAGCCTGTTGTGGGAGGTTGTTGGTGCTATTTTCTTCCCTCTTGAGCTAAGAGCAAGCACTCTCTTCTCTTATGTGCATGTGTTACACTTAGTGAGCTTGGAGAGGAAAAATTCTAGTGCATGTGTTGCATTAGGTATTGGATTGTGTATCTATCGAGCTTCAGCACTTGATTTGCTCAAGTGAGCGTCTCCGACTTGTTACTCTTGGTGTTTGCCAATAGCTCGACACCTAGATGGCTTCGAGGAGTGGTGTCGGTGATATTCTCAAAGAAGGTTATGAGGAGACCCTAGCAATATGAGTGGTTCAGTGCTCACCATCTCCGGAGTGGAAGAAGAGCAACCATAGTGGATTAGGGGGTGCTGGATTAATTTGTGGAACCGGTTCAATTCGTTTGGGTTGACCTCAACGTGGACTAGGGTAGACTGACAAGTTTCTGATCACTACGGGAAAGAGATTGTGTGTCATTGTGCTTTGCTCTCTTGTGCTTTATATTATTGCAATTTACATTCATAGAATTAAATTGCTAACTAGTCACCTTAAGTTTGAAAACCTTATCTTAGACTTAGGTTCTCTGTGCACTTAGTCAAGATTAGTTGATTTATATTTTAAATTGTGCAAAACCGAATTGATTTATATTTTCGCATAAAACTCAGTTTTGGCCAAAAGAATTTTTAAAACCGTCTATTCACCCTCCCTCTAGTCGGCCTACTCGACCTTACAAGCTGTCAAAACATGGTTATCAATCAATACATGTGATGGTCGATAAGTCACTAGTGTCCCGACTAGTGACATCCGACCAGGGATAATTTTGAATGACATCATGCAATTATTAAAGAGCTTCACCAACAAGTCACATACTTGCTAATCTTTATAAATGATAATTCATCCAAAGAACATAATAACATTTATTCTATAACTCATAAACATGGACGTGATACAATCATCTCCACGATTGCCTCTTAGGGCATATCACCAACAACCTCATGGCACATGTTCACCTAGTGCCGACACGAGGTTGAGTAGTATTGATGGTTCTTCGAGTGTGTCCCAAGGTAATTCTTCTTTGAGCAACAATGGTGCTTCATCCTCTCAAACCGTGTCTCCTAGTAGACCTTTACACCATTGCTCATTTTATGAGAATGATGGATATCTTGTGGACTTCTATTTTCGGCGTGCCAAACTCATGTATCGAGCTCATGATTTTAAGTCTCCTAGTGGGCATAGTCTTTCTTATGAGATGCACACTAAAGAGACTAGCATGAGGACTCTCTATGTTGATGATTTCTTTAACACTTTTTCTAGTGGTGTTGGACAACATCGTGGACTCAGTTTCCATGGGTTTGGGTTTAGTCCACGGGCTACCCTGAGGCGGGATTTTCGTCGTTTACAAAGATATGGTCCTCGTTTTCACCATCGAGGTGTAGACCCATGGCTAGAATTTGTGAGTTCCTTTAGTTCTTTTGTTGGTTCTCATCATGATGCTTTTAAGCAAGGCCATCGCCGTTTTTCTAGAGATAGCTCTTGGTTTTCTCATCGAGTTGTCAACTCGTGACATGCCTCCAAGGATATTGTTGGATCTTCTTGCATAAACCATCATTTGTATCGTGCTAACTCACGTAATGGTTTAATTGCTTCTAGTGGTTGTATGTCCAAGTTTTGGGCTCCGAAGTATTTTCTCACTAACCCTTTGGAATCCAAGACTCAGGCATCTTGCTCTTCTCATATGTAGGTACTGGGGACGCGGGATGGAGAACATGGACTTGAAGGGTTCTGATCTTTTGCTTCATCACGTGATCAAGATATTTGATGGTTCTCCATTCCCTTTGATGGCCTCCAAGAGGCATGTGCTTTCATATTCGACGTCTTCACCTACTTTGCGAGCTATTTCATACCCTCATGCCTTTACATTCATGATGATTAGCTCTTGGCGTGTTCTGCTTATCTATGTGCTAACTTATATCATATCAGCATGTGTTACTCTTATCATATATCTTATGATGCCTTTGCTAGTATCTTGCTTATGTATCCATATGCTAGATTGTTGTCCAATATTTTCATGGATGTATGAGCTTGGTTTTGTCATCATGAGCTTGTGTTGTTTTGATATATTTATTATCTTGCTTTTGTTGTTGTTTTGCTCTATGTATCCATATGTTTTCTTTATTGTCCATGTTAACATACATCATCCATGATTTGTTCTATGACATGCTATATGCTTACATGTTCATAGGCTTTATTGTGTACTACAGATACATGGATCCTGTTATATCTCCCTAGCATGTAGTATTCATGATTTGCTCATTGTCATGTCTTTTCCATTCATGCTCATGCTCACGCTCTGAATTGTTGCTTATATGAGCTTTGGATCATCTATTGCTATTCTTGCTAGTCGTATGCCTTGGTACTGTATACCTAGATCATGTCTCACTAACCCAGCACCAAGGCATAGACTTCTTCTATCTCTTTGGTGTAGTCTTTTCAGTTGAGAAGGAGAATATGTGGTCCATGACTCTAGCTATTGGTTCTTCTTCCTCATGTGTGCATTCGATGATGTCTATCACTTCTTGGGAATGTAGTACGGTCCAGCTTCTACTCCTTCGACTACATCTTATCGCCAAGTGGTGCGACAAAGGTTCGAGCCCCTGTTACTTACATTTGTGTATGGTACTTCTATCCTGCTTTTGCATAGCATCTGATTCTTTTCAGTTGTTGGAATTGTTGAGTTCAGGGTAGATAGGAGGTACACTTCTGGCACGTGTCCTTCCTAGGCAATTTTCTTATCTCTTGGTCTGCTGGGATGCACTCTCTTTATAGCCTAGGTTGAGCTTGTCACTCAAGTCACTAGTTTTTAGGAGGATTTGGGTAGCTTGTCCTTGAGGGATTTTTGCGATGGCTAGTGTTGGTATTCGCTCCCTAGTTGTGAGATATTCTTTCCCTAGAGAGACCATGTGGAGGAAGAGGTTCATTGTGCTAGAGTTTTTGGAGACTGAGGCTCTAGTAGTAGATATCCTTACTAAGCTCTTAGATCATACTAGGTTTGTTCCCTTGATGAGTGAGTTGGGGGGTAGTTTACCCTTATGGGCTGGTTTGGGGGGGGATCCTTTTTGTCCTTCTTCAACAAGTGTTTTCTTTGGCTTTTATTGCTTTTTCACTTGTCTCTCGTGCATTGTATCATATTGCATTCATGTGAAAAATAAAAAATGATGCATTGTAATATAGCTTTATTGCTTCAACTTAAGCATTGATGAAGCTTTGCTTATTACTCCTAATGATGTGGCTAGCTTTTGATTGATGCCATGGTATAGCTCATATGGTTATCTTAGCATGATTTATTGCTTAGTTACTTGTTGATTCCTTGGACGTGACCTAGAGCTACATGGTCTAGCCTTAATATAAAATTACCAAAGTGATATCTAAATTTACCTTGTGGTATGAGTCGAGCTAAGCATTTATGTCATTTGAAGATCTTGTACATGACTATTGAGTGCCAACTAGAATTACTTAGTTTATCTTGAATTTGTCTTGAACTTAGAAGAAAATCTTGGACAGATTATTATTTTTGCTCAATTTTAGTGCTTTAACTAAAAATCCCTTATTTTCATGAAAAACAAGGGGTATCATGAAAAAAAAAAAAGAAAAAAAGGGAGTGCTTGTAAAAAGGTCTATTACATGCCTAAAGCACCCTTAGCTCAACAGTAGTCTGTTACACCCCAGTAGAGCTTTTTCATGCTAAAAATGTCATATCCTTGCTCGCAAAAGGTCTGCTAAACGCCTAGAGCAAAATTGAAAATCAAATAAAATTGAGCAAGCTAATTCAATTTGTAGGCTTTGTAATCCTTCTAGTAGTCAATGTTTGTTTCGTTATCTTGGATTACATGCTTGTTGTGGCTTGGTTCATATTCATATTGTGCCTATTCAGATTATCCTCTAGTGATTTCAGTTTATTCACTAGACTAGATGACTCTTGGATATATGTCTTGATGCCAATTTGTAACTTGTTGATGAGGATTCTTGATAAGGTCAACCTTTTTCAGTCAAAGCCAGACTTCCTATCAAAGGAGGCCCACTTAAACATAGGCCCACTACATTATGGTTATAAACTTACAACCAATTTATAAAAGAAGGCTAAATTCCTTTTATTACGCTCAAACTGGTCATCAACCAGTTTAAGTCATGTCCAACCAGTTATGGACATTGTTCGACCAACTATACAGCCTTAGACAACCATCGACCACCTAACTGGTCGGGAGACACCAACAGTTACCCACGTGACTAGCAGGAAGACGGTTTTTGACGTATTTAGCAACTTACAACAGTTGGCTAATGGATGCGATAGTTCAAAACTCTCCTAGTGAACGTGTGTGAAGATTAGAGGTGCCTTTAGTGGCATTAATTGCCACTCCTTCAAATACTATAAAGGGGTAGCCACATTCTCTGTAAAATAACTTCATTCATTCACGAGTTCAATGATCATTACTGTCATATTGTAACATCATTTGTATTCTTATACAAACACCCAGCATATTCATAGCAATTTATGGTTTCCATTTGATAGCGTTCTCACATTACATTCTCGAGTAAGTTCGATTAGGAACCATGTGTTCTAACCATCAACACTTGTTATTCTTTATATGCTATCTTTCATACTAGATATATCTTGTGCATTAGAAGATGCTAGCTTCTTCACATTGGGTAATCTTCAACGCTTCTTGCTTCTAAAAATTGAAAATAAAAAATAAAACCACTCTATTGCATTTCACTCATGCTCTTTCTTATGCTTCTTCCCTACATCTTTAGAACTAAAAAAATTGGATAAGAGGAAGGTGTGATTCCTTGATGATTATATTGTCAACGGGGATAAAATATGGCAAAAATACTGAAAAATAGCTAATCTTGCATTCAGGGGGAGAAAATGCAAAACATGAAAATTAAAAAATGGTAGATCTTAGAAAGGGGGAGAATTTCATATTCATTTGTGTGCTCTAATGATCTTTTATTGGTTTAAATTCCAAAATTAACTTCTCGCTATGATCTAAGGTCAAATTGAAAAATTGTTCTTATATGGACCTTGAGTGAGTTTTTTGAAGCTTTTCTGCAGTTTATTGCCTCTACTAGTTTTCTTTTGCATTCTTCAAGTCAACTTGGTCATTTTCATGACTTTCTTTTTTTATGGACCAAGTTGAGCCTTTTTGCATAACCAAGCGAGTGTTTTCAAAACTACCTCCAAATTGCGTTTTTGGGTAGATTGTGTAGCGACCCAACTCTAGGAGGTCCTAGAAGGATCTCCCGGTCAGTCCACCAAGACCTCCCAGGAGGTCCAGCAGGACCTTCTGGGAGTTCAGGAGAACAAGCCCGATGAGGTCTTGGAGCCAGGGAGCACCCCGCAGACCTGCCACGGCCAGACCAGGGGAGGTCGTGGAGGTCTGTGGTCATCCCAAGACCACCCACGACCCACCAGAGGAGGTCGTGGAGGGCTGAGACCACCACAGAACCACACACACGCCCAACCCTGAGGGTGGTCGGGGAGGACTGAGCTTACTCCGTGGTTCCCTGTGCATACTGAGCTAGTCCCAAGGATCATGGCTAGCTCTTTCACAGCAACAATAGTGATAGCATTGCAACAACACCAACTTTATTAATATCAAGGAGGTTGTTTACAAGAGAGCTTACAATCTAACAAGCAAAATACAGCAGAAGGTAAAACACTTAGGCCACCCGATACACCACAGGCAATCGGCTGGAGGGCGCATCCTAGTCGGCCAGGACCTCTTGGTC
Organism: Phyllostachys edulis; assembly: GCA_036346405.1. NCBI lineage: Eukaryota > Viridiplantae > Streptophyta > Magnoliopsida > Poales > Poaceae > Phyllostachys > Phyllostachys edulis. The sequence continues at coordinate 90,467,618 of CM070562.1, read as the reverse complement.
CACAACAAGCTCAACCCAAGGCTTCCATACCCTGCTAAAGCCAGCAGCAAGCAAGAGTGAGCACAACAACCGTGCTCGCAAGTTACACCCGTTAGATAACAAAATGACATGCATAATGGATATCACAAAGAAAGGCTTAATATGGTTGATTTGCATAAAGCCATGTTTCTTTCAAATACATGTATTAAGTTCCAAGGCCGTAATACAATAATTAAAATTCATTTTATCAAATCAGTTTTTCAGTTGGATAACATTCATCATAAGATGGTGAAGGCTACCTCCGTCACAAGGCTCCCCGCCCACAACCCATGGGACAAAGAATCCCAAAACAGTTTATTAAACACTTTTGGAATCCCAAAACCAATATCTAACTCGAGTGGTCACGCCAAGACGCCCATAACATGACACGGCTATTCAATAGATTTAACTCGCAGAGGTTGTGCACTTTACCCACATGACATGAATACTCTAGTTTGTTTGGCATGCGTGAGTGCCACCTCTCACCGCCAAGGTAAGAGGTCTAGAGTTCATGACAAGGCCTTTACAATGCATTGCTCCACCACAGCCTTTCCTTGCTAAGGTTTCACCCCCTATGGATCGCAATCCAAATGAAGCCCCTCTTGCACCAAGGGGAACAGTTGGTTAAAAAGACCATTGGCCATATAAGACCTCCCACACCTCCAATGGAGCGACCTATGGTGGAGTTTTGCAAATTATTCACCAGATCCCACGCCCACTTTGGAGACATGTGGTTGCACGATTTTGGCATAGCCCATTATAGGCCTAGCATTGGCGGCTCAAAGACCGGTCCTCAATCGACTTGGGCGACAAACACATACCCCTGGACCTCCACTTTTTCCAGGATAGAGTCCGTGCATAAACCTTGCACCAACCAAACGAACCAATTCGCCCAAGTCTAAATCAATTTCCTTTTTCTTTGCTTCCCCAGCAATATTTTCATACGTCCATGACACCCCAATATCATGGCCAAAATATTTAAATCAGTAGTTGGTCATGATGGTAAAGATTTTCCCAAATCAAGTACTTTTGGTCTAAGCAAGTCTAAGCATTTGGTTTTACAATTGCTCCTGGTTCACACTAATGTATAATCCAGGTTTTGTCTATGGTGACAACAGATTGGGTTTAATGTCAAGTTGGCCATATAAAGGAATTAGGCATAACTATGTGTTTAAAGACAGATATTGAAATAACTTGGTAGAAATAAGCATACATTAAACTTTGAAATTGAACATAAATAATTTGAGAAACTGGGTGCAATATGATCAAGAGTGTAACTTGCCTCTTGCTTGGTAGCTTAAGATTCTATTCTCTCACACAGCTCTGGCTCTCTAGAACGCCAAGATCTACACGTATATAAAGCAAAGCAAATAAAGATCCAAATGAAATCCGGATGAACTGAGCAAGAGGTAAATAGCAGAGGATGATACTAAAAGAAAAACCAGAGAGGATCCTTGGGAGGAGGTCTGATGGTTGAAGGGCTCGAGCTCCAGAGGGGGTCCGAACCAGAGGGGCTTGGAGAGCTCCTCAAAACCGAGAGCTGAGGGCAGAGGCCGAAATGAAGAACAGGGAGGCAGTGGGTGTTCCTGGTGCTCTATTTAAAGGAGAGAGAATAGAAGCACCATAAACAGAGGATGTCCAAATTCAGTGTATTGGTACAAAGGCAAACTACCCCAAGGTACTAGAAAGGATAAAGAAAGCAAGGGATGTGACAAAAAGTAGAAGAGAGGACAAGGGTAGGTGGTAGCATTTAATGTGACTCATCCCACATAAAATGCACTTAAGAACCAAGGAAGACCAGTCAAAAGGGTGAACAGCTTGGTCAAAGGGGACGGTCCAAGGAGGAGGTCCTGCGAGGAGATCCACAGAGGAGGTCCACGGAGGAGATCCTAAGAAAGAGGTCCTGAAGACAGACAGGGAGGTCTTTGAGGACAAAAGGTCCTAAAGGCCACAAGGAGATCTAAGGACATGAGGTGCAAAAGTCAGTAGAGGTTTAAACCACAAGGTCTAACCACAAAAGGGAGGTTCAGACCATAAGGGTCTGAACACCATAGGGAAGTTGGAACTTAAAGGAGGTCCAAAACTCAACAGAGAGGTCCGGACATGGGGAGGTCCCGACTGTTGAGATCTCTGCAAGGGAGGTCTGGACGGTTGGGATCCAGACAAAGGGGAGGTCCTAGAGAACACGGAGAGGTCCTGAAGGACATGGAAAGATCCAACTAAACAAGGAGGAGGTCCCAAAGGACGCAAAGAGGTCCTGAAGGACAAAAGAGAGGTTCAAAGGATTGAAATGAAATTGCGGCCAAGATTTGGTCTAGGAGGTCCTTAGCGAGTGAGATCAACTCAGGGGAGGTCTCAACAGCTGCGACGAAATCAAGAGAGCTTTACGATTAAGATCAAGGCAAGGGGAGGTCCAAAGGACACACAAGGGGGAGGTCTCATGGACAGGAGGTCCGAAAGACACCCACGAGATGGTCTTGAGGACAGGACCCACAAAGGCTAGTCCTGACGGTCAGGTCTCACGAAGAGGAGGTCTGATGGTTAAGATCAAATCAAAAGGTGGAAATCTGATGGCTAGGACCTCACAGGGGAGATCCCAACGGTCACGATTGGCAAGAAAGGAGGTCCACGTAAGCAAGGATACGCGGGAGAATTTGGTGCCATCTGTTCTTGATCGAACGGAGGGAGGCAACTGGGACGTCTGGACCATCCGAACGTACCCACAAGATCGGACCGCCAAAGACAAATCGAACGATCCCAAGCTAGGAAAGTCAAACCCGGCGGCATGACCGAGGGGGCAAGCATGAGGTCCAAATGCTAGGGAGGTGCGGACCCTTAGATCTAACGAAGATGAGGTCCGAACCGAACGGAAGGCTTGGATGTACACGAGGGAGGTCCAAATGGACAAGAAGGAGGTCTTGTTCGCTAGGATCTCCAAAGGACTAAGAGGTCCTGCAGACCGGGAGGTCTAAAGGGTAAGAAGGTCCCTGATAAATAAGAAGGAGGTCTGGAAAAACAGTAATACCGAGAGTTGGGGCGTAATAACGGATTGCACTAGGAGGACTTTTCCAAAGAGAAGGTTACAAGGATCGGGGTGAGAAGGAGTCCAAGTGATCACCGAGAGGTTCACAAGAGCATAGAAGGAACTCAAATGAACGTGAGGCTTAGGTCTGGAAGGAACATGGGAAGGAGGTCTGGACCAAAGAGATTCAAACCAACAAAGAAATCCAAAGCGCCCAAACCAAAGGGAAGGTCGGACACATAGAGGATCTAATCTGAAGAGAGTACCCAAATAAAAAGGAAAGGGGTTTAAAGCCAAGAGGATGATCTAGACCTCAGAGGAGGTCTAGCTACAAAGGAAGCCTAAACCTCAAGGGAGGTCTAAACTATAAAAGAGAGATTAAGAAAGAGAGGTCCTGACCCAAAGGTGGTCTGGACCAAAGAGGTAGACTAGACAAAAGGTCTCAACAGAGAGATTTTTCCAGGGGAGAGGAAGGACCCGAAAAGACAAGGAGGAGATGACCACAGCAGAGGTCAAACAAGAGGGATGATCTGGACATATAAGAATGTCCAAATATAGGATAGAGGAAAGGAAAAGAGGAGAGATAGCTCTAGAGGGCTAGAGCAACACCAAAAGAACTAAGCTTTGGATTAGTTGAAGTTTAGTTTAGTCATTTTAAACTCTCCAAATTCCAAAATTCTCAGGTTAAGCTTCGAATTCTCGTCAAAACCAAATGGTTCTTTTTATTTTGAAAATTTTCAAAAAGGCTCTGAAAATCAGGGTGTTACAGATTGTCAATGTGTTCATCAAGGGGGAGATTGTGGAGACCATGTGGTATGGTCCTAATCTAAGTGTTGAACAATTGACATCGGTGTCAAGGAGTTTGGGAAGTAAACTCTCGGTTTAGCAAATTGTCAGGTTTGCTGTTAGGTGACCAGCGGTCTGATCGGCCCTGGGGGCGGTCTAACTGGCTGAGGCTAGGTGGTCTAACCATCCATGGGCGATGATTAGACTAGCGGTGCAAGCCTTTTAGGAATGACATAAAACACTTGTATGGGAGTATTTAGGGATGTGCTTGCACTAGGTGCCATTAAAAATAGAGATTAGACGCCAAACTAGATAGAGTTTTATCGAAAAGTACATGGAGGGGGTGTTTTCTAAAATGGAAAGCAGTCTGACCGGTCAATGGTTGGCAGTCTGACTGGTCCCCTGTTTCTGGGGAGTGTAGTCAGACCATCCAGGTGTGGTCATACCGGCCGTTGGTTGGCGATTAGACTGACAAGAGGCTGGCGGTCAGGCCAGCCATGGCAAGTTCAGGCATAGAGAGGTCTGCTGAAATTTGATGGTTGGTCCTAGGAGCTTGAGTTTGGTGCATATGTTTGTATTATACGCTTATGGACTAATGTGGGTCAAGTTGCGAAGAACTTGTGTTCGAAAATGGTTACTTGGTCCATTAATGTGTATGTGGCTTGGAGTCAACTATCGTCAATGGCGAGGAGGATCGGGACTTGGTTAGGAGAACCAATGTCCAGAATGGTCATAGCTACCGGGTGAGATGGTTGGACTCAAACAAGGTGCAAGATGGACAAAAACCATGGAAGACAATGTTTGAGCAAAGACCTTTTGAGGTAAAGTGATGCTTCCGAGAGCAAAACTTTGAAGGTATGTGTTCTTGACTCATTAATTGTGTAAATTGATGATTTTGTGTGTCGTGCGGTGTTACGTGACGGTTTGGTTGTTGGTGATGGTTGTAGAACTCTGGAGCTATATCATGGTGAGGCGGACGAGATCGGGACTGGGTTAGGAGAACTGAGGTCCATAATGATCAAGGTGTCACCGAAAGATGATCGAGGCTACCGGGCTAGTTACAAGTCGAGAAGACAATGAACCGAAGAGGGAGCTACTAGTGATGGACATGATGGTCAACAGCAAAGTGGACCGAGACTAACCTCAAGGAGGAGCTGAGGTCCAGAATGGTCAAGGAAGCCGGTGCGGTCATGCTGCATGGTAAGGCATATGTTGCGCCAAGTGATTTAGGCCTGTTTTTAAGCGATGACGGTTTGGTGGGACCCGAAGGCGTGAGATGCTTGGTGGGAAGTTATTGGGGCCACACAGATGATAGCGATGCTTGGGCAATGCTTCAATGTTCAGGAATTGGGAAAGGTCGATAAAGAGGTATTTTGATAAATTTCCCAATATTGGAAAAGTGGTGGTGTGCGAAACCACAGTGGTGGCCTAAGTGGATTAGGTCAAGGATACTCCATGGAGGACAAACACATGATGGATTTGGTCTAATGGAGCTAAAGATGAAGACAACGCTTTGAAAAGTGTGTGTGGGGGGGTGAGATCCGTTTGTGTGTGGTCTTAACAGGTGTCCATTAGAGTTTTCTCTCTAGACCTAGCCTCCACTGAATAAGGGGGTGATGCGGGATTTACACATCCATCTAAGCCTAGGAACCATAATATAAAAATTTGGGGAAGTGAAGAGATGAGTAGTCTGGGGTTTGAGAGATGTATTGAGAGAGATGAGAGCACTTGTGTGTGTGCTGCCCTAGTGGTTTTGTCCTCCCAAGGAAGTGGCTGTAAACATTCATCTCCTAGTAGAAACCAAATCTCCAAATTCGTCCAAGTCTTCCTCTCATATGCTCAAGTGTTGATTTCTTGATTTGGCTTAGTTTTTTGTGTTCCTTCCTTCCCTCTTGATCTTTCTTTGTACCTAGGACGTGTAAGTGATGGATATATCTCTTGGAGACCATATCACATCCATCTAGGTACTTTCTATTGCAAGTTCTTGAGTTTGCCCGATTTTGATGGAAGAATGGGTGATTTTGGGGTGGGGGGTTCTCTTTAGGTCTTTTAGCTTGATTCTTGCTATGATTGAGGGTGTTATGATGTGCGGGAAACCATCCTTAACCATCTTGCATTGACTCCTCCCACTAGTACCTCTCAATCATCATTTTCATATTTAGTCCTGTTTTGGTGCAACCTTCACTCAAACGAAAAAATGTCAGAACTTTGGCAATAATCTTTAAGATCTTTGACTGGAATATGTTCTTGAAATCCTAGAGAAGTTGTATTTCAAGTTTCATGAAGTTTGGTGTTGTGGATCAATTTGTGATTTTGAAATCGTGTTGAAATTAAGTTCAGTGTCAATTTTGCTGTTCACCCGATCAGACCGTTACTGTTTATCCGATCTGACCGGTTCGATGGGGATTTTGGCGAGTCTTTATACTCTTGTTGTCCAGTTCTTGTTTGAAAGGTTCTCTCTAATCTTCATAGCTCTGTATAACTATTAGAGTGAAAGAACATTAAACTCCTTAAGAGAGTTTTTGAAGAGGTTGTTGTTTGTGTGGCGTCTATTTAACCCCCTTCTAGTCGCCTTCTTGGTCTAACAATTTCTTAACTCAGAACAGCTAACTAGCCCAACTAAAAGTTAGGCTACCAAACAACAAGCTTCTTCAGATCAGCCGTCCAGCCAGAAAGCAGCTTTTTCAGGAAGCCTAGTCATAAGTTGTTTTTTTAGAAAAGGTACCACCATGCCAAACAGGACCATTAGCTAGTGCTTTAACTATTACAACACTTACAAGATTAACATTCACCACCGGTAATCGTTTGATGCGTATTTAAACTGCTGAATAGTTTTGAAAACGAAAAAAAGAAGCACTGATCACATGGAGTGAAATTAGCACTATGGTGTAAATATTTTTGGATGGATGGATCGTGGATGGCATAGGTACTCTGTTCAGTAAGAACTCTAGCTAGGGTGTGGACTAGAGCTAGTGCTAGAGCTAGAGCTACTACAAGACACTTACCATCCCCATCATTCTTGGCATTAAGACCCATAATTTTGTCTCCTGAAGCTTTCCAAGCATACTCTGGCAAGGTCAATGACACTGGCCAAAAAGTGTTGCTTTTGCCTGAGCTCTCATTTCCTCTGGCCCCTCACTTTGTGAAAAGAAGAGCACAACAGACTCGGTAAAAAGAGGCTCCCTCTTGTATGTAGCGTTAGTTTTGTTATCGAAATTTCGGATTTATTTGGTGCGCGGATATGCAATGTACCGTTATCAAAACATAATATTTCCGGTCGTGCGGCGATAAATTAAAACTACATTTTGAGAGGACAATCAATTATTATCATTATCACGTTTTTTGCCCGTCAAACACAATAGCGTTTATTGTTTAGCATGAAATACACCTAGCTATATATGAAATTTACTAGCTTAATAACAAGTACGTAGTATTCTTCTTCTTCCTTTTGGGAAGGAACACCATTGTCGATTACAATATATACAAGTTAATGATTGCTTAGCCATACACGCAAGTCAAATTCTTACATCAGTATATCGTATATGTATCTGTGTGGACCATGCAAATCCGTTGGCCATATGGGCAGTACCTATCAAATCTACTATTATATATATGCACATCATATCTATTTGGATCAGATGTACGGAGTGTATATATATAAAGATTATTGTTGTTGAAAATTTCAATCATGACAAGTGACGGTATTATGACACACTTGACACGACTTTGCCAGACGATTTGGTTTCTTCAATTAGCACAGTCCGATTCTAAAAGGACGATCAAATAATTCATGTACACTGTATAGTAAGCTCATTAGCTCAGCTCAGTCTCGCGTACGCTCCGCCCTACTTCTGCTCCGGCCGGCCGGGCGTAGCCAGACAAGATAAAAATTGGAGCAGTGATGATACATCGAGGCATAGAGCCGGTTATACAATATACACTACAGAACTGCAGGCACGCACGATCACTATGTCCCAGGCATTGCGCATCATTCTAGCTTCTGAGTTCTGACACAGACAAAACGGACAGAAATTATTCCTCCCACTACGCATCTGAAGTTCTGAACACATTGGTTTTGATTTTGAAATGCTTATACTCCTTTTTACACCTCGAATGCCGTAGTATATTCTAGTACAATAGGACTGGAGTATAGCAGCTAGCATACCAGCTCCCGTGTAAAATACGTAACACACACCTAGCTCAGATCTCTATGTTGCCAGAGTAAATACTGAGTATAATCTTGACCTGTCGCTTGATTCTGTTCGAGCACCATTTTCTTATGAGGGTCAAACAAGAAAGTAACGTCGTACATGATCTTGCGAGATTCCACACACCATATGCTCGACACTGACGTAGCTGATATTGCGCGTACAGCAAGCTGACAGATGCGCCGTTATTCGTCCAATCGTCCTCGATCGAATGGCAACAGGCCAGCGCGTCGTTGTCGATCACAAGCCATGCACAGTTATACCCACACGGCTAAATCGAGCGCTACTCCTATCTCTGCGCGCGGTGCATGTCTCGATGCCGTTGCGATCACGGAGTTAATTGACGTCGGTGTGTGCCAAGGTTCAAACATGTCGGCTCTCGATTGCATCCAAGACCAGCTAGCCGGGACGAGAACGACGAGGTGATGATTCGGATCGGTGGACTGTAGCGTTTGGACAGTAGAGCGTATTGGTTGGGATCAAAGAGGTTCGATAGCTACGTACAGTACGCGCTATAGATCTCTGCGTCGACGTATGCAGCTTTGGATCCAGGAATTATACAGCTAGCTTACCACGATCGGGATCGCGGGGTTGGATCCTCCTCGATGTCGACGAGGATCTAGAACGATGCACTGTTAGCAAAATTGGAGTTTTTTTCTTCCGTAAAATGGTACTCCCTCTGTTTTTTAATACATGACGTTTGATCAAGCGTGTAGTCAAATTTATATAACTTTGACCATTACTTTTCATATGATTTTGTTAGTAAAAAATTACAAAATTATTATATTATGAAAATATTTATCATGACAAATCTAATGATACTATTCACTCATGATCAATCTAAATAGTTTTTCATATATTATTAGTCAAAGTTAGATAAGTTTGACTATATGTTTGGTCAAACATCATGTATTTAAAAACGGAGGGAGTATATTTTTAAAGCGAAATAGAAAAAAATGAGCACATGAAGCACGGAAGATGACCTGCCAAGATATTTTCGCAAGGTAGAAGTACATTTTTGCTATTTGGTTAAAAAATTTGCCAAATGAGCCAAAAAAAAAACTGTATTGTACGAGTGAACAGTGTGCTGCCAAATTTGTAACTAGCAATTGTTCTCCGGGTGACAGGTGGGATCCACGAAACATGGCGCAGTAAGATACACACGTACGGCGTGTTGGGATTTTTTTTACCGTTTGTCTGTGGGCACGGGAGTAATCCTGGGACTGGAGCTGAGTTTGGCTCACCGCTCACGGTATTCGAGCGCCAGTGGCTCCAGGGACCACCAAGAAAGAAGGCGATAAAGAAGAAAGCAACAGCGACGTGGCGAGATCTTTTGGCCTGGCCGATTAGCTAGGCGTTGGACCACCCCACCAAAATTGGGGGATGAGTGGTGTCTTGATCCTTCGGTAGTTTGGTACATGCATTCCACGTGTTTATCGTTCGGGAAATGTTCTGGCCCGTGTATCCGATACGGATAATTGTATCAGACCTTCACTCAATAGTCTAATATTATTCTCTCTCCTTATCCCATACGTAATACACATAGACAACCACACGTAATACAGCACACCTATGCACTGCTCTTCCTTTTTTTCCATCACTTTGCTCTCCACCCAAACCAAACCATCCAAGCCGCCACCCAAATCCGATGCTGATCTCAGCGGAACTTGCCGCCGGCCACCGCTGAGCTACTCCCTGTTCTTCCCTAATGCCATTCCTCAATTTATTCCTCTCGATTCAGTTCTGCTTCTATTCCTAAGGTCTAAATCCTAGCTTGGGCTTCGTAGGGATTCCTCGCCGCTGGCGAGTTCCCGTGCGCATCCCCCTCCTCTTCGGCCTCCTCGCTCACGGATCCGGCCTCCCCTAACTCCGGCGTCCATTCGGTCCGCCGCCTTCGCCTCCCGGCCGTCACCCAACACCGCGCCCTCTTGGCCTCTCCTCGCTCTATCTCCTCCATGGCTTTGGCCGCCAGAAAGCATCCGCAAGTTGATGGCTCCATGGTGGCCGACTCCCGCGACCGCCAAAGCTAGTTGTTGCAGGCTTCTTTTAATGTGTTCCAACCATTTTATGAAATGTTGCATAAATGTTACGACAGTTGAAAAAAAAAATGTTGCGACGGTTGGAAAAAAAATGTTACAATCGTTGAAAAAAATATTGTATATGAATTCTGAGATGTTTTGTCTTTTTTTATATATGTTGGCGTTCTTTTCCAGATGTTTGTTTTGATTATGAGATTTTTGAGTTAATGTTGTATATGAATTTTTGATATATTGCAACAAGTGAAAAAAAATATTGCGATTGTATCGGAGAAAAGCGTATGGTGCTGATGCTCAGACCATACGTCCGATCGCTGATCGCGCCCTTATTGTTCAGGTCTTCCCGAGTGTTAGCATTTGAGCTTAAAGCTAACTGCTAGTACAAGCGCAAGTTTTGCCAAACATTGGATCGATACTATCAAATGTACTCCTACGTAACCTATCTTCAGTCGTTTTTACAGACATAAAATATTTGAAATTTAAAATTCTCATCGACCCATGGATGATAGGAAAGCAAACGGAGAAAATGGCCAACCATGCCGCAACGAGACACCTACGGCCGAGAATGTCCGCCTGCTGCAGCGTTGTGACCTGTCCCGTACGTGGTCCTCGCCCGGCCCGGCCCGGCCAACCAGCCGAACCCGACCCGATCATGTTGTCACCCATCCCCAACCCACCGCCACCCCCTCGAATGCCGCGCTGGAGACACCTCACGTGGCTCCTTCCGTACCCCATCCCTGGCCGGCCGTCACCACCGCACTCCGCTGCCTCCGCCAGATTCCGCGCGCGCTCGCGCCAGGCCGTCCCCTACTCCCCTGCCGCGACCGGCGCCTGTGCCGGCCACCTGCCGCCCACGCAGGGCGCACGCTGGCCATCCGTGCGGCGGAATGCACAGCGGGGCAACACGTACCCGCGGGGCCATGATGCATCTGCTCCCCCAGCTCGGCCCACTCGAACCGCCGAGCCAAAGCGCGACGCCACATGCGTGCATGCGATGCGAGCCCCCCGCGCGTTTCCCCCCGCTTTTATCGGTCATCGGCCTTGCTTTGGGCCGGCCGGACTGTTCACTTCCCTCTCTGCTCGTCCACTCCTCGCCTCCCTTTATGTACGTTTGGCCCGCCGCTGGCGAGCAGGCATCATTGCGTTGTGAACCTCTCGGCTCTCGTCGTCTTTGGTTGGCCTCTGTTACGTCGGGATCGGCGGTACTGTGTTTGGTTCAACATGATATAGGAATGAGTGTGTTTTGTAAATTTGGAACTCACGCCTCCATCTTTTTTTAGGTGCATGACAAGTCAGAGCAGAAACAGTGGTTATATAATATGGACCACGACGAATGCATAGTAGCTACGTCCGTATATCTGTAGTGTAGGTTTTGGTGTGATGCGCGTTGTTTGGATCTCCGTGTAACGTGCGATTCGGGGTTGATGGTCCCTGATCATCGAACGTACTCGTACGAGCAGACGGCCTAGCGGTGTTCACTGTTCGGACGTCAGAAGTCTGCTTTTGCAGTAGAATCCTTTGCCGTTTTAATGGCCCCATGTCTACAACAGGTTAGATTCTAGTCCATTACCTCTCAGTAAAAAAGGTTATAATCCATTGCTAGAGGCCCAACAGTACTCGTGCACACGTCTCAAACAAGAGAAAAACGTATTCGTGAACACAACCGCGTAAGCATGCGGCCCAGACATAGTCCATTGCATTGTGTACCTTGATGACCACAACAATAGGTCCAAATATGCAACTGCAAGCCCATTTGAACGTCCATCATGAAAGCCCACCAGATCTACTTCGCACAAGGTGCTCTAGGCGATGGGAACTTGGGAAGGTATCTCTCTCTCCAAAAAAAAAAGGAAATGGAAAGGTTTCCATACATATTATGGCACAAGAAAACTAAAGGACTTTAGAATCGAATTCACGAGTCACGATCTTCTTTTGCATAGCCGTGACTCCGTGAGCTCTAACTATTTGGGTGTACATGCATCTGAATGCCAGAAGCTTCCTTTCGGATTGGACTCTCTTAACAATTTTCTCTGAGGATTCCCATTTGGAGCACTACTATTTATCTTGATTTTCCCCAAGTTTTGCTTCAGCGAAAGTTGCAGTAATAAAATAATAGCATTGCCACAACAACCATTTAAAAAAGTTGCCAAAGAAAGATGTGTCAACTTACTTATACTTCAATATGCCTCTCTTCAATATGCCTCTCTGATCGATCTAGACTCAGTCAGTCCTACGACATAAACTAGTTAGAACTGTAACTCCGTGTACCTTAGCAGTACCATATTGTCAATTTATATTAAATTACACTAGCATTTAATGTCTGTTGGCCGAATTTGCCGGAAGCGAACATCCACGCCTCGCTAATAAAGGCTAGTTGCTGAAAAATGGTTCTTCAAGCTTTGCAAAACTTTGTTTTGTAAAAGGGTTGTGTCCCTAAATATCACACTACGAAATGGTGGTAACATGGTTGCCAGGAAAATTCAGTGCTCTCTTTCGGCGAACGCGGGCGCGAGCACTTTCGGCGAACGCGGGCGCGTGCACTTCCCGCCGTGCACCACCCACCGGAGGGGAAGGCCAGATTCGGTCGCTGTCAAGCTGACGCCTGCTGTTGCACTCCCCCTGTCCTTTAATTGTCACTCGCAGCAACGTACGTACGTACGACATGGTATTTGGTCGTGCCATTTTCTATGTGATTTATGTGATAGGAGACTTGGCCTTTCAATCAATCCTACCGATCGAGCCCTTTACACGACGATAAGTGCTCTCTCCTACACTCCCCAACCATCCGTCGATGCTGCGGCCTCTTTAACCGAGTCGTAAAAAAATTGCAGGACGTGGAAAGGCTCCTGAACCACATAATAATTAGGTTGGGTGACGCATGATTTCTTTTTTCTTTCGACGGGAGAAAGGAGGTTGGGTAATGATGACCTAATTCTACCATTTATAACGAAGATTTTTCTTGAGAGCTATCTGTAATACTGTAGCCAAAACCAGCTAAGTTGCACAAATCCTAAAGCAGCACTATTAGTAATGAAGTAGTGAACGATTGTAAATCAGGTCCCTGGTGTGCTTTCAAAATTCGTTGTTTTCACTTTGTAGGAGAGCGTTGAAACACCACTCAGCGATACATTACGACATTACGTGAGTTTATCTTATGACTTCTTGGTTGCTGAATCTTAAGATAGCTAGTTTAACCAACTGTACAACTCCTAAAGGCAGATAGGATGTTCACATAGCTTTTTCTCTAGACACCCCAGCATCCTTAGAGCATCTTTGTATTGAACCGACGTCGATTCAAAGTTATGCCACATAAGCATTCTAGGAACCGAGTTTTTTTTTCTCCAATGTATTGAACCGATTCCTACTAATAACTGGGACCCACGTTTCATTAAAAAACCACAAAATAATAATATCCTCTCTCAACCGCACTCTCTCCTATATAGTTATTTAATACTTATATGAGTTGTTTAATGCTTTGAATCGATTCCTAAGTAGGGTTCGGTTTCATATATTTTTTTGTTGGAATCAACTCCTCCAATGTATTGAATCGATTCAATGTCTTCTCTCTCCTCATTTGAACCGGCTAAAACACAACATTAGAGATGGTCTTAGTTTTCTCTCCAAGGCAAAGCAATGGACAAACATCTGCGTTGATGCCCACGCACGGCGCTCCACAAAAGACATTCCAGACATCTAAGTTTACCATCGTCGACCAATCGCAAATTAACATTTGGCCTCCACGGTGTGCCAACATTCCCGGCCGGTGGCTAAGTTCTGTGGCGGCTCAGCTGGTTAATTAACAAAGTTGGAGTTGGTGAAGAAAAGGCAAGGCATGGATGAATTCCATGGGGAATTCGGTTCTTGTCTACCCTGGAGGTCAGCACGGTGTTTGACGCCGTAGAGGTCAATTTTTCTGTGCTGAAATTGCACCGGTGGTGAGCGAGACCAACTTTGTGGTGCCGCACTAAGGAAAGATGTAATGTAACGCCGGGCCTCTTCCTGCCTGCAATTTATTTATCTTTTGATCTTTTATGTAAAGTATGAAGAAAACTGGCTTAACTGGGGCCTCATAGTGGTACAATCGAACTCCTCCTCTTTCAAACTATATTCCAATTTCTGTGTACGGAATCAATATGCAAAGGTTGAAAGGTTTCAAATCACTCATGGTAATGAAGCCAAAAGAAAAGGGAACACTACTTCCTCCCAACATCCTAGCTAGCCCTACCCCAAGCAAGCCTCATTTCGCATGTGGTTAGCACATAGGGTTCTATAGGAAAACGCGATGCGTTCATCCTATGGATTACCTCGCCAGGTTTCACCTGACGATCGATGTGGTTTCTACATCCACCAGCTAGTGTATTGTAATATTCTTCATCTGATCTTACTAAGCAACCCTGTAGAAGATCAAGTTTGATACTACTGGACTACTATTATCTGAAACATCACCGTGCCACGCAGGGGCGGATCTACTGTAGTACACCAAGGTGCACAGGACATCAGGTCCAAAAATTATTTTTCTTTGGATATAATCATGTATATGTAATGTGGATACCTCTAGCCTAACATAAGGGGACACTCCAAACCACAATCCAGCTGAATGTGACATATCTTCTGGATCCGCCACTAGTGCCACCAGGTCTACATCAGCAGAGAGTGCGGGATGCGGGGGAGTGCTCCCTGCCTCGACAATTGTACCTTCTTGGGCTCTTGGCTTTCCATGGCCTAATTATACTAGGGAGATAGCCTCCATTCCAGCATTACATGTTGTTACATCTACTTTACTTTAACCTAGTTTAGGCTAAACCATGATTAAAACCCAAAAAATGTCAATGGGATCGCAAAAATGATGACCTAATGATCGAGTAGCAGTGAGTGTTGAGTGCGCACGATAGCAACCGTCAATTAAACCCTTGTGCGCTTACCAAACTAGCTTTAGTTTACATAATCCGCGGGACACATGCTCTGATAAGAGATCAGAGGAGGATAAATCAGCAACTTTTTCTGCATCGTGGTGGGCTACGCGCACACTCGTTTTGATCGCTTTGGCATTACAGTGAGCGAAGCGAAAACATGGTGTAGCGCCGACGTGTCTGTACGTCGTCACTTCTGAAGCTCCACGTATGAGGTACCGGTGTGACGGGGCGCGCCAGGTCAGCGGGGGAGCGCTAGGCGCGATGTAGATATAGATTTGTTGGGGTTGACTAGTTGAGGTAGAGATTATATAAGTATGTAAGTGATAAGAGACAGACCTAATGAGTAGTGCATGTAGTGGGTGGGTCCCGTCTATAGTTTCGTGGATGGAAGAGCTGCTGCTGCATACCGAACTTATCATTTTTATTTACGTGATCCGCGAGTCTAGAAGATGTCAGGCTTTCGTTTTGACAATAAAATTACGTGCATGTTTGTGTTGAGATAACGGTGTTCGTTCGTCGTGCTGTTGACTTGTAGAACGATCTGTACATAAGTAATCATATGAACACTAAGAGACACAATGAATACAAGTATATAGAGAAGAACCAATATCTTTTATTCATCTCTCCATCTTGTACCCGGAGGTAATCATATTTATAGCCCATAAGGGTGGAAGCCCTCCAGAGGCGGTTTAGTCTTTTGCCTATAAAACCCTAGATTTCGTAACACTTCCCTTTGGGCAATAGACAACGATATGCAAATATCTCATCAAAAACTTCTTCCAAAAACTCATTGGGAAAAAAGAAATAGAGAAAAAAGTACATTACATTCGTAAGTTGCATTACACTTGTCGCACTAAAAACCTTCATGCAAGAAAACTTAAGGAAAACTCACTAAGGAAAAGAGTACAACGTTTAATCTTTGGGATTCAATCTTCAAGATTTTGGATAAATCCTCAGGATTTGATAAGGGTCATGATCTAGGGATTTACTCTCTCTGAACTCTGCAACTCTTTAAACCGTCTAATTCCAATGCCATGAATGTATCTTTGAAAAATTGGATATGCAGGCAAAGACTTAGTGAATAAATCAACTAGATTTTCACAAGACCTTGTTTGCAGGATCTTTACCTCACTATTCTTCTGGATTTCATAAGGACAGAAAATTTAGGAGCAATGTGTTTCATGATGTTGCTCTTGACATAACCCATTTGTATTTGTGTAATACAAGTAGCATTATCTTCATAGATAGTTGAGGGGGTATTGACGGTATTAATGCCACAATACTTCTGGATGTGGTTAATCACACGTCTGAGCCAAACACATTCAAGTGAGGCTTTATATAGTGATATAATATCTGAGTGGTTGGTAGAAGTGGCTACCAAGGTCTACTTAGAAGACCTCTAAGAGATGGTTGCACCACCACAAAGTAATATAACTCCATTATGGGATTTTGCACTATAGAAATTTGACAAATAGTTAACATATCTTCAGGAGCTTTGTGCCGATAACGTGTTGAGATAACGGTAGTCGTCACGTTGCTGACCCGTAGATCAATCCATACATGAGCAGTCACCTGAGCACAAGTGTACAGAGGAGAACCAATATCTTTTTATTCATATCTCCATCTTGTACCTGGGAGTCTTCATATTTATAGCCCATAGGGGTGGAAACCCTCTAGAGGCGGTTTAGTCTTTTGCCCATAAAACCCTTAATTTCGTAACAGTTTGGTCGATATCTACGCTTCACCACATTTTTTCCGAGTATAGTGATGTCATTACCTGTTTATAAGAGCTATTTGTTATTTTCTAAAGATGATTTGTAGTGGGCTTAGCAAGTGTTGTATAACCGACACCCGTTAGGAGGGTGCGTGTCAGCCCTAGAGCGTCCCACGGTTTCGACTTTGTCTCCAAAAAGAGATGTGGGCGTATACCAAAATGACTTTTTAGGCTAGTTAACTATAAATATAGGGAAGAGGCTATTTATTTTGTACATCAAGTCATATCAATAAAGAAAATTGTCAGATCGTTCTCTCTCACATCTCTGTCAATTTTTCATCTACTTTTGCCATTGCTAATTGCTTAAATTATTCTCGCTTGCTAGTTGTGTTTGATCGGCTACTGGATCGTTCGGCGATACTAATTATTCAACAGCAAGAAGTCATTAGGGTATGCTTGCAGGCTACATCCACCCGTGTCTAACATTCCACACTCCTAACGAATGGAAGGCTAGTTGTGCTGTCAGGGGACAGAGATTCGCTTGAAATTTGCATGTTGAGAAGTGGTGCCTCATCGGGGTCAAACGCACTTGGAAACGACGCAGCAAGCATAACCCCTCGCTCGTACATCTGCTCTCTTCTTCGGGCCATCAATTCACAGGGTCAAAAACCCCGCGCAGTGGCCTGGGAGTCAGCTGAAGTCAGCACGAGTTGGACAAGAGAACTAAGGACGGCGTTTTTCCGGTTTGCCTGTCTAGCATGTCAAGAAATCTGCTTCCGTTCGTACACTTTTGCCGTGATATTTCAACGCGTGCATGAAACGCACGTACCTCGCGCGCATACACGCGTACGGCTTGAACATTGCTTTCTCTCTATCCAGAACTTTGGTTCATTCCTTCAAAGAAAATAAAACTTTGGTAGTTTGGTTCTTTGTCACTCGTTTTCCAATTACTCCATGATTTGCACTTTTTGCATACGTTAAGTTCTAATGCAATATGAGTTATCCTGCCTTCTAGTGTCAGTTTCGTTTGCCAGAGAGAGAAACACATCCGCAGTTTTTTTAAGTACACGACGGATGCACTCACGCACACTAGGGTTTCAAATTTTGACAAAATTTCGTACATTTCGCTGGAGCTCGAAATTTTGCTCTTTCGGTCAAAAAATTTCGGTTGCACATGAATTCAAACCAAATTCAAACAGCATTCAAAATTTGGTCAAAATTCGTCAATTTTCTGATGAAATTCAGTCAAATTTGAGTGCCAATTTCGGCCATTTGACCGAATTGAATTTGAAATTACCGAAATTTCAATAACTTCAGCCATTTCGCTCAGCCCCGAAATTTTTACACAAACGAAATCGAAAACCTGGCACACACCACACGCACACCCTCACACACATGCCTAATCTAGAGCGAAAGTTTAGACCTCTACGAAACGTGGGCACACGCTTTGACCATTAAACAAACCTACGTGTACGTGTACTATACCAAAAATCCCGAAAAACCCAATCCGGTGAGGCGCGCTAGGATGGATCCCGGGCTGGCTGCCCGCACATCTGCGCAGCGAGCCAACAGAGCTAGCGCTAGGTCCTCAACGCATCTGCAGTTCTGCTAACCCCACAGCAGCGGAGCACAATTGAACAATTCATAGAGAGCAGCTACGGTGCTTGACCCATGGTCCATACGGATGAAGGCGAAAAACGCGTGCGGCATGGTAGCTGGTAACGGGGCATCGAAATGGCGAACAGCCTGCGCACAAGCATAGCTGCGTAGTGTCAAGTGACTCGAAATCCGTTAGTGATGTCTCGATCGAAGGTTTCATGCGTATATGATCTATCCAGCTTGTACGCACGCAGACAGGCGTACATCGTGTGAAGTGACTCGATCGACCAATGTGCGTGACTGTACTTTCCTGTGGCCTGTGGGCACAACCAAGTTATTGTGATCGAAAGCGCCAACCCGGCCCTCAAGTTAACAACGGCTTAGTGAAGAGCGATGAGTGCAAAGCAAAGCAAAGAGTGTGTCGATCACAATATGTGTTTGACATTTCTTCATCTCATCATGAGCCTAAGGCAATCACGGGCGCTTGCTGGAACGAACGAACCAGAGACATAAGAATATAAGATCGATCTCGATGGATTTCAGGTGACTGCACGACGACTCGGCATCCTTATCGACTTTGCTGTGCCGTGATATCCGAGTGCTCGCCAGTCGCCACTATACCATCCACCACCACTGACAGTGAGCGCCTGAGCGAGGAAGGACGACGTACCGCGAAAGTGCGGGAGGGGTACGGTGTTGATGATGAGCAAGGACGAAGGGGAGAGACGCTAGTTGCTGCAGGGGCCGGCGCTGTCCGTCGCAAGTTGGGAATTGTTGGATGAAATAGCACGTTTTTTTAAACTCAATAGCAAAACTAGCTCCCTCATATTAGAAATGACAAAAAATAACATCTCTATTACGCAAAATCATCGCGAAAAGCCATATATCGAGCTCCCAGCCCATGGCAGACGGTCTATGCATGTTCCTACCGCACCTGCCTACCGACCTACCGTGGATGGGCCTTGGCAGTGGACTACCGTGGTGCAGGTGCGTGTGCGAGCAGCCCTTCTGGTGAGCTCGACACGTGGCTTATAGCGGATTGGGTGAGCGACACGTGGTTTTCCGCGGCGATTTTGCATGTTAGATGTGTCATTTTTGTAATTCCAAGTACGAATAGACTTGTTTTGCCTGAGTCTAAATCGCCCGAAAAAACTAGCAAGTTGGCACATGATATTTCGGCCGTTCTGTTAGTTACGGCTGCTACCGGACGCAAATATTCCATTCCATGGCAATGTCACGGTGAACAATGCCGTAACATTGTTTTGTAGTCGCCGGAGCCGAAAACGACGGATTAGATCAAGATCCAACCGTGTAGCAACACAGCAGCAAAAACAGTGTAACAGAATTGCAGCGATAGTACTGTTCATGAACACTGTAGCGGTCAGAGGGACATTCACCCCGTGACATTCCCGGTGGAATATCAGAGAATGCAATCCCGCTGCGCCACTAGCCAGTAGTCAATAGTAGATAGTTCCATGTGCACTCGGAAAGATCCATATGCAAAGTAATCTACAGCGAAAATAACAACAAAATGACAATTTACGTATATAGATGACTTTGCCTACGAATTTTTGCGAGTATACAAAATTTGCTATATCTATGACCATGTGATTGCTAACTATGATCAATCAGAAGCTTTAAAAGTTATTCAATGACATATGAAAACTTCCTTCAAAGCAAAACAAAAAAAATGTTAATTCTAAGATGATTACAAATGGCGATCACAAGGTCAAACTGTGATATAGATTGAGTTATGTCATATCATCTCTGATTACCAATAAAGTAGGATTTGAACCTTCGCTAACTCACTTATACAAGTTTAGTGACTTAATCGTGCAATTTCTCAAGATCAGGGTCCCGAACACGCCCATGCAAGCTTTTAGGATCTTAAATTTAGCGAGGATTAGTAGGGTGGTATGTGCATTTGCGTGACTAGATTTATTATATATTATTCATATATTCAATATTGGTATTTGTAGGTGTCGGTTGTTTGATTTTCCCTCTAATTATAAGTCGATTTTACTGACCAAATCTACTTTTCTGCTTCAACCTCCAACAGCTCTTAGCTGCTAGCCCTTCCAATGCAATACTCTACCACATAGTTATATTCTATTTTTCTCCAATTATTGCTTAATGTTGATCGTTGCAACATCGAACGCGCATACACATGCAACCTTCGCCGATCCCTACTGGAGACACCCGTCACGCTTTCTCCGGTGGCCTCGAGGTCATTCCCTACAACTACACTATCTCTACTCCGGGCTCTTTGTTCATCTACTTTTGTACACCTGTGCTTCTACTTGTACGAAATGTATGCATGTATATCCACATGCATGATGTTATACGTGCTCGATGTCCTCTTCTCCCTTGTCGACCGCTCATCTTCTTCGATATTGGCCAACTCAACGTTGTGGCTTCCTTATTAACCGCGGCGACCTCCCATCTTCAATGATGTGGACATATCTTCTTTAGTCGTTGTTTAACAATATGGAAAATCTTCTCGCCACTGCCGATGTTGCCATGCCCCTCACGAGCGATGGCACGCGCCTAGCTACCCGATGACCCTATATCGTCTATAGCTTGTTTTCAATGCAAACCTTCATCTACTCTCATCTAGTGATTCCCTATCATCGTGTATTCTTTGGCCACTGACTATTTCAACAACGCCAACGCTCACCACTTGTCGTTGCGGCCCTTGACTCCTTCAACTCCGGCATTTCTCTTCAATGGCTCCAGTGCACAACATGACATTGTCCTTGTTGAACGGCTAAAGTGAGCAACACGACATTGCTCTTATCTCGCCGTTGCCACCTTGGCTGTTCGCTTTCCCATGGATCAATGTCTTCTTGTGGAATAAATTGACACCAGTATACTCTTTCGTAGTCTCCTCTGACACCATTCGTGCTATCCTCATTATAACTTTTATTTTCATTCAAAATTTCGATTATTTTTTGTTGGAGTTTGTATACAAATCAAATTACAAATTTATTTAATTTATTCGTAGTTTTAGTTATTTAGGGGGTTTTACTTTGGAACTTGTATGGAAATCAAATTGCTAATTTATGTTTTATTCTTAATTTCGCTTATTTTTTGTTGGAACTCGTATACAAATCCAATTGCTATTTTTTATTTAATTTTATTTTGAATTCTTTGTTACTTAGGGATTTTACTTTAGAATTAGTATTGAAATCAAATTACTAATTTTATTTTATTTTTTATTACGAATTTCAATTTTTTGTTGGAATTCATATACAAACCCACTTGCTAATTTTATTTAATTGTTATTTTGAATTATATTTATTTAGGGATTTTTACTTTAGAATTTGTATCGAAATCAAATTGGTAATTTTATTTTATTTTATTTTTTATACCGATTTTTAGTTTATTTTGTTGGAATTAGTATACAAATTCAATTGCTATTAAAAATATTTGAATTGCATTTATTTAGGGATTTTACTCAGAAGCGTATGGAAATCAAATTACTAATTTTATTTTATTTTTTATTAGGAATTTCAGTTATTTCTTGAATGTCCTTGACGGGTAATGTTTCTTTTGATCTAGACCGTTATAATCTTGATCCACCATACACTCTAGGAGGCGGCTTCTTTCTTAGAGTGTCCCATACTTTGCCGAGTG
This sequence comes from Phyllostachys edulis, assembly GCA_036346405.1. Classification (NCBI taxonomy): domain Eukaryota; kingdom Viridiplantae; phylum Streptophyta; class Magnoliopsida; order Poales; family Poaceae; genus Phyllostachys; species Phyllostachys edulis. The sequence continues at coordinate 90,445,686 of CM070562.1, read as the reverse complement.
CTTTTTATCGGGCACTTTCGGCAAAAGGCTATTCTTAGAGTGCAAGAGGCTATTTGCGAGTGCGGATATAAAGAACTCGGCAAACACGGCACTTTCGGCACGAGAGATGGTTTCCGAGTGCGAGCACTCGGCAAACAAATCACTCGACAAATAGATGGTTTGCCGAGTGTCGGGCACTCGGCAAACCGAACAACGTGCAAAGGCACCAGATTAGATTAGCGTGCCGTTAACCCTTTGCAAGTGGCCGTTAACAAAGGCCTTCTTGAGTGTCTTCTCGACACTTTCGGCAAAGAGGCTCTTTCTTAGAGTGTCATTTTTGGACACTCGGCAAACCATATTTTTTTTCCACTTTTGACCTCCAAACTTTTTCTGCAGTCCTCATACAATACCTGGTACTCCATGTTCCAATGTGGCACATTTCTCGGACTTTTTCTATATTTCTTTAATTTATTTCAATTAATTGAATTTTCTTGGATAATTCAAATTATAACTGCTAGTCATTCGAATAATGAAAAAAATGAATGGAAAAATGATATTCATGTTATTTAGTATAATGTGAGGCCGTAACCAGGAACAGACCACCAATTTCGAACATCTTGCTCACGAAACATGACCACGAACTTGCGGTCGAGTTGTTTTTAAATTGTATAAAAAGCAAACGAAGTCCGAAAATCATGAAACTTGGGAAGATGTCATGATATCATATGTGGAAATTTGTGATAAAAATTTGAGAAGGTTTAGCGCAAGTTATCACGTCGATGCTTGCAAACCTTAGAAAAGCGAAGAATACATGACAACTTCTTGGAGATTCTTGGTTTGCAAGCATAAATGCGTGACAACTTAGCGAATCCTTCTCAAATTTTTTATCATGACATCATGATATCATGATGACTTCGCTTGCTTTTTGAATTCAAAAAAGTTGATGAAAAAGTGAAAAATCTAAACTCAATACTAAAAAATGTCTTGAAACTCTATAATTTCAAAAAAAATTTTTAAAGTTTTTAAAAACCGAGAAATGTGCCTCTTTCTTGAGAGTGCGGATCGGGGCACTCGGCAAAGATTCTTCCTTGTGTAAACCACTGTAACACCCGCACCGCCACACCACGCGCACCTTGCCTTGCCGCCATTCAGCTGCCCGCCATGCCGCCCAGCCGCCCATGCCGCCGCCGCCGCCCCCGCCGCCGCCGCCATGCCGCCGCGCCGCCGCCCGCCGCCGCCCGCCGCGCAGCGCCGCCTGCCTAGCGCCGCCGCCGCCCACCTGCCACGCCTTGCGCCGCCGCCCCGCCGCCTCCGCGCCCGCGCCGCCCGCCGCGCTAACGCGCGCCCGCCGCCCCCGCCCGTAAACCTAGCGGCGCATCCGTTCGCCGTCTCTCCACGCGCTTTCGCCTCCCACGCCGTGCCTCCGGCCGTCCGTTGCCCTCACGCCTTGCCCGGTATAACCTTGTTAAATCGTTACTTCTTTGATGTTTTGCTTTTGTAGAGTTCTCAATATGCTTAGTCATCTTTTGTTTCTTGGTCGACCGAGGTTAATTTCTGGGGCAGCTAAGGCATCCAAATCTAGTAAAGTTGATTGGATATTCTTTGTGAAGATGAGCACAGTTTGCTTGTCTATGAGTTCATGTTTCGAGGAAGTCTAGAAAACCACTTATTTGAGTAATACTTCTCTTGCCCTTCGGCTTGCATGATATCATTACTGATAGTTTCTGTGGCACCATATTCTTACACATTTTCACATTCTCTAATGCCATTGATATTGATAAGAATCCCTAAAGTTCTCATAGTGTTGAAATAGAATTATGTTGTTTTCTATTAAGTATTGTCTTTGTGATATATATTGGGAAGCAGATTACTAGTAGAATCGATTCGAGGAGGATTTCATTTCAACTTCAAATTTGAGGGCTTGGAAATTTTATGTTTATCCAGTAAACAAGTGATTTCCACATGTAACTGGCTAACTGCTAGTCTGCACTTCTGCAGTAGAATTTGGTCTGTTTGATTTCATTGTGCACTTCTGCAGTAGAATTTGGTCTGTTTGATTTCATTGGTTTTTTCATACCTTTCCTTTGCATTATTGTAACATTGGGGTGAATATATTGTAGGCCCATTTGGAACAAGAGAGGAGGATCTGAGGAGGCGAATCTGGCGAAGATGGAGAGGTGGAGGCCGAGGCGGGAGGCGAAAGCGGCGGAGGATGGCGGACATTCTTGATACATGCAAAGTCTTGGCGCCGCTTCTGGTGTAGCTCCGCCACCTTCGCTATTCGCTCCACCTCCACCTCCTCACTATTCTACTCTGTGAGTATAAATGTTTTAGTTTGTATGTTCATGCTTACGGTCAAACCTAGTGGAGTATGAAAGTTTTATTCATGTATGGTATATATTTATCTTGTCTCACACATGCAATCTCTTCTCCTTTGTGCGAGAATCAATGGCGGGATCGAGCGATCCTCATGCTTGATGAATCCTTCACCAAATCGATCGCATTGGCCATCTTGGTGATACTACTTGTGGTTGTTAATGCTACTTCTATTTGCAATTATGGTTGTAGATGATGGAGCACTTGGATTACTTGTGAAGTTATTTGTGATATATTGTGAGACATGTGATGTTTGTGATATATATGTGGTGTTGGTGATATATATGTGCTGTTGATGATATATATGTGATGTTGATGATGTTTGTTATGTATATATCTTATGTTTGTTTGGATGGGATGTAAAAACAAGTAAAAAAGTTGTTTTCGGTCACTTTGCGAGTGCAATGGCCATGACACTCGGCAAAGTGACCATACTACCGAGTGCAATGGCACGACACTCGGCAAAGTGACCATACTTTGCCGAGTGCCACGGGCGGACACTCGGCAAAGTGGAGACCTTGCTTAGAGTGTTTGACCTTGACACTCGGCAAAGACAACGTCCACGGTGGCTCCGTCGTCACGGCGACTTTTCTTTGCCGAGTGTCAGATTAGCACTCGGCAAAGCCTTTGCCGAGTGCCCGATAAAGTGCACTCGGCAAAGGGGTCTTTGCCGATAAACTGTTTACCGAGTGTCCTTTGCCGAGTGTACATCGGCCTTTGCCGAGTGCCTGAGGCACTCGGCAAAGAAGCTGTCTCCGGTTGTGATAGTCGATTGTGTAGATCTTTGTTTTTTTACACCAATTAACGTGAAAATTTCTAGCCCTTAGCGAACATGGTAACTTATTTTTCTATCGCTTTCATAAGATAATAGATAGTGCAAAATGTGCAAATTGACACGCCCTCTGCTCAACCAAACAATTTTTCAAACGAAAAAATTGGATATTTTTTCTTCCTAAATATCTGCATTCCCAACATGCTTAATCTCAGGGGCGGCTTGGGCTAGAGCCCCTGCTAGCGCTGGCCAGACCCTGGGTACCGCTCTAGCACTAGTATCCATTGGCCTTAGCGAGGGAGTGAGACCTGGAGATCGAGGAAGGCTAGGGTTCTATAAGCACCCCTTCATTTTAAATCTAGGTCCGTCACTCCTAACGCGGTAGATGATATGTGTCACAGTTGGCATCCTCTGTTTTAGCCACCGGGAGAGCGAACTATATGGCTCCTTGTTTCATAGTCATTTCCATGAATGAAAATTGGAAAGGTTTGCCTTTCGATATAGAAAAGCCATATAGAAAATGTTCAAACAGAAATGTGTCCTTTTATTTTTAAAGGAAAAGGAAAGGGAAAGAGAGGGAAACGGGAGTAGGCAAACAACGTGCATCACTAATGACTGACTAGTCATAATTACGACTGCTATAGCTAGTGCGTGTTAGCTGAAGTACAAATTGTACCACGAGATCCACGCCAATCGACTTCTATGCTTTTTCGTTGCACTTTGGGTTAAGGCTTACGATCGAATATGCTCTCAAAATCCAATTTGGCTGTGATTAGAGTAAGATTGCCTGCATTTTTTTTCCATCCAAGTACATATATGTCACAACACATCCCTTTGGTGTAAAATTTGTGGGCGTCTATCGATCGCGCGAGCTTTTGTGGAGCAAGTTCGAACTACTTGGTTCAGCTGACAATTACGTAGCAGCATTCAGGATGATTCGCGTTTGTTGTACTAAATGTACAGCGTCTAAAGATGACATTGCTTATGCGATATGCTGTAGCAAGATGATGAACCTGCAGAAAACTACGTACAGCTAGCGCTAACTACCTACAGTACTTTCTCGCATTTGACTTTCTTGAGATGCTTTGTTTGAGTACGGAAGAGCAGTTGTTGTTTGTGGACGACGTTCCGATTGACTATATACATGCATGCATGCGATATCTCAGTGTTAAGTCAGTGCTGTTCTTCCTGGGCCTTACGTACATATGTTGAGCCTTTTTTTTTAAGAACAGACCACAGCTTTACTTCTTTACGTAATCAAAGTCGAGTTACAATCGGTCTGAACGCAATTTAAAAGAAAACTAGGAAGAACATCCTATTCTCACAATGGTGTTCTCGATGTGGCCTGTCTTGCGCAGAAGTGCGCTGCATCATTCGCCGTCCTACCGCAAAGCACATTTGGAACCCAACAAAATTCTTACTCAGCTCCTCGATGTCACCAAGCACTGCACCAATGTACGACGGCTGAGCACTACGCTCTTGCCATAAGTTCAGAAGGGATTGGGAATCAGTTTCTAGCACAATTCTAGTTAGACCCGACTGTTGTGTCAAACGAAGGAGACATCAATCATGGGCTGCTTAAAAACCATAAAGTAATATCCAGCCAAAGACACACCTTTGGAGGAATTTTCAAGCACCACCGTCGATGTAGAAGCTGCATCAGTAGAGACACGAGCGGCATTCACCTTACGGTTCAGCAGTTTGTAAGCTGATCTGTACTACTACAGAAAAAGTCTTCACAGATAGTTAAAAAACATCATTACAGATGGTTTTCAGAGCCGTCTGAGTTTATGGATCAGTGATGACATGAGGTCATCACAGATGGTTTTTAAACCGTCTGTGATGCATGCTATCACAGACGGTTATTAACTCAGAACCGTCTGTGATATATGACTATCACAGACGGTTCGTGTTTAGAACCGTCTGTGATAACTGTTTATCACAGACAGTTCTAAACACGAACCATCTGTGATATATAAATAAAACCTCCAACCAATGTCTGCTTGTGTCTTTAAAACTGGCTTCACACACACACACACACACACACACATATATATATAATCGTTTGTAGTCCCCAGCCACTTTCCGGAGGGGGGGGTCATGAGGGAGGATGACATAGCTACCACGGGCAACCTCTTATCGAGCCTGCAAGTTCAAGAAGTGGGCTGCAAGAGAAAGCGCGTGGACATAGGTAATTGGACTTAACATCAAGAAATGGTTCGCTGCTGATACATGAAGCCAGCAACCAACCATTTCTTGATGTCAAGTCCAACTACCTGGTAATTGTATGTCTACACGCTTTCTCTTGCAGCCCACTTCTTGAACTTGCAGGCTCGATGAGAGGTTGCCCGTGGCAGCTGTCTCATCCTTCTCACGACCCACCGAAAGAGCTGGGGACTACAAACTCTCTCTCTCTCTCTCTATATATATATATATATAAAGTCGTTTTTAAAGGCACAAGTAGCCACTGCTTGGAGGTTTTATAAAGAAGAGATCAGGAATAGAATGGTAGGACGTATACGTACCTAGGACGCAAGGGATGAGAACTTGACCTGGGGCACAAATCTGAAAAGTTAGTTGCAGTCAAGCCTCATCCAAACCACATCGATCCCATGTAAGCTAACCAAGCACAAAGAACCAACATCAATAACCCTCAGTACCCATCATAGAGCATTAACCAAACCCACCATTTTGCCCCATTCATTTTTATCAATCTGAACCCACAGCATGAACTAAGCAAGATGCACAGAATGCACATACACCAATAGCCCTCAGTTTACATCACAGAGCGAGGGGACTGTTAATATGAACTAATTATCAATTCAATTTCAGTATAAGACTATTAACATCATTACATCACAGAGCAAGGGGACTATTAATACGAACTAATTATCAATTCAATTTCAGCATAAGACTATTAACATCATTGAGCAATTCAACAGCAAGACCAAGGGTGTCCAAACCCACCACACCAGTAGTAGCCCTAGGCATCCATCGCAAAGCACTAGCCATTTTTATCACAAAGCAAGGGGGGTAGAGACAGAGAGGGAGTAAGGTAGGGTGATACCTCAGTACAGCGCAACCACGGCGGCGACCCCACCACCAGCACAACCCTCATCCATCTCCTTCACCATGCATAAATCACACAAACATCAGGACACAACTTAAGGCTCAAGCATAAAAATCAAACTCAACAAAAAAGACATTAAGCTAACAGATCTAGAGGAGAATAGAAAGAGGATGGGGAAAGCAAAGCCAGGGGGCTAGGGCCCGAGCGCAGGAGGTCGAGTAGGAGAACCAAGCCATGGCGGCGCAGGCGACACGCGGGACCAAGCCTAGTAGCTTGGGTGGCGGCGTCACCGTAGTTGTGGCACGACCCTGACACTGCACAAGACACTACTATTGTACGAGTGTCTTGTGCAGTGCAGAGTGGTGTCACAACCGGCGGCGATGGCGACGGCGACGGGGTCGAGCGGCGACATTGAGGTGGGGAGGGGAATAGACGAGAGTAAGTGCGCTGGGGAGTGACGAGTTAGAGCGGGCGCAAAACCTAGCGGTCGGGCTTCTACTAATAAAGAGACTTATCATAGGCGGTTCCATAATATTATGGAACCGCCTGTGATATGTCCCATATCACGGACGGTTCCATAATAAAACCGTCCGTGATATGTTCCATAATAAAACCGTCCGTGATATGGGAAATATCACAAACAGTTCCATTATGGAACTGTCTGTGAAAAACCAATGGAACCGTCTGTGAAATGGTTTTTCTCAAGTATATTATCTTGTACATACACTTACATGCATGAAGAAATTACATGTTTATATGTCAATTTTTTCATTTAAATACTACTGAAAATTTGCTTTAACTACACACACACTATATATATATACACACACACATACATATACACATATATACATATACATATATATAGAGTAATAATTCAACATATAATTAATATAGTAGTACTTCACCTCCAAACTAGTTTTTTTTTTCATTTCGGAATTTTCTTATGGTCAAACAGCGTGGCCAGTCGCTTCTTACAAAAAGATTAAAAAAAGTAGAAACCTATAAATAAACAAAGTTTTTCTAGTGGTGGAGGTAGGCTGCTATCTCCATCTTCAATACTTCGTAGGCGGCGGCGTCAGCGTCAGACGGTTCGTGATCGAACGAAACCTGAAATGCGTCCACCCGCTGACGCGCTCATTTGAGTGTCTCCCGAAGACCCTCGGACGATTGAACCAAGAAGAATTGAGCCCATAGGTTCTCTTTCCTTCCTTGAGGGGTCTCGGTCTGGTTGACTCGGTCGCCCGCCGCCTCGATTAAGCAGTCCTAGTGACGGTAAGCCTCCTAGAGACGTGCAACGTCGTTGTGGAGGACCACGTTGATGACGCGGTAAACTCGCTGAAAGTGGGAGATCAACCGGAAGATGCGGCAGAGGAGGATGTCGAGACGACGGAAGGTGGCCGTCACCTGCTCCGGCAAATTCTCGGACAGAGGAGTGAAGACACTGTTGAAACAGTGTTCTTCCGCAGCATCAGCCAACGTACAACGAGAGATGTGCTTGTACAGTACTGCCAGGTAGGCCATCAATGCCGGCGACAAGAAAACAGAAGAGGCAACCATTTTCCGTTATATGTGTGGGGATGATCATCTTCAATGGCGGATGATCCTTTTTATAAAACATGGAATAAATTCGGAGCGTGAGACGAAGAGACGCATCGGGGAGCCGAAGCGGCATATTGAGGTGATGAAGAGACGACGCATCGGCGGCGAAGAAACTCATCGGGCTTCGGAGCTGTAGCGATGTTATCACAGACGGTTATAACAAAAACCGTCTGTGATATGTAATAATATCACGACGGTTATTGTTAAGAACCGTGTTCCAAGCGGTTATTTATTAAAACCGTCGTGATAAGTGAGGTTTCACAAACGGTTATTTATTAAAAACCGTCTGTGATATATAGAATTATCACAGACGGTTATTAACAATAACAGTTTTAGTTATGAACCGTCTGTGGTATTATCTCTTCACAGACGGCTTTTAGCGCAGCCAGTAACACAGACGGTCTCTAAACCAAAACCATCTGTGATTAAATGTAAGACAGACGGTTTTGATCAACCATCTGTGATGAGACGTCCGGTATTAGCTTTTTTGTAGTAGTGCTGATTGAAAAAGCTCCATTCCTCTCATATGCCCATGCAAGCAGATCGTCATTAGTATGTCATTAGTATGTCCCAACGAAATCTTAAGAATCTCTTGTGCATCGGGGGCAATTTGGCCACGGTACCCGTTTATATATGTTTCTTCTTTTGCGCTTGTACCTCGATGTACGTTCACTAACCATCATATCTTTCTCAATATTACGTACGTTGACCGAAAGAATCGATCAGAAATTCAGAATCGCTCTCAACCATAAACCAGCAGAAGACACAACTGTGTGGCAAACAAATTAGGATGAGAAGAAATCGCACTCGATCTGTACCACATTTCATCCTATTGGCGATCCACTCGCTCTCAATTTTCTATCGCCAATCCCTTTTCCAAAATGAATGTATCGCTGTAGCACATAGTCACAGCTTTCGTGCGCAAGGTTGGTCTTCTCCAATCTCCCACCCGGACACAACCAAGCATGGCCCCACGTCAAAGTCCAACACCCCAAAGTTAAATCTGATCTATATATACAAGTCTCCGGGTGTCTTACAACATTCCAAGACAGGGAGATCATTTGCCCAGAGGCATTTCTCATATTCCTCTCTTGGAAGCTTGCTTCGCTTCTCGCTAGCTCCTCTCAGCTCGTAGCATTTATCCACAAAAATAAGTGACACAGAAGAGAAGCAGCGCACAAAGGTCAACCTAGCTAGTAGTACTACAGGGCTTCTAAGGCGCCAATTTTGGTCACATTTTGTTACATATATACACGCTTACAGTAGGGACACATCTGAGCTTGCTAGCTACGTTCGTCTACCGGTCAGCATGGACGCCGCCGCGAGGGACGCGCAGAGTGGTCTGGAATGGCGGGTGACGGTGCCGGAAGGCGCGTCGGTGACGGTGGAGTACGAGGCCGGCCCGACCGGGAGGGCGTGGGTGTGGCTGGTCTCCTGCATGGTCATGTTCACAGCCACGGTGTCCGGATTTGCCAAGAAGGTCTGGAAGATCGGCGCTGACGATCCTCGGAAGGCGGTGCACGGCCTCAAAGTAGGCCTGGCTCTCACCCTGGTCTCCATCTTCTACTACACCAGGCCTCTGTACGAAGGTGTCGGTGGGGCTGCCATGTGGGCCATCATGACAGTCGTCGTGATCTTCGAGTACACCGTTGGTACGTATGAAAGTCACACCAAAAACAACAAATTAAAGTGCATGCGTGTATACTTCGTTTGTTGACCGTCTTTGTTCGTGCACGTGTAGGTGGCAGCGTGTACAAGGGGTTCAACAGGGCCGTCGCGACGGCGAGCGCCGGCGCGCTCGCGCTCGGCGTGAACTGGGTGGCGAGCAAATCCGGCGAAAAGCTCGAGCCGATCATCGTCAGTTGCTCCCTCTTTCTGCTGGGTACGTATATCCAATTTCGTACGCAGTGCTAGCTCCTCTTTGTCGGCCGTAAGTCGTAACCGACTAGTCACGCTACGTACCTGAGACACTAACACCCAAGTAAACATGCGCGCGCGTGCAGCTGCGGCAGCCACCTTCTCGCGGTTCATACCGACGGTGAAGGCCCGGTTCGACTACGGCGTGACCATCTTCATCCTGACGTACAGCCTCGTGGCCGTGTCGGGGTACCGCGTCGAGGAGCTGGCGGCGCTGGCGCAGCAGCGGCTATCCACCGTCGCCATCGGCATCTTCATCTGCCTCGCCGTCTGCGTGGTCATCCGGCCCGTGTGGGCCGGGCAGGAGCTGCACCTCCTCACCGTGCGCAACATGGAGAAGCTCGCCGGTGCCGTGGAGGGCTGCGTCGAGGACTACTTCGCCGAGCCCGCAAAGGGCGCGCAGCGGGCCAAGTCGGAGGGGTACAAGTGCGTGCTCAACTCCAAGGCGTCCGAGGACTCGCAGGCCAACCTGGCGCGGTGGGAGCCCGCGCACGGCAGTTTCGGCTTCCGCCACCCCTACGGCCAGTACAGCAAGGTCGGCGCCGCCATGCGCCACTGCGCGTACTGCGTCGAGGCCCTCAACAGCTGCGTCGGCGCCGAGGTCCAGGCGCCCGAGCACGTCAAGCGGCTCCTCGGCGACTTGTGCACGAGGCTTGGCACGCAGTGCGCGCGGGTGCTCAAGGAGGCATCGAGCTCTGTGGCCACGATGACGACCTCCCGGACGCTGGACTTCGCCGTGGCGGACATGAACACGGTCGTGCAAGAGCTGCAGGGCGACCTGCGGGAGCTCCCGTCCAAGCTGGCCATGGAACCGGCAGATATGTCGCTGATGGATGCCATGCCGCTCTTCACTGTGGCGTCGCTGCTGATAGAGATATCCGCGAGGATCGAGAGCGTGATCGACACCGTCGACACACTGGCGAGCCTCGCAAGCTTCAAGCAGGCGGACGATGATGACGACAAAAAGCGAGAAACCGAGATGAAAGTGCATCCATTGAACGAACCGGATTCCGATGAGTCATCTGAAAACCAGACAACCAAGCCCCCTGAACAGGCTTAAACATCTATCAAACCGCTCAAAACCAGGACGAGCCCGACGACTCGCACCGGACGAGTACGATCAGATTTAACCTGGTTGCACCGTCGGATTAGTTATCTTTCCGTAACTACACGCTTATCTAATTACAAATTTCATGATTATTTACCGCGGAGAAGTTCACAGCTTCACATCCGCGGGCATTCAGGACGAATAAAACCGGCTTATGATCATCACAAAGTCGGCGCCGTCGTCGCACTCGTGCTGTACCTGTGTACATATGTTAACAAAATATTATCTGACAGATGACACGATCATACAAGCAGACAAATTGACGGTACTGCTACCACGTACGACTTGTACACTACGGAAAAGGTGCGTACGCACATAGTGATCGATGAATCAGGTCATGAACTTTACAGGGCAGGCCATAAACATTACATGCTCTCGATGTGCTTTTTCTTTTTTTGCGTGTTTCTTTTTATTATTTATTTCTGGTGCAGTTTGTTGCATTACAGCAGCGCCACGCACTACAGGTCGATTTACGCGCATTGCCTCGTGCATGTTTGGTCGTATCGCCTCCGGAGATTTTATAATAATTGGGCAAAAGGACAGCCCATATGGAGCGGGAAAGGTGCCCCTGTCTGCCTGATGGCGGCGTGCTGCAACCCATTAAGCCCTGGAGCGTAGAAAGTAGCCTCGTATCTGACGAGATTCATACGAAACTGGGATAGGACATGAGACACAGTTCCTAGTGGAGTACAAAACTTCTGCACCGAGTTGGATGGAAGGAATAGGTAGATGACAATCCAGGCACATCTGAAATAGCAGGAGGCTAGTAAAGTTGACGGACAACTAGCTCGATCAACTTGATCTCTGGTCCGACTGATAACAACGGGATAATGTTTTGCGAAATACTTAAAGGGTAATGCATGCGCAAAGGACTGAACAATATTTCAGGAGATATCGCGATCTTAAAATTTTGGTATCCCCCGTGCATGTGCTCTGAGCAACATCCTAAAGATATGCAGTCGCAAGTAGCACTCAGGGCTCTTTATACATCAACTTGGTCTGTCAAGCATTTGTCGTATGGAAAGTAATCGTCGGTTCCTGTCGAGTGCAAAAAGTTTATTAGTCTTATTCCGAGGAGAAAATTGTCCCTTCATCCTCGTAATGCTATCGATCGGTGACAGCTTCCACCAGATCGAATGATCGATCTTCTCCTTGAATTGTTGCAAAATGCAAACGATCCGTTTAGTCCTCGCGGAATTTAACCCTAGACTGAGCCTGCAGATTTGGTGGAGCTTTTCATGCCTGCTACGTACATTAGTCATTAGTTATTTTCAGGGGTAGCAAAAGCAAGAACAAATATTGACACCTGACAGACATATGCTAACACATGTCCCACAACTCTCGACTGCAAATAAACATCAAAATTTGATACAGCAATTTTATTTATTGTAAGGGCCGACTAAAGCACAGCGACTGAAAACTAAAAAAAAAACCAGTCACTTTTTTTTGAGTCATTGGATCACCATCCAATGGCTTCTGTATTTTTCTGTTAAGTAATGTGTTTATTCAGTTGTTAGGCTTTTGTTGTCTTTTAATTGGGCTGAAACTCATGCTTAACAGGTATGATTTATTCTCCACCAACCTATTAAGGGTCTGCTTACTTATGGGCTGCAATTTAAAGGCATGCTTGCTTGTTGCTTCTGGCTATATTTGTAACATCCCAAAAATTCCATTTTTGGGAAGACATAGTGAACATAAATGGGAAAGTAATTTTTTGGCATAATATAAATGAAAAATTATTTATGCATGATTATTGAACTTTTGTATAAAGCAAACAATGAAATTTCATACAAGCAGCAACTTGTAAGAATTTTCGGAAAAATCACAGGGCATATAAAATCCTAAAAAAGATTACATAAGAAACTATACTGGCTCAATAGTCCTCACAATTTTTCTTTTGTAAATTTTGGACTCTGTTTGCCCAGTACAAAAATCCAGCAAACACTCAGCGAGAAACTGAAAATTCAAAAACTGCTTTTGAATTCCCGCCAGACATTTAGGCCGCGTTCATCTCCGCCACGGAGAAGCCCAGCCTACAGGGGGTCGTCATCGCGGCGATGGAGCTCAACGCCTCCTTGAGCACCCGCGCGCACTGCGTGCCAAGCCTCGTGCACACCTCGCCGAGGAGACGCGGGGCGTGCGCGCCGACGCAGCTGTTCAGGGCCTCGATGCAGTACGCGCATTGGCGCATGGCGACGCCAACCTTGGTGTACTGCTCGTAGGGGTGGCGGAAGCCGAACCGGCCGTGCGGGAGCTCCCACCACGCCAGGTTGGCCTACGAGTCCTCGGACGCCTTGGAATTGAGCACGCTCTTGTACCCCTCCGACTTGGCCGGCGCGCGCTTTTCGGGCTCGGCGAAGTAGTCCTCGACGCAACCCTCCACGGCGTCCGCGAGCTTCTCCATGTTGCGCGCGGTGAGGAGGTGTAGCTCCTGGCCGGACCACACCGGACAGATGAGCACGCGGACGGCGAGGCAGATGAAGAAGCTGATAGCGATGGTGGATATCCGGTGCAGCGCCAGCTCCTCGACGCGGTACCCCGCCACGGCGACGAAACTGTACGTCATGATGAAGATGGTCACGCCGTAGTCGAACCGCGCCTTCACCGTCGGTATGAACCGCGAAAACGCGGCTGCAGCAGCTGCACGCGTATTTACTTCAGTGTTAGCAGTGTGGAGCTTGAACGAGATTTCAAGGGGACCAAACTACCAAGGCAATGCAAACCATACTATTATATAACTTGTTCGTTTGTTCGATGCCCTTCATCCTGATTTTGTTGTTCCAATTGAAGCAAGGTAGAGGATGAGTTGAAGGATAGTCATAAAAAATAATTTGCATTGGGTTTGATAGCAATGGGACGGACTAGCGCTAAATAGCAATGAGCTTGATAGTATATAGATCAAATTGCTATTACATACTTAAGAGTGTTCTCATTGTCATTTGTTTCATATACTAGCAATTTGGTTCACAAACATTGCTTTCGCAACTGACAGACATCATTGTGTTCTCATTGTATTTTGTTGTTCCAATTGAAGCTGGGGCCCACGTTGGCCTTCAGAGAGCTCCGTCCCTACGGCGACAGAGTGTGACGGAGCCACTGGCGACGACCGGCTCGAACTTTTTGCCGGATTTGCCCGCTACCCAGTGCCATGCCGAGCGCGAGCGCGGCCGCGCTCATCGTCCCCGCGGTTCTGTTGAGCCCCTTGTACATGCTACCACCTATGCGCGCATGCAGCGCACAAAAAGTCAGTGAGCAAACCAAGTTAAATGTGCGTGCGTGCCATAGTTGGAATTGTGGCTGCAGCTCTGAATTGGTATAGTTTGAGTTACAACATTCGACTTACCAACGGTGTACTCGAAAACTAGGACGACTGTCATGATGGCCCACACAGCTAGCGTTGCCACCGACGCCGTCGTACAGGGGCCTGACGTAGTAGAAGAGGGAGACCAGGGTGAGAGCGATGCCTACTTTGGTGCCGTACACCGCCTTCCGAGGATCATCTGCACCAATCTTCCAGACCTTCTTGGCGAAGCCGCACACCTTGGTTTTGAGCATGACCGTGCACGAGACCAGCCGCGTCCATGCCCTCTCTGCCGTGCCGGTCTTGTGCTCCACCGTCGCCGACGTGCCTTCCGGCATGGACACCTGCCATTCCAGACCATTCTGCGCCTCCTTGGTGCTGTCCATGGTGACCGGTGGACGTACGCAGCTAAAGAAGATCGGTCAGATTAATTGGACACTAGTGTAAGCGTGTATACATGACGAAACGTGACAAAATGCTGCGCATTGTAGTACTAGCTAGGCCAAGAGGAAGAAGTAAGGAGAGCTTCCCAGCGACGGATGTGAGAATGGTTGCTGGGCAAATGATGTTCTTGTGCGGGAATGTTATATTGATCGGATGCTTGGAGGAGAACTTCCTTGCAATGGGCTTCCCGGCATTCTGGAAACGCGCTTGATTGATAGAAAAATGCTTGTGCCACCGGAGGTCGCACGCTCACGACATCACCGGACATGCATTGCCGTGGCCCGAGCGCGCTTGTTACCGTTGGCCCCCGTCGCCCGCACGTTAATAAATCGCAGTCGCAGCCGTCGTCGCCCACACGCGTCGCAGGCGGCAGGTTCGTATCGTCGCCTGTACTTGGGCCGGTCCAATTCCAAGCCCAACTTCACCTTTTTCTTCAGCATGACCCAAGCCGTAAAATGGCTAGGAACCGGATGTACGTAGGTACTGGGCCGCGTCTGTCGTGGCAGTAAGCATCAAACCGTCATTTCTCGACGAGAATATCGCGTCGTGTTCTATCAATCACTGTCGTTCTTTCTCCGCTTTTTTAGACAGGCTATCACTGTCGTTTTCTGTCACCCAAATGTTGGGAGAGCGGTAGATTGCGTGTCCAGATTTGGTACGAGACAATGAGAGATTAGAATGTTTGATCTTCTTAGGATTGATTTTCTAGATTTGGTCGAAGGTGTGTGTTAAGCTCTTTAGGATTGTGCTTCCAGATTTAAAAGAATGGATTAAGGTGCTCGTGTGGACTACGCTCTCACATCTGCTAAGGCATTGAGAATTTGACATGACAAGACCTAGTAAACTGATAAATTGGTTGAGGAACCAGTAAAACTTGTAAATTATATGTTCAAATTTATTTGTTCTCGTAACAAAATTCTTATTGGAAACTCAACATGAACGAAGGTAAATAGAGTGCTCCTGTTTTGCAAGCGAACAGCAAATCTGCAAAAGTTTAAACGAAACGAAGTACTACTACTAGCAAACAATTCGACATCTATGTTTTGTTTTGCAGCGGCTGAAAAACCAAAAGCTCTACGCTCCCAACCAAACCGAACGTCTGTTACTATTTCTCCCCCACCTTTTCCTCCCACCACCACCAACCCCCCTATTTCTCCTCGCCTCCTCCTCCCACCGCACACCTCCGCACCGCCAAATCCGTAACCCTAGCCCTGCCCCCCACCGCTCCAATCCATGGCCGCCTCCCCGTATTCCTAGCGCTGCAGCGGGGAAGCCGCCGCGATGGGTCCCGCCTACGCCCCCGCCGGGAGGAGACCGACCGAGGGAGAATGAGGTGCTGCCTCAGCCGCGTGCCATCCGTCGGTTGTCGGGCCATGGGCGTTGCGGGACGGGTGAAGCCGACGTCGCTGCGCAGCCGCAGCCGCCGCGTGCAGCCGTCGTGCGACCCGTTCTCCGAGCCCTTCACTGAACGCCCGGCACCGGCCGTGCCGTCCTCCCGTGCCTCGCCGGCGGCGTGCTGCGCGTAGCTTGCGTGCGTGCGTCCGATCCCCGTATTCTCCGGGCGATCTCGCTGGTCCGTCTCTTTCTGCTTCCTCTCTGGTGATCTGTGCTTGTAGATTCGTTTGTGTGTGTGGGTGATCCGAAATGGAGGTGTTCGGTGATCGGGATGAGGTGGTCGATGCGGAGTACGCGGAGGTGGATCCGACCAGGCGATACATGCGCGTAAGTTTTTATTGGCTTTATTTTCTGATAGAAATATCTTCCATTTTAGTTCGTTTGATCTGATGTGAATGTGATTTGACATGTCCATGCTAGTTGAACTTGCGATGAAATGGCACCTGCATCACATATCTGCCAGTTTGCTATGAAATGTTTTATATGCTCGTTGCCTCGCTCCGTATGTAGGCCGTTTGCCTCGGATATGTGCACATTCTGAGTACAGAATGTTGTTTTCTCAACAACAAAAAAAGTTGGTTTAGGGTTCTCTTCGAAAATGCACTATGAAAATGTTGCAACTTTGTTCGTTCAATTAAAAAAAACATCACATAAGCGCATGTGAGCTTGCAAAATGATCCATGAAAATGACACATCTCTGCCTGTTGTATTGATCCGAATTATCTTTCCTTTGATGCAGTACAATGAAGTGCTGGGGAGAGGAGCTTTCAAGACTGTGTATGTCCTCAGCATCCTCTTATTTCGCTTTGTGTTTCTTTGTCAAGGAGATTTCTTTTGATTGCAATATATGTTGTCTCATTTAAAAATCTGCACACAAAAAAAGTTGGCATTGACCATAGCTGCAATCATGTTTCGGCCAACGCAATCAGAGTAATCAACCGCCTTCAAATTAGATAATTTCATCACATTTAACAAGTTGTTGATTTAAAAACACACCATGTTAGTGTTAGGCTATAATTTACATTCTTTAGTTTGTCACTCATTATTTGTAAATGGTAATCCAATGGTTCAGATTTCAGATACATGTGTTTGGAATGCATTCTATCTGTTTTGGACTCAATAGAGTACTAATAGTAATACATACCTGCTAATTCATATAGTTTGGTTTGGAATTTATTCTTATATTAGTTTTTTATCTGTGGACTTACTAATGCACATGCTCAGTTGTAGCCATAGGCGTCTTTGTTACTGGTCCACTTTGATCAAAACGACCAGAAAGGTCCCAACTAAAGGAAAACTAGTAATTTAGTGTTCATCCCTCATAGTGGCATTCAGGGAACATATTCATAATGGCAAATTGATACACAATCATAACGTCACATGGCTTATTTTCCCTTTTGCTTTCCTGTATCACCCGTATAACTAGTACATGGGGCTGTATGTAACTTTTTGTATCCATTCTTAATTTGGATTTAGTTACAAGGCCTTCGATGAGGTTGAAGGTATCGAGGTTGCATGGAATCAAGTGAAGATAGATGAGGTGATGCAACCTCCAGATAATCTTGAGAGGCTGTACTCAGAAGTTCATCTACTGAAGTCTCTCAAGCATGGTAATGTAATGAAGTTTTGTAATTATTGGGTTGATGATCAACAGAAGACAATTAATGTTATTACAGAACTGTTCACGTCTGGAAGTCTCAGGCAGTAAGTAACAAGTAACAACCATGCTCTGTTGCTACTTCCATGCCTCCTTGAGGAATGACACCGTTACAACTTTGTGCATTTCTAGTTACCGTCGGAAACATCCACGTGTTGACTTGAAGGCAATAAAGCATTGGGCAAGACAGATTCTTCATGGATTGGATTACCTGCACAGCCACCAACCTCCAGTTATCCACAGAGACCTGAAGTGTGATAATATTTTTGTTAATGGGAATCATGGAGAAGTTAAGATCGGAGATCTTGGGCTAGCTACAATGATGCAAACGCCTCGAGCGAGAAGTGTTATTGGTAATAATCTTTGGCCTACTTTATTGGTTTCCATCATTCCATGTTATTTCTGAACAAATCTGTTATGGTCCTTTGGTTTGGAGATACGACTTACCGACCATTTTGATGGTACCACTAAATCACTTGTCATAGTTTGTGGTCATTGTTAGCCACATGCATAGCCAATTAGCCATTGGTGGCCTGACTTGTTGACATTTAAACCTTATGTGTTACATACACGAGGTTTTGAGTTTTCATTAACTCATATGGTTCTTTCGAAATCGACTTGCTTATACCTGTGGTCTGGAGTTTCTGTCTATCATACATCGGGCCTCTTCTTACTTTCTGCAGGTACTCCTGAAT
This sequence comes from Phyllostachys edulis, assembly GCA_036346405.1. Classification (NCBI taxonomy): domain Eukaryota; kingdom Viridiplantae; phylum Streptophyta; class Magnoliopsida; order Poales; family Poaceae; genus Phyllostachys; species Phyllostachys edulis. Next base: position 90,427,370 of record CM070562.1, on the reverse strand, counting down.
TCATGGCACCTGAGCTATATGATGAGAATTATGATGAACTTGTTGATATATACTCATTTGGAATGTGCATGTTGGAGATGTTCACTCTTGAATATCCATACAGTGAATGTACAAATCCAGCTCAAATTTTTAAGAAAGTATCCAAAGTAAGTGTTTCTTGATTTATCTTTGTGGAATCTTGCTTCAACACAATTTTTTTTCTTCTAAATTACTGCCCCTGATTTGTAGGGTGTCAAGCCGACTGCACTGGCTAAAATTGCAAATCCTCAAGTAAAACAGTTCATTGAGAAATGTTTAGTTCCCGCTTCTGAGAGGTTATCCGCCAAAGAACTATTGCAAGACCCATTTCTTTGCCCTGATAATACAAATGGCTTTGCTGGCATTAAGTTTCCATTATCAACACCCAAAGCAGTGGACATCTCTCTGGAATCTTTGCACATGGACGTTGACACTCGTGAATGTGTGCATGCTAGCTCAGGCAAGAAAAATGGTCTTGTTGCTCCACATACATCTGTGTTGGAGTTCACGAGAACTAACAAAAATACGGAACTAAAGCTAAAGGGCGAGAAAATTGATGACAATTCAGTCTCTCTGGTTTTGCGAATTGCTGATTTGTGTGGTATGTCTTTGTATTGTTTGGAACTCAAATTCTTGTATTTTTGTGATGCATCATTGCCTTTCTGTTTGCAGGTCGCGTAAGGAATATTCATTTCCTCTTCTACTTGGATTCTGACACGGCTACATCTGTTGCTGCTGAAATGGTCGAACAGTTGGAGTTAGCAGACTGTGATGTTACTTTTATTGCTGATTTTATTGACCTTTTCATAGTGAATCTTGTTCCTGGTCGGAAACTGGTACATGATGCAGCGATGAGCCCATATACAGAATCTAAAATGGTTGAAAGTGAGCAAATAATTACTTCCCACCAGAACCTGTCAGAGTTGGCGCCTGATTATGTGTTACTTGAAAGTATGATGCATTCAAAAGATATCAATGCATCATCAAATGGTTATCTTGATTCTGTTTCAAGTGCAACTAACCTAGGAGGAGCAAAGGGTTCCAAAGGGTCGGACATTTCTGTGCAGCTTGCTGGGAGTTCCAAAAGTCCGAGTGACTATGGGACTGATGACTACGGGACTATGGACTGTTGTGGGTACAAAGACGGCATCGATAAGCTAGACTGCAGCCATGTTTTAGGTGACGGGTCAAGGAATTTTCCTATTTTCCATATGGATCAAGCATCACCTGGTTCGGAGTTGGTGAGTGGTTGTTCGTCAATTTCCGTTACTGATAATCAAGATATGCTAAATGGGGAACTTTATTTGATTGAAGCTCAGTACAAACATTGGTTTCATGAGTTAACAAGGATGCGGGAAGAAGCTATGGAAGGAGCTCGGAAGAAGTGGTTACCAGATAAATGATGTTTAATTTCTAGTTTCGCGTTTCATCTGAACATCATAAGAAAGAATGTTCAGATGTTCTTAGTACCTCCTGTTGTACAAGGTTTTTTTTTTCATACAAATGTGAGTTGCATTAATAATTTGCTGAAACATTGCTGTAGTTTGCAATGTTGCAAAGCGTGTGATTATCTTTAAGTTGTTTTGTTAGCATTAACTAGAGTATTCCTAACATGATATTTTGATGCCGTTAACGAAAAATGACAATGGTTGCGACTCTGCCATTGAGGCAGGAAAGTAGAAGGTTTAAGTATTGGAATGAATATGGATCTTAATCAGTTAATCCTATTGTTCAAATTTAGAACTGTAGATTTTTTTAGATAATGGAAGTACAACTCTCGGCTTCTGCATCAACTAGGAATGCATATAGTTATTACACCACCATCAGCTAAAAGTTTAAAACAAAAAAAAGGCTAAAAAACTAACAATGACAAACAAATTGTCATGCAAAGACTAACCTAAAAAAACTACCTAGCCCCGCCTCTAGGACCAACTAGGAGATTGTCTACACGCGAACAGCGGCTGCGTAGCAAAAAGGTGATGATGGGTTAGTCTTCGTAGCGACGCCTCTAAGAAGGGATACGACTTACGTCGTCGCCGCCAGATCCAACCAGCGAGGGCTAGATCAGGAGTTTTCACTCCGGAGCTCAGGTACCAGTTCTCCAAAGCAACGTCTTCAAGAAGGTAACACTGCTCAGAGCGACGTCGTTGCCGGATCCAACCAGCAAAGGCCAGATCAAGAGTTTTCACCCCCGGATAGAAGGTACTAGCGCTCCAAGACCACGCCGCAGTACAACCTCATCGCTGGATCCAACCAATGAAGGCCAGATCGCCAAGGCAACGTCCGCAACATCCCTAACGGCCAACCGCCGCCAGCGCAAAAGGAAGGCGATGTCCACCGTAGCTCACACGTCGACCGGTTAACAACCGTCCACCGGGGAGGAGTCGAGCGCCGCACAAGCACCGCCACCGAGCCGTCATGATCTTTACCAACGCGCTAAAATCGGATTCAGAATCGCGCGCCGGATACCATAACGCGCCACCGAAAGTCGTCGGAGAATACCATCGCCACACCCAAAGAAGTCGGCGGAGAAGGGCCCCAGATCCAACTCCAACGAAATTCCACACCGTTGGAAATCGGCGGATAGACAACGGGCATCGAGAGCGCGATGCAGATCAAGCACTACCATCGAGAAAAAGAAGCCCCGCCACCACCACTGGCCGGCCAGCGGCCGCCAACGACAGCGGCGAGGAGGAAGGGAGGAGGAGAGATGGGCTTATTTGGTGGCAGCTAGGGTGAGGAGATGAGGAAGGGAGGAGGCGGCGTTTCGTCCCAGTCGGTATTTAGAACTGTAGATAGGTGCTGAAATATCTTGTCAGGAGATGAGTGCTGGGAGCGAAGGTGGAAGGGAAGAATCAATTCAGGAGGATGATGATTACGTCGGGATGCCGTGGTGGGCGGCAGCCAGGAGGAACCCTAGCTGTGGATGAACAGTGCGCACGGGAACCGTAGGGATGGCGCAAAGGGGATTGGGTAATTCCCAATCCTTCGCTAATTTTCATTGAAGCATATGCTGCATATATAAAGGGTACAAGCTGACTTAGAAGGTATTATCCTTCCTAATGCAAACTTCCCTAATTAGACTTTCCTAATAGACTCTTACCAAATTAAACCTTTCTAATAGGATTCTTCTTAAATGAACCTTTCCTAGACTTACATCTTAAGCCGGTAGGGCCGACTCATCCTTGCAGCGTCGGCTATAATGTCGGCCCCACATGACATCTCTCCCTCTCTCGACGAACAGCTCGTCCTCGAGTTGAAAAGAGGGATAAGATGTCTTGGAACTCGTGGACATCTTCCCATGAAGCATTGGATGTGGATGAATCCTGCCATTGAATTAACACCTGCCACTTGTCGCGATAAAGCCTGGCGCGCATCGCTTTCAGAGGTGCAGGGATCACCCGCCCATGGAGGAGTGGAGGCATTCGGGTTGGTGACGCCTGGGGCACCCCGTCGAACTTTTTTAGAAAACCCACATGGAAGACATCATGTATATGGACAGTCTTGGGAAGGTCCAGCTGATATGCTAGGTCATTGATCTTGGCGAGTCCATTGATGTTGAGGAGATTCACATGAAAGACATCATGTAAGCGTGTAGACACGGGCAAGTCTCATTGGTACGCAACCTCATTGATCTTGGAGAGAACGTGATGCGAGCCATAGTCGACGCAGAAATGCCAAGATGTGCCCCTCTTCGTGACCAGGAGCACGGGCGTTGAAAAGGCTGAGCTGCTGCGCCGAATGATGCCCTGCTCCAACATTGCGGTGTATTGGTGCTCCAGCTCGTCCTTTTGAGTAGCCGGGTATCGGTATGGCTGAACCACCACCGATGCGGTGGTCACGATCGCGTGGAGGTGGAAGGTTGCGAGGCGTGTCGAAATCCAGCGCGAATTCTGCGATAGCTTCTCCATGAGATCTCCCGTGGCTGAGGAGAAGTGGAGATGCGATGCTGGCTGGGATGGGGCCACGCCACGCCAGATGATCTCCTGGTCCTGGCATTGGAAGCACATCGTCGGGAGGTTGAAATCCCTAACAATCGGTCCCAAGAAGCAGAGCCACTGGACCCCAAGGACGATGTCGATGCCGCCCAGTGGTATGGTGCGCAAGTTGAGGATGAATTGTTCTTGGTCGATGGAGAGGGTGTCGCGTAGCACACCCCGCCGCTCGCCACCTTGTCACCATTGGCCCTGACCACGAAGAGGCCGTCGCGTGGTGCCGGCGTCGATAACTGATTGACGAGCTCATGGCGATGAAGTTATGGGTGGAGCTGGAGTCGATCAGGGCCATCAATTGGATGTCGTGGATCATCACCGGAAGCTGCATCATTTGGGACTTGCGAATCCCGATGAGGGCGAGGAGGGAGATGATGGCGTCTGCGTTCGCCTCCTCGAGGTCGTCATCGTCCAGCTCAACCTGCGACATAAAGATGCATTGACAGAAATGCTGGTGGCCTAGCACGAACTTTTCATCGCAGTTGTAGCAAAGTCCCTTGCCACGACGTTCCTCCATCTCGGTTGGCTTGAGGCACTTGAACGGCTTGGCCGAGCCTGATGCCCCCATGGTCATCGCTGATGGTGTCGTTGAGCCGGCCTCCGACGCACCTGATGCGGCAGGCCGTGGTTGGAAAGGTCGGGAGCTTGCCATCTTGGAGATTGGCGGGGATGCCGCCGATTCCTGGGGTAGCAAGGCTAGACGCTCGTAGGCCCTGGCAACGTCCAGGTTGGTCGGCCACGGGAGCTCGACGTTCATCTGCAGGGGCTAATCAAGTCCAGCCGTGAAGAGCATCACATGTTGTTCCTCGTCCAAGTGGTCGCAACGAGCGAGGAGGGTAGGGAAATTTTTCGTGAAGTCGGCCACCGATGATGTACGCTGGAGGCTCGTCAATGCGCCTAGCGGATTGGGGCGTGTGGGCACGCCGAACCAACAGTGGACGAGGTTGATAAAGTGCCGCCAGTTAGGCATACCATCCATGCACTCCACTCGCATGTACCATAGATGTGCCATGCCGGTCATGTGTGTAAGATTGAGGAGGCCGACTAGAGGGGGGGTGAATAGACGGTTTTAAAAACTTCTTTGGCTAAAACCGAGTTTTATGCGGAATTGTAAATCAATTCGGTTTTGCACAATTAAAGCATAAATCAACTAGTCTTTACTAAGTGCACCAACAATATGAGGCTAATTCCCAAAAACATCTGTTCTAGAAAATTAGAACCACCACATAGAAATCGGATCAACCGGTGTGCGGTCATACCGCACCAAGATCCGGTTGAACTGCCTCGCGGTCGTACCGCCCATAACACGTCGGTACAACCGATTCAAGGGTTTCTCGAAACCGAAATGACATGCTCAAATGCATCTCCTCTGGAAATAATGAACCGCCAACAAATAATTGGAACAACCGGCCTACGGTCGTATTGATTCGAGACACGCCAGTATTACTGGTTCCTCAACAGAGCAACACATGCTCAACAGTGTGGTAGTTCCATTGTACAAGAGCCGCAGTATTACGCTGGTAGCGAATCGTGCTGCATACCAACGCCGGTTCAACCGATTTTCCTGAGAAGACAACAGATTGCATTCGCTTCAACTCAAATTGCAAAACACATTTGCCAATTTGATGCGTAATGTAAATAAGGGTTCAAGTGGGATTCTCAACAAGTTGCAAAACATATTTGCACACTTTTAGAATCACACCACAAGGAATAAGGTACGTGGACTTATATCATTTGCAAAACACATTCGCAAACTTAAGTCACATGCTACAAGGGTTATCCACGAGCCACAACTATTTGCAAAACAAATTCGCAAATATTGGCAACATGTTAAGATGAGCTAGAGCAAACACAATGAGCTATCAACATATGACAAACTCAAGCTACTAGTCAAGACCCCTCTTAATAGTACGGCAACCTATACTAGCAATCTGGTCTTCCAACCAAACACCAAGACCGGTAAAAGACTAGGAACACATCCTTAGCCCTAGCTAGTCATACCTTTGCCTTGCACAACCACTTGAAGCTTGATGACGCACATCCTCACTTCAAGTCCGGGTCATTGACTCGAATACTCATCAACACATGATGAGTTCTTCACTTGACCTTGATGCTCATCAACACATGATGACATCCTCCATCCCGAGTCTTGATATGCATCAACATATGATGCACTCTTTACTTGACCTCCATCAACACCTGATGGGTCTTCACTTGATTTGATGATCAACTCATGATCATCTCCTCATCTTGAACATCATCAACACATGATGATCTTCTCTTCTTCAAGAAACTTGACTTGATGATCAACTCATGATCATCTCCTTTTCTTGAACATCATCGACACACGATGATTTCCTTCATTTGACTTCCACCAACACATGATGAAGCTCCTCTTGACTTGATGACCATCAACATATGATGTCATCCCAAGTCTTCATTATCATGGAACCTAACCTGCTTATCCAACTCATGGAAAATGTTAGTTCCACAATATGATTATCATTAATTACCACAACATACCATTAACTCATAATGGTGGGACAAGATACCACAATCTTTCCCTCTTTGGTAATTGATGATAACCACTTCAATAACAAATAATTGAATGTAGATTAGTATGAGTATATATGCACTACACAAGTTGTATATACTCATATGAACATATATAACTACACAAGTTATATATAATCAAAGGATATATGAGCACACATGTCTCATATACACACATGAATATATTAACTTCACAAGTTATATATATTCAAGGATATGTGAGTACACATGAACTACACAAGTTATGTTATACTCACATATAAGTATATTTAGACTACACAAGTCTTATATACTCACATGAATATATTAACTACACAAGTTAAATATATTCAAGGATATATGAACTATACAAGTCTCATATACACACATGAATATATTAATTATGCAAGTTAAATATATTCAAAGGATATGTTTCAAAATAAAGATCCCAAATAAGTGGAAACAGGAATATGGATCAATACTAATGAAACCTCAAAATATAGAATGAACTCCCCCTATATGTGTGCATACATGAATGGGTAATGGAAGTATATGCACATATTCAAGATAACCTTTTGGTGGGTTCAACCTATATTTTGGATCCGAGGAATGCAACAATATATAAGAACTATGAAGTCGAATGCATACCTCTTTTGTTCTTTATATCCAAACGAGACTAATCATAAGATAAGGCAAATAGAATAGTTAGTCTCACAAATAGATTTATCATTATAAATGCATACAAGTTTGGATTTTCCTTTTGTTTATCCAATGAACTGGATTTGTCATTAATCACATACATGCCTTCATGGTTATTACCTTTATATCCAAATAAGACTACACAATATGTATATCAATAAGAGTGTTAGTCTCACAATTAGATTTATCATTAATCACCAAAACTCCATTAACACATAATGGCAGGTCTAGATCCTTCAGCTTCTTTGAGAAGATCACAGGACCACGACGCCTCCACGCCGTCTAGGTGTTGGAAAACACCAAGAGTAATAAGTCTAAGACTCTCACTTGAATTAATCAAGTGTCTTAGCTCAATGGATACACAATCCACTACCTAAGGCAACACATGCACTTAGGGTTTGCTCTCCAAGCTCACTAAGTGCAACACATGCATAAAAGAGATGAGAGGGCTTGCACTAGCTCAAAAGAATGTGTAACAACACCAACTACTTCCCCTCAACCGGCCAAGGTGGGTATATATAGCCAAGACAGTAATACTGCTGGAATAACGCCGGTAGTTCCGATTTTTCTAGGACTTCAAGGATAGATCTTGGAATGGAGAGATATGCAAATGATCCTTAGTTTTACACTTAAATGAATAACATTTAGGATCATTATACATGAGGTAGAAGATAGGAGCTTCAATGAATATAGTTTTTTATGAATTAAGCTTTTGATTTTGCAAATAAAACTTATTTTCACAAAATTTCTCCAAAAGATCCAAATTGAGCATTTGAAGATATTTTAAGCATTTAATTGCATGTATGAGTCATGAATACCATTATGGACCTATTCATGTGAATAATTTAGGCTCAAATGGCAATACTCACTTAAATGCTGGAAAGTGACCACTTAGGTCAAAATGAGATTTTGGACGAGTTTCAAAATCAAATAACTTTTTCTAGGTTGGCCTTTTGAAAATCTTTTGAATACCAAATTTTTTTGAGATAGCCAACTCTATGTTTTTCCTTTTGAGACCATTTTCAAATTCCTTTTAGAATAGATTTTACACAAAAAATCTAGTTTAAGTCCAAAACAAGATACTATGATATAGAATCTTGGCTAAAAATTCATTTTCACTTAAAATAGTTTTTTTAACCAAAACCTTTGGGAAACCTTTTAAAAGCATTTGTATACATTTTGCAACTAGTTTTTCAAAGGATTACTAATAGTTATGAAATTTTTGACTTTTGGCTAAAAAGCTCAATTTTGAAGAAAAAAAACATTACTAGCACTTAATTTATTTGGGCATACTTAGGGATGTGGTATATATGATCATGATTTAGCACTCCCCCTTAATGTGCCACTTACTATCTTGCTCAAGATTTTAATAACGAAGATTACGAATAAGAGCAAGAACACCTTTTTTTTTTAAGATTTTCATGTAATGCAACCTACACAAGACATAAAAGGGCTAGATACTTCAATGTAAATACTTGTTACCGAGATAGCATTGGCTTGTGATATGAATTGATCATTCTTAAGCTTGGCTCCATTTTTGCATATGGTGGAATCCACCTCTTCATGGTTGAGCCAAACTTCCAATGCTTCTCCAAGTACCTATTTATCATTTAAGCACATTTTAGTACTCAAACTTGATTGAGTCCTTGAATGTTAGTCACAATAGATTTGGGCACCCAAATGGCCCTAACAATAATCTTAGGTGAGCTAACAATCCTAGTAAACACATTGCCATATTTATCCTTTCTAAGCAAACAATGATCATTATAAATAATGGGCTTAGGAGAGAGACCTTTGGGACAATCCTTACTAAAATGTCCCTTCTCCTGGCAATTGTAGCAAGTTGGGTTTTTACTTCCCCTACTTGTCTTCTTTTCTTGCTTCTTGCCGGTTTGCCTCCCTTTTGAATGTCTTGACTTGATATCCATTTGATTTGGGCACACCGAGGCTTTGTGGCCCTTCTCATTGCATCCAAGGCACTTGAAATACTTCTTCGTGTGTCTTGCATTGTGCCTTGTCTTACTATTCTCCTTCTTCTTTGGAGTGAAGCCAATTCCACTCTTATCTTGCAAGCTTCTTTGCTTGCTCAATATATCATCGAGAGTGGCCTTCCCTTTATAGCTTCTTTCCAAGTCATTTTTCAATTTTGTGACTTGGGCCTTGAGCTCATTATTTTTCTTTACAAGATTAGTATCACAAGACATAGAGGAAATAGAAGCATTTTCATTAGAGCTACAAGCCATATCTAACAAGTCATCACAAGAGGTGGATATGCTAACCTTAAATACAATGCAAGAGTTAGCGACTACACAAGGCATATTATCTAATAAATCGCATGTAATGTCTATATCCACTTTGGACTTATTGAACTCCTTGAGAAGGAGAGACTCGTGCTCATCCTTTAGTACATCATAATTATTTTGAAGAGAGATATGCACTTTCTTCAAAACCTTCAATTTAGGCATCTCCTTGCCAAGAAATTCATTTAAGTCCACTAGCATGTCCATCAAATCATTATATGAAGGCTCTTCATCATCACTTACCTCATTGTTACCTTTTGCCATGAAGCATGTAGATATGTCAAATAGTGATGGAGTCTCATTTGCATTTGAGATGTTTGATGGATCTTCTTTTATGGCTAGCCCGACAAAATGTCTTCTTTTGTCATCCTTCTTCTTTCTTGATGATGACTTGGGCTCTTCTTCATCTTCACCATCATAAGGACACTTCGAAGCAATATGTCCCAATTTTTGACAATTGTAGCACCTTAGAGTCTTGTGGTGCTTTGTACTTGAGGATGAGCTTGAATGCTTATGTGAATCACGTCTCTTCATTAGATTTTCCATTTTGTTCATGAGAGTGACCAATTCTTCTTCGGTGTCATCATCTTCCTCATCTTGATCCTCATTTTCACTTGACTCACATTTAGCTTTGAAAGCATTGATTCTTTTGCTTGAAGTTGAGGCCATCTCCTTGTGCTCATCTTTGTCCTTCTTGTACATTTCATTTATGAGGAGATTCCCCAAGAGAGTGGTAGGAGTCATCCTTGGCAATTCGGATGAGTTGAGGAATAATGTCACCAAGGTCTCATATTTCTCCGGTAGAGCCCTAAGCATCTTGCGCACAATATCAAGATCGGTTAAATTACAGGTTAGCCCTTTGAGCTCATTTACTATGTTGATCATTCTAGAATACATCTCATTGATGCTCTCATGAGGCAACATGGTAAATTACTCACATTTGAGCTTTAAGCTATGCAATTTAGCTTCCTTGACCGAGGAGGTTCCCTCATGAATTTCCATGAGAGTTGTCCAAACATCATGAGCATTTTCAAGATTACTCACTCTATTGAACTCCTCCACACTCAAAGTGCTATAGAGAGCATTTGAAGCTTGAGCATCAAGTTGCAAGTTTTGTACTTCCCTTTGAGTGGGGTTTTGTACATCAATTGGAGTAGCAAAACCCGCATCAAGAATTCTCCATAGGTTAGGACTCATGACCTTAATAAAGATGGTCATTCTAATTTTTCAATGTGCATAATTTGAACCATCAAAGTGTGGTGTTCTACCAAAGGAGAAACCCTCACTAACCATCCTTTACTCTCTAGGCGGTGAAGCCTAATAAATGAGAGATCAAGCTCTGATAGCACTTGTAAGATCGAGGAGGCCGACTAGAGAGGGGTGAATAGGCGGTTTTAAAAACTTCTTTAGCTAAAACCGAGTTTTATGCGGAATTGTAAATCAATTCGGTTTTGCACAATTAAAGCCTAAATCAACCAGTTTTTACTAAGTGCACCAACAATATGAGGCTAAATAAATGATAGCAATCATACACATACAAGTAACCAATTAAATACAAGGAATATGAATTGCAATATAGTAAAGCACAAGAAATCAAACCACAATGACACAACGATGTTTTACCGTGGTGATCGGAGACTTACCGGTCTCCCCTAATTCACGTTGAGGTAAGCCCAAAATCAATTGAACCGGCTCCACGAATTAAGTCAAACACCTCCGAGGTAAGTCCAACCACTTGGATCGGTTCCAAACCGAACCAACACCTCGATCCACTAGGGTTGCACTTCCTCCACTTCGGAGATGACGAGCACCAAACCACTCACAAACGCCGGGCCTTCTCACAAGCTTCTTTGAGAAGATCACCGGACCACGACGCCTCCACATCGTCTAGGTGTCGGCAAACACCAAGAGTAACAAGTCTAAAACTCTCACTTGAACTAATCAAGTGTCTCAGCTCAATGGATACACAATCCACTACCTAAGGCAACACATACACTTAGGGTTTGCTCTCCAAGCTCACTAAGTGCAACACATACATAAAAGAGATGAGAAGACTTGCACTAGCTCAAAAGAATGTGTAACAATACCAACTACTTCCCCTCAACCGGTCAAGGTGGGTATATATAGCTCACACACAAAAACTAGCCGTTGAGGAGCAAACTGCTGAAAAATCAGCAGAATCGGTAGTACCGCCGTTCATCGACCGGTACTACTGCACTCGGTTCAATGGTCGGATTCAGCAGCAAAACATGCTCTGAACTAGTCGTTGAAAATCGGCGCGGTACTACCGCCAACTAATGCGCGGTAGTTCTGTTCTTGGTAGTTCCACTCAAAGCACTACGGTACTACCGCTTCCATTGAGGTCCAAAAGTGATGCTCTCTGGAAAAAAATGTACCGCTCACAATTTAGAAATACCGGTGTGCGGTCGTACCGCTCAAGGAACGCCGGTACTACCGCAACAAGGATTTTCAATCCAAACTTACTGGACGGCTTAGATCAAATGGGCTGTTCGGACCGCGTGTCTCAACTGCACGATCATGTGCTGTTCGGACGGTCCGAACGGCACATGGTAGTTCCGCCAAAGGAAACGCGGTCATATCGCGATGCGGTAGTTTCACCACGAAGGCTCCGGTACTACCGCACCTCAAGAGAGCAACTCATGCTCAGAAGGCATCGTTCAGTAAAAAAACATACCGCCAACAATTTTTCAGTCCGACCGGGTTGCGGTAGTTCCGCACCAAAACCCTGGTCATACCGCTGAGAGGTAGTACCGCAGACAACACACCGGTACTACCGTTTTTCCTAAGAAAACAGCAGTTTGCATCCAACAACAAACTCAATTACAAAACATATTTGACAATTGACAAGTGATGTAAACAAAGGTTAAATACAAGATTCTCAATAAGTTGCAAAACACATTTGCACACTTTTAGAATCAATGCCACAAGGAATAAAATACATGGACTTAAACCATTTGCAAAATACATTCGCAAACTAAATCACATGCTACAAGAATTATGCATGAGCCTCAACTATTTGCAAATATAAGCAACATGCTAAAGAGAGCTAGAACAAACACATTGAGTTATCAACACATGACTAACTCAAGCTACTAGTCAAGACCCCTCTTAATAGTACGGCAACCTATACTAGCAATCCGGTCTCTAACCAAACACCAAGATCGGTAAAAGACTAGGAATACATCCTTAGCCCTAGCTAGTCATACCTTTACCTTGCACAACCTCTTGAAGCTTGATGACGCACATCCTCATTTCAAGTCCCGGTTCTTGACTTGAATGCTCATCAACACATGATGAGTTCCTTTACTTCGGGATCTTGACTTGATGCTCATCAACACATGATGACATCCATCATCCCAAGTCTTGAAATGCATCAACACATGATGTATCCTTCACTTGCCCTCCATCAACATATGATGGATCTCCTTTTGATTTGATGATCAACTCATGATCATCTCTTCTTTTTGAACTTGATACGCATCAACACATGATGCATCCTTTACTCCAAGCTCTTGACTTGATGACGATTAGCCCATGATGTCATCCAAAGTCTCCAACTATGGAACTCAACCTATTTCACCAACTCATGAAAAATGTTAGTTCCACAATATGATTATCATAAATTACCACACCATACCATTAACTCATAATGGTGGGACAAGATACCACAATCTTTCCCTCTTTGGTAATTGATGATAATCACTTCAATTGTAAGTAATTGAATGTAGATAAATATAAGTATATATGAACTACACAAGTTTATATACTCAAGGATTTGTGTCAAGGTAAAGATCCCAAATATATGTGGAAAAAGGAATATGGATCAATATTAATGAAACCACAAAACATAGAGTGAACTCCCTCTAGATGTGTGCATACATGAATGTGAAATGAGAACATATGCACATATTCAAGTTAGACTATTTGTGGAGTTTAACCTATATTTTGGATTTGAGGAATGTAACAATATATAAGAATATGATGTCGAATGCATACCTCTTTGATTTTCACCTTTATATCCAACCGAGACTAAACAATAGATATAACAATAGAAGTGTTAGTCTCACAAATATATTTGTCATTAATAACCAAAATACTCTATTAATTCATAATGGTGGGTCTAGATTCTTCAATGTGGTACGTAGCGAGTCACACCCTATCTTCCATGGGTGTTTGCTGTGTGCGAAAAAATTGCTCGCAGCGATTGATCCAGGGTAGTGGATCCTCCTTGCCATCGAAGGATGGAAAATTCAGTTTGATGTAGTGTGGCGGATTTCGAGGGCCTCCTGCCCGACCAAAATCACCCCAGGGTGGAGGCTGGTTTGGCCGGGGCGGAAGTCCCCAAGCCCCTTCCTGACCACACGTGTGCACGGCCGCGACCTCGGTGGCAGTCACCCAGGCTGCTCCATCAGTAGCAGCGGCGGTCGCAGAGGCTGCTGCGGCTCGTTCGTCTTGATCAACGATGCCTTCTTCACTACCGGGCTGGCCCTCCATGCGTGCCAACCGTTGGTCATAACGGTGAATACGGCTCCCGATTACTGCAAGCTGGCCGGCGTAAGTGTCGAGCTGATCCAAAACTTCGGGCAGCAGCTTGAGTTGGTTGCCAGTGTTCTCTATGAACTTCATCATCATCTCCTTGAAGTTGTCGTTGAAACCCCCGCCGTTATGGCGTTATCCATGGAGGAAGGAACAGCGGTTGGCTCTGATACCAAGATGTCAAGAGATGAGGGCTAGGAGCGAAGGCAAAAGGGAAGAATCAATTCAGGAGGATGAGCATTGCGTCGGGACACTGTGGTGGGCGACGGCCAGCAGGAATCCTAGCTGCCGGCAGCGAACAGGGGGAAGGATGGCATGATGAACAGTGCGCACGGGAATAGTAGGGATGGCACAAAGGGGATTGGGTAATTCCCAATCCTTTGCTGATTTTCATTGATGCATATGCTGCATATATAAAGGGTACAAACTGACTTGAAAGGTATTATTCCTTTCTAATGCAAACTTCTCTAATAGACTCTTACCAAATTAAACTTTCATAATAAACTCTTACCAAATTAAACCTTTCTAATAGCATTCTTCCTAAATGAACATTTCCTAGACTTAAGCCGGTAGGGCCGGCTCATCCCTGCGGCACCAGCTATAACACAGGCCCCACATGACATATCCAATATTTGGAGGTTCGTTATTTATGCCTATAATTCTACCAGTATCTCTGGATTCTTTTGGTTGTTCTTTAGACCGTAGGTGTTTGAGATCTCCCGGCAAACTCTACCTTTTTTTTACTATCTTCAGTTTTTCGTGAAAAATGCATGTTGATGTAATTAGAACTAAGCTTCAATCCCTCAAAAGTCATCTTCAAAAACTATATTTTCCTGGTGGCCGGTTGTTAGTCCATAATTCTGGCAAATGCATTGGAAGTCATCGAAGTTTTTTTTAAGGAATAATTAGCTTAAATCCATTAGCCATTGTTATCAGACAAATCGCTCGACGCACGGCACACAACAAAATCTGGGAAATCCTCGTACCAAGGACAAATGTTCGACGGATCCATAGACGTCACACCGAACTTTGCCAATTCGTGTGCTACTGAATTGCAAGACCTGAATAAAACTCCATTCGGCCCTTTGTCAACTTCTCCCTCGGAGTCGACTGCAGGTTGCTGGCATCACATCCTAGAATCACCTTCAGATACCCAGTTCTCTAGCAATCTGGAGTGTGTGCACACAGGCTATTGCTTCTGCATGAAGAGCGTCCTGCACCAGCTGGAAGTCATGCAAGTTTTGAGGACAGCAGCAACGCGTCTCAGTGAACAATAGGCCACTCTCGTTATCTAACTTGAAAATTCCTATTTAATGATCGACATGAGATTGGCCAGGAGGCCAGTTTCTCCGAGGTAGTTGCATAAAACAGCACCCACACTACCAAACTCCAAATCAATACATTTTTTTAGAGAGAACTCCAAATCAATAGTTAGCACCATCAAGTCTCCAATTACCAGTTTTTATTTTAGAAAAAAAGTCTCCAATGACCAAACCAAAATAGAAGCGAACTTCTCCGGTGTCAGGATAATAAGAGCATCCCCCAATGCCACTTCCAGCCAAAAGGCTACACGCCCTACACCATCACATATTTCAATTTATTTTGCAGTAGATTGGTTGCTTTTCGGAAGTTCTGTACTACAACACAAGTTGATTACGATAAGGTTCACATGTTTAGTTTTATCAGGACATGTCGCCAATTCGCCATTCAAAACTGTAGATAGGAAATTACCAAAAAAAAAAGAGTAAGTAAAATACTAAAATCAGTCATCCCTCCACTCAAACTGGCAATCTTCTTTACAACACTTGTAAAATGTCGTCATTGGCTCATCAGCTGATCGAATCTGCATCTGCTTGTAGTATGCTTCTCCATTGTGGCACCTTGGGCATGTAGCTGAAAAGCAAGTTTATTAGATGTACTTAGAGAACTATGGTTTGGCAGAATATGTATTCAGCTCCAGGTCACTAATGTAGTCAGTACTTAGCATTTTTATATAATGCTTAACCATGTTTAAGAGAAAAGGTTCCTCTGTGTGGCAATAGTCATTAGTGAACCTATATATCTTTTGTCATTGATATGCTATCATAATCAGGTCCACTAAATTGATTTTGAAGCACAGTTTGGAAAAATGATTTTTCATTCCACTGCCAAAGATCAATTGCAGCCTATTAGGTCATCACACTAGACATTTAGACAATCTAACAATCTCACATAAAAGCGCTAAAAAAAACCACTGATGTCATGCCCAGGGATCGAAATCCCGGCGGGTACGGGATGAACAGTACCAGCCGGAAACTTTCAAATTCAAATTTGAATTTAAGACTGCGTAATGCACTTCCTAGGTTGGTTTAGGCCTTTTTATGCTAGATGACCTATTGTATGAGCTAAATATGCTTGAATTATTATTCTGGTTGATTTGCACTTCATATGAGCTAAATATACTAGATTACGTATTGTATGAGCTAAATACACTAGATTACGTATTGTATGAGCTAAATATGCACTTCATTACACACTTTCTAATTAATATTTCCATTATTCCAATTGCCGGATCAAATCATTGATGATCATGCCAGTAGATACTACCTACTTCTTTCTAACCTAATCATTCATCATATTTTCAAGTTTTTCCAGTTTTTTAAACCGGTTTTTCCGGTTTCCGGTCGGTAACCGGTCCGGTTACCGGTTTTTAGAAACTGCAGCTCAAAATTCAGTTTTTGAATTACACATGGTTTTTCTCCGGGATTTCCGGTAACAGGCCTGTTACCGCCCGCCGGCTAGGATTTCCTCCGGTTCCGGGTTTTCTATCCTTGGTCGTGCCTACCATTGTTTTTATACAATCATGGAACTAAGCATGTATGCATACATGATGCATCCACAATGTGCTGCTACCTTAGTAACAAGGTAGAAACACAGATAATAACTAGTAACAAGTCAATCTACCACTCTCCTAATAAAAATGTGTTGAACATCCCAGAATGATTATTCCCTGCTCCATGATATGTTGAAAATTGATAAGACTTTGAACTACAAAGTATAGTAAGTTTATTCTTGGTACATTTTTTTAGATTAAGGTTTTTCCCTGCTTATATTGAAAGCAACGTATTACAGAGTTGAGTTTATTCTTGGTACTTGACTGATACCTGATGTGATTCAAGTTTGGAAGAGAAAAGAAACGGATTAAGCAAGGTTCAGTCCTTTTCATCTTATTTTTGACAAACAAGTGATCTCATTTGCTTTATCTACGACTGCCAAAACTAAAGAAGACAGGAAGATATTTATTATAACACTTCAACTACTCTGGAGTCCTGGTAATTTACTCAGTAATGCAATTCATCGAAAGGAGGACGCAACGAAAAAAACCTGGTAACTAGTACAAGAAATAAGCAACTCTATTGAGAACTAAATTTCCCAAGTAATTTTTTAGAATGACAGGACCTCATGTTCTGATTTTTGCAAGGAAGGCTGATGATACCATTCTTTTCATTGAAAGAAATAGGAATTATGCTCTTAACCTCAAATGGACCCTTACTTGTTTTCAACTAATGTCGGGAATGCGAATTAATTTCCATAAAAGTGAGTTAATTTCCCAAGTAATTTACGGCAGAAACAACGAATCTTTCGCTCAATGCTAACCTTCTAAATAAATACTGCAAAAACAATAAGGATTCACAGTCTAAAGGTGGCGCACAGTGGAATAGGGGAGCAAAGATAACAATTGATGATCCCAATAACTCAACAAAAAGAAGGGTGAAGAGCTCACTAGCGGTCTTGGGGGCAAACTTCATGGCGTCGGCGCCGCTGAAGATGGGCTCCACCTCCTTCTTCACCAGCCTCGCCTTCTTCACGATCTGAGCCCCCACGTAAGCAAAGTCAACAAGCATCAGCTCAACTCGATCGACCGAGGCATCAAAACAGAACAGAACAAGGGAACGGGGAAGCAGAAGCGGGGTGGAGGGAAAAGGGCTACGGATAGACCTTGTTTTTGATGGGGCAGACGTGGGGGCAGAAGAGGCAAAGGCGGTGGCCGGCTGGATCTGCAGCAGTATCCTGCGCGACGGGCAGAACTCCATCGCCGCTTGCCCGCCTTTCTGCCGCTGCGCTCCGATGTAACCTCCTACACCTCTCCTTAGTTGAGTTTCCAGAAAATATATTTCTTTCCAATGTAGTATATATTTTTTTTGTCTCTCTCTTAGTTTATTTCTTCGTTTTTTACTTTCTTTGCATTATTTTATTAATATCCAACCGTTTTTCATACTATAGCCACAAAAAAAGTCATTTTTACCCCCTCAGTCCACAACATTCTCCTCCAACCGGTGGTCCACGATCAGCAGCTGCACCTCGAGCACCCTGTGTGTCCAGGATGCACCGGGAATAGAGCTGGGACTTGGGCCGGACTTTTTTGGGCTGGTCCAAAGCTCGGTGAGCACGACACGGTCTAGGCATCAAGACGACGCAAGACGCGCCTCGCCGCCGCCAAGACCAATTTAAGACGTATTTGGGCAGTGGGCTCGAGAATCGCGACCCATTAGGCGACGCAAGACGCACGCGAAAAAAGCCCAATCCTCCAATCCTTTCCTCGGTCTAGCCCAATCCTATCCTCCCGGCCGGTAGCTGGCCTAATCCCGTTCTTCCCCCCACGGCCTGGCCCAACCCTAACTCCCATCCCGACTAATCCATATCCCTAATCCCACACACCGCCTCCATACTCCACCCTCGGTTCCCTCCCCAAGCACCGCTTTCCTCCTCTCCGGCTCTCTCTCTCCCGCGCGCGCCTTCCTCCTCTCGGCTCTCCTCGCCGAGAGGAATGAAGATGGCGATTCTTGCCGCCATCGCCGCCTCCATTGTCTATAGTTATTTTATTTGGGCTTGGGGTGGCATGGTACGACCAAGACGATGGGCTTTGGGCCGTGCTCGGCTCGCCGAGGCGAGGTGGCCCGACGCGACGCACGACGACGGGGTGACGGCCGAAGCCGGCCAAGACGCACGACGACGGCCAAGCACGGTGGGGCGGGGGGCCAAGACGACCGACCCAATGCCCACTCTAACAGGAATCCCCACCGACGCCACTGCGGATCAGTGAACCCATCGGCGACCACCGCGTTGCCATCGTCCCCGACACCTCTCCCGAGTTAACATAGGCGGTGATGTTGTTGCAAGCCCAATACGCGTGCTCTGAAATCGCCATCGCATACAATCCACCTCACCCTTGCGCTGAAGTCGATGTCGGTCTTGACAAAGCCGGCGACAGCGCGTCGCGGCAGCTCTGCGGCCGATCCTCGCATGGCCGATGTCCGGTGGCGGCGAGCTCATCACGTGATCCAAACAAATGCTCCTTCTTCAACACCGCGCCGACACCCCATTGTGCCCGTCAAACACGTCATCAAACAACCGCAAATCCGGCGAACCAAGAACCCATCACATCAAGAATCGGCAAAATTAGGGCGACGGAGAAGACTAGGGAGGAGCATACAACGAAGACGGAGAAGGTTGTAGAGGGTCGCCGGGGATCGCGGAGGTAGTCGAGCTTGACAAGGAAGTAGTCCTCGCCGCGCTTGGCGGCCGGCGTGGCCGAATGAGCAGGCGCTCGGAGCCTCCGTGAGCTCGCGCCCGATCAGCGTGGCTGGGAAGCGCCGTGAGAACCGCCTCTCCTCATGGCGCTTCGCCATCACCGCCGCTTGCCTCGGTTGCACCCACCTACCACCTAGAGCCCACCATTTCTCGCGTGGAAAATCTCGGGGCGGAGGCAACGACGAGGCGGGCTCGGATTCGGATCTGAGATTGCGCGGCGGTGCAAATCGAGCAATGGGGGCCGGCAATCCATTGAACAACTCTTGGGCAAAGGAAACAATAGCACGGAGATGAGGAGAAGCAAGACAAACCCAAGAACGGATAGGATGGTGAGGCGACGGGTCGAGCCGCATCCGAGAGCCGGCAGGATGGCCCGTAGCTCGAGCACGCGGCGTGGCGAGTGTGAACACGACGGCCTCGTCGGGCCACCCGAACCTCCGCAGCGACGCCGCCACTGCGGCCGATCCGGACGCCTTGATTGAGTCCTCCGCCGCCAAGACCGAAGCCAAGGCAGCGGCGGCCGAAAAAGCGCGGCCCAGTCGCCAGGGCCAGACGCCAGCGAAGGTGCAACAGTCGGGCGCCTGATCCCGCTCCGTCTCACCCCCACCTAGCGACGCCACTACACATGGAGCTCCTGCCACAGTGACGCAGCAAGAATCGAGGCCGCCATGGCCATCCGAATCAAGAAGACAGGACTCAGGGGGACCAGCCCCGTTGCTCAGATTCATGAATGAAACGGAAGCATGTGTTCCGAGGAGCAAAAATGACTTTTCGTATGAATATAACAGGAAAACGGTTAAATATTAATAAAATAATATAAAGATGATAAAAAACGAAAAAATAGACTAAAAAGGAAGAAAAAATATATTATATCGGAAAGAGATGTATTTTCTAAAAATCCAATAAGAAAAGAGCAAAATATCGATTCAACCCCTCAAAAACCCTATGATTTGTTGGGGAAAAGGGGGTATTTTGAGCCCATTAGCTTTGGCCTTGGTCCGGACTGTTTTGACGGCGCTGGGTCCGGGGGACATCAACTGATGCGATACGTCGCTCAGGCCCATAGAGTGTGCTGCTAACCTCTTTTCGATGTATACTAGTCAGAAATTCGAGTACAAATTTCTAAAACATTCCTTAAAAGAAATTAGCGAGTGTGATGAGATAGATGTCCTAACTCCTACGACCCTAGAAGCTTAAGATCAAACTCACTCGCATTTAAAAAACGTTTGCAAATTCGAAAGAGACGAAGTTGGGCATCAACAATAAATTATCCTGAGAACTGAGCGCACCTCAGTTAGCAAGTTGGCAAGGGGGTGTCGGCCCCCGCCTGCCAGGCGCCAGCGTTGCTTGACGCTCGCTGTTTGTTCTTTAATGCAACAAGAAATAGCCACTAAAAAAACAATAAATTACCCTATTCCTTTTCGTTGCTTGCCATCTTCAATTTCTTCCTGCACGTTTGCGCATCCTTCCCTTCCCTACGTCTAGTGATTGTTCTCAGGAGGACTCCTGGAAACTTATACGCAGCTTGAATTTTTGGCCGATACGGCTGTTTTCAAAATCGTATTTACAAATTTGACAACCAAATGCCCGTATTTGCAAAATTAGCGAATTTGGGCGCACCGTCACCGTCGTCAACCCAACCCTGACCGCACGCCACCGCATGGTTGGGGGCTGTAATTAGTAGGTGAGTTAGGGGCGGGTAATTAGGGTTAGGGTTAGTGGTTAGGGGAGTTAGGTTTAGGGTGAAATTTCGAGGAATTTAAAAATATAGCAAATGAGTTCAAAAAATTATAAATTTTTTTGTGGAGCCTTTTAACACTGTGTGGCTGCTTGTGTAAATTTTTCATAATTTTATTCGTTCGGAATCACTAATTCGTAAAATTTCGATTTGAGGGTTTCATGATTTCATATGACTTAGAATTCACAACACCCTTCCGACTCGTGCCCTCCCGCCTACCACACCCGCCACACACCCGAACTATCCTACGGAGGATTAAAAAACCTCGTGATGGTCATGAACGCTCGGGTTAGGGTTTCATTCGGGTTTATGTGACTTAGAGTTTCTGTAATTTTCCTATTATTTTATTCGTTCAGAGAAAGGATGACTGATAAGCATATCAGACTAGGTATAACATTGAGGATGTCGTCGTCCAAGCAAACTTTGTGTGCTGAAACACTTGTTGTCTTTTACAAGTGGGATACAGAATATTATTGAAGGGGTTGAGAATGCTCGTTGTGATTATGAAGATGCCCTAAAACATGGTGGATTCGATGTCGGTGCGAATAGTTGTTTCTGGGATTCCACCAGAAGAGGTTCTGCTCAACTCGGCCGATGTAGTAGCGCTCGCGCCGGATCCTCTCCACGTGCTCCCAGGCCGCCGCTGGCGTTGAGGACGACGACATTTGGAGATGATCCGACGCTGGGAGATGATGGGGGGTTTTGGAGATGGAAAGTGGAGGAGAAACCGAGAAGCTAGCTCTTGGGCTTCTTCACCGCTTTTATAGAGCTGGGTCTAATGGGCACGTGCCCGGTGTCCCTTGTTGCAAAGAACTCCTCTAGCTCCTTTGATATCATGTAGAACAGAATATGATTGAAGAGGCATACTTGCAATATAAGCTTGCTTTCATGGCTTAGCTGCCCTCTGTGGTCTTGTTACTACGCAAAGCTGTGTTGTTTGGTCTTATCGCTGCGCAAAGCTGTCTCCCGTAGTCTTATCACTGCGCAAAGCTGCCCCATGTGGTCTTGTCCTTCGGGCAAAGCGCTTGATGTGGTCTTGTCATCGCATAAAATTGCCTCGTCTGGTCTTTGTCCTTTGCGCAAGGTGTCTCCTTTGGTCTTATCATCGCATAAAAAGCTGCCCGTTTGGTCTTATCTCAAGAAAGCGCCAAACCGGCCCGTCAGTCTTGTCATCTGGAAGGTAATACATTACCGCTATGTTAGCCTTGACCCCATGGCTATAAAATACACACCCCACGCCCAAAGTAGGACCACTCAATCCTTCAAACCGTAGGAAGAATAACCTTCTCCGTCATACACTAACATACCATGGCGACGCCAGACCGACCCAACCGAGTCGCCAAGCAAGACCTTCACCTCGAAGGAGGGAGGACTTGGCCCTAACTACCGGTTGATGCCGAACAAGCGTGCTCAACCTAAGTGGCGAAATGCGGACACGGAGGACGTTATCGCGAGTCATAGACGGCCCTTTCAATGGCGGACGGCGTTTCTTCCGATGCCCATACTCGGGGTAAATAGTTTTGTTCATGTTATCACGATACATCCTCTATACTAACCATCCCTTGCGCGAGATGGCGAAATGCAACTTTACCATTGGATCGATCCTCCCCACGCTTACTATGTTGCGAGGCACGTGGATATATTGTGGAACCGGATCTTTGATTTGGAGACGCAAATTGACGATCTCAAGGAGCAAAATGATGACCTCCGCCAACAGATGCAGCGCGAGAGGGGCAACGAGGAGGTCGTGAACATAGAAAGTTCCTATGATCCCACATGTTGCTGTGCCAACCCTAGCTGCATATGTGCGTGCCACTACAACGACGGCCAGCCACGTCTGAGGCGCCCAGCTGGAGAACACTCTATGTGGGTAGTGCGAGACACCTTTCCGTACTAATTCTCGAAAGGTCTAATTTATTTCCGTTCAAAAAAGATGCATATATATCGTAGGAGTACTTCGGTTTGTTGCATCGTGCATGATGTTGTTTCTTATGCATGTAACCAAACCATGTGCGTTATGTTATTCCTAGCTTCGTTATAAAGTGTTTTTTAATTCGCAACATGAAATCTTCTCGTGTTTTCACATTCCATTCTTTCATCATTGCGGTTGCCTTTTATCGAGTTCACATGTGACTTGGAATGTCTCGAAAATTTTTATATTATTTTATTCGTTCAGAGAAAGGATGACTGATAAGCATATCGCATTTAAGTATAACCTTGAAGGAATTTGCATCCTGGACCAATGCAACCGTGACCAAGGAATGGGCCAAAAATGTGACTCATGTAATTGTGGGCAAAAGTGCTGGTAGCGCATGTAGCAGATCATATGAGGTCCTGATGGTGATACTGTTTGGGAAATGGGTTATCACAGTTGGATGTTAGTATTGAGCCATCTCCACTACGGTTCCCATATTTGAGCAATTTTCTTTTGTATGTTTAAATATTTGTTTACTATGTCCAAGACCATACCAATTGCTTACTTTACCAAGTTGCTGAATCTGATCTATTCACATTTACAAGTACGCATGAAGGTCACTAGGGTTATCATAATTCAGCCATGATTCACACACATCAATCGATGGACCAAAGAAAGGAAGAATTATGTTGAGCAAGTCTATGATTTCATGCGACTTGAATGTATAAAAAAGCTACATTGCAACTCCATTGGAGATGTTGATATACAATATGGCGCTAGAGTACACACGTGTAGGATCAAGGATAACCGACTAGAGGAGGGTGAATAGGAGGTTTTTAAACTTTTTAACAATTTAACAATTTTAGCCAATTAATAACTTAGACTAAACAAGTTACACTTATAGCTAAGCAATTCAATCACAATAAACAAGCTAGAAATAAAATGCGGAAAGTAAAGACTAGAAATAACCACAAGGACACGACGATGTTTTTCCCGTGGTATCGAAGACTTGCCGGTCTTCACTAGTCCACGTTGAGGAAGCTTGACACCTCAAGCCGGCTCTACGAATTAAGCATTCCCTTGATTCACTATGGTTGTTCTTCCTCCGCTCCGGAGATGGTGAACACCGAACCACTCACAAGCTTGCACCGGGCCTCTTCACAATCTTCTTTGAAGAGATCACCGTGCTCCACCACCAAACCGTCTAGGAGTGCGGCAACACTCCAAGAATAATAGACCTATGGTCTTCACTTGACGACACTCAAGTGCAAATGGATCAACAAGGAATATGAATGCACTTGAATGTATCTCAACAAGCTCACAATGAATGCACAAGAATGTTTCTGAGTGTTGAGTGAATGCTCAAAACTCTAAAGGTTCTATGGATGTTAAATGGGCACTAGCAGCCTTGACTTGAGCAGTTGGGGGGGTATTTATAACCCCCACCAACAATTATGACCATTGGGGACGAAACCCCAACTTCTCCGAGAAAATCGGAACGACCGCAAGCTATCGAGCGGTATGACCGCACTTCTGACTGAGCACAGTCAACGGCTAGAACAGATACTAAAAATGAACAAACTAGCCGTTGGACGACCCAGTCGGAACGATCGCAGGCTAACAAGCGGTACGTCCGAAACTCCCCGATCGTTCCGCATTTACGAGCGGTACGACCGTTTGTAGGGTTTCACAAATCGCTGAAGATTACAAGCATTCTGGAATTTTCATATTGCCATGTAAAAATCGGAATGACCGCAGAGCGGTACAACCGTTTTTACACGCGGAACGTCCGATTTCCAAAAAGTTTTTGAGCAGATTTACACTTGCTCTGTTTTTATTGAACCGCCTCACAAATTTCGGTACGACCGCACATCGGTACGACCGATTGTCATGGGCGGTATGACCGATTTCCACGAGAGATTCTGAGGCAAATTGCATCGCTTCTGGTTTTCTTGAACCGCCAACTAAACATCGGAAAGACCGCAATGCGGTACAACCATTCAAGGAGCCGGTCGTTCCGCTTGAGCACTCAGTTGGCTGTTCCCTTCAAAATTTGGTACTACCGCCAAGTAAAGTCCGGTCATACCGCTCCAAGCTGCATTTAATCATAATTATAATCTTGCAGATTACCGATTTTG
The DNA here is from genome assembly GCA_036346405.1 of Phyllostachys edulis. Lineage (NCBI taxonomy): Eukaryota > Viridiplantae > Streptophyta > Magnoliopsida > Poales > Poaceae > Phyllostachys > Phyllostachys edulis. The sequence goes on along the minus strand of CM070562.1, from coordinate 90,401,910 downwards.
GACGAAGCACTTAATGTTTTTAAATTCAATTTCAAGTTTAAATTCAAATGCATGCATGATCCTAAATTGATCCATATGGCACAAGAACATGCTATCAAGCTACTAACCATGGTCCCTCTTAATAGTACGGCGTTTATCCTATAATCCGGTCTTCCAACCAAAACTCCTAAGACCGGTAAAATAGAAAAAAGAACCTAGACTACTTGTACCTTGTCTTTGAGCCAAAAGATCTTCGTGTAGTCCATTTGCATGCCACTTTGCATCAATACGATCATCAATGGGATTTAACCTTGTAAATACTCAATAAACACGTTAATCCCATATTCACATATTATCATTAATTACCAAAATAATTTTTAGGGGCCTAAATGCTTTCAACACGTAACAACCAAAATACGCGTACAAATATAGCAAAACAAAATATGAATACAGATATACTCGATGTCATATTTAACGATATGTGCTACTAGTCTCCGCGGTGCCGTAGCGAGTGCCCCTTGTCTCGGGGCTGCCCACGGTGGCGGTGAGTCTGGAAGTTGTCTATGTTCTGCGATTTCATGATGTAAGTGCACTGTACAGTACGAAATGTAACAACGATGCAAAATGTATATAACTCACATCTTCGATCTGAGCGCGGCGGTTATTGGCTTCGACACGTTCGACGTCGGCGCCGCCTCGGTCGAAGGAGCCTTCCCCTTCCCCTTATCACCAGACTCTCGACGTCGGGCTGGTGTATCGAACTCGTCCATGTCCTACGATTCCATGATGTAAGTGCACCGTATAGTGAAAATCGTAAGAAGGATGTAAATTCTTCATAACTAACGTCGTCGAAACGGATTACGCCCAGGCGACCGGATCTGTTGTGGCGTAGGCTCACCAAGATGAGCCTTTCCTTGCCCTTGTCCCGGATCGCCCACGTCGGCCGGTATGTCGAAGTCGTCCATGTCCTGCGATTCTACGATGTAAGTACACCGTACAGTGAAAAACGTAATAAGGATGTCAATTCTTCATAACTCACGTCGTTGATATGGATTACGCCCGGCGAAAGGGCGGCGCCGGTGCCTCCTCAACAGGTCCGATGACGTAAGGTTTCCACCGCACGAAGTTCTCACCGCACCGAGTAGTTCAAGATGTACTTCTCTTCGATGAATGCCTGTCGCACATCTCCGCCGCCGATCCATTGGAAGAAGTGGCGGCGCATCTCGGCCGCCATTACGTGGGGATGGAGTTAAAATTTTAAGGAATTCAATGTTGGGAGAGAAAATCGTCGCGCGCGAAAAGAAACGCTTACGAGGTAGTGCCCGCGACGTAGTATGCGCCCGCACGCGGTTCGGCAGGTGTGAATCTGAATGATCTCTGCCGGTTCGCCACACACACTGCAGGATCGGAAAACGTGGTGGTACTGGAGCATCTTTCATTGATTTATTTGGGTATTGTAGCTGTTTCCTCTTCTGCTTAAGCCACTTTTGCTTCTGCAACATTCTTGCGTAGGAGTTTGCCGAAGAGACCATAGCTGGATATCGTACAATTTTGCAATGTACATAACAAACAAGGCAGAAAAATATTACATTACGACACTGAATGACGACCGGACGAGCCGGGTCTGTTGGGACAATCCTTCATTGAGTGCCCAGGGGTCTTGCATATCCTGCACTTGATTGTGCGGCTAATACTGATACGTTGACTAGCATCCATGTCATTCTGGAAGTGCCGCGTCTGCCGTCGCCTCTTCCCTATTCTCTTTAAGTCCATGTTGGGACCCCATTGCACCATGTCTGGCCAAAGATCCTTGTAGTTCATCTCCAAGCCGTACGAGTAAAACTCTCCACTCCATGTACCGAATAGGTGCTGCATGTCGTAGTACTTGGAGATGTACGGCGTAAACATCTGCCTCATTTGCGCACACGCCTTGTACACATGCGAGCATGGTTTGTGGAGGAGCTTCGGCTTGTTGCAGGTGCATGTCACCACATCACCCAGAGTACATGCCTGTTTCCTTTCCCCGGTATGGTCATGGACGATTTACGTAAGTCGATCTCGTACTTCCGCCTGAGGCCGTCGATCACCCGGATGTCATGCATTCGGGCCTTCTCCATCTTCCGGTCCATGTGCCTCTGCATGTTCTCAGACCACTGCTTGCCTTCGTCCATCTGTCGCTTGGTTGCGGTGGCTCTATTGATGAAATAACCAACAGTGCGAGTCCATGTCTCCTGAACGATCGCGGTGATAGGGAGGCACCGCACCCCTTTGAGGACGCTGTTGTAGACCTCGGACATGTTGGTCGTTATAATCCCGTACCTCGCACCGTCTGTGTCATAGAGGAGGGACCATTTCTCCAATTCAGGAGTGTGGCCATTAATCCACTCGGAGAAGCTTATGGCACCACTGGGTTGCTCCCCCTCCGGAGTGGACTCGCTTGTATGCCTCGTAGTCCGGTGTTCGAGGTCTCTCCAAATAGACTCAAACTTCCGTCTCTGGTTCTGCATACACAATGCCTTGAACGTCTTCATGAGTTCCTGACTGCGGAACCGCGTGAACAAGTTAGATGCAAGATGCCTCATGCACCACCTGGATTGCACGTCGTTCCACTGGTGAGATGGATCCGTCCCACACTTCATGGTGTTGATTGCCGCCAACAACCCAGCATTGCGGTCTGTGATTAGGCAAACATTGGGCCGGTCTCCCACCACCGCCCTCTTCAAGTTCTCCAAGAACCACAGCCAGCTGGATGTGTTCTCGCTCTCCACAATGGCAAATGCCACTGGGAGAAGCTGGTCATTCGCATCGGCCGCCACCGCGGTGAGGATGGTGCCCTTGTACCTCCCCGTGAGGAAAGTGCAATCCATCGTTAGCAGGGGACGGCAGAACTTGAAGCCCCCGATGGCCTGAGCAAAAGCCCGAAACACCCGGTCCAGTATGAAACGGTTGTGCCCTTTTCCAACATCTTCACGGTCAAACTTGTTTATGTACGTGCCAGGGTTTGATTCGGCAATCTGGTGAAGCAATTTCGGCACAAGGTTGTACGCCTCTTCGTATGTCCCGTACATAGTCTCGATGACCTTCTTCTTCGCTCGTCGGACCTTGCTGTAGCTAACTGGATAGCCAACCTGATTGGCGACTTCCGACATCATCAGCTTGGGGGAGATAGACACGTCCGCCTCAACTAGGTGTCTGATGAGGTTTGCAACATATGTGGAAGTCACGTTCCGATGCTGCCGCAGGGGCTCGCTGAGGTCACAAGTGTGGTCGATCACCTCCTTGACCGTGAAGACCGAGCCGAAGATCTTTGCTCGGAGAGCACTGACCTTGCCAGGGCAGCCTTCTACTATGCACTTCACTGCGTACTTTGCTGGGTTGGACCGGTGCACTCGGTACACACGGCTGATAGACAAGGCGTACCGTGCTATAGCTTGTTGCACGGCCACCTTGTCCGGGAAGCGTTGCCCAACTAAGAGGGTGTCGGCTTCAAATCCCCACTGGGAGCCTTCGTCTTGCGGTAGTACAAGTGAACGCACCGTGATATCATCAAGTCTCGATGCCACGTAAGGACCACCAGCTGCGTGTGCGTCCTCGTCGGTACCATCGGAGGTTGGGTCGGTGAAGGCTCGTCCGGTAGATACTCGTGGCAGTCGATGCGGGCCGACCACCATGTTTCCGCCCCCTCATTTGGCACAAAATTAGGCACGAGACTTCCCTCCGAGGCAAAGACATTCGCGGCCGCCATCTTGAACTCGGCTGCGCTTGCCCGCTTGTAGAGGCCTCGACATCATCAGGGTTTCCCGACGCCCTATGTACGAATTTCACGTACACCATAGGCTTCCCGTGATTAACCGCCTCGGGCTGGGAGACAATCTCCATGTACTGCCTCCATGCTATGCTTCCATTCACCTTTACGAGCTCCCACACATAATTCGTGCAGGTGATCGCTTCGATCATAACTTTCTTCGTCGTTGGCTCCGTGACGAACTCTCTCCGGATGCAGCTTCGCAGCTCATGAATATTCATCGCCTGGAGCCCCTCCGCCCGGACCACCTTGTACTAGCATCTCGACAGGTCCAACCCATCGGGTCCGGCCCGTACGAGATCATCGCCATAAAACACAAACAAGTCTTGCATGTACAAAAATACCTAAAGCGGGCAAACTAATTCATTATCACTTATTCAATATGCCATAATAATGACTACTAAACTAGTTACAACTAATTAATTAGCACTAAACTAATTCATTACTAGTGTACTAACTAATTACGACTAATTAATTACCTCTAAACTAACTAATTACGACTCATTAATTACCACTACACTAATTGGTTGCCACTTATTCAATATGCCGTACTTACTATGACTGATTAATTAAAACTACACCAAATTACTAGTACTTCATTTCCACTTACTTAATATGTCAGAATGACGACTACTAAACTAATTACGACTAATTAATTACCACTAAACTAATTCATTACTAATTAATTACCGCTAAACTAATTCATTACTAGTCAACTAACTAATTACAACTAATTAACTACCTCTAAACTAACTAATCACGATTGATTAATTACCACTAAAAAATATCAGTACTTCATTTCCACTTACTTAATATGTCAGAATGATGATCGCTAAACTAATTACGACTAATTAATTACCACTAAACTAATACATTACTAGTTAACTAACTAATTACGACTAATTAATTACCCCTAAACTATGTAATTACGACTAGCTGACTAAAACTGACTAATTACGACTACGGTAAAATGGCAAAAGCAAATTACGCTTTTCTGGAAGTAATCAATCGACCATTCGTAAGTAATCAATCAGTTTTTCTGAAGTAATCAAGGCCGAGCGACGATAAACAAGAAAACAGTTAACCTCCCAATAAAATTATTTATGTTATGTTCTTTGAGTTCTCAGCGACGAGCGCAAGAACGAGAATCGAAACGTAATTGAGATGAGCAAAGAGCGAGTGTCAGAGTTCAATATTTATTGCCGGACGGAGAATGACTCACGGCGTTGGCGCTGAGAATTCCATAAACATTAGCACCGGAATTTCTAGACGAGGCGACAGATGTGCGGAGGAGGGAGGAGGGGCGGTGGGAAAGATGGGCCACCGCGAGGTTTTTTAATTCCCCGCAGAACAGTCCGGGTGCATGACGGGAGAAGGAGGGCCAGAGGGAGGGCAGAGGAGGGGCGCGAGTTAGGAAATGTTTTCGCTAACCTAATCTAACTAACTAATTAACCCCACTGTTTTGGCTAGCGCATGGTATGCGCCAAATGACACTAAACTAAATAAACAAGCAGTATACGATTTCATAATTTTTTCCGAACATGACACTTATACGAATTAGTGATAACAATTCCGAACAAATAAAATTATGAAAAATTTACACAAGCAACTACACAGTGTTAAAAGGCTCCACAAAAAAAATTATAATTTTTTAGACTCATTTGCTATATTTTTAAATTCCTCGAAATTTCACCCTAAACCAAACTCCCCTAACCACTAACCCTAACCCTAATTACTGTCGCTTCTAACTTGCATGGCTATGGGCGCTTGGCGCCTGGTACGGTGACCACCGCGTCTAACGCATGCAAGATGGCATCGCTTCCACGACGGCGACATGTCAGGAGCGGTCAAATTGATCATGTGATTTGCGGCGCCAAACCGACCAATTTTGCAAATACACGAATTTAATTGTCAAATTTGTAAATACAGTTTCAAAAACGGCCGTATCAGCCAAAAATTCTACGCAGCCTAGGGAAAGTGGAAACCGAGACCAGATTAGCACTGAAGGACTTCTGGAAACTTATACGCAGCCTAGGGGAAAGTGGGAACCGAGACCGGATTAGCACTTGGCAGTGGGTGGGTGCGCCTCCAAATAGATGCAGCAATTACACGCCCAGTATATCCAACGAGCAAAAGGGCCCACTTTCTTTGTTTTGGCTGCTGGGCTTAGGCAGAGGCCGCTGGGAGACGAGGGGCGTACGCATTGGCGGCCGCGCCGGCTCACACGACGCAATACTGAATTCCACGGGCGCCATTATCTTTTGGCCATACTAACATATTGGCAATATCAATGAAGGCTAACACTCGCTCTTCACCAAATGCCTGTCGACAGAAAGAAACAACCCCCGGCGTAACACCACACCCCCCGCGCCGCCCCAATTTTTTCCCTACTAATAGTGACCAAAACAAAACACAACCGACCTGCCTAATTTTACAACTAAGAAAAGACAAGGCTAACAGGTGACAAAAACTATGTGGTCAACAGTGGATCCTTGCAAGATGATTTCTCAACGTCAAGCACGGCCAGGTCTTCAGAAGTAAGGTGCCAACATCAGGCAGGCCTTTCAACATCTGATTCAACAGGTTTCTGTGATGTAGTGCTTTGATCAACATCCATAGGCGCGCTTGCTCTGGGAGGTGATGGTGGCTGCACCTCGAAGTCGGGATAAGCAGCCTTGTACCTTGCCCTCAACCCTTCATCGACAAGCCTTACTCCATTTAACTGGTTACCCAGAGAAAGCCATCTGAGCAACAAAAAAAAAGTTAAAGGTTAGCATCAAGTTTGAATGCAGAATACTCCCTCCGTTTTTAAATATATGACATTTGACCAAGCGTACAGTCAAACTTATATAACTTTGACCATCACTTTTCATATGATTTTGTTAGTAAAAAATTACAAAATTATTATATTATGAAAATATTTATCATGACAAATCTAATGATACTATTCACTCATGATCAATCTAAATAATTTTTCATATATTATTAGTCAAAGTTAGATAAGTTTGACTGCACGCTTGGTCAAACGTCATGTATTTAAAAACGAAGGGAGTATAACTTAGGGGAAGGAGGGACAATAACAAGTGCGCACCCAGCTTGAGTATTATGCATTCTTGCAAACAGTTCCAGCTTCCTTGTCCTTGGGCTTATCCGCTCTAGCATGGGGTACATCTGCACAACAAAACAGATTATGAAGCATGCATACTATTCTTGGAATCAGATCGATCAGAAGAAAATAGAATCCAAAGGTTTTTAGTTGTGTGGTTTTTATTAAAAGTGAGTATATGCATGTTTATTGTAGGCAATGCTTTTGTAAGCCACATCTAGCCACACAGAAACAATTAAAGAGGCGTCACTTGTTCTGAACCAGCTAGTATGAAACATAGAAGTGGGTGTATTACCTCATCAGGCTTTCTGCTTGTTTCACGGACCTCAGCAACAATAACATCAGTGTCTATGTTCCTGTTCACTAAGGGGTTTCCTTTTATTCCAACAAGACAATGTTCTTTACTGTGATTCAACCAATGGCCAGTGCGGCCAGTTCGAATAATACGTTGAAGTTGATTGGTCTTCACCCAAATGATTTCCTCAACACGCTTATAACCCCAGAGCTCCAAACTGAAGAACAAAGAACAGGTATAGTGGATCAATGAAAACAATTGTTTTCCAAAAAAGCATATTTAGAGAAAAAACAACATTGCACCCTTAACAGTGGACTCTAAAGAGTAAAGAAAGAATATATAAAAATACAGAATATGACAAATTTACTATGGCATCTATCATCTGTCAAGTTACACCTTACATGTATGAAGCATGGAACAAAAGCTATTCAATGATCAATCGATTCCATTGGAGTAGCATGGAACAAAAGCTATTCAATGATCAATAGATTCCATTGGAGTAAAAAACACTGTAAGAGAAGTGCTAAAGAATTCTTCATTCCCCAGGCAACATCGCTGGAAAAAAATGAAGGTTTGAAAAACTTACCACTCCCGACCAAGTTCCATTGCACGACCAGTGACCCATAAGAAAATCAAACCATCAGTTTGTAAAGCAGGAACATTAAGAGTCCTCATTTCATCGTCAGCCATTGTGCCATATGGCAGTTCCATATGAATATCCCAAGGGGGGTCGGCCATAATTACTCCAAACTGTCCTAAGATGTCCATTCTGAAGTTCCGAATGTCACAGTTTATCCATTGAGCTTCTCCAAGCTCTATTTCTGAACAATATTCAGCTCTCTGGGGCTTTATTTGCCTAGGGGGAGCAAGGGCACCAGCCATCATTGGAGGTATATCCGGTGTTTGGTCAAGCTCGTAGTGGACATACTTGCAAGTCTACAAATTGTAGGATACATGTAAGATACAGACAGGTGCATGGCATGAGATCAAAATAAAAAGGGTGTACGACTATATGGCCAACCTTTGTGTGACGGCAAGTGTCCAGAAAAGAGCAATCTCCTAGGTTTGTATCAGTATGTGGAGCAATAATACGGCGAAAGTGAACCTGCTCAGAGTGAAAGAAAAAGTCGCATACTGCTTACCATTAACATCTAAAAACCATGTAACAAAACAAATCAAGTATTAAAGCATAGTACCAAGAAAACTTATACAAAGATTTTAAATTGAAGAAATCATATGGTGTTTTGTTGGCATCTGTGGACTCAACAAAAAATAACAACTATCTTGTTTTTCTAAGAACAAATTCAACTTGCTTCACCATTTATATTAATTCTAATTGTTTTTCAAAATCATTTGCCAGAAAGTGCAGAAAGTCTGACATGGACTTGGAGCAACAAATGGCAACTATGAAGGAAACTCTACAGGATAAATTTCACATAATATGTTATCTAACTAGATAATTCTAGCTTTACAGTAAGCGTAATTGCGGCTAAGCACTTTATGTCATTAGAAAAACTGCAATGTAAGGAAGGGGTTGCATTAAATATACCAGATGAATTTTTAAAGAAAAAAAACAAATGAGAAAGTATACATTGAGTACGCAAAATGAGTGTATGAGTGTAAGAACATTAACAATAACCTTATCACAGGCAACAAAAGAACCAGATTGGCGTCGGCAATCTTCTTTAGTTAAGTTGGTGCAATATTCCTTCAGCTGGGAACCACCCTTTGTTTTAAACTGCCAGAACGCAAAACAAAGGTTAGTAAAAACTGATAATCAAACAGTGAAAGATATGTCAGCCAAAACTGAATGATTTAGTGTGAACCATAGGATAACTTAACGTGTAATATTAGACGTTATTGGTTTTGCAAAGTTGACAACACATAGATGATGCTGGAAGTGTTTAACAACATAAAACAACGTTGCTTTGTCTTTCACATTAATCCAGCATAGCACACTACTCACAATTATCCATCATCCTCCTACGATAGTTTCAACACCAACAATGCCTAGGCAAACCAACTCATTTACTACTACAAGAACAAGACTAACAGTATAATAAAACCTCTACACCAACAGCAAACAGTTCAACTCCAAAGCATCTCAAACTACACACAACAACAGCACTACAAACCAAGAGGTGGAGAAAAAGCACACCTTTGCTGCGACAGCCGTCTCCTTTGCCGTGGGACGGTGAATGAGATCCAGCAGCTCCTCCCCAGTCTTCGTGTTTTGCTTCTCTCTATATGTCTTCTTATTCAGCAGCACCTCCAGGTCCTTCATGACGTCCTCCTCCGTCCTCTGCTTCTGCTGAGTGGGGCCAGGCCCCGAACCCCCGACCATTGGGATACCTCCACTTGGCCCATTGAACGGCCGCTGCAGCGGCATCAACCCTGGCGGCATCCTCTGCATCCCCGGCATCGCCATGCCCCTGGACCGTGGGAACATCGGCGGCATTGAGTGCGCCCACATATCCGGCTGCTGCTGCTGCGGTGGTCTTGGTATGATTGCACTGTTAGTATCGGTCTCCGACGAGGCCGCCTGCGGAGTGGACGGAGGTTGGAGGGGCGACAAAGTGGTGGATTCCGGTAGCTCTTTGAGGAGCTTACTCCGGTCGATGGCCCAGACCATCGTCATCTGCTTGCCCCCAATCATGGCCTCCTCGATCTGCACGCCCCCGCTGTCCTCCGCTATGCGGCGGAGCGCGAGAGCTACAGCGGCGGGCGCCGAGCCGCCGAGCTCGGCCGCTAGGTCGGCGAGGGCCGCCCGCTCGGCCTCGCTGGCAGACGAGGGTTCCGCCTGCAGGCGGCGCGCGAGCGCAGCGGCGTCGATCTCGGCGAAGGGGACGAGCTCCAGGAGGCAGACAGCGACCACGGTGCGTACGGCATCAAGGCCACCAGGAGCAGCGCTGCCCGCGACGGCGGTCGGGGAGGTCTTGCGGCGGGTGGAGCGGGCCGGGTCGGGGAGGGCGCGGCGGTGGTGGGGCTTGAGATTGGGGTGGTTCTGGGCGTGGCCGGCGTTGGGGATCGGGGTGGGGACGAAGGGGCGGCCGTTGAAGGTGGCGATGAGGCGGAGGGAGCGGTCGAGGGAGGGACCAGGTCCGGGACGAGGCGCTGGAGGGAGGCGACGAGGCCGAGCTGCGCCTCGCGGCGGAAGGAGATGGCCTCCTCCAGGCTCCGGCACTGCTCGCGCATGGTCGCGAGGTCGTCCCCGCCGCCGCCGGGGGCGACGTCGGCCTGGGTCTCCATTGTTGGTGGTGTCTCGAGGGGTTTGGGACTCTGGATCGAGCTCGATGCGAACTTGTGTTGCGGCGAAGATATCGTGATTGTGAGCAGGTTAAACGTATGGCCTGATGGGCTTGATTCGGCCTTAGCCTGGTGTCTTGGTCAGGCCCGCGCGTGGCACAGGAAAAAGGGCCGTTTACGGGTCGCATTTGTTAGACATCTCGGCTCGTCAGATGCAGCCCAACTAATTTCGGCGGCACGGACGGACGGCGTCAAATGATTGAGGAGGGGCGGCGCGTGGCCCAACCCAATTCCAGTGGAAGTCGGGCAGCAGCGTGGCGGATTTGAGCCGGATTGTGCGACCTCACCTCTGTCTCGTCCTACTCGCCTATCTTGTTCCCACCTCCTATACCACACCGCTGCGCGCGGCCAATAGCCCTCTAACCACCACCCTTCCGGGTGCGGAGTGCGGGTGGAACCGATCGGTGCGATTACAGGTGTGTTTGGTTGTCTGTATAGGCTTAATCTGTACCACCGGATATAAGATTTAGGATGTTTGGTTGTTTGCATGCATTATCCAGCCTATCTGAACTCGTGCAAAAGTTGTTCCCGAGCCTGGCCCGAGAGAAACGTGAAGATTCACCTTCGCTCATGAGCCAGGGCACGCTCAGCTCCAGGGACCAAGGTCGCCTCTACGCGTGCATCCCCGAGTTGAGTCGCACGGCGCACCTCGCTCCTCTACCGTGCTGCTCTTCCTCCTCTCTCTCCCTCCTTATCTCTCTTCCTCCTTACATCTCTCGTCTCCCCCTCTCTCTGCTGTCCATAGCCGAATAGCCCCGTGGAGGGTTCGATTAGCGCGGGTTAATTGTGGTTAGCGCTAGATCTCTGAGATGACAAGGTTTTGTTCGGCTGGCTCGGCTTGTACAGGTAGATCTTGCGGTTCTGTGATTGTTTGTCCAGTGGTTTTGCACGTGGAATCCTCCTTTGGTTCATGCTCATGTGAGCCAAATCTAAGGCCTTGATGTAGATTGTGGTTACAGAGTCAGATCTTGTTCCAGTTATTTATCTCTTTGTTTTCTAATTTCGGTGGTGCATTGTGGTTGTTGACTCATTGCCTTTTTGTTAGGGTATGTACAATGGTATAGACAACAGCTCTCTATAGTAACTATCTATGTCACATGTAAGCGAGACTAAAGACAAATTTCATACAATAAGACTGACGCAATTCTTTGTCTTTTTAGTCGCCTTTATAGAACACACAATCTTTTAATGATTTTCTTGTTTCCTGTGCTATAGTCGATTACAGGATCGTAGACAGCATCTTTCTCTCTCTTCATTCTCTTTCATCCACGTCAGTAAAAATACTATGTGACAATGACTATAGATAGCTGACATAAATCCATTAGACATGCTCTTAGTTGAGCGCTAGTTGGAGATAATTTCCTCCATTTAATGAACAAGTCAAAAAGTGAAAACTATGAACGTTCATTGATTGTGGCTAGGGCAAATTAAAAATGATGCATTTAGACTGAGTGAGCGAGTGTGTTGTATCTATTTATGAAAGAAGACACCGCGTTAAGATACTGGTTATGGTAGTGAATGTTTAATTAAGTGCATACGGCAAATTTCTTAGTTAGTTGAACTAGAAAGGTATACTAACATATATTTTCTAGATTGAAAATCTGATTAGTCGCAATTCCAGGCTTCCGGTTCGTATTTCCTCTATCAAGTAATTGGTTTGTGATTTATTCTGCTCTTTTTAACTCTGGAATGGTCTTGGGATTTATGGTGTTCATTTTTTACCGAGGAATAGTGCCCAAAAGTTGCTTGGTATCCTGATTGCTATTGGGGAGGCAGTGGCATATGTTCTTTTTGGAAGAGTTGTATGCCTGTTAATTTCTAGGATTTGTATGACTGCCATGTCGTACCTAGTAATTTGCATCTGGTTTGACAATGGTCCTTGTCATTTTGCATAGCCTGTATAGTGTGAGTGGCTCATTCCTCCACGTACTGGAATCCACACTACTAATCTTTAATTTGTAAAAATTCATTCTTACGTATGGAATTCACTGTTGTATTTGTCGTGATGTCTAGTCAAATTTGTCTGATTAACTATTCATTACCTAATTGTGACACTAAAACAAATCAGATTTGTCATTTTTTTCTCTGTTTGCGTATCTGAGCTTGTTGGTACTCGGTGTTATGACTAATAGATACACTAGCTTGTTTTGCACCGACTAAGAACACCCACGATTGTTTAAATTGTCAAAGCTTTGTTTAAAAGGCTTAAAACAACCGAAGAGGAACAAAACTGCAAGGGGGCATATTCATAATCAACTAGGGGTGTGGAAGGGATTAGCGACCAACACTGTTCACCATATTAACTTTGCCTACCATATTAACTTGCTAGTTGGCGTATGTGCAACCCACCTGTGAAAATCTTATATCAGTTGGTGCTGAATAAGTCATTGTTGAGACTGATGATTTTATGACAGACTCCAAATCAATTTGAACAAAGCACGATACATATTAGTGTGGTCATATCTTAGGTTCATTGCTAAATAGTTTGGGAGTAAAATCATGTCCTTAGCCATTTTTACATCCAACTCAAACATCCTATCAAAGGAGCATTCTCATCACCCACTAGAAGAGGTGAGCACATGCTACCACATGCAGGCAACCAAACAATCCAACATTGCATCTAGTCATGCATCTACTATCCTGGTGCAACCAACCAAACAAAGATCTCAAAGACACCGCCAAATGAAATAGGCAACCAAACAACCCACCATTGCATCCACTCAGCCTGACTAGGTTCAGTCTGGATGACCTGTATAGGCCAGGCTAGGAGCATGCAGGCAACTTGTAACATCCCAAAGTGCTGTTACCAAAATAAAAATAAATAAAGTTATTATTTTGTTGGATTTTCTGAATTTGAAAGAATTTTATTGCTTTATTTGAATTTCTGAAGTTTTAAAAGTCAAAAGTAAAATTGTAATTATTTTCTGGGATTTTAAAAGCTTTCCCTAATTATTTTAAAGCTAAAATAAATTTATTTGCAAATCTATTACCAAGATTAAGTTGGAAATAATTTTATTAAGTCCAAAATAACTCTAGAGATTTCTGTGAATTTTCTTGAATTTTTTTAATTTTATTTGCTATTTTCTAAAACCTTTTAGAATTAATCGGATTAAATAAGTTAACAAATCCATTTAAAATCCTAAAAGCCTCTTGGGCCGAAATCTCCTTGGCCCATTCCTATTCACACGCACGCCGGCCCGTTTTGGCCCACCCGCACCCGAGCCAACCACTCAACCCGCCCCTCCCTCTCTTGACCGTCCGATTTACATCGGACGGCCAACACGTGCACATGCCACACGGGACCATCCGCGCGGTCGGATCGAAATCCAACCGCATGCGCCCGTCTTCAACCTGGCCCTTCTCCTTCCTCGCGCAGACCCACTCGCCCGCCATTGTCGCTCGCACAAAGCTCCGCCTCCGCAGCGTTTCCCCTCCCCATTTCCTTCCACGTTGTGCGCATTAAATACTCCTAACTCCGCCGCCTCCCCTCGGCCGTTTTCCCCCTTCATGGCGCACGATGTCGCCAGTTGAGTGACTCCGCCGCCGCACCGCCCGCGCACGATCTCGCCGCCTCAGTACCCCTCCGCCCCTATAAAAGGAGCACCGAGTGTGCCCTTTCACCCCCTTCCAAACCTCCTCTCCTCTCCTCTCCTCTCCTCTTCTCGCCGAATTTTGGAGTCTTCTCGCCGCCGGCCGCAAGCTTTCCGCCGCCCCTAGCGCCGCCACCGTCGGCATCGCCACCTCCTTGCGAACCCGGTGCTCGCCTCCGTTTCGCCGGGGCGCCTCTGGATCTCGTCGCCGCTGTCGAGCCCGCACGCGTCGTCGCTCTTCACATCACCACCGGTCACTCCGTCGCGCCCACTCGCATCCAAGATTTCGACGAGTCCGAAGAACCAGAATTAATCAACGACCAGACTTTTGAGCAAGAGGAGAAGGACTTCGCTCCGGTGTGGATCTTGACGACTAGGCTGCTACCCCAGTCGATTGCCTGTGGCAGATTAACTGGACTCTACTACATCTTCTTCGTCTTCTGATGTGTTCTTTATGTTTGGCTTGTAAGCCTTTCTTGTAATAAACTCTGTTGTTAATTATTAATAAAGTTATGCGATTTATGGATGTTACCATATCTGTGTAACTGTGTGAACTACCTACTGATCATGGGACTAGTTCAGAAATGCACAGAGGATTTAGGGTGTTAATCTTGGGTCCGACACAACTAAACACACCCTACCAGACTGCCCCGATCAAAGTGACACTGGGTCACGTATGTGCGACCACACTCTACCGCTCGGGAGGAAAGGTGAGGAAGGCTTGATACTTGTTATTCCCCGCGGTCGTAGAGTACATCGCAGACAGGGAATCTGCGATGCGAAACGTGCGGTGTGTTTCGATTCGTTTACCGGTGATTAGAGCTGGCCAGATGGGCCGTGCCGTCTAGCCCAGCTTGAGGCATGACATCATTGGGTCTTCAGACTTGTTCATGGTCAGGCTTGGCCAAAGACGATGGTCTGTGGTGTGCTTGGGCCGGCCAAGATGGCACTAAACGATCTTGGTCAGTGGCAAGCATGGCCCGATGCCAGCATGACCCACGTGGCCTGAGGGAGGTGCAGCTCGTGCAGGTCGTAGGCACAGGGAGAGAGAGCACCGGGATTGGGAGGGAGGGAGGGAGGGAGGAGCGATGTCGGCGGCTAGCCAGTGGTGAGGGAGGGAGGAGGAGCAGCGTGGCGAGCCGGCAAGGGAGGGAAGGAGCCAGGATGAGGTGGTGCCGGTGTGGAGGAAGGAGGGAGGAGGCCGAGAGGGGGCGGCGTCGGCGTGGAGGGAGGAGAAGGCAGCGGGCCCAGCTCGGGAAGTAGGGAGCCATGAGGAGGAGGAGGAGGAGGAGAAGAGGAGGTGGTGGAGGAGGAGGGGGCGGCGTCGGCATGGAGGGAGGAGGTGAAAGCATCTAGGCCCCTAAAAATTATTTTGGTAATTAATGTCAACAATGTGTTATGAGACTAACATGTATGCTAAAATATTTTAAAGCTTTAGTCTCGGAGTTTGAATGATGACATGAAAATGGCAATGCAAAGATGATAAGAGATTGACATGGCTCAAGACATAGGTATTATGAATCCTTAGGATCATTTTATAGCTTTTACCAGTCTCGGAATTTGGAAGAAAAAAAAAGACCAGATTTATAGGATAAATATTGTACTATAAAGAAGGATCTTGGCTAGTAGCTTGAGAATTAACTTTGTGCCAACTTAATCAACTAAGAGTCATGCATTGCATTTAGAATAGCTTCTGGAAAAAGTCTTTTCAAAAAGCGGTAGTATCAAGATCCAAGAAACGGTAGTCTGCAAAGGCAAGATGACCGAATTCTAGTTAGCGGTACGTATATTCTAGAGAGCATATTTTTGGGAGTTTCTTCTCCCCTGAAGAATGGTATGACCGCATCTTTATAGCGGTATTACCGCAGCGCGGTAGGACCAATGTTTACATGGCGGTACGTTATTTCCAAAGAGCGTGTTTTTGTGTTTCTCTTAAACTCTTGAAATCGGTAGTTCCGTTCTAGCCGAACGGTGCTGCGGTAGCACTGGAGCTTGTGAGTACGGTAGTACTGCACCTTTATATAACGGCTAGTTCAGAAGCATTAAATGAACAACAGTCGACCGTTGAATAGTGAGTGCGGTAGTACCGGGTTTCTACAGTGGTACCACCACAAATGTTGTTTTTCCTGAGATCAGCTTCAAACGGTTAGTTTTGTGGTTGGGAGCTATAAATACCCCCTCACCTGCACCAAGATCGGTACCTTGGACCTCATTGAATACATTTGAGCCTCTAGTGCACTCTCTACTACTTATTTTGCTCATATTTCACATTTTGAGGTAGTTGAGAGCATTCAAGTGTATTGCATCATTAGTTGATCTCTTTGGCACTTGATGATCTACAAGCAAGCGCTGTGATTTGTTACTCTTGGTGCTTGCCAGTACCTAGACGGCTTGGAGAAGGTTTGTGCGGTGATGTCTTCAAGAAGAGTGTGAAGAGGCCTGGCAACGATTGTGATTGGTTTGGTGTTCACAATCTCCGGAGTGGAGGAAGAGCAACTTTAGTGGAACCGAGGTGTTGAGGCTTAATTTGTGGAGCCAGTCCAATCCATTTGGACTTATCTCAACGTGGATTAGTGAAGATCGGCAAGTCTTCGATACCACGGGAAAACTTCACTTGTCTCCATTGTGGTTTTCCTCTCTTGGCTTTACTCTTCCACATTTACATTTCTAGCTCTTACTTGTGTAGAATCACTTAGCTAGAATTATTTTTAGTTTTGCCATTATCTTAGTGAAATCTTGAATTATATCTCTTGAATTGTGCAAGAATTCTTTAATTAGATCATACTTGTTAAAATTGGTAATTAGAGCACAAGAATTTTATAAACCTCATATTCACTCCGCTCTAGTCGGTTATCCTCGATCCTATAAGTTGTATCAGAGCTTGATCTCTCTTTTATTTAGAATTAACCATCTAGGAGAGAAAGGATGACTAGTGAGGGTATGTCAATAGGCAAGGCACCTCTATTTGATGGATCAAATTATGCTTATTAGAAAATAAGAATGTCTATTTATTTAAAGACCATGAACACAAGCATACGGAGAATTGTTAGTGAGGGTTTCGTTATGACACTTGATCCTACACATCCCACAAATCTTGAGGAATGAAACTCCTACCTCAATGCTCAAGCAATGAATGC
Organism: Phyllostachys edulis; assembly: GCA_036346405.1. NCBI lineage: Eukaryota > Viridiplantae > Streptophyta > Magnoliopsida > Poales > Poaceae > Phyllostachys > Phyllostachys edulis. The sequence goes on along the minus strand of CM070562.1, from coordinate 90,384,692 downwards.
TCCTTTTGTAGCTTTGAACACGGATGGGTTCAATCGAGTGAGCAACCTTGAAACCACTCAAGAGATATAGACTACGCTCTTGAAAAATTATGAGGGCACATTCACGGTCAAAGAAGCCAAATTGCACAGGCTTCAGATTAAATATGAGATATTTACAATGTTGCCTCATGAAAACATCACTGAGATGTATTCTCGTCTTAACAACATTGTAAATGAGCTCAAAGGACTAGGCACTAATCTAACCGATGGTGATATTGAGCACAAAATGCTTAGGGCTCTACCAGAGAAATATGAGACGTTGGTGACTCTATTTCTCATCTTATCCGAGTTGCCAAGGATGACCCCAACCAGTCTCTTGGGCAACCTCATCACAAATGAGTTGTACAAAAAGGATAAGGAGGAGCTTTTGGAGCCATCCTCCTCCAAGAAAAAGATTACCGCTTTCAAAGCAAAAGCGGAATCAAGTGATGAAACGGAGGATAAAAAAGGAAGACTTCGATGAGGGGTTTTCTCTTCTTGTGAGGAGAATGAAGAAATTCATGAGAAGACGTTCATACTAGAGTGCTAATTTTGACAAGAGCAAAAAGGGGCACTTCTCCAACGACAATAAGCGTCAAGCAACATTCATTGCCATGAGTGCGATGAGAAGGGGTGCATTGCCTCTTATTGCCCAAATAAGAAGGATGACAAGGCCAAGTCATAAAAGAAGAAAGAATTCAACGGTAAGAAGAAGTTTTTCAAGAAACTTTGTAAAGAAGGCAAAGGCAAGGCTCATATTGGAGAATGGAACTCCGGTGAGGAGTATTCCAACTCCGACTCCGACGATGATGAGTCCTCCAAGAAGAGGGGACTTGTCAGCATCACCATCAAGGAAGCATCATCACTCTTCTCCACTCCTACATGCCTCATGGCAAAAAGAGATAAGATAAAATCCATTAATGATAATGAACCTACATATGATGAATTAATGGATATGCTTGAAGAATTAAATGAATACCTTGGAAAGGAGAAGTCGAAATTCAAGGTCTTGAAGAAACAATCTCTCTCTCTAAAAGACTCTTATGAGGAGCTAAAAGAAGCTCATGACTCACTCATTCTAAAGGATATTAAGAAATCCCATTCAAATATTGGGATTACTTGTAATATTATAAATGAGATGTCAAGAGTAGAAGTCATTCCAAATATCATTTCTATGACTAGTACTTCCACTTCTTATGATGATTTATTAGCCATGCCATGTTGTTCTAAAATTGATTCAAATTCTAGTATGGCTAAGTCTTGTGATTCATTGCTCATTGTTGAAAACAATGAATTAAAAGAACAAGTCATCAAGCCAAGCAAAAACTTGAAAAGATGCTTCAAGGGAAAGACTACCCTTGACAAGTTATTGAGTGAGCAAAGGTGCTCATTTAATAAAGAAGGACTTGGGTTTATTCCTAAGAAAGGTAAGAAGAAAATTTACAAGCCCGCAAGGTTTGTAAAGGAAAATAGAAAATATTGCTGTAAATGTCGTAATGTAGGACATTTACAAAATTCATGCTCAATTGCTAAAACTAAAACCTTTTGTATTTATGATTCATGCTATATGCTTAGAAAATCTAAACATGGTAAAGTTGTAGCTAAATTTATTGGTACTTTAATTTTAGGGGCAAAAAAGAATGTTATTTCGGTGCCCAAAGCCTTGATTACTAACCTCCAAGGACCCAAACAAATTTGGGTAGCTAAAATAACTTGATTCTTGTTTTGTAGGTGAACTATAAGACCGGTGGAAAGCATTGGGTACTAGATAGTGGTTGTACCCAACACATGACCAGAGATAGAAAAATGTTCACCACATTCGATAATGGAAAAGGAAGTGACAAGATCACATTTGGTGACAATAGCAAAAGAAAGGTACTTGGTTTGGGTAAAATTGCTATCTCAAATGACTTTTCAATCTCAAATGTATCTCTAGTTGAATCACTTAATTTTAATTTGTTATTCGTTACTCAAATTTGTGATCTTGGATTATCTTGCACATTCTCTCAAGAAGGTGTTCCCATTTCGAATGAAAAAGATAACTTTTTATATTTCAAAGGATTTAGATTTGGAAATGTTTATTTGGTATATTTCTCTTCAAATAGCTCATGCTTGAAAACTTGTTTAATTGCAAAAACCTCATTAGATTGGTTTTGGCATAGAAGGCTTGCTTATGTAAGTATGATTCAACTCAAAAATCTTTTCAAACATGACTTAGTGGTTGGTTTAAAAGATGTGAAGTTTGAGAAAAATAGATTATGTAGTGCTTGCCAAGTCGGGAAGTAAGTTGCAAACTCTTATCCTTCTAAAAGTATCATGTCAACTTCTAGGCCATTAGAACTCTTACATATGGATTTGTTTAAGCCAACAACCTATAAGAGTATCGGGGAAAATAGCTATTGTTTAGTCATTGTGGATGATTACTCAAGATATACATGGGTATTCTTTCTACATGACAGGGCCGAAATCTCCTGCATTTTCAAAAATTTTACCAAAATGGCTCAAAATGAATTTGATTTCAAAATCAAGAAAATCCGTAGTAATAATGGCTCTGAGTTCAAGAACACTAAAATTGAAGATTTTTGTGATGAACTTGGAATAAAGCATGAACTTTGCACCACCTACACTCTGGAGCAAAATGGAGTTGTAGAAAAGAAAAATTGAATATTAATTGAAATGGCTAGGAGCCTAGGACAATGCTTTATGAGTATAACACTTTCGATAGTTTTTGGACGAAAACAATCAATACTGTTTGTCATGCCATCAATCATCTATATTTGCATTGTCTTTTGAAAAAAAATACTTCTTATGAGCTTCTTGTTGGAAGAAAACCGAACATCTTCTACTTTTTGTGTATTTAGTTGCAAATATTATATTTTAAGGAAATGTATTCGTCTTTCAAAATTTACAAGTTGTTGTGATGTTGGTTTTCTACTCGGTTATTCATCAAATAGTATAGTTTATCGTGTCTTCAACAAAAACTTCAGTTTTGTTGAAGAGAGTCGTGATGTATAATTTGATGAAACTAATGGCTCTCAAGAAGAGTAAGAAAATTTGGATGATGTAGGTAACGAAGAATCGAGGCAAACAATGAAAAACATGCAAATAAGCGACATCAAGCTAAAGGAAGATTTTAAATAACACAATCTTCCACTCAAGTTGAACCTTCTACCTCTTCCACGACAAGTCAAATTTAAATTAATGAAGAGGACAACAAGGAAGATAAACAAGCACCAATCTTACCTCAAGATTCACAATACAATTGCAAAAGATCATCCAATAGATCAAGTATTGGGTGATGTGAGTAAGGGCGTCCAAACTAGATCTCGTGTTGCTTCCTTTTGTGAACATTACTCTTTTGTCTCTTCTTTTGTTCCAAAACATGTAGATGAAGCACTAGTCGATCCGGATTGGGTGAGTGCAATGCATAAAGAACTAAATAACTTCACCCGAAACGACGTTTGGACATTGGTGGATAGACCCAAGGAACATAACGTAATTGGTACAAAATGAGTCTTTAGAAACAAGCAAGATGAAAGTGGAATGGTTGTCAGAAATAAGGCAAGATTGTTCACTTAAGGATTCTCACAAGTCGAAGGTTTGGATTTTGGTAAAATTTTCGCTCTCATCAACATACCGAGTTGGTGACCTTTGGAGAAACCGTGGCACGAGACGACACAAGAAGAGGCGGTTTAGGTCAAGTGAAGATAAAGATCACGAAGATACGGATTCAGGAAGCCCGGTTCGTCACCCGCTTTGAGAAGCGTGCCCGAGTGTAGATCCGTGTCGGTGTTTTAGAACCGAACTTACGTAAAGATTGTTTGCTTCGGGGGTTCCTCTAGGCTCAAAATCACACAGAGATGGAGACACGGGGATTTTTATACAGGTTTGGGCCTTCTCCTGGGAGAATAACAACCCTACTCGTGTGTGTATGTATTGAGTATACTGGATTACAAGATGGAATCAAAGACTAGAGTATTGTCCTTCTAATCTTCTTTTTTGCCTCTCCCCCTCTTCGTGATGATCCTTGCCTTTTATACTGTCCTCGGGGTGCGCCGTTGGATCTTCGGTATAAAGGTCACGTTAATGCACCAAATCGTGGAGCCATTACCGGAGATTATTATGGGAGTTGTAACGTTCCCACGTTGTCAGATAATTATCACCATAACAGAGAGTTAAGTCGTACTGTTATTCCAGGGAATAACAGCATAATTGATTGCTCATATCCTTGGATACGGTACATGAGATTCCCTGATCGACTAGGCCCACATGTCTGTGAGTCTTGTCGACTGAGGACTGGTCGTAGAAGAGCTTACGACCAGGTGGTGATCATAGGAGAGCCTACAACTACAGATCGATCGTAGCAAAGCTTACGATCACGGAATAGTCGTAGAAGGGCTTACGACTATGGAGTAGTCGTAGGAAGACCCACGACTACTGTGGTGGTCGAGGAGAACTTACGACTTCCAAATTTTCTCCTTATGAATATTAAGGGTATACTCAAGAGTTATATGACGCCATTATTATCCATAATATGAATTATAGATATATAATAAAATAAGGATTGTTATATCCTCGTCATCTAGCCCCCTAGCTTAAGCGAAAATAACTTATTTGAAAAAGGAGCAGTAGATGGTTTTACGACCAATAAGTGGTCGTAGGGAAATGGTCGAAGGAACAACTCTTCGACTAGTGCTTCATTTGACTAGAAATTTACTTGGTCAGGAAAGTTGTGAAATAATCTTGCGACTTACAAGATGGTCGTGGAAGATCTAACGGTCACCGAGTGGTCGCAAAGATCGTGGGTCGAAGCGTGATCTTTCGATCATTGTTGTGTTTTGACCAGAAAAAGACTTGGTCAAGGAGGTAATTTCGCTTGAGGTGTAAAAACAGACCTGACTTCCTCGAGCAAACAAATTTAAGAGTCCCAATCGATTTCCTTACCCTTGTCTGTTGGACCAGTTCCCGAAGCGTTGGCAACCGTTGGGGTAGCCACGTCTTTTGGACTTTGGGTGTGCGGTTATAAATATTCACCGTGGGTGAGGATAAGGTCCTTTACCTTCACCCAAATTTTTCTTGCTGTTCGAACTCCCGAGTTCTCCGTCGCCGATCAAATCAAGCTTTCTTCTTCAATCTTTCCACATCCAAATCTTCGACTTTTGGGAGAAATGGCTGGAGCCGCTTCCCAGTGGGCCAAATCGGAGATGGATGCGACCAGAATCCAGGTTTTGGTCGACTCCGAGAAGATTCTGAAGATGGAATTCGTGCGGTGGATTGAGGCCATTGGGCAGCATTGGCCGTCGGAGGAGATTGGGCAAATCCCCGTTTTTCAAGCATTCTGTGAGTGTGGTCTTCGATTACCTGCTCATCCTTTTCACACATTGGTACTCGAATATTTCCAAGTGGAGTTGGTGAACCTTGTCCCCAATTCTATCACAATGTTGGGGGTGTTCGTGTACCTGTGTGAGGCCTACCTAGGAATTCCGGCTGATCTGGAGTTGTTCCGATATTACTACGGAATGACCCGATTAAGCGGAATCGCCGGTAGTTGTAGTCTGAAGCTCCATAACGGGAAGTCGATGGAGTACATTCAGATGTTTACCCGGTCGTCGTGGCTGGGGTGGAAGAAGAGGTGGTTCTATTGGGAGATCACCAACGAGGACAGTCTCTCTTTCGCCGGGAAGCCTACCGAGAAGATTCCTGCTTGGGATTCGATTCCCAAGGATCTTGGCCGGATCGCCCCTTTCATTCAAGCTATTGCAGACTTGAAGGAAGAGGGGCTTACCGGATGGCACGTGGTGAAGGATTTCATCACGAGCTGCATTAGCCCTCTGAAGAAAAGGGCTCATCAGATGTGGAGGTACTCGAGCCTGACGGACCCGATGAGGGACTCTACGGAGGGTAAGTAAACCTTGAGCTTTAGCCTTCTTTCTGCTAGTTTTAAATTAGGCTTACTGAAGGTTCTCTTATCCCTGTAGACCTCTCACTAGAGAAGATTGATGCTCGGGTCAAGCTCATCTGTGAGAAGACCCCAGCCCATGTTGTGGCTCCTCCAATTTTGGCTGACTTGTCCCCAGAGGACAATGTGGAGCGCCTAAAGGTAATCAAGAGTCGATTTCGTCTTTAGGACTTTGTAGTTATAGAAGAAATTATGACTGGGTACTGATCATAGGAAGGCTTACGATCAGGTTCTGATCGTAGAAAAACTTACGACTAGGGGGGTGTCGTAGAAAGGCTTACGACATGGTGATAGTTGTAGAAGAACTTACAACGGCTTTATAATATCTCTCTTTTTGATTTCTGCAGAAAGTAGGCAAGGAGGACCGTCAGGACGACGAAGAAGTCAAACTGATGGTCGTTGGTGCGGCTGTGGAGCAGTTTGTTTCTCCCCTGGCTAAGAGACGCTGGCTTGTTAAGGCCGCCGACAAGGGAGGCTCGAGCTCGAGCCCTACTGTTGGGCAAGCAGATGCTCCTCAGACCAGGGGGAGGAGGCTCGCGCAAGCTGTTGATGAGGGTGGTGTAAGCTTGAGCTCCGCTACCTCGTCTGCACATTTGGCTAATCTTGCTGCGGAAATAATTGCTGCAGAGGAAGCAATCGCGGCAGGAATAGCTGAAGTATTCAAATCCAGGGCCCCCAAGACCAAGGCACCCTTCTATTATGACAGTAAAATCTTCGCAGTTTCTGTCTCTCGTGGCTTTATCAAGCGATTAGAAAAGAAGAACTAGAAGAGTTTCATGTCTTTTGTGAAGGAGACTGCTGCACCAGCAGTGCCCGTAGTCGAGGACAATGCCGCTGTTGAGGTGGTCAAGACTGGTCTTGGCCATCCAGAGAGCCAAGAGGCTCAAAGAGCGATGGCGCTCGATCAAGACCCACGACCAGACGTGGTCGTGACTGTTCCTCAACATGAGTCTCAACCAGATGTGGTTGAGAAAAAGTCGAAGAAACCTTCCTTAGGGAGGGTTGTTTCCAAACTTAAGATCAAATCTGACACTCGGAGGTACATAAAAGAGACAAAAGTGTAAGGACATCATTTACATTTTGCTTTTTACCACCTGATCGAGTTTTCCTTTTTATGATCTCAGCTTGGCTCCTCTTACCATCAAGGACATTCCTGCCAAGGAACCCACTGCAGTTTCTTCGGCAGGTGAAGGAACAACAGTGGCGGTGGTCTAAGGATTGTCCACCGTCGAGTGACCGAAGATGTCGTTGAAGCTAGCTTGGCTACAACTATTGGAGCGGTCGAGGGGCTGCCACGACCATCGACGGTCAGAGAAACAGGGTAAAGACTCAGAGCGGCGGAGACATCCCGCCATGGGGTGAAACATCTATTCACCGTGCTGGGAAGGAAGTTGCCGCGGATGATCCTCCTAGCTTCCAAGACCAAGCTACTGGTGCTGCTACCCCCAAAGGAGAAGAAGAGTTCGAGCTCTTTGACCACACCTTCGGGTTCTTCGCTCCTGCCACCATTGTGGGCTCCCGTGCATTCAGATCTCGTGATCGCGTTCCTCACCCTAAAGATATTCCCAACAGAGGGGATGTTTTCGATGATGAACGTCTCGAAAGGGTATGGTGGAACTGAGTCGATGAGATTGATGAACTGAGGGACCCCACGAGGGTGGTGTCTTCATTTACTCAGACAACCATGAATGTAAGTACATGAAATTTGGTATTTACATATATGTCTTTTCACGCTTCTCATTGCCTTTCTTTGTGCAGAACACATTGGAGCAAATTGTCACTGTTGTCGAATATAACAGGCAACTTGTCTAGCCACGACAAGACAAAGCGCTACTCTGCGAGCAGACAGAGAGGTGGTAAGTAACTGCTTTTCGTAGCCTTTTATGTTTTGACTACTTACATAGCACTTGTGGGGTTTGTCATAGAAAATCTTATGACTAGGTACTAGTCGTAGGAGGACTTACGAGTAGGGTATTGTCGTAGAAAAACTTACGACGAAGAACTGGTCTCAGAAGAACTTACGACCAGGTTCTTTGCTGACGTCTACCCTTTCCCTTTGCAGGTTTAAGAGTGACGAGAAGATCTTAGCTGATTCTCTCGACTATGAAAGAGCCAAGACGAAGAAACTAAGGAAGGAGATTGAAGACCTCCGAAAGAATCTTCAGGAGGGAAACTCTGCAAACCAAAAGTTGCAGGGACGAATAAGTGGTAAGTGCTGAACTTAAGATCACCTTCGACCTCCTTTTCTTTTTCTGAATCTCATTCTCTTTCAGACAAAGACCAAGAGGTCCAGACGTGGGAGCAACGTTATCTTAAGGACACCGCCGCCCATGCTGAAGAAGTCAAGAATTTAGATTCTCAACTAGTTGGTAAGCAAATCTTTACCTAAAATTGGGTTGTGTTTTCCTCTCGATGTCATTTTGTTTAACTGATCTTATTCTTTTCAGAACAGATAGTACATGTAAAACAACTTCGCGAGGCTTCGACTCGCAATCAGGAGGAAATGAAGGCTTTGAAGATCAATCTTCAAAACAATATTTCACTCCTGAACGATGTACTCGGTGGGCTTCATGCTGAGGGGATTACTCCTCGTGATGACACGTTGTCTGCCCAATCGAATGCCATTGGTGAACAAGTCGGAACTTTGCAAGAGTTGGTGACTACGTTGAGAGCTAACCAATTCGACTCGATAAAGGATGCGATCCAAGAGGGAATATGATTTGTCTTAGCAAAACTTAAATCTCATGATCCCACCCTTAATCTACAGCCTGTCGTAGATGACTTCGCCGCCTCTGAGGCGTGGTTAACCGATTAATAGCGACAATGTAGCCGATCACGAGTTAGTCACGGAGGGTATGCAACCGCCTCCTCACCGAGTAGTCATGCACTGATTCTGTAAAGACAAAAAAAATTTGTTGATGTTGATATATAATCCTTCCTTCTTCCTGAAAATTATCTTGTCGAGTAATTAGTAACTCATAAGATAATGAATAGAAAAAGAGCAAGACTAAGAATTGAAGTCAAGTTAATAACTTTATCCTAGCCCCCGACTATTTGCTTGGTTTATTTAGATAAACCGAGTAAATAGTGTTTAATGGGTTTTCTGAAAAAGAGAGTGGTTTAGCTAACTTGTAGTTTTTCGATCACGATAATCTTGTATTGGTCGTAAGAGTAGGAACGAGTCGACACTAGGAAGGTCCTTCTAGTGGGCAGGACCACGTGCAGAGAGGACAGGCTTCGACTAGGTGATGTTACCATCTCCGACCAGATTAATCAAATCAAGAACGGTCAACTTGAGTTAGATAAACGCCGGAGTTCTCAGAAAAAAATTCCAACTTATCTCAATGCACTCAAGATATTCGCTCCGTAGCAAGAGTTAGAAATGTAATGACACTAGGAAGTTCCTTCTAGTGGGCAGGACCACGTGCAGAGAGGAAAGTTTTCGATTAGGTGTTGCAACTTCCTCCGACCAGTTAAAACAAACTGAGTTTATCGAAAGTAGTCGAGCAAATTTGGAAAGTGTACTCTGCTTAATTTTTTTTTTCAAAAAGATGGATAAAGAAATAAACTAAGGTACTAAGAGTTGGCTTGACATTATTTCAACCATGTTTCGAACCCAAGCTCTTTGTGTTGGTAAAAAAAGGGGGGGGACGAGTCGACTCTAGGAAGTTCCTTCTAGTGGGCGGGACCACGTACAGAGAGGAAAGGCTTCGACTAGGTGACGTTACCATCCTTTCGACCAGTGTAAAGATGAACTGGGTACTGGTTGTAGAATGTCTTATGACCAGTGCATTATCGTGGAAGAGTGCACGACTTAGTAACTGGTCGAGGGCGGACCTTTGATCAGGGTAAGGTTGAAAGAATTGTCAAAGCGCTACTCGAAGTAATACAATAAAGATAGAAAGAATCTGATGCTTTATTGAACGATTGGTCGTTTACACGTAGAATTTGCATAACTGGTCGATATTCCAAGAATTTGAGAGAATTCGACTGCCTTCCATTACCAGTCATACCGAACCTGGTCGCATAACTTCGACCACTGTGTAAGGACCTTCCCACTTGGGGAAAGCTTGTTTCGATTAGATCGATTGAATTTTCCTCAATACTAAGTCACCTACAAAGAAGGTCGAGGTTGACCTTACGATCGTAGTATTTGCGCAGGCTTGCCGCGCATCACGAACGGATTAAGGCTCGATTCCTTTTTTCGAAAGGTGTTAATGTCATCCGCTCGAAGTTGTTCTTGGGCTGAGTCATTGAAAATCTCGACCATTGTAGACCTGATCTTTAGTTCTAGCGGAAGCATGGCTTCGACATCAAAAACTAAGAAAAAAGGTGTTTCGCCTGTTGCCCGACTAGCGGTCATGCGAACTGCCCATAATACTGAGGGTAATTCTTGTACCCAAGCCTCCGAGCATTTGACAAGCTGGTCGAAGACTCGAGTTTTAATTCCATGTATTATTTGGCTATTCGCTCGTTTGACTGCCCCATTGCTTTGGGGATGGGCGACAGAGGCGTAACAGAGCTTGGTACCCAACTCGTCGCAAAATTCATGAAATTTTACACTCAAAAATTGTTTACCATTATCTGTGATTATTCGACTTGGGATACTAAACCGAGTAATCACGCTTCTCATCATGAACCGTTTTGCGGCTTTCGTTGTTATCCCAGTCACAGGTTCAGCTTTGATCCATTTTGTGAACGTATCAATAGCCACAAAAAGGAACTCGAAGCCTCCTGGAGCCCTTGGAAACAGTCCTAGGATGTCGAGACCCCAGGTCGCAAAAGGCCAAGATAAAGGGATTGTTTGTAATGCCTGAGCTGGTTGGTGTATTTGCCTGCTATGAAATTGGCATTGTACACATTTCTTAATCAACTCTTTAGTATCGTAGAGGACTGTTGGCCAGTAAAATCTTTGTCGAAAGGCTTTTCCGACCAACGTTCTGTAGGAAGCATGAGTTCCACAGATGCCCCCGCGTATGTCGTGAAGGAGGTTTAGTCCTTCTCTCTGTGGTATGCATCGCATGAGTACCCCCTTGAGTACCTCGTTTATAGAGGACTCCTTCGACCAAAGTATACATTTTGGCCTTTCGGGATAAACGATCTGCTTCGAGATCGCCATCGCACGAACCCGTCTCAAGATACTTGTAGATGGGATCCATCCAAGTGTCCTCGTAATCTAGAGATCTTTGTCTCAATAGAAGATGTCTCTGGTGTGTCCACCAGAGACGGCTTCTGGAGTTGCTCCAAGAAGACCCCTTTTGGCACTTGTGATCGGGAAGAAGCTATCTGAGCAAGCTGGTCTGTGAGGAAATTATCCTTTCGAGGGATAAATTGTACCTCGAAACCGAAAAATGCTTTTCAAGCTTTTGAACCTCCGATAAGTACCGAGACATGGTCGGATTAGAGCACTGGTACTCTTTTCTGACTTGATTCACGACTAGTTGAGAGTCTCCTCTCACGAGTAGTCATCGAATTGCGAGTGCTTTCGCAGCTCGTATGCCGGCTAATAAACCTTCGTATTCTGCCACGTTGTTAGTGGCCTGAAAGTTTAATTGTATGGCATACTTTAAGGTCTCTCTATTAGGAGATTCCAGGACCACCCCAGCCTCCGAACCACTTAAAGTAAGTGACCCGTCAAAGTACATCGTCTACTTGTCGTGGGTGTCGTACTGGGGATCCTGAATAGGTTCAGGATTTGTCCATTCGGCAACAAAGTCTGCCAAGATCTGAGATTTAATGGTCGTCCGGGACACAAAATAGAGGTCGAACTCCCCAAGTTCTACTGACCATTTTGTAGGGATACGGGTAGGCTACGATAGCAACAATTCAAAATTTCTACCACGTAAACCAGGAAGCCAAGCAAGAAGATGATCACAGATCGTTACCACTAGGCGCCGGCAGAGCGGCAAAAGAAGCGCCGGAGCACCCTGGTCGACGAAGAGCGTGTCGATGTAATGGTCGTAGTCGATCGTCCAACGCCAAGCACGCACGCGAAGGGTCGAGTCGATCGCCCAGCGCCTCGCGAGTCAATCGCTCTTCAAAGACTTTTGCAGTTCCTTGCGAAGATCGCGGATCGTCCTCAAGCGCAACAACATAGAAGCGCCTCTATGGTATCCACACGTCCAGGGAAGGAACAACCGTACGTCGATGTGCTAGCACCAAGTCACACGACAGGGCTCTCAAGAAGATATCGGCTAGGGTTTCGGGAAAGTAACTCACATCAACTCTTCTCTTTTTTTTCAACAGCCACATGCATCTCCTTATATAGTGCCCGTGACGGATCCTATCTGAACACGCTTTACGAATCGTATCCGTACTGGTTTGTTCCAACCCGTTAAGTGTGTGACCCGTTAGGTTCATGCGTAGTTTGGTTGTGACTCGAAAACCCTTTCCGACCACGAGTCATAGCGGTTCCTAGCAGGACATAACGATTCCCGAATACACACAAATTATATCGGACGAACCTTAATGCAATATGATCTATGACCAGGTCCTCATCACTTACGACTAGTTCCTATCTCTATACGACCAGTTTGTATTTGGTCACGACCAGCTCGTAACTCCTTACGACTTAGTTTCGACCACTCTGTGATTACGTTCGACCGCCTCACGACCAGCTCGATCTCCATACGATCATCCAGAATCGGTCGAACTAAGCTTACCTACTCATGTATTCTCCTTTGCCTCACGATATCTGGTTGAACTCGGGTGAGATGTTGTGTCATCCATGGACTGCTCAATACTTTCTCGATCGAGTATTGAAACCTTATGTGGTCGAACTCTTCGACCACTAGTGGCATGGCCATGCACTTTCTTTATCCGACTACTTGAGGGCGGAGATATCTCTCTGTTATGTTAGGAGGGGCAAATCTCATATCCGACCAGTCACATCCCTCCGCATGTTTCATAGCAAACCCGAAAGCTACCTTTATAACTACCTAATTACGAGTAGCGTTTGGCAACCCCCTAAGAGTGCTATTACATATGTAGGAAACCATGCTGATCTCAGGTCTAAGGATTATACGTCATCATTGCTTGAGACCAACTAACGACACATAGAATCATAACAATCTCAATAGTGTCTCGAGGTGGGTCTTATCCAACACCATGTTATCTAACATGTGTCCACATTATTGATTCGATAGGCACATTATTGATTCGATATCCCTATATCCATGACCGGTGAAACATGGTCATCAATCAATACATGTGATGGTCGTGGAGTCACTAGCGTTCCGACCAGTGATATTCGACTAGGGATACATTTAGAACAACATCATCATAAGTTAAAAGAGCTTCAGCAACAAGTCACATACTCATTTAATCTTCATAACTGATGATTCATTCATGGAACAAAATAACATTTATCCAATATTATGAATATAAAGAAATGTAATCATCTCTATGATTGCCTCTAGGGCATATTTCCAACACATTTAGACAAGCGTCCCGCTGCTTCCCTATTTTGGAGGATCACTCCTAAGGGAAACTCAGACGGTATAATTATCTTATGTGCTTGAAAATAATGCATCAGTTTTCTCGAAGACATGAGGAGGGTACAGAGAAGCTTTTGGACCTGAGGGTAATGCTCCATAGGTCCGTGCAAAACTTCACTTACGTAGTACACTAGTCGTTGAACGTTTTCACGTTCTACAACTAGTACTGCGCTCACTGCCTGTGGCGTGGCAACTAGATAAATTAAGAGTGTCTCTTTTGGATTCGGGGAAACCAGAACAGGAGCACTCGTAAGATATATCTTGACATCCTCGAAGGCAGCGTTTGCCTCTTCCGACCACTCGAAACCCTCGTGCTTCCTTAGAAGTTTCAAGAAAGGTAGTCCTTTTTCCCCCAGTCGTGCTATGAAACAACTTAAAGCCACCATACACCCTGTGAGCTTTTGGACTTCTTTCTTCGTGGTTGGAGAGCGCATTTGAACAATGGCTTTTATCTTTTCGGGATTTGCTTCGATCCCTCGTACGGAGACCAGGAATCCAAGCAATTTTCCCGAAGAGACTCCAAACACACACTTCTCAGGATTGAGTTTCAAGCGGTGTTTTCTGAGGTTGTCGAACGTCTCCTGCAAGTCCGAAACATGATCAAGCCATTTGATGCTTTTTACGACTAGATCGTCAACATAGGCTTCCAAATTTCGCCTAGCCGAGGTGAAAAGTCTATTGCATCAAACGTTGAAAAGAAGCGCCAAAGATTTTTAGACCAAATGGCATTTTGATATAGCAAAATATACCAAATGGAGTAATAAATGCAGTCTTTTCTTCATCTTCTAGACACATATTAATCTGATGGTAGCCAGAATATGCATCTAGAAAACTTAATGTTTCGCAACCAGCAGTAGAGTCAACCAACTGATCAATACGAGGTAAAGGGAAATCATCTTTTGGACAAGCTTTATTAAGATCAGTGAAGTCTACGCACATTTGCCACTTGCCGTTAGACTTCCTAACCATTACAGGGTTGGCCAACCACTCTGGGTGGTCGACTTCTCTTATAAAGCCTCCTTTAAGTAGCTTGTCCAATTCTGACCTTATAGCATCTTGTCGATCAGGGGCAAATCTCCGTAATTTTTGTTTTACGGGTACTTTGTCAGGCCATAAAGCTAGCCTGTGCTCGATCACTTCCCTGGGGACTCCGGGCATGTCGGATGCTTGTCACGCAAAGACATCTGCATTTGCTCGGAGGAAAGTGATGAGGGCATCTTCCTACCTGGGGTCGGATGTATCCCCGATGCGAACAGTCTTCGAAGGTTCCTCCTGATCCAGGGAAACTTCTTTGACTTGGTCGTTCGGCTTGGACGCAGCTTTAGGCTTCGAGCCCTTGGTCGAAGGCTGCCCTTTTTCTTCCCGAGCTGGTATCTGACCCACCATCTCGAGGGATTGATGGTCACACGTGTGCTTTATCTTCTTATCACAATGAATTTTGATTACTCCTTTGGGACCTGGCATCTTAAGACATTGATATCCATAATGAGTTGCCATTAAAATTTTTGCCAAAGCTGGCCGTCCGAGTATGGCGTTATATGCCGTATCGAAATCCACCACATCAAAGGAAATTTTCTCCGTCCTGAAATTACTTGGTGAACCAAATGTTAAAGGAAGGGAAACTTGACCAATGGGTTTGGCCGAAGACCCTGGTACAATACCATGAAATGAATATATTACCGATCTTACCTTGGTTCGGGTACTTGCATTTCGTCGTGGTGCTCAGAAACGTAATGTTTAACGAGCTACCACCATCAATCAACACTGATTTACTCGATAGTTGTTGATGGTGGGTTCGACCACGATCGTAAAACCACTGTGTCGGGTTGAAGGGATCGGCATCACCCTTCTCGAAGAGATGGTGACTTCCGACCACCTCGTATTTTATTGACAAGAGGAGAGTCAATGGAGTTTACCTCACGTTCGACTGCCTTAAGTTGTCGTCTTGACTCGTACGCCGATGATCCTCCAAAGATGTGCTCGATGGTGTGCTCGGGATCTTGAAATGGCATGTCCTCGTTGTCATTCGACTGTGTACGACCACTGGCTTGCCCTACTTCTTTGAGGGTAGGAAGTGGCCCTTTGCCGTTGTAATAGTCTTCGAGTTTTCGTTGGAAAACTTGGCAGTTGCGGAGGTCATGCCCTTCCTTTTTTGTGGAAAGGGCACCACCTAGGCTTATCGTTCTTCTGTTCGGGGCGCTTACCTTTGCCTCGATCTGGGTATTGCTTGTTAGTTCGTGGCTCCTTATCGCTTATGGCCAAGATCTCCTTAGAAGCATTGGCTTGAAGTTTTTGTCCATTTGCCTTGTTCTTGGATTTCTTGGCCTTCTTATCCTTCTTTTTGCTACCTTCGCTAGTCTCCTGAGGGTGTTGGTCATCTCGATCGATGATTTTGGTCCACTCAACTACTTCGTCAACAGTAGCGTACCAATCAGCCATCTCGAAGAGTTCAGCTACAGTAGCGAGAGGATTCAAAGCGATGTCCTCCGTGATCCTTCTGCTACGGACTCCCTGCTTGAAGGCTCTGATAACAGATGCGTCAGAAACCTCAGGAATAGAATTGCAAACCTAACTGAAACGCCTGATGAATTGGCGTAGTATTTTGTGGTCGTTTTGTCGCATCCTGTGTAGGTCGTTCTCCTTTCCGGGGTGATGGTAGGTGCCCTGGAAATTAGCCAGTAACAGATCACAGAGATGTTGTCACGAGTAGATCGACTCGACTGGTTGGTTTAATAACCACGATCGAACAGACCCTTCGAGCACAGTCGGAAGGTAATTCGTCATGACGCGCTCTCCTCCTCCTGCTGCTCGGATAGTGGTTGTGTAGATCTGAAGGAATTCGATGGGATTTTGAGACCCATTAAATTTCTCCATGTTCCCTGGTCGAAACCGCGCATGCCGTTGAATCGCTTCGGAGGTCAGCGAGAATGCCCGACATCCGGTAATCACGTCGTAACGCCTCCTTTGTAGAAAAGAGGGGTTGACGTCGCCAGGTGATCGTACTTGACGATATCCAACAAGGGGTGAATTTGACTTATAGCAAGTCTCGATTCTACGAGGGTAATACTCCTCGTATCTTGTCTGCTGTTGCAAACCTCTCGGTCGGAGTGGTGAATGATCACCTCTCCTAGGAGCTTTATGATCGTCAGGTATTCGAGGAACTCTTTTCCGGATTGGGGAGCGACGCACCCTGCGGTGATCTCCAAGCGGTGAGTTATTCGATTGATCGAAGTCGATGGAGTCGATCGCCATGACTCGAATGACGCGCAAGAAGGTCATTCGAGCTTGTTTCATCGACTCGCAGCCTTCGTAGGCGATCTCTTTAGCAAAGAGGTCGAGCTGTGTGCTCGGGCAAGTTCTCGAGATGGGTTCTCGAGCAGGTCGTTGATATGCTGAAGTTCCTAAGCTTCTTCCAACTGGTATTGAGCGCGCCAGCAATTTTCTCTCGAGCCGCGATTTGTTTTCGTCGGCTTATTTCGTAATCATTCATACCGATCCTTGAGCTTGCCTCAATGGCGCATTTATAATCTCGAGAATTTCCCGTGACGCCATCGAGTATTGACTCGGGTCGCCGCCGATGGTGTCTTTGTCATTGCCACGAAGCGGTCGTAGGGTGTGTGTAATACCAGTAAAAATGCATTTTACCATATTACCTCCCACAGTAGAGAGAAAATCAACAGGGCAGAGAGAGAGAGAGATAGAGAGAGAGACCGAGGTAGAGAGAGAGATGGAGAGAGAGAGAGGATAAGACCAAGCTCCGGCCCAATCTTTCTTCCTATCCCATTTCTTCCTTTCTTTCTCGCCCAAACCGAACCACCATCATCCACCAAATCATCCCAAAGCAAAGAGGGTAAAGGAGAAGGAGGAAGGGGTGTACCAGAGAGTCGTCGCGGCAGGTCAAGCGCACGGGCATGGGCGGAGGGGAGGCGACGGCGCACGGAGGCCGAGCTGGCGCCAGCGAGCCGGGCGAAGCGGTGCCGTGAGTCGGGTCAGCCGGCGGTGTCAAGAAGATGAGGAGACGCGCCACCGAGGCCGAAAGGAGGAGTAGGGCGCGGCCGGGAGGCAAGGCTGAGGGGAGCCACCGGCGCGGGCGCAAGGCGGCGCCAAAGCCAGAACCGATCGGGCGGCCAAGAGGAGCGAGGCGGATGAGGCGGGCTGCTGAAGCAAGGCCGGGCCGAGCCAAGGGAGGCGGCCCGGTGAGGCGATCCGAGGAGTGGCAAGATTGGGGAAGCTGTCGGTAGGAGAACCACCGAGGAGAGGGAGGAAAGGAAGAAGAGAAAGGGGAGGTGGGAAATGAGACTGGAGCTCGTGGTGGCCCGGCCTGGGGTTAGAGAAAGGGGAAAAGAAAGAAGAGAAAAGAGGAAAGAAAGAAGGGAAAGGAAAGGAAAGAATTTGGGCGCGCGCATAAAATTTTATTTGCAAGGTGGCGGTCCGGAAACGACGTCAACCGCATGTTACTCCGCTCCGCTTGGTTAACAGGCAAGTGCATGCTAGAGCGATAGCCTGTTAGTGCTACGAAATATGTGATGTTTGCGTGGTAATGATTAGGTAATGATGCTTGGTAATGTCTAGGTAATGATGCTCACGTGGTAGTGTCTAGGTAATGATGCTCACGTGGTAATGTCTAGGTAATGACGCTTACGTGGTAACATCTAGGTAATGATGCTTAGGTAATGATACACGGTAACGTTTAGATAATGATGCTTACGTGATAATGTTTGTATGGTGATGCTTACTTGGAAACGTTTACATGATGCTGCCTGCTAATGGTTACATGATGATGCGTACATGAAGTTTATACGGTGATGCTTACTTGGAAATGTTTACATGATGCTGCATGCTAATTGTTATATGATGATGCGTACATGATGTTTATATGGTGATGCTTACATGATAATGGTTTTATGTTGATGGCCATGATGATGGGACAAGGTGAGCAATAAAACTACCTTGTTAATGATGACAATGATGATTCTTGTTAATGACAATGGACATGTGCAATTGCATCATGGCAAGAATGCATGAGCCAGGTCGGTGAGAAAGTCATGTAACTAATCCGTAAGGTCGGTGAGAAAGTTGCATGACTAATCCGTGTGTTTCTAGATAAAGTCTTACATCCGTAGGGACCGGATAAGTCCGACAATGTAAGGACCCCATCCTAACGAAGATGGGGGAAGAGTGTTTCATCGACGGGTGAACACTCCGCGATACCGGTATCAGCTGATGAGATGCATATGAGCATGAGCATGATGATGCATTCGCATACATGGGCAATGCAATGAGCAAATGAGCTACATGGGCAATGCAATGAGCAAATGAGCATGTGGAATGGTGGTGCATTGCACTAAAGAGAAGTTATGATGGAAATAATGAAATGGATGTGTTTATGTTTGTGTGGCAGTGATTATCATCTCTATTATGTGCTTGCTGAGTCTTCGGACTCACCCTTGCTTGTTAATGTTTTTGTTTTAGGTGATCGTTGCAAGTGACATGCTTCGGGAATGGAGAATAGATCATCCACGTCACATGTAGTTTCTAATGCAACTCTTTCTCCTTAGATAACCCATCTTTTGTTGTAATATGTTTAATTGTTAACTTAGTCTTGCAGAATCAGATTATGTTATGTATGGTGGTAGCATTCCGCACCCATGTGGCGGGTCGGGGTGTTACAGTTGGTATCAGAGCGGGTGTTAGGTCCGTGGTGAAAATTTTAGACATAGGTTGATTAATTACTAAAATTTGACCTAGGCCAAATAATTAAATTAAACTCGACACACTCTGGTGCACAGTAGGATGGGTTTTCGGGTCAAGTGTTACATTTATGTTTTAGCTAGTATGTTGTTGATGTGCAATGTTTCGAGGTAATTGTTTGTGAATTGACTGAGTGAATGCTTGGTTAACGGAGATGTCGAGAAGTAGAGGTCGCGGCCGTGGCCGTGGCCGTGCTCAAGCGGAGCCACCGCTTGAGGTTCAACACGAAACACCTGATGTAGAGGTTGTTTCACGAGCACCAGAATCGATTCGTGCAAGGTCTTCGGCCTTGCTACGAGAATTTATAGAAGAGGTCTGTGCGCTTCGCTAATAAGCGCTGGTAGCCGCTACTACGGTTGTACTTGTTGTGGTACCTACTGTTGTTCCAACCATGCTAGAGGGAAGGATGGGCCTTTGTGAGTGGTTGGCTTTACGCCTAGACACCTTCGATGGGGCGGGTACACCACCAAGTCATGCGGATTGGTTGCGTTATATGGGAAGGCGTTTGAAGCCCTAGAGATGAGCTCACACCGAGAGCTCGCTATGTGGCATTCCAGATATAGGGTCAAAGGACATCCGTGGGAGGGGAAGTCCTTTCGCTAGGGCCCCTACCTAGGGTTCCGCTTATCTGGGAGATCTTCGCCGAGCGTTCAAGGCGGCACGCCTGTAATCTTTTATGAAGAGTATGGAGGTCGCCTTGTCGACCCACGTGCATGGGAGGATGACCGTAGTGAGCACGGCAGGATTTAACGATCTAATCCGCCAGATCATCGGTCATGAGCAATGATCGGAGAAGGCTAAAAGGTTTCGCTTAGGGCTCAACTCGAAGTTTCGGCATGTTATGGGAGCCACTACGCCACGTGACTTTAGGTAAGTGGTAGATCAAGCCAAAGGGATGGAGATGTAAATGCAATTCACTAAGGACCGCAACCTCTCGGTGGTTCAAGCGCTCGTAGTGACCAAGAGGAGTTTTAGCGTGAGGCGGGTCAATTTAGTGACCTACTCCCAAGGAGTCCAGTGGGGCGGCGTTCCTCGCAATGCCTAAGTCCAAATCTTCGAGGTCGCTTTTACAAATACGCCTCGTTAGCCGCGACCCCACCGTCATTCTGTTTTAGGGCAGGCATGATGTGTTTCAAGTGCAACGTGGGCACCGTGGTCGTTGATGTTCTTGGACGGGAGAGTGTCGGCAATGTGGTCGATCGGGCCACATGGAGCGGGTTTGTCGTCGTAACCCTTTAGTATTATCAAATGGGAGCCGACACCTACATCATCGACAAATGTTACGCCTTGGGGTTATCGAGGGTGTGTGAGTAACCCAATGTAGTTCTCGAAGAGCTTTGGGCATGCCACCGAAAGGAATGTGGAGTTTAGGATTGATCTTGTTCCTAGCACACGGCCTTTCCAGGAAGAATTGAAGAAGCAATTGAAGGAGTTGTTGTCTAAGGGGTTGATTCGTTGTAGTGTGTCACCTTGGGGAGCCCCCGCCCTATTCATTGAGAAGAAGGATGGGAGTTGGCGACAAAGCGCCGACTATCGTGTTCTTAAACAGTGACCATCAAGAATAAATACCCTTTGCCTCAGACGAGAATTTGTTTGATCAATTGAAGGAGCCAAGGTGTTCTCCAAGATTGATCTCGCAACTGGGTATAATCGATTCGAAAAGGAACAAGATATAGAAAAGATCGCTTTCTCTACAAGGCATGGGCACTATGAGTATAAAGTTATGTCCTTTGGACTAACGAATACCCTGATGTCTTTATGGAGATGATGAACAACATGCTACATAAGTATCTTGATGACTTTGTGGTTGTGTTCATCGATTTATATCCCGATTTATTCCAAGATCGAGGAGAGCATGAGCGCATTTGAGGCTCGTGCTTGAGACTCGAGGAGAATCAGTTCTTTGCTAAGTTAAAGATGTGTGAGCTTTGGATTTCTGAAGTAGGCCTCTTGGGTCATGTGATTAACCAGGAGGATATTTCAGTACATCCATCCAAGATTTTCGACTGTAGTGAACTGGAAGAGACCAACTAATGTCAAGGAGGTGAGAAGTTTTCTGGGCCTAGCTGGTTACTACCGGCGTTTCGTAAAAGACTTCTCAATTATTGCCAAGCCAATGTAGCTCACGCAGAAGAGCGTGAAATTCCAGTGGACCGATAAATGCGAGTGCAGTTTCTGCACTTTGAAAGAAAAGTTAGTTACTGCCCCTGTTCTCATCCTCCCTGAGCGAGGGCAGCATTTCACAGTCTACTCGGACTTCTCACGTGTGGGTCTGGGTTGCGTGCTCATGTAGGACAGCAAAGTAATTGCGTATGCGTCACGACAGTTGAAGAAACATGAGCAGAATTACCCTACACACGATTTAGAGCTAGCGCAATGATTTTTGCTCCAAAGATTTGGAGGCACTATTTGTATGAAGAGTCTTGTGATATTCTTATTGATCACAAGAGCCTTAAGTACAACTTTACGCAGAAGGAGTTGAATTTAAGGTAAAGTTGGTGGCTGGAACTGATCAAGGATTATGATCTCACTATCCAGTACCATCCGGGCAATGCAAATGTGGTTGCAGATGCCCTTAGTCACAAGGAGACACCCTTCACTCTAGGTTGTCTTATTGCTGATTTCGATCGAATGGAAATATCCTATTGTTATGCTGGTACAGCACCAGCTGAGATGCAGCTGCTGATGGAAATGGCGATTCTGGAGCGAGTGAGAGAAGCGCAACGACATGATCGATTGCTTCAATAAGTGAGGAAGCGCCTTGATGAAGGGAAAAAGGGAGACTTTAGCCTTGATGAGTCAGGCGCATTGCGGTTTAAGAGCCGCCTTTGCGTGCCACAAAAAGACTCAGGTCAAGGGTCAAATATTGAGAGAGGCTCATCGTACCCCGTACCCGGTACATCTTGGCGAGACCAAGATGTATCGAGATTTGAAAAAGAGCTTTTGGTGGAAGAGAATGAGAGTGGATGTCGCTCGATATGTGACGTCTTGCGGGGTTTGCCAGTAGGTGAAGGCTGAGCATAAGCGTCCCACTGGGCTATTGCAACCTTTGGATGTTTCACAGTGGTCATGGGATGACATTACCATGGATTTCATAGTCGGCTTACCTCGTACCCAGCGAGGTAAGGACGCAATTTTGGGTAGTGGTAGATCGATTTAGTAAATCCGCGCACTTCATCCCTACTTGTACGACGAATTCGGCAAGTGTTTTGGCACCCATTTATATGCGTGAGATAGTGAGGTTGCATGGTGTGCCCAAGACGATAGTTTATGACAGAGATGCCAAGGTTGTCTCCATGTTTTGAAAGAGGTTGCAGGGTGCTTTGGGCACGAAGCTTCAGTTTAGTACCGCTTTCCACCCACAGACGGATGGGCAGTCCGAACGCACCATTCAAACACTAGAGGACATGCTGAGGTCCTGTGTTTTGTCCTGGAAAGGTAGTTGGGAGGATCATTTGGCACTCGTAGAGTTTGCCTACAACAACAGCTACCACTCCAGTGTTCGGGCAGCGCCATTCGAGGTTCTGTACGGACGGAAGTGTAGATCGCCACTTTGTTGGGATGCCGTAGGCGAGAAGGCTGTTTTGGGTCCGGATTGGGTCCAGCAAACAGTGGAACGAGTAGCGGAGATTAGACAGAATCTGTTAGCTGCCCAGAGTAGGCAGAAAAGCTATGCGGATGTGAGGAGGCGCAACTTAGGGTCGAAAATGGGGGATCAGATGCTCCTGAGAGAGTGTCTCCCACTATAGGAGTTGTGCAATTTGGTACCAAAGGGAAGCTTAGTCGCGGTACATTGGGCCATTTCCGATTCTGGCACGAATTGGAAAGTTAGCGTATGGTCTGGACCTTCCTGAGTCCATGCGAGGAGTGCACGATGTGTTTCATGTTTCTATGTTGAGGAAGTACTTAAGGGATCCGGAGTATGAGATTGTACTAGAACCGTTGTCCCTTAAGCAAGACCTCACCTTCGAGTCTCGTCCAGTTCGGATTCTGGAGGAAACAGAGAAGGTGTTGAGGCACAGAACGATAAGGTATGTTAAAGTGTTATGGTCGCATCAATCTAAGCGAGAAGCGACATGGGAATTGGAGTCTCGCATGCGCGAGAAGTACCTGGAGTTGTTATCTATGGGTACGAGTTAGAGTTATTTTTATGTATAGTAGTTTCATTTTGTGCATTTGTGTGGATTGTTGAATGCCAGAATTCGGGGACGAATTCTGTTAAGGGGGGTGGAATGTAATGCCAGTAAAAATGCATTTTACCATATTACCTCCCACAGTAGAGAGAAAATCAACAGGGCAGAGAGAGAGAGAGATAGAGAGAGAGAGAGGTAGAGAGAGAGATGGAGAGAGAGAGAGGAGGATAAGACCAAGCTCCCAGCCCAATCTTTCTTCCTATCCCATTTCTTCCCTTCTCTTTCCTGCCCAAACCGAACCACCATCATCCACCAAATCATCCCAAAGCAAAGAGGGTAAAGGAGAAGGGGAGGGAAGGGGGTGTACCAGAGGAGTCATCGCCAGGCCGGCGCACAGGCGGCGGGGTAGGGGAGGCGACGGCGGCCGGAGGTCGAGCCAGGCGCCAGCAGCCAAGAAGCAGTCAAGAATGGTCAGTCTAAGCCGGTGCCAGAAGAGAGGAGACGCGCCACCGAGGCCGAGCAGGAGGAGTAGGGCGGGCCGAGGGAGGCGGCGCCGAGGGGAGCCACCGGGCGCAGGCGCAAGGCGGCGCCAAAGCCGAACCGATCGGCCAAGAGGAGCGAGGCCGGATGAGGCGGCGCTGGCGCACAAGGCCGGGCCGAAGCGGCGGAGGCGGCTCCATGAGGCGACCGGCGAGGAGTGGCAGCATTGGGGAAGCCGTCGGCCGGGAGAACCACCGAGGGAGAGGGAGGAAAGGAAGAAGAGAAAGGGGGAGGTGGGAAATGAGACTGGGAGCTCAGGGTGGCTTCGGCCTGGGGTTAGAGAAAGGGGAAAAGAAAGAAGAGAAAAGAGGAAAGAAAGAAGGGAAAGGAAAGGAAAGAATTTGGGCGCGCGCATAAAATTTTATTTGCAAGGTGGCGGTCCGGAAACGACGTCAACCGCATGTTACTCCGCTCCGCTTAGTTAACAGGCAAGTGCATGCTAGAGCGATAGCCTGTTAGTGCTACGAAATATGTGATGTTTGCGTGGTAATGATTAGGTAATGATGCTTGGTAATGTCTAGGTAATGATGCTCACGTGGTAGTGTCTAGGTAATGATGCTCACGTGGTAATGGCTAGGTAATGACGCTTACGTGGTAACATCTAGGTAATGATGCTTAGGTAATGATACACGGTAACGTTTAGATAATGATGCTTACGTGATAATGTTTGTATGGTGATGCTTACTTGGAAACGCTTTACATGATGTTTGCCGCTAATGGTTACATGATGATGCGTACATGAAGTTTATACGGTGATGCTTACTTGGAAATGTTTACATGATGCTGCATGCTAATTGTTATATGATGATGCGTACATGATGTTTATATGGTGATGCTTACATGATAATGGTTTTATGTTGATGGCCATGATGATGGGACAAGGTGAGCAATAAAACTACCTTGTTAATGATGACAATGATGATTCTTGTTAATGACAATGGATATGTGCATTTGCATCATGGCAAGAATGCATGAGCCAGGTCGGTGAGAAAGTCATGTAACTAATCCGGTAAGGTCGGTGAGAAAGTTGCATGACTAATCCGGTGTGCTCTAGATAAAGTCTTACATCTGTAGGGACTGGATAAGTCCGACAATGTAAGGACCCCATCCTAACGAAGATGGGGGAAGAGTGTTTCATCGACGGGTGAACACTCCGCGATACCCAGATTACCGATGAGATGCATATGAGCATGAGCATGATGATGCATTCGCATACATGGGCAATGCAATGAGCAAATGAGCATGTGGAATGGTGGTGCATTGCACTAAAGAGAAGTTATGATGGAAATAATGAACTGGATGTGTTTATGTTTGTGTGGCAGTGATTATCGTCTCTATTATGTGCTTGCTGAGTCTTCGGACTCACTCTTGCTTGTTAATGTTTTTGTTTTAGGTGATCGTTGCAAGTGACATGCTTCGGGAATGGAGAATAGATCATCCACGTCACATGTAGTTTCTAATGCAACTCTTTCTCCTTAGATAACCCATCTTTTGTTGTAATATGTTTAATTGTTAACTTAGTCACAGAGAATCAGATTATGTTATGTATGGTGGTAGCATTAGGACCCTGTGGCGGTCGGGTGTTACAGTGTGATCTTCGGGGAGCATCTGCAGCCTCGTCTCTAGGAGAGTTATTGCTACCTGAGGGTAGGACGAAGACCTCCAGTTGATGATCTCCACTTGCGCTAGATGCCTCCTCGCTTGAGGAGTCGTCTAATGACACCATCTGGCGACTTGGAGTAAACCCCTCTAGGAAGGGGAATTCCGGGTTATAACCGTCTCTGTCGGCGAGCGAGTCTTGCGTTGGGATGGTCTAATTCGTAGGAAGAGCATGTTCGATCGCATTCTTGGCTAGGCTAGCTAGAGAGAGAGAATCACCAGATGTTGATGAAGATCCGGAATTACGACTTCTAGGAGTTGTCGCGCCAGGTCGGACTTGGACATTTAGAGAGGGAACCCTCACCGTGTCGCGAGTGTGCCTTGGGACAGCCCTCATTGTGGTCGAATTGACCCTTGTCCTCTGAGGAAGCTGGTTCCCCATCTGGACGTATAGTTGTGGGGGATAAGGATCCCTCCTCAACTCCATCGATGGTAAGGTCTTCTAGAGAAAGATCTCCGGAGGCGACATCACCATCGGATGATGCATCGCTCGGCTTATAGTCAAAACCGGCATCCATGTCGATATCTGCATAATCGGCCAAGTCGAACCAGTTCTCCTCGTTCCACTCTCCTACCATGAGAGCATGAGAATCGGAAAGACAAAGGAAAGCTGATGACTCAAAGATCCTCACAGACGGCGCCAACTGTCGGTGTTTTAGAATCGAACTTACGTAAAGATTGTTTGATTCGGGGGTTCCTCTAGGCTCAAAATCACACAGAGATGGAGACACGGAGATTTTTATACAGGTTCGGGCCTTCTCCTGGGAGAATAACAACCCTATTCCTGTGTGTATGTATTTAGTATACTGGATTACAAGATGGAATCAAAGACTAAAGTATTGTCCTTCTAATCTTCTTTTTTGCCTCTCCCCCTCTTCCTGATGATCCTTGCCTTTTATACTGTCCCCGGGGTGCGTCGTTGGATCTTCGGTATAAAGGTCACGTTAATGCACCAGATCGTGGAGCTGTTACCGGAGATTATTATGGGAGTTGTAACGTTCCAACGTTGCCAGACAATTATCACCATAACAGGGAGTTAAGTCGTGTTGTTATTCCAGAGAATAACAGCGTAATTGATTGCTCATATCCTTGGATACGGTACATGAGATTCCCTGATCGACTAGGCCCACATGTCTATGAGTTTTGTCGACTGAGGACTAGTCGTAGAAGAGCTTACGACCAGGTGGTGGTCGTAGGAGAGCCTACAACCACAGATCGATCGTAGTAGAGCTTACGATTACGGGATAGTTGTAGAAGGGCTTATGACTATAGGGTAGTCATAGGAAGACCCACGACTACAGGGTGGTCGTAGGGGAACTTACGACTTCCAGTTTCTCCCTTATGAATATTAAGGGGTATACTCAAGAGTTATATGACGTCATTATTATCCATAATATGAATTATAGATATATAATAAAATAAGGATTGCTATATCCTCGTCAACCCGTTTGTGTGTGGGCTTAACGGACGTCCGATAAGATTTTCTCTCTTAACTATCCTTCACTATAAAAGGAAGGGGTGTAGAATTTGCACCTGTAGAACCCTTCTAAGTATAAACCCTAATTTGTGATTTAGGAAAAGTGAAAATAGAGGAGGCTAGGGTTTGAAGGAGATGGATTGATTAAGTACTCGAGTGTTAAGCTTTTGTCATGCATGGTGGAGTGGTTGTGAACCAACAATCTCTTGAATAAATCCAAGCAAAATTTCCTCTAAGATGAATTCTCTCTTGTTCTTGCTCTCTCTTTGATGTCTTTTGGGATTTTGTGTATTCCTTTGGTTTCCTTGGGTCTTTTGCTGCAATCTAGCTTATTAGGACGTGTGGAAATCCATCTAGGCTCATCTTGACCGTCATCGACCCACAAACAAGTTTTTGGATCAAAGTTCGATTTTCCTCAATTCTTGTGCCCTTTTTATACCATCCAAGAAATTCGTGGAACCTTGATCTCGATCACTCTAGTTGTCGATTGCAATATGTTCGTGACCTTCTTAATGAGCTATGGTTGAAATATCAGGGGATTTGGATCGTGGAATTGGAAATTAGGTCATTTTGTGATCAGTTCGGGCTGCAACCTCTATAGTCGCACGGTCAGACCGGCCAGCTAGGCTGTTAGACCGGTCGTGAGGGTTTTTGTCTCGGGGATTTTCTATTTCAACACAAGACTTTCGATGTGCTTGTTCTCTAATCTTCATAGCTTCTATAGCTACTGAGGTGAAGAAGAAGTTGAATATTACTAAGGTCAAAGACGAATATATGCCCCTATTCAACCCCTCTGGTCGTAGTTCCGGTCCAACGTTAACTCTTACCAGCGTTTCTCGTATTTCATTGTCCTAGTCTTTTGTGCCGTAGATTCAGATGGACGATCGTAATCAGGGGGTGCCTAATTCAACTCCAATCTAGCTACTTTCTGTGTACGCTATTTGTCATCTGAATCACTTTCGGACGGATACAGAAACTTGAGTTAATAGCCGCATGAGCACCAAACTACATAGGTGTCCCCTCTTTGAGGACAACAGCAGCATGCCAGATTGCCAGCAAACAGAAATGGACATGCGTTTCGTTAAAGATTATATATATGTCATGGCCTGGAACTTTCTTTATTAATTAAACTTTTTTTATTTTTTATTTTGAAGTTAACATCTAACGGACTTTATTTCTAATTTTGACCTCTTAATCACCCCACCACTCATGACGTGACAAAATAATATTGTCACGCCATAGGATAAGTCCCCAAAATATCACTTTTGGTTACGTCAGCACCCGTGACGTGATCAAACCACACTGTCGCACCATAGGTGGTGGCGTGACAAGAGCTCTCCCGGATATGAGCTAGCGTGATAGTGCTATTTTGTCACGCCATAGGTGGTGGCGTGACCAAAAGGATCAGAATTGAAAATAAAGTTCGCCGGAGATTAACTTGAAAATAAAATTAAAAAAGATTAATTAATAATAAAAAATTCCATGGCCTGCCCGATACTACCTGATGTGTAATTAACTACGATGCACGTAGTTCATTAATTGGGGATTTGCATGTCCCTCCCACTACATCTTCAACCGTGGTCATCTCATCCGCCTCTTAGCTATTAGGCTGCTTCCAGTACTCCACTTTGGCTAGTATCATAAGTTTGCCATGTAGGCAAAATGATGATGTGGCACCATAGTTAATGCAGAGAGATGGTACTCTAGTATCTAATCTGGATACCGGTTCGGTCTCGAAATCCAACGCATAAAATTTATTGTGATCGATCCCGTGCGGTGCTCAAATAGGCCACAAATAGGCCACAATGCTTTAGTACATGCCACAAATAAGCCACAATGCTCAAATACTAGTAAAAATTATGTATGTAATTAAATAAAACAGCCTAAGATACTACACCGTAAGAAACCATGCATTGGGAAGATAGTATCCTAACACTCCTCATGCACTAAAGAAACTGCACTAAGATATTGTCCATTGGGAGCAGCCTTATGTCACTTAAAAATCTAGTCAGCGGAGAGAGGATGTGAAGAGAGAATGTGTCATTTTTTATATAAGAGACAGATTAGGCACGTAAACTATCACAAATGGTGAGTGTGTAAGGATATGTACAACAGTTTGTCTCTTAAGGTTGTTTCTAAAGGCTCCAACTCATCTACAGACAACCTTAGAGACAACATCTTCAATAATTTATCTATAAAATTATTCATTTTCAACACAACCTCTCTCCTTACACACACTATTTGCGATGGTTTGCGTACCTAGCTTGTGTCTTGTATAAAAGATGACACATTCTCTTTTTTCACATCATCTCTCCTCTAACTAGATTTTTGAGTGACATGTCAGCTAAGAAACGGCTAAGGTGACCACCGTTGAAGATGCATATGAACGAACTGGTTGACGACATGAAAACTGACATGTCAGCATGTTGTTAGGGTATCTCCAATAGTGTATTTATTGTCGTCTCTTAGCTATGTCACGTCAACAAAATTCTACGTAGAGGAGAGAGGAGGAGGAAAGAGAGCACATGTCGTCTCTTTCTGAAAAGACCGTCGTGCACACAAAACAAGACATGATACATTAATCTACTCTAGTTAACATATAGACCCGTTTCAAAAGAAAATTATAAAATATAGATGTTAGAGAGTGTACTAGAGACTATCTATTAGAGATTTAGTCTCTAAAAATAATATAACATATGTTAAAGAAAATATTATCTCTAACTACTGGAGATGATGCTAGTGTGCATTGCACGCCTCAATCCTCGTGGACCACTACAGATGTAGCCAGATTATTAAAGTCGACTCTACGCAGCAACTACGCTCCAAAAGGGCATCCCAATTAGCAGTTTGACAATGAATCAGAGAAGCTAAAGCTAGGCAGAGTATATATTCCAACAAATAATAGAAGAAATGACCGTTGTGGTGTTGTGGACCTCCGTCGGTAGATCAGAATGTGCATGGCAAAGAGGCTCTCAATGACCTCTTTTGTCTAGAGAAGATTGAGAATATATATGTATATAACGTTCATTATCGAATAACATGCAGATTGGTGCAAAAGTAACTGCAAGTCTTCAAGGAAACAGAATGAAACTTAATGGTGAAGTTGATACAGAAGTAACCTGCTACAAGATCCTTTCTGCTAATACGTAGAGAAACTTGCAACTCATCGCCGGCCATCTCCAAGGAATGTACAGGCCAACTCCATATTGTCAAATAAAGAAAATTAAAGCATATTTTTAGTAAAGCAACTAAGCAAGAGATTGATTCGTGCTTCCGACGAACAATATTTACAAAGCAACCATCTTGAAAATCAAAATACAAAGACATGGAGCATCTAGAACAAGAACCATAAAATCCAAGCAGATTCTAACGCAAAATGAGGAACATTGTGATAATCAGGCATACAGAGATTTCCTGAAACAAGATAGCCTTTTTGCTTGAGAAATAAGTACACTCAGAATGAACACATGCATGGCCTGAAATATTCTGAAGGATGAAGGTTGTCAAATACGTCTGCACAACCATCCTGAAAGATCTCATGACCAAAATTACTCAGTCCATACAGATCATGCATGTACTACTCCACTTGATTATGGAGCACGCATAGCTGAAGAAACCCATAGTTCATAAAGCTCATTACATACGGAGGTGATCAACAATTCGAAAGGGGAAAAGCCAATTGGAAAGGGAGAAAAGACAGCTCTAGTTAGCTCAAATCATTCAAACATTCAGCAAAAAAAAAACTTGTCTCATAACACGAACACTGACGGACTTACCAAGCACGCTGTAATAGGTTATCGGGGGAGTTTCTGAATGAAGAATACATGAGTGATATTGGTCCGGCTCACCTCTCGCTTGGCGATCTCCTCAAGAAGGACATGAGCCGAAACAACATCACACCATGTCGTCTTATTCTCTCTCTTCTTCCCATCCGGCAACATATGCATATGCCTACTAGGCTACTACCGGTCGTACTTCTTCTGTGGAAGCCCTTGTATACATAGCCCTCTAAAGCTGCCCTGTAAATGACTAAGCAAGCAAATGAGGCCCTTAAATAGGGGACAAGGTTCCATGGACAGCCTATATATACCAGCACCCCTTGCCAATATAATATTATGGTAAAAAAAAATCAGCTAGCTCCTGGATATGCCCAAGGACCGAGAGAAGCAAATGCTAATCAACATCGCTGCGATCGCACTGCGAATTTTCTTTACGTTGGTATTGGCATTCTTTTATCCACTGTGATATTAGCCCTGCTTTGTAGCCGCCCCAACAAGTTGGCAAACTAACTTGGGTTCATTTGGAGAATTGGAGTCTGTTAAGAATATATTATCTATCCCTGAACATGAACAATGAACATTGTTCTGAAAGAAATGCACTTGAAGAACTCCTAGTTCCATCAAGTTCTAACTTGAACATGCACACCCAATTGAAGAGCTCCAGATAAACAGTTCTGTAAAGTGTGAGCACGATTGGAGCGTAAGAAAAAAAATCCGCTGCTTAGTGGAGAATTGGAGATATATACAACGTGCCACGTTAGTACGTTACAACGAAACACGTAAATTCAGCGAGAATTTACGGAGGAAGTAGTTTTAGTGCCTCGTTTCTCTCTCTCGAATTGTGGTGCCAAGCCGGCCAGTTCATCAGCAATCAGAACACATGATTAACAAAACAAAATCCATCGCAAGATTCGCATATTTTTCCATAAAGCCAGTCAAATGAATCAAATAAATGCATAGTCCTCACATGCCTACAGTTCGCTGCCATTTCCCATTAGGCACCTAATCTATATATTTCTAATTGTACAATCTAATATGCAAAATAAATTCTCTTTGCATTTGAATTTTGTTTAATTGTGCGTCCTCGCCAGCCAGGCAAGAAATTTCTTGGCATTTGGTTTGTTCTCGCCAGCCAGGCATGACGTTTTCTTTGCATTCGCCAGCGCTAATAGGCAGCTTTATATCCTCATATTTTGCAAGTATAGATCTGTTCGCAAACACGGTTTAAATAAATACAACAATACAAAATTTTGTTAAGAGGTACATACAAAAACAAAACTAGCTTTGTATGTGCTGTTTTAAAACACGTCCATTAAATAATTGGTGAGAACTTATAGGCATTGGTTTGCTTGTTTTCAGAATGCGAGAACAATCAGCTAGTATAGTTTTTTTTAAGCTCATAGGTCACAAGACTCACAACCCATGTGTCACAGGCTACCAGCCTCGTGCTTGTTTGTTGGACTCTTGTGATCCTTTGCGTTAGAGGCCTTCCACAAACATTTAAAAAATATTAATTTGATTAAATTATGGTCTAACGGCTATTTTGCAGCAACAGGGTAGACATCTCAAGCTCAAAACTTTAACTTACATTCAAAAGAACCAAATAGCTTCCACAGGAAAATTTGAGTGTGGTCGTAACCCTAACATGATCTTCAAAGTTCCATTCATTTCTTCTGATACACCTTCTGATGAAAAATTAAGTAAGATTGAGTACACAATGTACTCAGCAAGGCACATGGGAAAGTTATTTAACTCCATGCCAGGATTTCAATTGATTATTGAGGGTTTACCATATCAAGTATGTATTGAGAGGCCGGAAGAGATTTTTCTCTTCCATTATCTAAAAAAAGAGAGTATGTATTGATATATCATTTGAGTTAAAGCAGTTTGTTTTTAAAACAGTAAAACCATACTAATATAACATTAGGGGTTTATTCAACAATTGTAATTATCATCTTAACATCTCAAAATATCTACTTATGCCTCATATATTGGAATCACACATGAGCACAGCTCCATTAACCGGAAGCACATTATATCCGAATACCATTAATTATACTCTACAGAGTTTTCCATCTTTACGCACAAGATACCTCAAACTCATAATGTCGTGCAATATACACACAACATGATAGCGTGCGACTGAGTTGAGATAACAAAACATTTGCACTGTTCAACCTTTCTAGCCTCTACCCGTTAAGTCCTTAGACAATACAGCCATCGGGAAACCACCGTCCAATAGTGGAGATCACGGTCTGATGCTGACTGTACCTACCGTTGTGTAGACCAGCTAGTGTCCCTCCGGGCCCACTCCTGTCCCACCCCCATTCGTGTCTGCTCTATCCACAAGAGCAGATAACATTCTATAGATATTCAATCGGAAGAGCAGTGTACTAAGTCATGTTGAATATACCAAACCCGTGGTTGAGCGAGTTCTGTGTCTGTTATTTGGCACAAGATTCTTGTTCTTACCTATCTCCAATGGGGAGATGGACTCTTAACCAACTCGAGGTTGTCCACCTTCGTAGTTCCACCTTAGTCTCACTTTTATCAAGTTTATTTGGGTTGTCCAACCTCCTGATCTAAACCCTCAACTCTCAACCAAAACCATTAGCGAGTAGCCAATCATTTTTATTAGTGTTTTCTGAAAATATTGTGTAACAATGCCGAATCATTAAATAACATCATATTGTATTTTACTTGTCAATGTGAATATGGCCTACAAGAGAATAGGTGGGTTGTATGTGGGGTGTTATGAACTAACTAATTATCTTAACATTCTAAAGTATTCTTTCATTAAAGAAGTAATTGGCATAAATATTGTAAATGAAAGTAATAATAGTGATAGTAATTGTAATGTGGGCTCAATATGATAAAAAAAATAATGCAACTTGCCACTTTATTTGTAGTCCTTGACTGGACTTACTTCTCCTGCATCTTGATCAACTCCTTTTGTAGCTTGATCAACAAATTCGGATTCTAGTATGGAAGAAAATCAAATAAATAAGTCCGTACTCAACAAGGAGTGAGCTGAGAACAAAATGAAATGAAGAAATTCAAAAAGAATTGAAACGATAGGTGGTAGGGTGGTTGGGATTTTTTTTGGTTCTTGGTTAGGTCGAATGGAGTTGAAAATAAGTTTCATGTGCTCAAAATGGTTTAAATGGGTATATTATGTCTTATTGGGTTTGGGATAACAGTGATGGGTTCGGGCGCATAGTAATGGGTTCGCACTATTTGCTATCTGGTTTGGGTTGAATAGTAACAGGTCTGGTAAATAGTGTTGGGTCGGGTTTAGTGAATAGTAACTGGTTTGGGTTAGGTGTTAATGGGCTGCACAACGTTGGGCTTTTCGGGTGGGATTTTAATAGTAGCAGGTCGTATAGTGCAGCACAGTGTTGGGCTGGGCCCAACACTTGGCTAGGTCGCCTAAAGGCCAACTGGCTAGGCTTTCGGCCCAGCTCGAGCCGCGCAGCCCAAGAGTCGAGAGCATGCTCCCGCGGTCCCGAGTTGAGGATGACAGCGCTAGCGAGGTTCGCGGTGGCTTCGACGATGGGCAGCGGCACTGGATGGTTCGGCAAGCTTCTCCTCGAGTCGCACAACCCATTTTTGGGCTTTGCGCGGGCGAAGGTGGCTCGGAGGTGGGTCGGCGGCAATGGTGGCGCACGACCGAAGTAGGGGACGACGTCGGCAATGCTCCGACCAAATTGGATGGAGTTTGATCATCAGTGGGCGGAGGGCTTGGGGGTGAACCAAGGTGGCTTGGTGACGGTGATAGTGGGCGGCGCGGCAGTGGGACTCGGCGTCGGCAAATTGGCGACGGGGATGGGGTGAGTGGTGGTAGGGAATAGCTTAGGGAGGTCAAGGCGGTGCTGGTGATGGGGTTTAGGGGTAGGGGACTTGAGGGTGGCGGCAGATTGAAGTTGAACTGACCGGGGAAGAAGATGGGGGTAGTGACGATTTGAGAGGATTGGCCGGGCTTAGGGAAGAAAGGATGTGGTGATGGTGTTGGTTTGAGGTCATGGATGTAGATGATGCGGCGGGGCTGAGATTTTATAGCCGATGGAGGCGGTGGCGCCAGTGTGCGGGCCGGTGTGACCACGATGCGTGGCGACGAGGTGGACGGAG
The DNA here is from genome assembly GCA_036346405.1 of Phyllostachys edulis. Lineage (NCBI taxonomy): Eukaryota > Viridiplantae > Streptophyta > Magnoliopsida > Poales > Poaceae > Phyllostachys > Phyllostachys edulis. Next base: position 90,349,752 of record CM070562.1, on the reverse strand, counting down.
GAGTAGGCTTGGCACTACGCGGGGTGAGCTGGTGGCGGAGTGGCATCGCAGGAGAGACGAGGTCTCACTGGTGCGGACGCGCGAGCTGGCAAGGGCGGCGATGACGTTCGCGGGGTGTCGAGTAGGTGGCGTTGGCGGCGCAAGGCATGGCGTGGGCGAAGGGCCGAGGCCGAGCGGTGCTGGCATGACCATTTAGTGGTGCGGGCGAGGTGGCGAGGTCCTGGCGCAAGCTTGGCATGCTAGGGCGGTGCGAGGATGAAGCGGTGCGTGGCACGATGATTGGCGGCACGATGCACGAGCGTGAGGAACAGGGTGGCGGCGGTTTTCTCATAAGCACCTTCGTGCTAGAAAAAGCGCAAAGACGAAAAAGGAAGGTGTGAAGGCGCAAAAGCGAGAAGACTATCTGAATTAGGTAAACACTCAAATTTGAACCAAATTCAAACAAACTCCAATTTTTGAAATTTTTGGGGGCGTCACGATACCCTTTTTATCTGCTGTCATACCTTTTTTTAAGGCTGACGTGTGGTTTGTTTGCGAAATGTAAGGTAACTCCTATATCCTCGCAACAGCCATCGGACCGAGGTAGGAAACCAACCAAACAGCGGCCTAATCTCAGCCCAGCCTACCAGGGCCACTACCCAGTACCCACCCATGGTGAGGAGGGCCTTACCGCCAACGGAAAGCGCACCATACGGAAAAACGTCCATTGGGCCGCAGCAGAGAGCCGAAGGGCGCACTCGCCGTTTCCTACTGTCTTTCCAGTTCGCGCCTCGCACGGCTGCAGCCCTCGTTTTCTTTCTCAACACGGCGAAGGCCGAGACCACCGCTCGCCCTCGCCTGCCTCCACCTCTTAAGCCCCGAAACCCCCCAGGACGGCGGGAACCAATCGAATCGACCCGACCCCGACAGGCCTACACGCCCGCGTCTCGATCTCTCGCTCGGATCAGTCAGCCATGTCCCGCGCCGTCCCCGTCGAGGACCTCCCGGCGGACGGCCGCCGCCACTACTCTCTGCACCAGCCCGAGGGCCTCAACCTCCCCTCCTCGTACCGCGCGCTCTACGACCTGCCCACCTCGCCCGAGTTCCTCTTTCATGAGGAGGCGCGCCAGAAGACCCACTCCTGGGACGAGAACCTCACCTTCTACACCGGCATGGGCTACCTCACGGGGGCCGCAGTTGGTGGGGTCGCGGGTCTCTGCCGCGCGGCCAGGGAGGCCGAGCGCGGCGAGTCGGCCAAGTTGCGCGTCAACCGCGCCCTCAACCAGTGCGGCGCCGTGGGCCGTGCCTACAGCATCCGCCTCGGCGTGATCGCGATGCTCTTCGCCGGCACGGAGAGCGCCGTCCGCGCGTACCGCCGCGACGACGACTGGGTCAACACCGTCGCCTCTGGGGCCGGCACCGGCGCTCTCTACCGCGTGGCGTCCGGGCCGCGGGTGCCCATCGTCGCCGGCATCCTCGGGGGTGTCCTAGCCGGGGCCGCCGTCGTGGGGAAGGCGGTGTTCGAGAGATACGCGCCGAATCTTGCCTATAAATTGGAATATTTGCGTTGAAAACGTTTTCAGATTGGATTTAGCGTAGTGCTTAGGCAACTTTTTATTCGTAATTAGGAGTTCTCTGTTCTAAATTCCGAGTTTAATTGTTGATGCCCGGGGTGCCAATCCGTCGAAGAATCTGATTGATCTTTTTTCATTGTTCGTCGTTGTGTCCCGCAAATTAATGAACAAATTAAGCTGATGCCTTTGTTGAAAATTCGGTCTATTGGTTATATATCACGCAACTGATGTTACAACATGCTTTCGTTACTTCTTTGGATCCCTACTTCTTCTGATATGGATGTGCAGTGTGCATCCTCTTTCTTAATTTGTTCAGTGTTTAAAAGTGAACTCGATCTTGGAATTGTTGGCATCTGACGATTTGATCCGAGATCGTCAATGTATAATTGAGCATGTCTTTGTGAGGAGATAATAGACATCGTAATCTGCGCCTGTCATACAACTTCTGAAAAGTGCAGAAGGAATCTGATCATATACCTCGACTTTATCTCTTAGGTCGTTGATTTGCTTCCTGAAGATTACACCTTGATACGCAGATTGCAAAAGCCATCAGCACAGCTTACTAGTGCTTCACCAAAAAAGTATTGTAATCCGTAAAGATGATTTATCATTAGGAACTGCCAAAGCGATGTCTAAACTGTAAACCGCTATCTTTGATAAGAGCCTAGCAAAGTTTTTTTGACTTCATTTTTTTTGGACGTAAAAGAGCCTAGCAAAGTAGCAAATCAAGTCTGAAATGTTGCTCTTACTGGTATTAGGTCTTAATCATAACATCAACCTAGGAAGAACAAGAAAATTCGACGCGTGCGTTGAAAATATGTCTTGAAACATCATTCTGAAAAGAACCAGTACCAATGCTCATGTAAAACACAAAAATACGCCTCCTGACTCGGTACGCAGAAAGTCTGAAAGCAGGAACTAGAATTCTTAAAGTAAATGTTACTAATTGCCTTTACTCTCAGTTTACGGACAATAGAACTACGTCTTCAAAGCCAGTTTACGTGTATTATGTAGTGCGTCTCCAAACCACAACCCTCCTCCCAGAGTCCGAGAGTCCCAGTGCCCTTCGACCCGAGAGACCAACCACTGGGCGCTTCCCAATGGCGGCGCCGGAGCCGGATACCAAGCAAGAGATCGTAACCCCAGAATCGTCCCGCGAGCCTCCGCCGGAGTCAGAAGCTGACGCTGCCGGCGGCGGCGGCGGCCGGCCGCTGCAGCCGTGGGAGCAGCACGCGGCGGTGATCAACCTCCCGCGCTACGACTACCGCGCGTCGGGCTCCCTCCTCCTCCGCTCCCACTCCGGCTTCCTCATCACCTGCCCCATCAGTGCGTGCCCTTTTCTATGCTAGAGTTTCTTGCTCTATTTTAGCAGGTTTAGTTCTTTGGAAGGATGCCTAGGGAAAAACTAGAAACTTTTGGTGGTGGATTTGTTCGTGGATTCATATGCGAGTTCATTTCCTGTGACACAGCAAGTACTAGCATTTATCTGTGGACAATTGAGGCGCAAAACTAGCTTCCATTTTGTTAGCGTTTGTGTATGAGTTTTGAGCCTGTAACGAGTAGTGTGATTCCTATGGGAAATCTGCGAGTACTGTTATAGCATGCCAAATTGTTGCATCATGAAATTAAACGAAATTTGACATATTTTGTATTAACATTTCCAGATTGCACTAGTATCACTATCACCTAAACTGCTATGAGTCGATGAAGCGTGAGATTAGTGAGCATACGTCAGTCAATTAGTATTCTCATGATTTCAGGAATGAGTATATCATTGCCTAGAGTGCACAATGTAATGATCCAAAACGCCCTGTAGTTGTAGCGACTGCTAGGTCAAAAATAAATATCACCATCAGCAAAGTAATTTTTAGTTGGTGGATCAGCTGCCGCTGTTATATGATGAACTCAGTTCTTTACAGCTGGTTGTTGCGGTGTAATATACAAGAAAGAGCAACAAAGATAGATGGATAGGAAAAATAATAATAAAATAAAAATTGATGATGTATGATCTGCTGTATGTGATTTGTAGTATGTAAGGAATTATTAATCCGGAGGCAACCGTTCCAGTATGCCCGCCACTGTAATTTTGGTGGTTTTGGTTTAATGAAATGTTGAGTTCAGGTGGGCTCCTTGCTCACCGTTGTTGCCTCATTTTTTTTAACCAAAAACATAGCTAAACTGCACCTTAATGGTAGGTACTTTCACTTATACACTTAATTGCTATCCACTATTGTGAAAACTTGATGTGATTGTCATCTTCTTACAGAACGTGAGAAAAGTGCAACCAAGGAAGCCATTTCCATTCTTGAAGAGGTCATCAGTCTTGCTCCTTATTCTTTCATATTCTTCTGCAATGGATAATTCAATTTCAGTTATCTTCATGATGCTGCACTTGCATTTGTATGACATTTCATTCATCATTTGGTGCATGCCTCTCATCCTGTGACCTTATATTTTCCCACCTGATATGTAATTAATAGTTCAATCCTTCCTGTGCATTCGTTTTTCTCCTGGTACACACTTCGAGAATTCAAGCCTTTTCCACAAGTTACTTTTGAGTTACGCCACTTAGCTTTTCATCCAGTTGTTTTTTGAGTTTTGACCAAGTTATAGAATATCATCAGAATAGCTTGCAAGCATCAGTGCAAATTTAAGTTATATTCATTTTTTATTGTGGTGGGCTATTTATAGTTTGTTTTGCAACTTCAGCTTCCTTGCACTCTATGTTGAAATATGCTTTCATGAAAGCATTGTTATTGTTTTTTCTTCAGTACATTGGTCATGCAAATAGCCATAGTTCTGAAAAGCCAGAACCATGTGATATGAAAGTTGCAGCAAAGAAAAGAAAAGTATGTTCTGAGATATCAGAAATCGAAAATTCAGGAGATGCGGTAACAAGTGGGAAGCACAATGCTTCAGAATCAACTGGTTAGTATAAATTATATTTTATAACTTTTTAGCCATATTAGGTCTAGAGGTGCTATTGTGAATGGTTCAATCACCTGTGTGTTTCTGATCTTGTGCATTTTGTGGCACCATTATAGGCAGCATTGCAGAAGATTTGAGTTCACCGCACTTCAATACAAGTGAAAATGTTGACAGGACTTCAAATCTCTCACTGATTAAGCTATCGAGAAGCGGCCTGCTTTTCTTTTCATTCGCTAGCGGAGGCCTTCATGTTGTTCAGATGCTTACCGAAATGTTTTATTCACTGAGATCTGGGAAGCTTAAATCTCCGCAGTAAGTTTTCAACTTCTGCTATTAGAAGTTGAGTTATCACTTATTAACTTGGCCGTATGACTTATTATCGTATTCAAGTGTTAGGAATGAATCACTGTGCCCATACACTCAACATTTTTCTAGACTGTCTGGAACTGTTAAAGATTCTAGCTTATGACAATTCTTCTAAGCATTTTCTTGACATGATTGTCACCTTGATTCTGTTTTCAACCTCAATCATTGTTGATTTAGATCCTATTTAGTAATTCTGCGCATCATGTTCTCGCTTGTTTGCTTCTTTTTGATCATTCGCTGAATGATACATAGTGTAGACCAGAGTATTAAAAAAGCAGAAGACGATGGTGATTTGGGGCTAAATGTACCACCTTTTCTATGGCTAGATTTGCATCATGGCAATTTTATTTATGCAACTTGTGTTACCACTCTTTTATTCAAGAAGTGGGTGCAGGACTGTGTCTTTCTTTCTTCCAACCAATCCATATGTCATACAGTGAAGCAGATGGCCCTAGGCCAATTGATATAGTTAAGCTCTAGTGGCAATAGAGAAGTTCAGTGTTTCATTCAGAATTGAACTAATGTTCCCGAATAGTCTTGTCCTGAGAACATAAGTTTACACATTTTCTAAATTATGAAACTTTGAATGGACAGATGGTGTCACCGCATATTCCCTATTCAGGAAACTTGTGTTCTATCAGAAACAGAACTGCATGCCACTGTGTCAAAGTTATTCCTTGACTTCTTACAGAGTAAGAAAGACCAAGATGAGCCGATCAAGGTTGATAAGATTGCACTACCTATATCGTTTTACTGTTTAGATTAATTTGTTAATGAAGTTTAATTCATTCAATTTTTTGTTACAATTTTCCTATCCAGCATATCTTTACTATTGCAGGTCTCATATACTGTTTGCATGTTCTGTTTTAAAATTGCCTCCTGTATTGGTTTAGTTATCTAATATGATAATATTATGCACAAGCAACGATTGTTTTATTACCCATTTCCATCATCCTTCATTATTACCCATCAAAATAACTGCATCCTTTAGACTGATTATAATTGCATTTATTTTGAATAATGGCATTAGATTTAGTATTGGCAACAGTATCTCATGGAAATGTATTGATTACATTATACTATTCATATGTCATACTGAGTTGAGTATAAATTTTAACCTATGATAAAGTTCGCAGTTGGGTATAATAGAAGAGGCATTGATGATAGAGAGATGAAGGCGCAGAAGAATGACAATGAAGGCTCAAATCAACAAGCTTTGATGGACAGGGAACAATGTTTCAAGGTCGTTGCTGCTGCTGTCAAATCAGTTGCTGAGAACTCAGTTGTGGATCTCAGGTCTCCCGAGGTAACCTTGAACAAGTCAACAAACCCGCAGTAATTTGTTACAGTTTAGCAAAGTTACTGGTCAAACGGTAGGATTCAAAGCGCCATGATCTAAAGACTCCAAATTGGAAAACAACAAAGTTTTTAATGCTGACTAGTGGAACTAAGGTCTTATTTTCCATTCCATCATGATGACAACTCACATAAGTTTGGTCAGGTATTGACATCTGACATACTGCAATTTCAGCACGATTACTTTTGGATGCAGCATATGTGTCAGGCGACCATTTCACTAGTGATCTAATGTTGTTTATCAAGGTTACCATCATGAAGAAATTGCACATAATGTTATGATCCACTGTGAAGTTTAAGCTTGTATACCTATATGTGGCACATCTTATTTTGCTTTGAAATGTGGAGGAAAACTAGGGGCATGTTTGGTTCGTTGTCACAATGTACCACAACTCACTTAGGCACATTTGACTTTCTTAGCTTTATGTTTGGTTTGATGCCACACTTTTGGCATGCCACAAAAATTTAGTTTAGTGCCCTACTTGTCATAGACACAATTCTTTGACATAGTGTGTCACAATTATGGGCAACGATTTTTGAGCCACAAAATCTGTGGCATGGCACATTTTGGCACACTATGACTTGCAAGTTGCAACCAAACATGTCCTAGACTTTCAAATAATTTGCGCACTATGTCAAGTTGAATGTCCTTCTATATTTTATCTGTTCTTTCTCTTTAAAACACAGAGAACTAGACTTTCAGATAATCTACGCAGTCAGTTGAATACTCGACTATATTTAAGATTTATGCTCTTCTACTTTAAAATTTAGAGAAAAACTGGACTTATAGATAATTTGCGGACTATGCTAAGTTGAAAATTAGTTTCCAGTGTTGTTCATTTATCTTACGTGCTCTTTTGTACAGTAAACGATATGTTCCTAATGTACAGGTGGCAGTACTAGTGGAGATGCTCCCCCTTTGTGGGATAACCCTTGGATCTTCGGTGGTTGGGGTGTCCGTTCTCCCAGCTGAACTCATCTCGACTAAGCCTCGTCTTTGTGTCAAGGCTTTGGTGTCTGATACAAAAGCAACAAAGAAGTGAAACACCCCTGTGGTTGCTATCATTCAGAGTACCTGTAACGGCATACGGAAGATACAATTTGTTCAGCGTGCTCACTTCAACCATGCTGCAGCTTGAGGCTTGAGCCTTCAATGGTCGAGAGGATTTTAACAAACAAAGAACGCTTCTATGCTGTCTTACTCCTATATCATCCGTAGCACCCACCAACAGCTTTTGGTAGGTCAATTTGTAAGCTGCAGAGTTCGCCCAGTTCTTGGAGGTTAGCTTCTTGTCGTTTTTTTAGCGTGCTGCAATGTCAAAACCAAGAGGTTGCTGGATATGATGGTGTTCAACTGTTCTCTGAACTTTATTTATTATGGCTAGTTCAGTCGCCAAGCATGCATGTTGCTGAAGAAACAGCCTCTGCGATGGCTTTTGTTTCGTCCACCGTACTTTTTCCCTGCAATCTACTGTGCTGCTCATCATGGTAATAATTCGTACTTGAGATGAGTTGCTGGCAGCTTGAAGCTTTTGGGGAAGTGGTAAATGGTTTTGATTTTGACAAAAGATGATTCCATTCGCAGCACCAAAGGCAAACACAGAAACTGACGTGCTATATTCCTAACTACCTTTTCAGAACATTTCTTTTTGGGTCTAGGGGCAGCGAGGGATTTGCCAGTCTTTTAACCAGCAAATCGGTGGTCTATGTGACAAGTTTGCCGCTCTTAGGCTTTTAAGAAACACTCTCGAACAGACAACACACGCACGCACATGAACTGACTGATGTTTTAATCATTCTGTTGTGTTCTTTCTTCTAGCAGAGGGAGAGAAAGAGAAGGACATGGTAACACTGCAGCGTAGAGCCATGACCATGAGCGCCTTGCTCGTAAATACAGGCCTGAAATTAAGCATCTCTCTACTGTTTGATGATCTCTATACAGGCGTACCTGGCACATGTACTGTGCAACATGTGAGCTAACACCTACGTAGTTGCATAGATAATTGTGTGAAATGTCCTCGAGTTATCTCCTCAACCTCTGATGCTACTTTGTGAAACTCCATTGTCGAGTTATGCACTGCGGTGAACCTCCAAAAAATTGATGCCTTTAGGCAAGCAACGATTTCAGGACAGGGGGGATCTTCTTTGTACAGCACATTCCTGCAGGTGCAGGATCTGTAAAAGTAAGTGGTAAGGAGTAGAGCAGCACTACGGACAGCAGCAGTGTCTTGTTTGTGGGGAGACCTGTGTTAAACAAAATACCACTATATCTGCATGTTACCAAATTTCTGGTCACATCTAGCAGACAATTACCGTACACACAAACACAATAAAAATAAAAGGACATAAAGGAAGGGATGTTTGCGGCAAGTATCTCACTTTTCCTCTTCCTGTCAAGTATATAACTTATTTTGTTTTGTGCTGAAAGGGACTGTCAGCCTGTGATGCTGTGAGTTTGTGATAATAATAATATAGCTTGATAGATTCGGCACTTACACACGGAAATCACCAATCCTAAGATCATTAGTTTATTAAGAAAGTTTATTCTAAGATAATTGCACGACGTATTGTCATACATTAGAGTGATTACTTACTAGTCAATTTGCAGCATGCTTCGAGGGCTATCCACAAGAATTAAACCAGATCAGCAGAAACAAATATAAAGAGGGGAGCATCATGGATAGACTGATCTACAAAAATCAGCACACTGATCTACATTATGATCCGCATATTGACAGGGAAAGGTCCAAGTTAACTCTCTGGCCAACAAAGCTGCAGCCCGGAGGCCCTGAGCAGTCACTGGAGCTCATTGACGACGGCGAGAGGACGCAGCTGCTCTCACTGCGCCAGCAGGAGAGAGCGTTCACAGCTTTCTGATCGATGGCTAACGATAGCGAAGGTGAGCATTTCTTGCCTAAGTCGCCCGGTTCATCTCTAGTTGCACTGGCGAACATGCAGCATCTACTTTCGTATTTCTCCTTGGAAGAGAGCTGCCTCGCCACAGGGTTGAGATGGTGTGCTTTCGGTTTGCTAACCTGCAAAAACCAATTCAGGAGTAGTTAGAAGGACCAGGCTGTGAAATTCATTCCAAGTTTATGACAAAACGTATCCTCCTGCAGTAACTGTGAAATTTATTTCCCTAAATCGCAGTTAAGTTTTTATGAGATGTGATCTAACTTTGAGATCATTTCCTTGCAGTGAAACTGCAAGAATCAACGGGGTCCGAGCCAGGGGCACGACAGAACAGCTACAGTATTAATGTGCTTCCGAAGATGGATACTAGTCAACTTTTGTTTGCAATTGGAGCAAAGCATCAGAGAAGCTTTTAATGGGCATACCATTTTCATATGTTCTTTACTTCCGAATATCATTTCTATTGTAATATATTTATAAAAACTAATAAGATTATTTTTTTTTATAAAAGTTCTTTTGAGACAAATGTATGCATACCATTTTAATATGTTCAATCTAAATGTTGAAAAAGATATCGATAGATAAAGTTTTAAAATTTTGACTACATGTACCTAAAACAATATTCTTTTGTGACTGGAGTAGATGCATCTAGGATTATTCTACCAAAAATACAGCAGGACCAATGTGAATGATCCATATTACGTCAACCATGTAGTATAGTAATATAAAGCAAGGAAGATAAGACTAGAGAGACGTGGAGAAAGATCAGGGGTATGAAAGCAGTTAAGACAAGAGAGATAAGTCTTCTTTTGATAAGCTTTTTCCCAATGTTTCTTTTTAGCTTATCTTTTTACCTGGTGTACCTTAAAAGGCTCAGATCCTTGCACCCAAAATCCCAACGCTTGGAGGTTTGCAGCAGCAGCAGCAGCACGGGCACCAGCTGCAGTATCCCTCTGCCTTCGGAGGCCCTCGTTTACTCTCCTCCTATCCATGGACATTGCTTGCAGTTGTGTGTAATCATCGATGCAGTACTGGTTGCCAGGAGTCCTCATGTCACTGCTTCCTTGCATGCTTTTGTATGTGGCTGCAACTTCTGTCCTTGCCTTGGCCCTGTTCATCCAAATAACCCAAGAAAAGAGGAAGAAAAATGGACATGGAAAAGGTTTTTGTGTGTGAAAGATTAGGCCGCTAAAGATGATCTCTTCTTTGAAAAACTTAAGCACTATTGGGAGGTATAGAAAAGTGGCAGCAAAAAACCTTTTCATGGGTGGCCACATGAATTCTTTGTGGCCTCGCTCATCAATGGCAAATGAGTGCTTCTTCAGATGTAGTTGTGGCTGCATCTCTGATGGTAACATGCAAAAGAAGGGGAAAAATGAGGTGGTTTGGCTCTGCATTAGCAGTATACATACATGTGCAAAATTAGAGCCCCCACAACCACAAAGTGTGTGCGTAGCTAACACAAACCACAAGGCAGAGCCGTCTTAAAACTAATCATCATCAGGAAGTTTCAGTCTATTGTGATAGGCGTGATGTTGTAACAGAGTTCAGAGCAATACTGTACTAAACGACTAGGCAATATTGTAAGGCATGATCTAATCCCAACTCCCAAGAAAAAAGAAGCTTAGCTTAATTATGACGACTTGGAAGGAAATTGCCAAGAAATTGAACAGGGAGAAAAGGACAAAGATTATTGTCTCTCTCACCTTTCTTTCCACTGTCCTGCCGTGTGCCTCTGTACATCTGTTGAAAACAGCAAAAAGAACACGAGTTACATACTCGCACATTTTTAATTTCAAGATAAGATATAGCAGCTGCAAGCCCATGACTGTCCCAAGGACTTGCTAAGGTTTGAAGAAAGCAAGATAAACGGACCTGAAGGTGGCTCTTGACATGGGATATGGTAAGCCCTCTAACATCCATGAGCTGAAGAATGAGCTTAGGAGTTGCTTCTACAATCAACATCACCAAGAGCATGAGGCCATGGAAAGAGAGAAAAAGGACACGATCGCTCACAAGAATGCAATCAAAAACAAAAACAAGGACTCCGAACAAATCAAGGCACATGAAAATCGATCGTGCAAACACGCTGTCTTGAGGAAGGCAAGGCGAGCAAGAGGAGAGAAGCAGCTGGGAATTGAAGAAGAAAGTTGACATACTGTCTTGGCCACCAAGGCAGTCTATGGCTCGCACGAAGCTGTGTTGGAGCTCTGTAGTCCATCTCAACCTCGGCACCTTGGACCTGTTGTACTGCCTGGCAGCTCCCTTCCTCCCACCGCTCCCCATCTCTCTCTCTCTCTCCCCCTCCCTCTTGTCGTCGCGCCTCCCTCAAGTCCACTGACTGCTCCTCAGCCCCCTATATATCGTTGGGCGTGTGTCTAGGGTTAGCGGAGCGAGCAGCCGCACTGGCTTGCCTCGCTGCCTGGCTGGCCTAGTGATCCCACGCATCACGAGAGATGGCCATCATTAGCAGAATTCAATGGGCTCAGAGGTGTGGAAAGCGGGGACAAGAAACGTACTGCATACGTGTTGTCCATCGACCGTATATATATTACTTTGGCTGTATATACATGCTACGAACATGTTTGGTGAAAGTTCGATTACTAACGCATGATGCATGGAGCGCTCCGTGATATATGCAGCTCAAATGATAACGTGCAGATCGAAGCTTTTGTGTCAAAAGTTCTAATTCTGGGACCATTTTATGCATGCATGCGTATGATACATACATACATACATATATACATGCATGCATACATACATACATATATACATGCATACATACATACATACATACATACATACATACATACATACATACATACACTACTACAGAACAGACCTTTGGTCGAACTGCCAAATGGGCAATAGTCTCGGAGAAAATTGCGTCCGGGACCAAAAAGATCTTTAGTCCCGGTTGGTAACACCAACCGGGACTAAAATCCTTAACGGCTCTGGTGGCTGGTGGCGAGCTTTTAGTCGGTTGGTGTTACCAACAGGACTAAATGTCAACCTTAGTCGGTTGGTACTACAATCAGGGACTAAATCTTTAGTCCGGATTGTAGTACCAACTGGACTAAGGTTGGCATTAGTCGGTTGGTAACACCAACCGACTAAATGTCCTTCTATTTAAACTCTGCTTGGCGTTAAATCACGAGAGGCGGGAACGCCGTTGTCGCATGCCGGGACTTGCTTGCATTGCATTGTCACCACCACGAGCCGTTCATTCACTCAACCGTATTCACCGGCGTGTTCGCGGTAAGCTCTGATGCTAACCCTGCCGTCCATTATGAAAAATATGAAATGTGAAATTTGAATAATTTTTATATGTTATAAAATTGCCAATTAATTCATAAATGGAACTTTCATGATTTTTGTAGGCCACAATAAATTTCCAAAAATCATGAAATTTGTTTTTCCACTAAGTTACACTGTGAACAGTCCATATAAAAATTTTAAGACTATTTGGACAAAGTTGAATTTATACCTATTTTATGCTTATTTATTTAATTATTATTCCATGAATTTTGTAGGCTAAATTAATGATCCAAAAATTCTGAAAATTGTTTTGCCATCTAATTAGGCTATGAACTATCTGTACAAAAATTTTGGGATCAATCTGAAGACTTTTATTTTTCACCTTATTTAATAATTATTTAAATAAATGAAAAATGACTTTTACATGTGTTAGTTAGGTTAAGCTTTGAGGGTGTTTGATGAGATAAGTCTTATCTTATCAGATCCAACCTCTTGGGTAAAAATAATAAATATTAATTTTGTTTTAATAAATAAGTTTAATATTTAATTATTAAGTAATTAGTTAATCTCTTAATTAGCTTAATCACTTAGTTATTGTTTGCCTTTTGGATTGATTGTTGACTTAGTAATTATGTGATATGTCATATAATGCAGACGATGACACGCCATTGGATGTACAATGTCGATCGCCGCTCCAAAGAGTTCATTGATGGCGTGCATTATTTCTTAAGAGTGGCCGAGGCAAACAAAGCGGGATGGTTTCATGTCTTTGTCCATGTGCCTGTGTAAGAATTTGAAGGAATATTCTGGCTCAAGGAGTCTTCACTCACACTTGTTGAAGTCGGGTTTCATGCCAAACTATATTTGTTGGACCAAGCACGGAGAAACCAGGGTTATAATGGAAGAAGGTGAAGAAGAACAATTGGACCCTAACGACATTATTGCTCAATACGGTGACTTCGATGATACTGCAATGGGCGAAGCTGAAGAAGAGGCAGGGGCAGAAGACACACTCGCTGAAGATGATGCTCTTGGTGATGTCATTCGTGATGCACAAAGAGATTGCGAAAGTGAAAAGGAGAAGGCTAAGTTTGACCGCATGCTAGAGGATCACAAGAAATTACTATACCGTCCGTAGAAGATGGGCAAAAAAGTTGGGTACAACTTTGGAGTTGCTACAATGGAAGGCCTGAGAATGGTGTATCCGACAAGGCATTTGGGCAATTCTTGAAGATCCAAAAAGATGCTTAGAAGCCTAACGAATTGCCCGCCACTACGTCTGAAGCAAAAGCAAGTCGTCGCCCTTTGGGATTAGAAATCCGGAAGATACATGCATGTCCTAATGATCGCATCTGTATCGTGGCAAGGACTACGAGAATTTGGATGAATGCCCGTATGCAAAGCGTCGCGGTATAAGATCGGCGAGATGACCTGGCGATGTTGAGGCGAAGAACGCCCCGGAAGAAAATCCTGCCAAGGTTATGTGGTATGCTCCTATAATACCACGCTGAAAGCGTCTGTTCATAAACAAGGACCATGCAAAGTTGTCGCGATGGCACAAAGAAGACCGTAAGGTAGACAACATGTTGAGACACCTGGCGATGGGTCCCGGTGGAGAGCAATAGGCGAGAGAATTCCGGAGTTTGCAGATGGCGCAAGAAACCTAAGGTTCGCTTTAAATGCGGATGGTATGAATCCTTTTGGGGACCAAAGCACTAGTCATAGCACTTGGCACATTACTCTATGTATCTACAACCTTCCTCCATGGTTATGCATGAAGCGGAAGTTCATTATGATGCGGTGCTCATCCAAGGCCCGAGGCAACTTGCAACGACATCGATGTCTACGAGGCCATTAGTTGAGGAACTCCTGCTTTTATGGAGCAAACCAGGTGTACGTGTGTGGGATGAGTACAAACAGGAACACTTCGACCTGCGAGCATTGTTGTTCGTAACAATCAATGATTGGCCTGCTCTAAGTAATCTTTCAGGACAAACAAACAAGGGATACAATGCATGCACACAATGTTTTGATGACATTGACAGTATATATTTGAAAAAATGTCGAAAGGTCGTGTACCTTGGCCATTGTCGTTTTCTTCCTATGAATCACCAACTAAGAAAGAAAGGCAAGCATTTTAGCGGTAAAGGCGAACAAGAACCAAGCCTACATAACCGAGGCTCGGGAGGATGTACTTGATATGGTCAAGGATGTGCAAGTAGTCTTTGGAAAGGGACAAGGCGGCGAACACTGTTAGAAAGATGCTAAGGGACACGCACCCATGTGGAAGAAGAAGTCCATATTTTGGGAGCTACCCTATTGGCAAGTCCTAGAGGTCCGCAACTCGATCGGCGTGATGCACGACAAAGAATCTTTGTGTGAACTGCTAGGATTCATGGATGTGTATGGAAAGTCTAAGGATTCACTCGAAGCACGCAGCAGGACTTGCGGCGCATGAAAGAACGAGACAACTTTGCATCGAGAGAAGGCAGACGATGGGCGCCATTACTTAAGACCTGCTAGCTTCACTCTTAGCAAAGAAGAGAAGGAAAGCATGTTTGAATGCCTAAATGACATCAAGGTCCCATCTGGATTCTCCTCCAATATAAAGCGTATAATAAATGTGCGGAGAAGAAATTCCTACACTTAAAGTCCCATGCGCCACGTGCTTATAGCGCAATTGCTTCGGTTGCTTTAAGAGAATTCTACCTCCACATGTACGTCTGCCACCGTGAAGCTATGTGCATTCCTCAATGCAATTTCTCGAAGGCAATCAATCCAATGGAACTAGCTACTCTCTGAGAATGATGTGGTTCAATGTCTTGTTAGCTTTGAGTTGGTGTTCCTCCATCCTTCTTTAATATCATGACACACCTCCTAGTTCACTGGTCAAGGAGATTAATATTCTCGGTCTGTGTTCCTACACAACATGTTCCCCTTTGAGAGGTTCATGGAGTCTGAAGAAATATGTTCACCGGCGTGCTCGGCGGCGAAGGAAGCATCGCCAAGGGCTACGGGGACGAGAGGAGGTCATTGAGTTACTGTGTTGACTTCATTCCCGACCTTGACCCGATTGGTGTTCTGAATCGCGACACGAGGGAGACTTAGTGGAAAGGAACACTAGGGAAGAAAACATATATCGATGCGGGGACGATTATTTCAATAAAGCGCACTACAGTTCTTCAAAACTCCTCCGTGGTGGAGCCGTATGTCGAGGTACACAAGGAGTTCCTACGATCGGTTTCGAGGAAGAATGAAGCTTGGATTAGGCGTCATCACATGGAAACTTTCAGCGGTTGGTTGCGAAAAGAATGTCGAGGTGATGACAATATTGATGAGCAAGCTGTATTTGTTGGCTAGGCAACCATCGTGGCACATCCTCACGTACAAAGTGCGAGATAAATGGAAATACATTTTACACGTAGCCCAAGATAAAAGGAGCACGAACCAAAGCAGTGGTGTCGCGTAGATGCCACAGACCCAAATGGAAAGAGGCAAACATATTATGGCGCATAGAGGAGATTTGGGAACTAGACTACGCACCTAATTTTAAAGTCCCTTTGTTCCGGTGCCAATGGGTGAAGATGACCGGAGGCGGGGTAACGATCGACAAGGAGTATGGAATGACAACAGTGGACCTCAACAATATTGGGTACAAAGGCGAACCATTAGTCGCTGCTGGCGATGTGAATCGGTGTTCTATGTGAAAGACATGTCTACAAAACCCAAGAGAGGGAAAAACGGCGACAAATCAACCAATGAGCCAAAAGCGCCACATAGTTCTTTCGGGGAAAAGAAACATCGTGGGAATTGAGGACAAGTCGGACAAGTCGAAGATTATGAAAGGGATGACCGAATCCCGCCTTCTTGGTGTGACCAAAGACCCAAGCATCTGCTAAATGCCGAGGACACTCCATGGTTACGGCATGATCATAACCAAGGGTCATCGTCAAGAAGAAGTTCACCTTGTGCCGCTTGATATATAGTGATGTTTAATAAATAGTGTGTATTAGAGATTTTATGTAATAATTGTAACCAGATGTTTCTATCATATTTTTCTTGTTTTTATAGTTTCAAATGAAATTCCTATTCGATAAAAGGACACATGTACCTCTGTGAAGCATGTCTTCTCCACGGTCACTATAAAAGTCGTTTGAAATGTCAATAAGATAAAAGGAAATGCAACTATTATTTTTAAAAAATTTATGCCTAGTATTTAATTTACTATGCATTTAACAAGAATTAGCATATAAAAAACAAGAATTTACAAATAAACTTAATACAAAACCCAAGCTGTGAAAGCGTGGCGGGAGGCCGAATAGTGGGGACCTTTAGTCGGTCGTGTCTGCTTGGGACTAAAGGTCACACAACCGAGACTAAAGGTTCTCTCTGGAAAATATGTCCCAGCATAAAACCTTTAGTCGGGCGTGGCACCACCAGGACTAAAGGTCGACCTTTAGTCGGTCCGTATTACCACCGGGACTAAAGGTCTTTAGTCCGGTTAGTATCTGCTTGAGACTAAAGGTCCCCTCGATATAAGCAACGAGTGGCTTCTTCCTTCTTCCACCCCTTAGTCTCCTCGCATAGTCTCCTCGCGCATGCCGGGCGCCTTCATCTCCGAAGCCGGCGCCGTGCCCCATCTCCGTCGTTCTCCATCGTCACGCCCGCGTCACGGAAGCCGCGTCGCCTTCCTCTCCGTGTGGCGCCCACCCAGCAACGCTCCCGAGCCGAGTTCGCCCGAACCGGCCTCATCTTCTTCGAACCCGGTGCACCGCCGTCGCAACTGCATCGCCCCCCTCGGTAAGCACCAGGTGAATCCCATCTGGCCACACCTTCCCTTGGTCCTCCTTGTTGTTTCCCCTCTCTTGATTCCTCCTCTCCGGCACCGAAGCTCCGCCGCCACGCTCGCCAAGTACCGCCGCCGTTCATCTTGATCGGTGAGTCTCCGTCCATCTCGGACCAAGCTGTCGCCTCCTGTAGCCCGAGGCGGTGCGCCGTTCCATTTGTGCTCTCACCAATGCCCTGTGGTCGCCGATCGCCGTCGATGAGGTGACGAGAGTGCCTCTCTTTGTGACCGGCCATCGGCGAGAAATCATTTGATGAAGGATTCTTGGGCGGACTGCATCTAAATACCTCGTTCTCTAATTCTCACTAGAAATCGGTAGGTTTTTGCGAGTTACGAGTCCTTTTGCTTATGGCGATCATCACATTTGATTTAGTCTAGTTGATGAGCAGCGAGTAGCAATGCTCGAATAGGTTTTTGTCTTATTGATGATGTGGAGCTACATGATTGTATACATACATGGCCCTTTTCGATTCCATGAGTTACATTATTCTGAGGTCACTTTGTTTGTTCTCGTGACCAAGGAATTACATCTTGCAGTGTTTACGAATATTTGTCACATGTGTATGGTTTCCTTTAGATAGATGATGATACATTTGCTATTTTTCTTTCGTTTGTAGATACTTTACGGTTTCATCTTTCATGTCTGAGAGGCCAATAGTATCTGTTTGATGTAGATATATCTTTGTTTCATCTTTCATGTATAGAGGCCAATTGTATCTCATTTGATGTAGATATATGATCTTGTTTGTTTCTTGATTCTGTTTTGATGTATAGTAGCTTATCTCTGGTTAATATTCATCTGTTTGGTGAAGATATATCTTCTTTGTTGTTTGTTGGTTACGTGTTTTGATGTATGGAACTCGGAAAATATATATGTAACACTCATCATTTGGGCGATCCGGTTAAACCAATGGATGCATGGTCCAATGTAGATAGCGTAGCATGGGCGAACCCAAACCTTGGTACGCCCCATTGGATACGATAGGTTAGGTTCGGTTTGAGCCTAACGAGCCATTCCACCCCTATGTGTGGTGGTATTAAACTAAACCGAGATAATACGGTGGTATTAAAGTGAACCCCACATGCATCAACATCTCCATGAACTCAACACGCGACACGAAAGGGCACGCACGCTGCGTCGTCGCCAGCGGGAGGCCACATGTGCCATCGCATCCTTCTTGACTACGGGCTTGCTTGCGGCGTGAGTGCACCACGTGCTCACGTTGCCATCAATATGTTGTTTTTCTTTTGTCGATGCATGTCACGAACCGCACGCCACTTGATGCGAAATCATAACCCGATCACGAACCGTTCTAACGTCCTACACATATATTTGCGAAATGGCCGACCGAATGACAACATGGGCGATGCCATGATGGATATTATCAACAATGACGCCTTACAAGGTGCCCAATTGAAGGTGATGACAACAATCAAGAAGTAGATGGCGGAGTCGATGCTTTGCCGATTAT
This sequence comes from Phyllostachys edulis, assembly GCA_036346405.1. Classification (NCBI taxonomy): domain Eukaryota; kingdom Viridiplantae; phylum Streptophyta; class Magnoliopsida; order Poales; family Poaceae; genus Phyllostachys; species Phyllostachys edulis. The sequence continues at coordinate 90,331,060 of CM070562.1, read as the reverse complement.
GAAGATGAGCAAGACAATCTTTGGCGAGGTCTATCTACAATCTCTTATGTATACATGAAATTGAGAATAATTTCATTTGTCGTATAAATATATTTATTTAAATCTTTGTGTTTCTACATTCGTAGCCCTCTGGATCGACGACAACAACGGGGAAGAGTAGAAATGTCACGAGGCAGAAGAAGCCGTTGGAGGGTCGGTTCATTCTCTCGGAATTCGAGGAGGATCTGAGCAAAAGTACTTGGACCACATGCACGAAATTTGTCGACCCTTGTGGGTACCTTGTAAGGGACGGGATCGATCAATGCTCGTGAATGGAAGCAAAAAAAGTTGCTCCTCATATTAGTTTTGTCTCGATCGTGACAAGGCACTAGTTTGGCAAGATGTCCTTCAACATTTCGCTCGTCTGAAGATGAAGCTTTGAAGGAGAGAGTTAGGAAGCGGGCTATGAAGAAGATGGCCACACAATTCCGGTGTTGGAAGAAGAAATTGTACAACACATTTATCGGGAAGAACGGCCTTGATTTCAACACTAAGGCCTACGTCAAGTTGAGGCCGTTTTGGGATGAGTTTATGCAGTTCAAGACATCGGAAGAGGGTGAGGCACGGGTGAGAAGGAACCAGCAGAATGCGGAGCAAAAGCAATACCACCATCACTTGGGATCGGTGGCTCTGAGTGCCATTCCTAAGTGGGAAAGAATGGAGCAGGAGATTCTTGCCAAGGGATCGAACGAGAATCAATCAAGCCTTTGGTAGCGCCAAGTATTGGTTTTTCGGTCATGGGGAAGCACTGGACCTAGAGGCAGGAAAGATAGTGTATGGCGCAAAACTCCAAAAAGCGTAGAAAGATTTGCTTATGCTCGAGGCTTGGTGAGAGTGGCGGTGCAGCCGAGCAGAGATAAGGATGGTGACATCATACGGAAATCTTGAACACGGTGGGCGAACAAGAGGCTATGGGGAGGTGTCGTGGGAGCATGCCTTCCCTAAAGACAAAGCCACCTATAGAAGCCGCCGAGAGAAAGAAATACGAGGAGGCGAGGCGGATCGCGAGGATGGAGAAATGGTTCTTGAGTCACGGGAAGTGGCTCGTGAAGCGATAAGCGAAAAAAGCACTTGAAGCCAAAATGAATGAGAAATCAAAAGGCAAGTCTGAGATAGCGATAAGTTCCATCCAAAGGCAAAGCGCATCGAGCCGGAGTCAACATCGGCCCCTAATCGGTTAAGCGATTGCGCTTCCACGGAGGTGCAGTGATTCAACATGACGGCTGCGCTTCCCGTGGATGACATCACCGATCCTCTCACGACATGTGAGCTGCACATTCAGTGAGGAATGCCACGATCATGGTGGCTATCGGTGTTGTATCTCGTGTCGACCCTACGAAGACACCAAGATGCCATGGGGCATTAATACCTCTGGATATGCTAAGCGTCTCGGTGGATAGAGTTGTGAAAGGTAATAGCAATGTGCCTCTTGACATTGAAGGAGGTGATGGGAGAAGACTTTAGGAGAAGCGGAGAAGACATTCATATGTTGGCGCAAGCGCTATATCATTATTCTAGGCGTCACCTCCTCCTCCTCAACAACCTAACCCTAGGTGCGGATGAAAGTGAGCGAAACATTTTTCACTAATTATGTATTGGCTTAAATAACGGTTTACTCATACCACGTTGTTTTCACAGTGAGAACCTCCCCAACCTAAGTCCAATTATCCATTCACCACAGTCCACAGTGATGCGAGGCGATGACAATGAAGTGGAAGACAGTGCATCCCCTTCGCCGCTCCATCGCCGCCACCGGTCGCTCCATCGCCTCCTGGCGGGCTCCAACGCCGCCACCGGCCGCTCCATCGCCTCCACGCGGGCTCCAACGCCGACACCGGCCGGCCCTCTGCCAAAGAAGAGGCGCACCCACAAGCAAGCGTCGGCCCCACCGCCGAAGAAGAAAGCCTTAGGAGAACACCGGCTATTTCTAAGGCAGCGAAACTTTCCTATGAGAAATCGCCGAGAAATAGATGCTTGATAACAGATGTGAAAACAGATGTGGGCGGTTTCTTCGCGAAAGTCAAGGCTAAAAGTGAAGCGAAGCGAAACCACGAGAAGCCGTGCTTCCGTGCGTCCGAAGTTCTAAGGCAAAGGGTGGGCGCTCACGAGAAAAAGTTACGTCATGCTCGTGAGATTCGCCACTATCGGACTATGACCGCACTCTCACGAAGTCAATTGAGGAGGCGAAGAAGAAAGAGAAGAGACACGGAAGGGTGTTGCGGCTCGGGGAACAATCACAACAATCGGTGCCCCGCTAGTTATTGGGAATGAATATGGTTCAAACACGAGCGTGCTAGAACAGATATCAGGAAATGTGCATTTGGATCAACTTGATGAATTTTTAGCGAAGCTGGTCTAAGCATTTCCCAAATGCTCGTGAACACACATCAAAAGTGCTCGGAAGTTGATCGATGGAAGAAGGAATATGTATATGGCAAGAGTCTATACAACCACGAGAAGCTCAAGGAACTTAAATGCATAAATGTACTTGTTAAACAAGTGGTACATGGCGGCGTGTCATGAAAAGCGGATGACTATATTTGCGTCAAAATTAGAAACCATCATTACTTAGTGGCGATGACATTATAATGGTTCGATTTAATGAGTTACACCGGCTATGCCACATGAGCGCTCTAGACAAATCTCTCATCATTTGCTTTTATGCATGCGTGATTCTTTCTTTTAATAATCTCACTCTAGCATATGTATATGTATAAGTAATTATCCTCACACTAGCTAGCATGTCTATACATATGCGAGAGACATGATGAGAGACCTCACACGTAGAAATGACAAGAACATTGGTTTCGTTGATCCATATATCGTATTCAAGGACCCAAACACTCCCTACGATCAATGGAGACCTCAAGCGAGAGGAATTTCGGAGGTTCTTGATCAACCAAAAGAGCAAAAGATTTATACTCTTCCCCTACAACTTTGGGTGAGTGTTGTTATCGTGTGCACATTTTACTTTACTTACTCAATCCAACATAAAGATATATATGTTGACTCTATAAACAAATCGACTTTCCTTTGGATCTTGATTGTCTTGATCTCTCAAGCGGTCATTTGCTAATCTATGACTCGTTGAGAAAACCGGGAAGATTACCAAGATATGATAGACATTATCCGGGGTAACCGATCTTTAAATATTTATTCTGCTCTTTAACTCTGCAATAGTTAATTAACGATCAATTATTAGGCGGGGTTTGGGCTTGGTTAGATTCGGCTACCGTCCGGATCTGGCGCCACTTCTGATCCACACCCATTGGATGTAAGTTGTACTAGCTCGCATCTTTACCTTATCATGCTTGACTCACGGCGGGATAGCGAGAGTAATCTTTTATATCGTCTGATGGGTTCTCTGGCGACCACCGAGCAACAATTTGTGTGGATACTCGTTTGCGAGTTCCTCACGGTGTATGCAAAAGAACCCATCTCAGATCTGAGAAATGCGTAACAAGTATATATAATAAATCCATTTTATTTATTTGTTGCTATTAAATAAATCTTATGTATATTAATACTTCTTTCGTTTAATGCAAATTGAAGGAGATATGGTTGAAGGAGCAGTGTTGGATATGGACGCCTCAAAGGAATTCAAGAGACAATCGCGAGGATTTCTTAATGAGCATGTCCTCAAGCCGACACCGAGTTCTACTAACCCAGATGAACAATTGAAGCCAAACCGGACGAACATTTGTATGACATTTAAGTGGAGGACAACATTTGTGTTGTAAATACCAAGGATGCATGAATAATGTTGTAAATTTTATGTGCATATATATATATATATATATATATATATATATATATATATTATACATATATATAGCTCCATAATATATATAGTTTCATACTTTATTTGTGTGTAATAATGTTCCAAACTAAATTATATGTGGGCGTATACATATATTAGCAAATGAAGAATACGCATTTGAAAACCTAATGTAATTGTAAAACCAAAATCAATAATGAATTGAAATGGAAACAAAAAAAAAAAAACACCTTTAGTCGGTTGGTAATACCAACAAGGATTAAAAGGACCCGTGTGACCAGTGGACCTTTTAGTCGGTTGTTATTACCAACAGGGACTAAAATCGACCTTTAGTCCGGGCACTGGGACCGGGACTAAAGGTGAACATTTAGTCCCGATTTCCTAGTCGGCTCTATTGGGACTAGAATACTTAGACCGGGACCAAGGTCTATTACGTAGTAGTGATACATGCATGTCAAGGTGATATATACTACTTGGCGGTTCCATTTTCTCAACACAAAGTAGGGAGGAATGCTAATTAGCTTGTTAGTAAGGCTCACTGTGTATTCTCCATCAGTTAAATATAAATATAGGAACTTATTAATTACATTCTGTTAAGCTTTGTACACCAACAAGTGCACGCAAAAGCTATTGACAATAGCGGGCAATCTACTCGTATTTCAACAGGTTTCATACGACGCACCATGTAATACGTGGAACTGTCAAGGTAGATTGTAATACTATATCACACTACTACATTCAAGAATTACAGAATAGATGCTGTCAGGTCCCGAGTCTACTGCGTTCAGCCAATTTGTTCAGCTAATTCAACTTGTGAGAAATCGGCAGAGAAGAAAACGCTTGGGCGACTTCACTTATTGCACATCAAGGGTCCAGATGAGTTGAGAGAGAGGAAGTGGAATCTGACAGCCAGAGAGGCTCACGATGATTCAGAACCAACTAGCGTCATATGTGTGTTTTTACTTTCAGACTTTACTTCCACTGCAGTAAACTATGTTTATTTCACTTGCTGTAAACCTCAGTTCAACCGGGTATATAAACCCAGGTTGTGTGGAATGAAATCAAGATGAAAAAGCATATCCTTAGCATTTCTTAGTAGAGCGTAGAACCCTAGCTACTTTCCCCTGCTATCGCTATTCTGAACTTGTGCAGATACTTCTGAATCCCCTTCCTTTCTTTTCGGATCCGCTACAGTCGGGACCTGACAAAGGTATCAGAGCTTAGCCGATTCTTGGAGAAGGGATCGAATCGGGAGATGACGAAGACCCGATCTCACGGAAGTGTGGTAGAGGAGGAAGGAAACTTCGATGCAAGATCGGAGATTGCGGCCTTGAAAGGTGAGATCTTGGAACTTAAGTCTTTGAGTACTGATGTAGAAGAGATCAAGAATCTCTTGGGTTCTTGGGGCACTCCACCATGGATGATGTCCCAGCAAGAAGAAAGAGAACCGACTGGAAGGGGGACCGAAATGGAGAAAGGCAAGGTTAACGTAGGAGGCCAAATCTGCAGTAACCTGGTAACACATACTGGTCCTTGTCCAACTCTTTCGGTGAGAACCTCGGTACTCAGTCCTAGACAACAGGAGATGCATCAAGGAAATACTCGAGTTCATCAAGAGAGGACTCAAAATCCGGTAGATGCATATGGAGGAAATGTGCAGGATGGTAACCACTGGCGGAACGGAATAGCCACAGCAGGAACTGGGTTGAGAGGAGCAGATATGGGTCACTATCCAGGAGTCCAGATGTTTGATACCCAGAGGAACATATATGTGGGAAATGCATTGGGGAATTCAGCATACGCCGAAGCCATTATAAAGGGGCCAAGATTGGAAATTCCTCTGTTCACAGGAGATGATGTATTGAACTGGTTGAAACATTGTGAGAAGTTTTTTGAGATCTCAGGAACTCCAGGAGATCAGTGGGTTAATTTGGCAACAGCTCATTTTCAAGGCAGAGCAGCGACTTGGCTGAAGAATGTAGGTATTCCTTGGCAGCTACTCACTTGGCCCCAGCTATGCTCAATGACCATGGACAGATTCTCAACTGCCAGTGCACATGAGGCCATGGAACAACTACTGAATATCCGGCAATTTGGGTTAACTGTTCCCAGTTACATTGACAAATTTGAGGAGTGTGTGGAGCTAGTCAAAAGGGATCACCCCCACTTACATGAATCATTTTTGATGAGTTGTTTCATTGGAGGATTAAGGGGTGAGATCAAGCATGATGTATGCAGCCAAAAACCGCAAGAAATGATAGATGCTTATTGGTATGCGAAGACATATGAGAAGGTAGCACTAGCTAGAAGAAATGCTTCATCAGGAAACTTCAACAGGGGGAGATTTACTAGTAAACCAAATGAGAACTCTAAGGTGGATGGTCAGAAGGGAATTGCAGGCCGAAACAATTTGGAGAAGAATCCAATAACCATGGGAGCAAAGAAGGAACAGACCTGCTGGTACTGTAAAGAACCGTGGCATAAACAGCATAGGTGCAAAGTCGGCAGGACCATTCATATATTACAAGAGCTCGATGATGAAGAGGGGATAGAAGATGACCCGGAAGCAAATGAGTTACCCGAAGGGGAAGAAAAAACTGCTCCTGGGAGCTCCGAGAAAGAAGAGACAAGCGAACAGTTGATGCAAATTTCCACCCATGCAGCAGATGGTACCACTGGACCCACTACTTTCTCACTGATCCTACAACTCAATGGAAAGAGAGCTGTTGCTCTAGTGGATAGTGGCAGTACCCATACTTTCATGAGTTTTGAATTTGCATTAAGAAGTGAAAGTCCTTTGATTTCTACACCTTCCCGAAGGGTCAGGGTAGCAGGAGGTGGTGAACTAGTGACTGAAGCAGTGGTCCAACCCATTACTTATCAAATCCAAGGAACCAATTTCAAGAATTCTTTTCAACTACTGAAGCTCAAAAGTTATGATGTGATATTGGGGGCCGATTGGATATATGAATACAACCCCATTGGATTGGATCTAAAGAAGAGAATACTCACTATTTCAAAAGGGGGAAATCTGATTACTTTCAGAGATTACACCATACCATGCTCCAGAATCAATATCAGCAATGAAGATTTACTGAAAATGATTAGTAAGAAGATAATGGGGTATCTACTTCAGGTACAACAGATGGGGATGACTGAGGCAAGCAAAGAGGGACTTCTCAGGAAAGAAATAGAAGAAGTGTTGGCCCAATTTGCTGATGTATTCCAAGAACACAAGGGGCTGCCTCCACAAAGGGAGTGTGATCATATTATCATATTGAGAAGTGGAGCTGAACCACCAAATCTCAGACCCTACTGAGTCCCTCATTATCAGAAGGAATCGATGGAGAGAATCATTCAAGAGTTGCTAGAAGCTGATGAGATTCGGCCTAGTATGAGTCCTTACTCATCTCCGGCGGTAATGGTAAGAAAAAAAGACGGGAGTTGGAGAATGTGTGTAGATTATCAGCAATTAAATGCTAAAATAGTTAAGAACAAGTTCCCTATGCCCATTATAGAAGATTTATTGGATGAGTTACATGGGGCAGTGGTGTTCTCTAAATTAGATCTGAGATCCGGGTACCATCAAATTAGAATGAGAGAAGAAGATATTTCCAAAAAAGCTTTTAAAACACATATGGGTCATTACGAGTACAAGGTGATGCCATTCGGATTGACTAATGCTCCTGCTACATTCCAGTCATTAATGAACAACATATTTGCTGAGTATTTGAGGAAGTTTGTGTTGGTGTTTTTTGATGATATACTCATATACAGTAAAAGGGCAGAAGAACATCAAGAACACTTGAAGCTAGTTCTGAACAAATTGAGGGGTAATCAGTTATTTGCTAAGAGGAATAAATGTACCTTTGCTACTGATAGAATTGAATACTTGGGTCATGTTATATCAGTTGAGGGGGTTTCCACAAATCCAAACAAGATAGCAGATGTACTCAAGTGGCCTCAACCTACCAGTATATCTAAATTGAGGGGATTCCTAGGTCTAACTGGATACTACAAACGGTTTGTGAAGGATTATGGGAGAATATGCAGACCTTTGCATGATATGCTCAAGAAGGATGCCTTTCAATGGGGTGCTACACAATCTGAGGCTTTTGACCAATTGAAAGAGAAGATGACTACATGTCCTGTGTTAGCTTTGCCAAACTTTGAGAAGCCTTTTGTACTGGAGACCGATGCATGTGGGACTAGGATTGGTGCTGTGTTGATGCAAGAGGGGCGCCCAATTGCTTATTATAGCAAGACTTTAGGTCCAAATGCAAATGGTAAGTCAATTTATGAGAAGGAGGCTTTAGCAATTTTAGAAGCTCTTAAGAAATGGAGACATTATTTGTTGGGAAACCCGTTAGTAATTAAAACGGATCAGCAAAGCTTGAAATATATGGCCACACAAAGGCTGACAGAGGGAATTCAGCATAAGTTGCTATTGAAACTACTCGAGTTTGACTATCAACTTGAGTATAAGAAGGGGAAGGAGAACTTGGTTGCCGATGCACTTTCAAGGAGAGATGTAATAGAAGGAAAACAGATTGCTAACAACCCAGATTACACATGTGCTCCAATGGTTGTGATAATCCCTGAATGGATAGAAGAGGTGAAGGAAAGTTACTTGGGTGATCCCGGCTTCCCACAAATGATGGAGAAGGTCCATTCGAGTGATCCTCATGATCAAGGATACACTATAAATGAAGGTCTCATCAGGTATAAGAATAGAATCTATGTGGGAGACAAGGGAGGAATCAGAACCAAACTAATACACAACCTCCATGCATCTGCAGTAGGTGGGCATTCGGGAATGAGAGCTTCTTATCAAAGGGTGAAGAAGCTATTTTATTGGCCAAAGCTTAAAAAACAGGTAGAACTGCTAGTGGCTGAATGTCCAGTATGTCAGTTAAACAAGATTGAGAATGTGCATACACCTGGGCTATTGGATCCTTTGGAAATTCCTGACCTAGCATGGACTCATATCTCCATGGATTTCATAGAGGGACTGCCTAAATCCAAGGGAAAGGATGTCATATTGGTAGTAGTGGATAGATTGACTAAATATTCCCACTTTATTGCTTTGGCTCACCCATATACAGTCCAACAAGTGGTTCAGTTATTCATGGATAATGTTTACAAATTGCATGGCATGCCAACAACTATTGTCACTGACAGGGACCGTGTGTTTACAAGTAATCTATTTCAAGAAATATTCAAAACTCTCAAGGTTTCATTGAGGTTTAGCACAGCATATCACCCTCAATCAGATGGCCAAACCGAGAGAGTTAATCAATGCTTGGAAGCTTATCTCAGGAGCATGGTGTTCCAAGAACCTAGGGAATGGTATACCTGGCTACCTGCTACAGAGTGGTGGTATAACACCACCTACCACACTTCTTTGAAGACCACACCCTTCCAAGCTCTATATGGATATTGTCCTCCACAAATCGGGGAAGTAGCCATTCCAGGTAACATCTCTGAAGATGCTAGAACCACTATTGAGAAGAAAGAGGAGATGATGACCCGAATTAAGGAAAACCTGCTCATGGCTCAGAACCGAATGAAGCTCTTTGCTGATAAGCTGAGATCCGAGCGGCAACTCCAAGAAGGCGAGATGGTATACCTGAAAGTACAACCATATAGGCAGAATGCTTTTGGGTTGAGAGGCTCTCTGAAGCTAAGATCTAAACATAGCAAACGAGCCCCAAAGTTTATGACAATTTTCGTGGAGGCTCTTGACATAGTATGGTTTCTTGTGTAAATTTTTCAGAATTTTATCTATTCTGTGTTTTTCTCGAAAATGCTTCCAAGTTGATGTTTACATATAAATGCAATAGTTGCTTTGATGAAAACTTTCAAAAACATGCTCAAATTATTTTTTTCCCACATATAAACATGCTTAAATTTTATTCCCTCTCTTATTTTTAGTATACTCACACAAAATTGGATTTTTGGTATGTTACATATTTTTATTTGGGAAACCCGAGAAACTGACAAGTGTTACCGCGGTCCACATGGACTCGGTCCACCTGACGGATCACAGGACCAGGGGGCCACACATCAGTGGCTTCAGTCTACGGGCTAGGTCTATATAGAGAGTTTTAAGTGGTGGGGCCTACATGTCATACACTAAGGCACTAAACTACGTCTTGATTAGATTTTCTAATTGCCTCCACCCCCGATGTCATACTCACATTACTTAATAATTAAACATTAACTAATTACTGGTTAACTTAATCCTAATCTTACAAGTGGGGCCCACTAGTTGGCGACTTTCGGTCGTCTTCTTCCTCTTCGAACAGAGGAGTGGGGCAGGTTAGCCATGGCCAAGTCGAGGCGATCTCGGTGTCGATAGAGAAGGCTCCGACGAACACCCGCGACCCCCAAAATAGTTTGAGGAGAGCAAGGCAACCACGAATGCGGTGATAGCGTTGCAAGAGACAGTCTGAGGAGACGGTGTGACGGCAAGAACAGCGGCAGCACTACTGTTGCTCAAGGGCAATTACCGAGCAAGGTTAGAAACTACAAACTAATGGTCGATTCACCACCTACAGGCTACCACGACGCTAGGGATGCTCTTAGTGCTCAAGATGAAGCAGTGTGCCAAGCTCTCTACGTTAGCTCATGGTGGCACAGCGAGGTGCTACGGTCATCTAGGCATGGCATTGACTAGCCTACCATGTTTGCAACACACAGGAACGCAAGGGAATAGACAGACTAACCTGGAAACCAAGCGAGGAAGGAGATCGATGGTGGCGGTGAGGTTTGCGTGCTCTAGACCGATGACGATCGAGAGACGGAGAGGGAGACGGTGTGTGGTGGAAGAAGCACAACGCTTCTCCTCCGTTCAGCCTGACAGGTGGGGCTAGGGTCCACCAGTCATTGAGAGCGCGTGAGGAAGGAGCTGGCTTTGCTCTTTGTTGAGCCACACCGTCTGTGCACCATGAGGAAGGGCGAATTTGGGTCAACTGGGTTGGGCCATGGGGAAGAGAGGGGGAGAAGGAAAGGAGGCAGCGGCTGGGTTGCTCGATGGGTTTTGGTGTTGGACCCCGGGCTTTAAATACCCGAAGCCCTCGTGTGTGTACCGTACTAGTCCCATGATTAGTGGCTAGTGCACACATCCACAACTTTGGCATACATATACATACATAATGTACATACAACATGAAACAAATATGGTGCTTATCTTAAACAGTTACATCACATAGTAGGATACACGGTCAACTGGCCAAATAAAATAACAAGTATCAGAAGTAGCGAATTAAACAGCGGAAACATAACATGTACAAAAATCAAAAGTCCAGCGGTATACCCATCCAAACCCTTAGGCAACCAACAAGAAACAAGCCCTAGAAATACCCATCACCAAACCCTTCGGTACCGGGTGCAAAGAACGCGTCGTCTGGCATAGGCTCATCCTCTAACCCGAACAACAATTTAAGCAAGATTGAGTGCATTGCATGCTCAACAAGACTTGTAGTGTATCACAAAATTTATATATATACATGGCTAACAAGAGATGAGGCTCTATGCTACAAGTTATTTTCAGTATTAAGCAAATTTTGTTTGTAATATCAATACATATTACTTTGCAACGGGAATTTAAAGAGCAGTTAAATAGATGAAGAACAACAAGTAAGAACTTGAATAAATAACAAATTATAACCCTCCTTGGCTGCGATCAACATCTTATTTATAGCCATAGACATGTCACTCAACTCAAATATAAACCAACAATCATTCCCACATTTTTCCAACAAGAGTTGTTTTTATAAAAATCAAGTCTATACCCGGCAATACTACACTTAGCACTCTCATCACCGCGAGCAAGGCTATTCAGACAGAGCATGATTGTAGACAAATTTAGAACAAAAAAAGATTCATTTGATTTGGAGTTCGTATGCAAAAGTTATAGCCATTTCAATTTGCTTTGGTTTTGAAATTCCAAAAATTAATAAAAGGGTGACGTCGAAACTGTATTATCTGAGGTTTACGCTTTCCAATAGAGAAAGCATATTTTTCTCTAAGTTCTACTAAGGTTTACGCTTTCCAACAGAGAAAGCGTATTTTCCTCTGAACTGAAAGTGCTTTTCTCATTTTTTTCGAATTTTATTAACTTACATGTGGTGGCCTACTTGTGAGTCTCTCATAGTTTTGTTTTTCTGATTTTTATTTATAAGACAAAGGCAGTCCCAGATGTCATAGACTCATTATTTATTAATTAAATGATTAAACCTATTTTTGATTTTAATTATCTAACAACTAGGGTACACATGTGAGTTTCTCGGCTTTAAAATATATTTTAAAATCAAGAATAGTGCATGGTCCCACATGTGACACATTTACTAAAAACATTTAAAATTAGATTTCTATTAATCTTGTCGGCTCGTCCCACCTGTCATACATTTATTAACCTTAACCTATGTTACTTAGCACTAATCAACTCTTAATCCCATGGGCCCACTGGCAGAGAGAGAGTGAAGACAAGCTGTAGAGCGGCACATGGCCAAGCACCATGCCGAAAGCTACTTGCGTGGCAGCAGACTTGACTTGGTTCGAGGATGGGCAAAATGGGTTTTCCTCTCGACGGCTATCCCACCGGGTGGTGGTGGAGGCCGGAGAGATGGAGGAGGCAGTGCTACACCGGCAAGAAGCAGCGAGGAGCTTCAGGTCCACGACAGTTTTGGCGAAGGAACCTTCCTCCAGGAGAGGCACACTGGACTCAGTGAGTCCAAGCGATGCTAACCGGTCATGCCCGAACTCTATGGCCTACCCATGTGCAAGGCTAGTTTTCAATGACTTAGTTAGCTATGACCACCCCATCCTGGCACATACGATTATACGCTTAGGTCTTAGTCCCAGAGTTACTGGTTTCAGTCCTTAATTGACCACGGGCGAGGATCTCCCCCTATCTATGAGTGAGTCACAATCCTCACTCACCTCACAATTAATTATAACTCACCCGTGTCTCAAAACTAGGTTTTTTTATTATATTTTTATACAAAATAATAGAGGTACCCCCTCTGGACATTTTTCAAAATATCCTAAATTCACAATTTAACATATTGTCGTTTTATCATTTTTTCGGAAAATCTATCGTTCTAGTAGCAGTTGTGCGATAATCGCACTCAAAACTTCCCAAACGACATTATATATTGTCTAACCCATATTCTAAGGGCTACAATAGTAAAGGATCAATATTCCAAGGAGATATATGCAGAAAATAGGATTTAAAATTACCGATTTCCCAATCATAGCATTTTCATACAAAACATACACGCATGCATAATAGATTTTACAAAACAAAGTACAATAAGTAAAATACTGGGATCAACATGATCAACGAGGTGCTTGCTTTTCTCTTTCTGTTCTGAATATATGGTTGGTTGGTCGTCTAAATAATCGCTCGAGCAATCGATGTCTAATTCAAAAAGAGCCAGAAACAAATTAAATAACACCAATAAATTCAACAGTGACCAACATCAAATATTTTTACATATTATGGCTGTTCATGATTTTATATGAATTTATAAACAAAAATAATTTAATTTGGAGTTTTTATCCGAAAGTTATTGTGGTTTGAATTCTGTTCGGTTTGGAAAATCCAGAGAAAATGAGAATTATGCTTTCCAACAAAGAAAACGCATTCTCGCACATGCACTCTTGAGGTTTAAGCTTTCCTTTTGAGTGCATGTTTGTTTGTATTTCATAATTTGTTTTTTATACAAAAGTCAAAATTCAAACATGTGTATATTTTCATATGCAAAATGATCAAAGTATTTTTCCTAATGCATTTATAATACATAGTCCCATAGTACAGATTTTGTGATGTTACACCATTTGCACCACAACTCCAATACGACCGTTTGCTAACGGAAGTTGTTGTGCTAGCACAACATAGTATGAGAGCAAGGCCATGATACTTCTCGTCTCTGTCATGGCGGTCAGAGGAGGCAAGGGTGAGGGTGGCGGCAAGCTGCGACGACGGAACTCTGACAAAGATGCGAGCATAGTGCGTTTCTAGCCCTGGTGAATCCATTTTTTGTTGGGATGAGGTGTCGAACCTCAGGCTTTGAATACTCGAAGACCTCATGTGTGTACCATACTAGTCCCATGATCAGTGGCTAGTACACACAATCACAACATTGATATTCACATCCATACATCTGCGCATACAAAATAAAGCAAATGGAGGTACTTAACTTAAGCGGTTAAAGTTATTACATCACAGGCTGACCGCCCAAATAAAAACAAGTATCAACAGAGTAGCAAAAGTAGCAGCAGAAGTAAAAGTGATAAAAATAGATAATTTCCATGGCATGCCCATCCAAACCCTCAGGCAACCGACAAGAGACAAAGCCTAGAGAGACCTATCACTGAACCCTCCGATTCCGGGTGCAAAGAAAGTATCATCGGACGTTGGCTTATCCTCATACTCTGAATAACAAATTAAGCAAGATTGAGTACATTGCGTACTCAGCAAGACTTGTAGTGTATCGCAAAGTTTATATACATGCAAGGCTATCAAGGAGGTGCCTCTATACTACAAGTTGTTTTCAGCATTAAGCAATTTTTTCTGCAATATCATTACATAGTATTTTGCAACAGAAGTTGAAAGAGCAATTAAATAGATATAGGACATTAAGTAAGTAATTGAATGAATAATAACAACAACTCGCAACCCTCCTTGGCTGCGAGCAACATTTCATTTTCAGCCATACACAAGGCAATCAACTCAAATATAAACCACAAAACATTTCCCATGTTTTTCCAACGAAACTGTTTTTTAAGAAAAACCAAGTCTATATCCGATGTGACCGTACTAGGCATGCTCATGACCATGAGCACGACTATTTAAATAGAGTTACACTCTACAGAGGGGTACAACTTTACCCACAACATATGAATTTTCTAGCTTGTTTGGTATTCATCAATACCACCGCTCACTACCTTAGGTAAGCAGTTTAGAGCATGTGTCGAAGCCTTTACATCATCTAGTCCTATCCTTGCACGAGCCTAGCAAATGTACACCCTCACTTCATCTAGGTACACCCCCGTCGAGTGAGGCATTCGCCATTGTGTCGGAAGGCTTTGTGTCTAACGTCTCGGTGAAGGGAGCCCCTTCGGACATGCCTCCATCCGGTCATGCCCGCACTACTATGACCTATCAACGTGCAACGCTAGTTTTCAATGACTTAATTAGTTAATGTTGTCCCATACCAGCACATATAGTTGTACGCTTAGGCTTAGATTGATGGCACCGTCATTCGGTCCTTAATTGACCCAGATGAGAATCCCCCCTATCTACTTATGAGGTACACCGCTCACACTTCTCAGAATATAATATAACTCACCCACGTCGAAAACTAGGTTTTGTACTTTTATTTTTATACAAAATAATAGAGGTACACCCTTCTGGACATTTTTCATAAATCTCCCAACTCATGTTTATCATATTATCCTTTTATAGCTTTTAGGGAAACACTACCGCTCTCATAAGCATTTCTGTGATAGTCACATTTAAAACTCCCAATTTGACATTATTTATTGTCTAAACCATATCCTAATGGTTAGAACAGTAAGGGCATCAATATTTCAAGGAGATTCATGCATCGAATAGGAATTACAACTACCGATATCCCAAATATAGCAACTTTATATCAAACATACATGCATGCATGATAGATTTTGCAAAAAAAAAAAATATACAATCACTAAAATAGTAGGATCAACATGATTAAAGGGGTTGCTTGCCTTGCTATGGTTATTCTGAATAGGAGGATGGATGGTCGTCGAAAATATCGTTCGAACAATCGACGTCTAATCAAAAAAGCTGGAAACAAATTAAATAAGGCAAAATAATTTAAACAGTAACCAAATCCAAATATTTTTGCATATAAAGGTAGAGCATGATTTTAGATGAATTTATAAAAAAGAATAATCTCATTTGGAGTTTTTATGTAAAAGTTATTAAGGTTTCGATTTGGTTCGGTTTGAAAATTCCAGAGAAAAAGACAAGGTGACGTTGAAAGCATATTTTCCGAGGTTTACACTTTCCAGCAGAGAAAGCGTATTCTCTTCTACATTCTACTATGGTTTATGCTTTCCAACAGAGAAAGCGTATTCTCCTCAAAACTAAAAGCGTCTTTTATATTTTCTTCTGATTTTCATTAATCTTATATGTGGAGCCTACTTGTCAGTGACTCATTCACTAAACACGTTTAAAATTAGATTTCTAGCTATCTTTTTAACCGATCCCACATGTCATTGACTTAGTCCCATTTAAACTCTGTCATTATGGGTTAGCTATCGTTTAAATTCATGGGTCCCACTAGTAGAGAGAGAGAGGAGCTACCAAGCGTGCACATGGCCAAGTGCCATGGTGAGCTCATCGCCAGTGATTGGCGCGACGGTGAGTCTTGGGATGGCCAAAAATGGAATCCTCTCTCGACGACGATGCCACTGGGTGGTGGTGGAGGCCAAAGAGATGACCGGAGGTGGCGCTACGCTGGAGAAGAGCGGCGGAGCTCCTCGGGCTCAAAGTGGTTATCGCATTTGAGCCAAATCGGCAGTAAGTGGGTGTGTGCATTAGCTTCAGGGTGCTATTGCGGTGCCGTCGGCAGCGGCTCGAGGAACAAAGGTCATCGGAGCGACGGCGTTAAGGTTTCCCACGGTGGCGCCATGATCAACTACCACGAAATCTACGCTACGATGGCTAATCCTCTGATCTAACGCATGCTAAAGCTTCACAGAATTACTAGAAGCTCACCCGAGTTCTTGAGCAAGTAGGGGGTGACTGGAGTGGTGGGACGACGTTGAACAGCGGCGGTGCAAAGGAGGTTCCCGTTGATAACGTGCTACGGCGATGGAGATGCTACAAAAAGGTGCGTATTAGCTTACATGCATCCCAAGAGATGGTGGGTGACGAGGATCTAATAATCCTCATTTTATCTTTTATCTATAATTCTTATTATAGATAAATATGACGTCATATGATCCCTGAGTATACCCCTTAATTTTATAAGGGAGCAGCCTACTAGGTGGTCGTAAGTTATTCTACGACCACCCCCATAGTCGTAAGTCATGCTACGACTACCCCATAGTCGTAAGTCTTGCTACGACTACCTTATGGTCGTAAGTTCTTCTCGACCGTGTCATACGACCACCTTATGATCAATTAAACCTCTGAGCGAGTGGGTCCAATTGATTAAGAATTCAGCGATCATCATCTGTTGTTATTCTCTGCAAGTAATAGCACGTAATGCTCCATTATCTCGATATATAGGCTGTCGGCGGCGTGGAGGAGTTATCGCCGGTGATTCTGCCAACATGCCCGTTCTGAGGATGTGATGAGGCGTCACTTCACCCGAGAAGCAGCCACTCCTTCACGGACTATATAAAGCGGCAATCGAGAGAAGGAAAGGACGATCGAATCAAGGCGTGACACACGCCAATCAAGGGCCATCGGGAAGACAAGCACTATCATCTGTAATAGTCTTAGTTTTCTCTCGATTGTTGAGAATACACTCAATACCATACACACACGGGAGTAGGGTTGTTATTCTCTCCGGAGAAGGCCTGAACCTGTATAAAAATTCCCGTGCCAATCTCTCTGCGTGATTCCATTCTAGGAGACCCCCCGAATCAAACAATCTTTACGTAAGATCGGTTCTAAAACACCGACAGTGGGGATAGGAGGAATCGACAGGGGACTCACCGAATTGACGGATAACTAGAAAATGGTTGCGGCAGATGGAAATGGGGAAGAAGATCAATCCGAAGGATTCTTCGCAATTGAAGCTTCATTAATAGAGAGAAAAGCATCAGTGAGGTGTAAGGCATGATATGATGCGTAAAGGGGGTTCAAGCTCACCCGATTGCTGGAAATGAAGATGCTCCAGAACGGGTGTGCGCTGGAGGTGAGGAAGATGATGGCTTGATAGAGCTAAGGGGTTCCCAGAGCTACATTAAGCACAGAGAGAGCATCAGTGAGGTAAGGGGCACATGATGACGCAGATGGCGAGGGCAAGAAAGCTCACCCGGGGAAATGGCGTTGCGGAGCTCGCTCTCCAGCATCAAGAATGACGCATGCGTCCCTATGAAACCAAGGAGCTGTGAAGATCGGGCTAGCGCCAAAAGGAATAGGGGTGAGCTGAGGAAGAAGGTGCGCGCGTTGTAGCTTAAGTAGGTGGGTTAATTTCATGAGATGAATGACGAGATATCGGTAGCAGTGTGAGTATCTCGCGGAGGCTGCTCTGGTCTCTTCGCCCGTGCAGGAGTTGACGCCATAAAGAAGGTAGCTAGCATGGGTGGAGGTAGGCAGAGGCGATGGGAGCAGTTGGGGGTCCAAAACAGTGGGCGGCGACGGGAATCCACAGGGAGAGCGGGCGAAGCACTCATGAGTGCATGCTGGCGAAGGTGAGTGGAGGTGGACGAATGCTCCTAACGTGTGGGTCCCACACGTTAGCGAGAGGAGAGAGAGAGAGAGACTAAAATCAGGATTTTGAAATAAAAGGCTAGGGGTTTTGCTGAATTTTTGTACTGAGCAAATAAGGTCCAAAATTTATAAATTTTTTTGTGAGGGCTCCTGACCTATTATAGTTGCTTATGTAATTTTTTGAGAACTTTATCTAATCTGTGATTTTCTCAAAAAATCTTACAAGTTTTTGTTTTCACGTAATTGCATTGTTACCCTTGATGGAAATCTACAAAAGTTGTTTAATAAATTTTTCTCTAAGCAAATATGCTTAAAATTATTCTCTTTCTTATTTTCATTCTGTTTCCTAAAATTCTTACAAGTTCTTGTTTGTTTGAATTTCATTATTTGCTTTAGCAAAGTTATACATCATGCATAACAAATCTTTCATACAATATAATTTCAAAATTACTTTCCCCATTTTAATTATACTATGTATTCCAAAAAGGTGAATTTTGGGATGTTACATGAGGTGACGGGGATGACAAACATAGCCAAAACAGGGTGGCGACGAGTCCACCAGACACGGAGGGGACGAAGTTGCCAGAATCGCATTTGACGACCTCCGTCTATGGAAGCGGGTGCAAAAGCACAACCTCGTCATGGAGATTCTAGGGGTGTTGCCTATTGGCGACGGGGGTGGTAGAGAAGAGTCGGCGATGGCGGCGGGGAGGAGCACAGCGGTGGTGCTCTACGGCGAGAGGGGCGACTAAAGGAGATGATTTTCGGCTTCCATGCGATAAGGCTCACCTCATGACGTGGATGACCTGGCGAGAGGGTGACAGGGACAACAGTTTCCTTGGAGCTGAGACGGGAGAGACGGTGTGGCTCAACATTGGTGGTCCATTCGGCGAGCTTCAACGGCGGAAGTGGCACTAATAGGACCACAAGTTAGGAAGGTAGTGGCATGGTCAATTTTGAGAGAGGAATTGAATTAACGTTGAATTTGGGACATTTACCATGGTGGTTTGGAGCGGTGGCGGCGGTTCATCATATTGGGGGAGGAAGAAGGGAGTACAACAACATTGTGGTGAGATGGAGGAGGTGGAAGGAGTGGCAAATGGGTTAGGATGGCATGCTTGGGTGTTAATTTATAGTCTTCCTTGTCGCTGTCGGCCTCACCAATGTCATCTCTGTCGTCCCCATGGAGCCTCCTCGAGCCGCTCCTCCTTGTTCCTCGCACGAGTTCACAGCCCTAGGGAACATGCCACATGCATGGCATCGCTGGAGCCCCACCGTCACATCCCGCCAGAGCCCCGTGTACTCCATCCCCTGCTCTAATGTGCTGCAAGGAAGAAGAAGGTGTGCCAGCTTGACACTATGCCCACGTGGTCGAGCCTAACCCTATGACATCAGTCACGTAGGATGCCACCTCAGCAACAACCGTTAGCAAACGGCCAAATGGGTCACGATGCAAACGGACGCAAGTTCAGGGGGCTGGAAAAGTAAAATGCAAGTTAAGGGGTAAAGTGGTACATATGGATCGATTAACGCGAGCAATAGTAGTGTAACGATCGATGCTTGTTTGGTTGGATGGTCATCACAACTCACAAGAGAGAACAAAACACACATAGAGATTCAAAGAAGGAAGAACATTGACATGGCGAGGAAAAAAGTTCAAGCTCGAATTAAAAATTGCAAAGGCCAGCCAGCATAGAGCAAAACCCCTATGTACTTGTTGAACCTGGGAGCAAGAATTATGTATTCTATGTGTATTCTACACTAGCCTAGGAACAACTAGTATACACAGTGTAAACAAAGATGATTACATCCATATCATGCACAATTTTATTGATATAAGTACCATAGTTTTACAAGTACAGCTCACAAGCCAACATTAAATGTAAACAATGGAAGACAAAGTAGAAGTAGGGCCCATCAGATCTGCCATAGGAAGTCAACTGGGGGCAATGGCCTGGTCATTGAAATCCTCATCAGTTACAAAGTCCTACTCCTTTGAACAACAATTTATTAAGAAAGTGTGAGTACAAAATATACTCCCCAAGTTACACCCATAAAATAGTTAATGCATACATGAATATTAACAATGGAAGGCTTACTATGGTTGTTTGTGCATAAAGCAATATTTAGCATTTTAAAATACATTAAGTAAGTTCAAAAGCATGAGTTACAACATATTGCAAAAAAATATTTTTGTGAAAATTGCTGCAAGATAAACCTCCTAACACCGACTACACTTTTGGTGAAGGATAAACCCCCTCACACCATTTTATCCAAGGCTAACCGTCCAAGTTTTTCCCACATGGATTACACCATCCATAAAATCATTTTTGACCAAAAAAAATCCAAAGTCTAATCCATGAAAGGCTTTACTTAGCATGCCCATGACCGTGGTCACGGCTATTCAAATAGTATTATACTCTGTAGAGGTTGTACAACTTTACCCACAAGAGATAATCAACTTATATTGTCGGTCATGACACACTTCCTTAGCCTTGTGATTAAGTGATTATCACAAGGCCTTTATCATGCATCATCCCAAAGCAGTCCCGTCCGCTAAGGTTTCATCGCCGAAGGGTTAAACCACCTAGTCGGAAGTCCCCTCTTGCGTCGTGTGGGAATAACTGCCGAACCGACACCCATATTCAATTGAATGGCACAATTATCAGTGGGACACTGAAAATTAGTTGGTCAGGTATGTCACATACCATACTTGTGGTAGTACGAAGGGGCCGTACAATCAGCAGCTCGTAGACTAGTCCTTAATCGACTTAGGCGAGACATACAAAAATCTAACCACTCACCCAAGTCCCACAAAAATCTATTTTAATTTTATGAAACATTCCAAAGACTCCCTCAACAATAGACTTGCTAAGGGTGAGTTTTATAACAAAAAGATATTTTTCTTTTACTTTAGTAAATTCCCCAAAATTCCTAAATTCGTATCTAAGCATGTCTAAGCCAATTACTATAGAAAGCACTAGTTAGTCCTATACTAGTGTACTAACTAGTGAGATTTCTCCTAAGGTGACAAAGGTACAAGTTTTGCAATACCAAGACTAGGCTACAACAAGAAGGAATTAGCTAAACATTTAAATCTGGAATTTAAATTATGTTGAATAAAAGTATGCATGCACACTTTAAAAACAAAATATAATTAATTTAAATTAATGGGACCAACGTATTCAAAGATGAAACTTGCCTTGGTTGGGATAGTGCTGATCTGGATCGTCGTAATCGTACTCCTCCGAAACATCGATATCTAAACATGTACAAAACAAATTAAAAAAATTCAAATAAACTACAAAATTCATAAACTTAGCAAAAACAGATAATTAATATTTTTAGATAAGTTTATAAAGAAAAATGAGGTTAAACGTAGTTACAACGAGAGAGAACGAGATTCCAGAAGATTAAATTTAGAGAAAATAGTATTCAACTATTTTTTTTTGCATTTTCTTTCTTTTTTTTTTGAATTATTGTGCAAGCACGACGTCAACCCTAATTTTGAATTTTGACTGGAATTATTTTTCTAAAGGAAAAAAACTCAAGTCTATGACATTTGGGCCCTAGTTTATGAACAAGGTCCACCGGACAGCGCCGGTCCATGGTGGACTGGGCACACGACACACAGCGGTGACGGTGGCACTCTGGGATCAAGGGTCGCTGGCGTTCGGTTGCGAGGTGACGGGCAGTGAAGTGCGGAATGGACTGAGAGAGATGTAGGGATTCTAGTAGACATGATTTGGTCACCTAGAAGGGGCGGTGGTGGCTGGCGGCGAGATGAAGGTCGCGGCGGTGTTGGCTACGGTGGCGACGGAGGTACGGCGATGCTCCGGCGAAGAATATGTGCACACTGGCTAGAACGCGAGATGGTGAAGAATAACTGCTCACTAGCTAGAATGCAGGACGGCGAAGGCGATGGAGGTGATGAAGATGGTGAAGCTCCACGGAGGGCTAGAAAATCGTCGGTGACAACGCTCTAACCTCGGCAAAGAAGATGAAGTCCAATCCTACGTGCGGCTACGGAAAACACTAAATTGACTAAGGGGAAAGGATCAATGTGCTCGAGAACACGATTTGACGCGCTCGGTTTTGGCGGAGACTCACCAGGGACAGCGAAACGACGATTGGACGAGGTGACTGGACTCGAGGAAGACGACTACGGTGCAGTCGCGTTTCAAAGAGAAGAGAGTGGGGAATGGAAGTTGTGCTTGCGGTGAGAGGACGAGTGTGGATAGGCGATATTAGGGATCCCTTTTATAGGTGTGAGGGGGCAGCGTTGAGGGCACACAGCTTCGGTGAAGGCGGCTATGGCGCAACTTAAGTGGGCGTAAATGCGGGTTAAGGCGGGTGGAAATGACCAGAGTGAGTGGGGGTGTCAATGAGGCACTACTACAAAAAGGCTAATACTAGACGCCTCATCATAGACGGTTGACCAAAACCGCTCAGATATATACAATCACGAGCGATTTTGGTTTAGAGGCAAATCGTATTCTTCGCTACGCTAAAACCGTCTATGAAGAGGTAATATCACGAGGCGGTTCATGTTGAAAACCGTCGTGAAGTATCACGAGACTATTCTTGTTAATAACCGTGCGTGATAATTCTACATATCACGCATTTTCGACAAAGAACCGTCGTGAAACATCACGACGGTTCTTAACAATAACCGCTCGTGATATTACCATATATCACGAGACGGTTTTTATTATAACCATCTGTGATAATATCGCTACAGCCCAATGCGTTTTCTTCTTCGTCGCCATCCACTTCGGCTCCTCGATGCGTCTCTTCGTCTCACACTCTGAATTTATACCTTGTTTTATAAAAAGGATCATCTGCCATCGAAGATGATTATCCCCACATACTTATAAAAAAACAGAAATGGCTGCCTCTTCCGTGTCGCTGACATTGATGGCCTACCTGGCCGCACTGTATGAGCACCTCTCTCCAGACGTTGAAGCGTACTACGGAAGAACACTGTTTCAACGGTGTCTTCACTCCTCGTCGCCGAGAATTTGCCGGAGCAGATGGCGGCCACCTTCCGCCGTCTTGACATCCTCCTCGCCGTGTCTTGGGTGATCTCCCACTTTCGACGAGTTTACGCGTCATCGGCGTGGTTCTCCAAAATGAGCGTTATGCGTCTTGAGAGGCTTGCCGTCACTTGGACTACGAATCGAGGCGGCAAAGCATCAAAGTCGACCAAGCGAGACCCTCAAGCAAGGGAAGAGAGCCTATGGGCTCAATTCTTCTTGGTTCAACAGTCTAAGGGTCTTCGGGAGACACTCAAATGAGCGCGTCAGCCGGTGGACGTATTTCAGGCTTCGTTCGCTGATGATCAGGAACCGTCCGATACCGACGCCGTCGCCTATGAAGTATTGAAGATGGAGATAGCAACCTACCTCCGCCACTAGAAAAACTTTGTTTAATTATAGGTTTCTACTTTTTTAATATTTTTTAGTTTAACGCCATTTGTTTGGCCATATGAAAATTCCAAAATGAAAAAAAAGTTTGGAGGTGAAGTTAATTACTATATTAATTATATGTTGAATTATTACTATATGTGTGTGTGTGTGTCTATATATATATATATATATCGAGGCGGTTTTGTGAAAAAAATCTAGTTTGGAGGTGAAGTTACATTAATTAATATTAATTATATCGAGAGGCGGTTTAGTGGAACATATATATATATATATATATATATATATATATATATATATATATATATAGCTAAAGCAAATTTTCAATAGTATCTAAATGACAAAATTGACATATAAACATGTAATTTCTTCATGTCATGTAAGTGTATATACAAGATAAATATACTTGAGAAAAACCATTTCACAGACGGTTCCATTATGGAACCGTCTGTGATAAGTCTCTTTATTAGTAGGAGACCGGCCGCTAGGATTTGCGCTCGCCCTAACTTGTCACTCCCTAGCGTCGCTAGGGTTTGCGCTCGCCCTAACTCGTCACTCCCCAGCGCATTTACTCTCGTCCGTTCCCCTCCCCACCTCGACGCTGCCGCCCGACCCCGTCGCCGTCGCCGCAGGTTGTGACACCACTCTACACTGCACAAGATCGTATGATAGTCGTAGTGTCTTGTGCAGTGTCAGGGTCGTGCCACAACTACGGTGACACCGCCACCCGTGTGTACTTTCTTGTTGCCATGGCTTGGTTCTCTGCTTTCGGTCTCCTGGCTCGGGCCTGGCGGGCTTTGCTTTCCCCATCCTCCTCTATTCTCCTCTAGATCTGTTAGTTTAATGTCTTTTGTTGAGTTTGATTTTTATGCTTGAGCCTTAAGTTGTGTCGATGTTTGTGTGATTTATGCAAGGTGAAAGAGATGGATGAGGGTTGTCTTTGGTGGTGGGGTCGCTTGCCGTGGTTCTTATTTGTCTTGAGGTATCACCCTACCTTACTCCCTCTCTGTCTCTACCCCCCTTTCTCTATGATGAAAATGGCTAGTGCTCTGCGATGGAAGCCGAGGGCTACTACTGGTATGGTGGGTTTGGACACCCTTGGTCTTGTTGTCTTGCTGATGAACTGCTCAATGATGTTAATAGTCTTATGCTGAAATTGAATTGATAATTAGTTCATATTAATAGTCCCCTTGCTCTGTGATGTAATGATGTCAATAGTCTTATGCTAAAATTGAATTGATAATTAGTTCATATTAATAGTCTTATGCTGTCTCTCGCCATTCATTCCACCTTTGTCTGTGTAACCATGTTCATGCCGGTCAAGTTCTCCTACCTCTTGCGTCCCAAGTACGTCCTACCATTCCATTCATAATCTCTTCTCTATAAAGTCTCCAAGCAGTGGCTGCTTGTGCCATTAAAACCGGCATCATATATATATTATTAAGTAGTCCCCGACCACTTTAGGAATTAGTCCTTGATATGAGAAGGATGAGACAGTATCCAACGGTAACCTCATTGAGCCCCTACAAGTTTAAAAGGTATGGATGCAAGGAAAGCGTCAGGACATCCAATTACCTGGATGTTGTCGATAGGTAATTGGACGTCGCTATGTTCGAAAGTGACATTGATTGAGTACTACGATTGGGAAGTGGCATCATCTATCAGCAACCAACAATTCTTGAGCATGTAATTGTCTGTAAACTCAACAAGAACACCAAGCAACAAGTTGAGAATTCTTTTGAAATATGAGAATGGTTGCTTGGTGTTCTTGTTGGGTTTAAAGACGATTACATGCTCAAGAATGGTTAGTTGCTGATACATGATGCCACTTCCCAGTTGGAATACCTGCGCGTCCACGTCACTTTTTGAACCTAGGTCCAATTACCTATCGACAACATCCAGGTAATTGGATGTCCTGATGTTCTCTTGGCATCCATATTTTTTAAACTTGCAGGGGCTCAATGAGGTTGCCCATGGTCACTGTCTCATCCTTCTCATGCTGCGTGGACGATCACCCCAAAGTGGTTGAGAGACTACGAACAATATATATATAATATATATATGATAACAAGATTTAATGGCACAAGCGACCAACGCTGGGGCTTTATAGAGAAAAGTCATCACAGAGCGGTTTGACCTGGCAAAACCGTGATGATAGTACATATCACGAGCGGTTTGTGGTCAAACCGTCATGATAAGTACTATCACGAGCAGTTTGACCACAAACCGCTCGTGATATATACTCTATCACGAGCGGTTCTCGATTAATAACCGTGCAGGAAAGTATGCATCACGAGCGGTTGAAAACCGCCTGTGATGACCTCATGTCATCATCGACCCATAAACTCGGGCGGCTCACGAAAAAAATGCATGATGATGACGTTTTTGAACTGTCTGTGAATACTTTTTCTGTAGTAGTGAGGGTGGTCATGGGAATCTATTGCTCATGAAATTGGGAAGAAATGGTTGCATCACTACTACAAAAAGGCTAATACTGAGCGCTTCATTACAGACGGTTGACCAAAACCATCTGTATTAAATACAATTACAGACGGTTTTGGTTTTGCGACCGTCTGTGTTACTGGCTGCGCTTAAAACTATCTGTGATGACCATAATATTACAGATGGTTCATGTTGAAAACCTTCTATAAAGTATCACATATGGTTCTTAACAAGAACCGTTTGTGATGTCATTAAAATATCACAAACGGTTCATGTTGAAAACCGTCTGTGAAGTATCACAGACGGCTTCACAGACGGTTCTTAACAAGAATCGTCTGTGATATTATGGTCATCATAGACGATTTTTTTTAAACCATTTGTGATTCGCAGCGCAGAATGGTGAAAATTTTTGGACGCGTGCACGGGAGGTGAAATATTTTGCGTTGTCCTTATATATTATAGCCACCCCCGCCTTGTCTTCCATCAGTCTCTCCCTCTCCCCTCCCCATGGTGAGCTCCGGCAACCACCCTCGATTCCCTGGCGTGGTTCGGCGAGGAGACGCAGCCGACGACCACGAGGAGGAGGAGGGACGCGCAGGACCCATGCCAGTAAGTGATCAATCGCTTGTCGCCTCCCCCTGCCTTGTTGCTTTCAGTGGCTCTTAGTGGTGACCATGGTTTTCTTGTGAATGAATAGATCAATATAAGATTACGGATTTTGAGATGAAGCTCATGGGCATCGACAGCGAGCACCTCAGCATCCCTGACTCTAAGTACCAGGCCATCATTTGCCTCTTCATCTCGGACTCGTTTTCCTCCCCAGCTACAAATCCAAACCCGAACAGATTTTGGTTTCGCGCAATGTCCGGTAAAATAGCCATAACTTTTGCATACGATGTCAGATTACGACGTTCTTTGGCTTGTTGGAAATATAACGAAAAGTTTAATCTAAAAATCTATAAGTCCAAGTCAAATTCACTCGTGAGGCTCTAGAAAAGTAAAAAAAAATCCAAGAAAAGGACATTTAGGGCCTCAAAACGGCCTCCGAAGTTTCAGCACCCGTTTTTGCCGTTTGTTCGCCGTCCAGTTTGAGTTTTCTTTCATTACAAATTGTGTAATCAACCATATGCAAATACTCGTGTCCAACTGTCCAGCAATTGATTGGTTTGGCTCAGAATTCGATTTTTTTTTTTGCAATAGAAAAAACTATCACGAGCGATTACGAACAAGAACCGAAATGCAGTGATAGTCTATTATCCTGAGCGGTTACGAACAAGAACCGTCTGCGTGATAATGATTATTATAAACAGTTATTGTTTAGAACCGTCTATGATAGCTTTTTTCACAGACGGTTCAAAAACCGTCTGTGATGACTCATGTCATCACTAACCCATAAAGTTAGACGGTTCAAAAAAATCGTCTGCGGTGACGATTTTGAACCGTCTGTGATGAACTTTTTCTGTAGTAGTGCATTTACAAGCTCAACGACACGATCATGGCTGCTCGGCGGGAGAAAGAAGTTGAATAGGGCGGCACTGACAAGTGGGCCGTGCCTATCGGCGAGAGAGAAGGGATGAGGTGGGCCGGCGTGCAGAAACAGGCCGAAAAGGCCAACTTGGGCAAGAGGAAGAAGAAAGAGAAGATAGGCCGGATTGGAGAGAAGAAATGGGCCAAGGGAAAAAGGATATCGGCCTAGTGAGGATTAAAGAATTAAAATTGATTTTCTATTTTTTGAAACATCCTGAAATTCAAATAAGCTCGGAAAAAATTCAAAACAAAGCTGAAAAAATTCTAGAAAAAAATCATAGAAATTCCCTAAGACATTTTGTAGTTAGAAAAAAAAAATTCTAACTTAAAGTTTGTTTTATTTTTACACAGAATTCTTTTTGGAAATAGAAAAAAATATTTTTAAATTTAGAAAATTCAAGAAAATAATTTAATTTTTTATATATACTTTACCTTAGAAATAAAATTTTGGATGTTACGGTACCAGTGCTAGCCGCTAGCTGCTCACTTTCTTTTTTACCTGCCGTCTTGCCTTCCCCTACCTACGGTTTGCCTACCGGCAGAAGCAAAGTTGCCAAGAAAGTTGCATAAAGCGTAGCACAAATTAAAGCTGCCTGTGCCAACGTGTGCATCGATCGTAGCCCGGATTAGCAAAAGGATATATCAAGAGATTTGTGCTTCTAGGTTACGAATTTCACGGGCCAGTGTTCATCATAGCTCACCACATCGCTTTACATATGGCCCCAGAGCTTTTGAAGGTCTTCCCATATATACACACAAGTCGTACGTGTTGCATGTATTCTCTTTTCGACCGAAAAAGACGTACGCATGCATGTCTACGTACTCTGCAGTGGTGGAGTCATAAATTTTTCAAAGGGTAGGCAAGTCGTAAGTTAAGTATGTAATTATGATCTATTGAGAACCGTAAGTATCGGATAATCGGATACACAATTACACATCTTGTAAATCCACAATAGTTTTAAAGTAAAAGAACATATACGATACATCGCACATGTAAAGGTTCATATATGAAAATTTGGCATATTTGGTTCATCTTAATCATTTAGTTGTGGATCTTGTGGTTGCGGCTGTGATAAGATTCTCGAGTCAACTAAAAACCTCCTTATTTCTGAAATTTTAACAATTCTCGCCATGTGCCAACCTAGTAGTAGTAATCATATTAATTGTTACCAGGTTACCAGATTTGCCAATCTAGTAGTAGTTGATTACTTTATTCCATTTAATTTTTCCAAATTAACCAATAAGTAACAAACCCACCTAGACCCAGCCATTTCTCTCTCTCAGACGGTCCCTCCTCCAATCCTCTTTATTTCTTAAGCACCCACCCAGACCCACTGACCTAGGCCATTTCTTCTTCTTTCTTATTGCTTCCCCATTCATTTGGCAAAGACCGCCACCTACCGTACAGGCTGGTGCCGCCACCTAAACCCTACTGCTCAGGCCAAAGAAGATCGCCATCGCAGCTCCCTATCTTGCCACCAGCACCAATGCCCAATTCGGTGACTCCTTCTCCTCTAGGCTCTAGGCTCTAGGCTCTAGCCCTCTCCCGGCCCAGCCTCTGTGGCTGCCACCTTCTTGCTTGGCCTTGCCGTCTGGCACCTCTGCTCTCTCTCCATGCCGGCAGCAGCCACAGCTCTCCGAGGCGCCGAGCCCGAGCCAAGGAAGGAGCAGTGCCATGGTGGGCTTGGAGCAATAAAATCCACAAATCAACAAAGGGAAGAGGCGAAGAGCTCTCACCTAGCTACCGGGTCTGGGCAGTCGGAAGGTCAGAATCGCCGGCTGCCAGTGAGTCATGGCGCCCGCCGCAGGCGCTTCGGCTCCGCCATCGCCCACCGCCGCCGCCGCATCACCGTCTCATTGAGCCGTCGACCATCGCCCGCTGCCGCTGCTGGCGTGCGTCATCGGTCTCAGTGAGACTTGGATTTGGAGTGGGGATTTGGGGATGGGGATTGGGGATCAAAGAGCAGGCACTGTCTCAGTGAGACTTGGAGTCTGGAGTTGGAGAGGCTGTAGACCTGCTGTATTCGCGAGGAGGCCCATGTATTCTAAAGGAGGCGGCCCATGAAGCCCAAGCAACTGTCCATCCTGGAGGACCCTTGAATCCGCCCCTGTACTCGTGTAATGTAAAAGTGGCACGTACGCGCCTCTCGTGCCTGGCTGGAAGGCTGGAACATGATACGTTGCTACGTATAACTCCGCCTTGACTACTCGTAACGTGATGTCGATTGCGTGGATGCAAAAATCGCGTCGTTATTATGACCCAATAGTCATATCAAAATTTGGCAGTGCCAAAACCTAAGTAATACCAAAACTTGAGAGAAAAAAATGATGTTTAGATCATAGCCATATCAATTTTTTGGGCAATACCGAAACTAGGCTACAAATTGATGTATTTGGATTGCAACTAAGTCAAAGTTTGCTAAAATTATGAGTATGGCACGTGGGTCCCACATGACATCTTTTTTTACTAAAATAGAGCTAGCATAGGTCTTGTTTTGTTGATTAAATCACAATGAATACAATGGTTCAAACGTATCACAAATCGGGTACACGTTTTAGAAAATATGATCATTTGCTAATAATGCAACTAGTGGGATGCTACACCTCAGCAAAGGAATGGGCAGGGACTAAACCAAAACTTGGGCGAGCATGGAGTCACCTACGCCATGAACTACGAAGCATCGGCGTTGGGACAGCAGTCCAAACAGCCCTACAGGCTACAGCTCACCTCGTTTGCGTGCTGGGTTCTTGGCGGTTTTGGCACACACAGCGCCGCGCGCGTACTTGCACAGTTGCACGTACGCTCTGACTAAGCTACTGACCCGAATTTTCGCCGTATATATAAACCCAAAAACAAAGCATGTCTCACGTCTTTTCACCGGAGCGGATCCACTAGCTAGCTTGCGTAGCTCTTTGTTAGGTTGGACTAGCTAGCGCGTACGTATAGGCTGAGGCCATCTAGCTGACTAGTGTCGTCCACGTCTCAGCGATGATCTGGATCGCAGACGTAACAGAGTGAATAGTAATCTACAGTATTACTGTAGCACAAACAGTGGTGGCGAAAAAACACTGCAGCGAATTATTTGGTTAGCTTCTACTGTATCTGTGTGGCACTTTGATCCTTTCATGCTCACTCTCTGCATCCATTTCCTCACCGATCGGAGGGCATGTACCGATGTACGTACGTCGCGTAGCTCGCGGCTTCCTCTGTCGCGTAGCTCCGGCGAATTGAAGTGGCGCGCCTCGCTGTACAGTGATCGTCGACACGTCGTCGCGTACGTGCGATCCTCGGTTCTTGCACGGGCATTTTTGCGCATGACGACGTGGGTACGTACGTGTACATCCTTCCTCGGCCGAAGGAGCTAACAATCCAAGTCCAATCTTCTATTCTTCTCTTTCCTTCCGGATAAGAATCTCCCTACATCAAGCGCGACCAATGCAGCCCAATATCGGCCCAGTACAACTCTCCCTTATGGGCCAGCTAAAAGAGTTGGACCACGGTGCACTCACCCCTTGCCGTCCGTTTTGGGCAACCAGACAAACACGAATGGCCTTGCGAGATTTCTGTTTCTGACTTTCTGTATGAAAAAAAAAAATACATGAGAACCACAGCATACCTGAAGATGCACCTTGTCTCCCACACAACTCGCACGGACGGCATACCTGAAGATTAAGTGCCGTTTCACGCTTTCCCTTTTCTGGGGAGACTAGTAGGCCCGTATGTTGTAATAAAACTTTAAAAGATAGTGATACATATCAGCATACGGGATGATAAACCGTATAATAAATATTAATTTTGTTTCACACACACACATATAAATAAAAACATTAACTCCGTCTATAAAATACAGAAACTCGTACATAATATCTACCTTGCACATAAAACAAAAGGCATTTATATAACCCCTATACTGAGAAAGAATCTGTGAAATACCTCTCGAGTACCCAATCTTCAAACAATGATTGATCAAGTTGGAGATCCAAAATAATCAAAACATCGCATATAACAGAATCAAAAGAATAAGAAAGATTCCATAAATACCAAAAGTACTACGTAAATATATTTGTAAATACCATCACCTGCAGCATCCTTCTCCTTTTCTAACACATTTGTAGGGAGCATTGAAGCAATGAAGCTGAGCAAAGCTTGATGCCTTCATCAGTGCTCTCTCAATATCCACTCTTTCCCAGTAGTACTCTTGTAGTAACTTGCATGCTTATCTGATGTAGGCGGTGAAAAGTTCTTGCAAATGAAGGGAAGACAGTCAATCAATCTGAGAGAAGAGAAACATGCATAAATTTTGTTGTCTTAAAAAGCATAAGATGGATATACATGCAAGCTTCTTTACCAAATAGAATATCATTTATGAATAAAGCAATCGATGTTGCTTAAAATTATTACTTTGTTACGCCTACATGTATTTTGTCTTGAGAAGTGAGATGTAAGGAAAATAACGCCTTGATTTTAAGCAAACAATCGATGTAAGAGTGGAAGCTACCCACGTGTTTTATTTGAAGGAGCTCAAGTAAATTAGAGATTCGGAAACATGATATTCTCAAAATAGACAAGCTGTTTGGCGTCATATACAAGAGTTCAACTTCTGACCCTTTTCTTTTCACAAAGAAAGAGTCCCATCCGATTATAGTTTATATGCAAGTTCAAAAAACCCAAGGACATCATAGCAGTTGACATCATTGAATCCTACATACCCATAGGGTAGATCTACATCAACATACCTAGTTATAAAGAAAATGTTGAATCTAGATGAAAACATCTTGAAGGCGGCTGTTATGATCCTTAGATCATAGGGGTAAGCATCACCGGGAGGATAGCCGAGTGGCGTCGGCTGCTAGGGGAGAGGGAAGACTATAGATTAGGGAGACAAAGGGGATTGAGACTTAGACTATTGTATTCTCATTGCTTAATACTAACGATTACAATATGCCTCCTTATATAGATGGTTCTTCTAACAATTATGGATAGAATCAATCTAAAAGATGACCTTCCTAACTAATAGATAACATTTCCAATTACCTAATCCTTATACAAGGAAACTAATCAACTATTTAAGCAAATAGATATTCTTATTGGAGAAGGTAACCCTTCCCTATTCCCGTGATACAGTACCACAGTACTATTCACGCGCGTGAACAGTAGCCCCGCCCATGACACGGCTTTACTGCCCCTCATTGGAGTCGGGCTTCGGAGCCTCCCTGGTCTCTTCGGCAGTGTCCTCCTGAAACCAAGCACATCAGACACAATTGTTCAGAAATAAGAGTGATATTGAAGACACTAATGAAGAACAAGATAAAAAGTATGCGTTTGAGAAACGGAACATACCGTGGTGTCGGAGGTCCACAAGGTCAAGTTATCACGAAGGAGTTGCATGATCAAAGTGTTGTCCTTGTAGGATTCCTCGCTCAGGGTGTCCAGTTCCGAAATGGCCTCATCAAAAGCCTATAAATTGTAAAGGGGGGAACATCATCATGATGCCAGCCATGTCTCAATGAGGATACAAGCCTCTAAAGAATCATAGATCTTTTGTATAAGAAACTCCCAAATGGGCCAGATAGAATTACATATTCAAATGGGCTTGGCTACGGTACTCCACAAGTTTAACTGGATTGTGATTCAGTAACAAGGATAATCGTAAGTAAGTTTACTATTAGAGAAACAAAATCAACCAAATATAGACCTATGAAAAGTTACATATCGAAAGGTATTGCAAAATAGTCTAATTTGCAGTAAGGACAAGATGACTTAGTGTGACTATTAAGTATTAAGAGCTTTGGCACTTGCAAGATGAACAATGACCAAGTATCGCAATAAGCCTATAACTGCAGAAGATGATTTTATTTTTATCTGATTTCTTAAAGTCACTTCGATAGCTATTGTAAAAGAATTGATAGAACAGGTCAAGGGAACTCGCATTCATGATAGCTAATACAAACTCAGGGTCAACTAATAATAAGCAGCAGACTTAACGCCAACAATAATACTAAGGTTAGGTACACCACATGGGAAGTTTTTTCTGGGCACACTCAACACCACAGTTGAGAAGCAATGCAAAGATATTGTTGTCTCCCAACAATAACACACTATGCAAGTTCCATTTTTCTAAAAGTCAATGACAGAATAGTAAGCGAAAACAACTCAACCAAAGTGTTGGGTGCTCTGTCTATATCATAAACAAAGAGTGCACATATCTATGACTGCAAGTTTTGCAGTAGTGACATCTACAGGGGTTCATAGTTTTAGAGAAAGCATCACAAAAGTGTCGCCAATATACAGCAATGAAAAAAAGGGTATATAGTAATAATTACCACAAGTCCAGTAGCAAAAGATCATATACTTTCTTTCTCTAGTTGTGAAAAGTTATGTAAATAAGTGTGATATATAATATAATTCACCGCACCCCCCTAATCTTCTCCCTTTTGTGCGCTTGAAAAATTCTACATAATCTTTTTTTATTCAAATTAGCATATAGAAGGTAGCTATGGAAAGCTAACAAAAGGAATATGTTGTGTGGATGAAAAATTAGCCAGGCTTGTTTTGCAGAAAACAGAGTTAACTGTTAAGCACTATTGTTTGCACCTAACAACTTATCACTAAAAATGAATGATTTCTAGCATTCCCAACTCACAGCAACCAAGTCCAACTTTTTGTAAGATGAAATCAAAGTTTCCAAGAAGAGACAAATCCATCGTGCTGTTAGATCAGAAGAGCCAACTGGAACTCTACATAAGCACCTAATGCCAATATGCCAAAATCCACAT
The DNA here is from genome assembly GCA_036346405.1 of Phyllostachys edulis. Classification (NCBI taxonomy): domain Eukaryota; kingdom Viridiplantae; phylum Streptophyta; class Magnoliopsida; order Poales; family Poaceae; genus Phyllostachys; species Phyllostachys edulis. Next base: position 90,296,628 of record CM070562.1, on the reverse strand, counting down.
GAGCAAGATTGAACTCCAATGGGTTTCTTGGCAAAGGAAGGTTTGAGAATGTATCCATTGCTTGGTTCATCATTAGTTGTAGGATTTACATGGATGTCGAACGGTTTGAAAGCTCAAGAACTTTACATCCAGATGATACAGAAGAACCGTTCCAAGGACACATTAGGCAACTAAAGAACAATATAATTTGTAGACCTGCATCTATGCAATCAAACAAATAGGTATGCACTTAAAATGGCCATACCTTGACAAATCTACAGATCGCTCTTGAGAGGCGGTGGCTAATGCTCGGCTGACAAGCAAAGCTAATATCCTTCTAGTGAGATATATCAGATGAAGAGATATTGAATGAACAAAATTTTGTCAACTGACACAACATTCGTCAATGCTTTTCCAGTTGCCCCAACTTGCATTCCAAGAAGTAGCAGTGAACAATCTTTTATGTTTGTACCACATTTAATGAGTACAATGAATTGTTTCAACATTACCCATGATCCACTCCTAAAAGTTTCTGAAAACTGCTAGGTTTTATCTTTAACACTCCAAACTTGGGGACCAAAACCCTAGTCACCTTCCAAAGAAAATCTGCTATTCAGCCCTACAGCTAGACAGATAAGCAATCTGAAAAATAGAGCACTGAACAAATTCAAATTGGGAAAACTTCCTTTACATGTCATCTCATGCTATCCTTACAAAAGAATTCCATTTTTTTTCGAAATGAACATGCATCTGAGAGTCTAGGTAAAAGAATTCATTTACGCTTGACCAAAGATATCCACCACAATAAAATTTCAAAACTGAAAGTATAGGATTGTCATGATACAATTTTCAGAACTTGGAGCTAAAATATAGTAAGTGCTTGTACAACTTACAAAGATCAATTTCTAACATTTTCAACGATGGTGTGCCTCCTCAATATCTGTAATCCCATGATAAAATAATTTAACACAACACTATAAAACAACATGAATGTCCAATTTGTTGGTTACTGTAGATTACTAAAGAATGATGTGATACCAGGAGCTCACTACTTTGTAAAAAACTTGTCCAATTTTGTAACTAAGAATGAAGTGATCAAAGGAGCTCACTACTTTTCACATCTGACTGAAATCAATTGGAAGACTGGAAGTCGAATCACCTGACCAGGATGCAACAAAAGTAATCTTGGTCGGAGCCCTTCTGTGCCCTAAACACCTGACCACGACCCCAAATGAAGTTGTCGTGATCCATCAAATTGTTGCAAATCATGATGATTTTGCTTCTTTTTGCCAATGTAGTTGAGAGTCATTTTGCAGAAGCAAGATCTATCTGTAGACAACAAAGGAAAAATGTGGATCAATGGCTATCCATGTTTTCTTTCTAACGGAATCCCAAGGAAATGAAACTGGGAGGTATGTGGCAAATATGTTGTAGTTAAATTTATTTTCCCGAAAACAAAACTGACAGCTATAATCAGAGTGCTTAATGCTGGCTTTGTACATCAACAAAATACTTGCTGGCTGGTCTAAGTTCCATAACCTGGAAAATCCATTTTCTTCATTGTGCAGCATAGCAATCCCTTCTATTGCTTAGCAAACAAATTTTAGCTTTAGCTCCAATCCTAGGCAGCACATATTAGAACTTTCCAAACTAATATTAACATGTTATTATCCAACCAGAGACCCATATAAAGCATAGGTGATACTACCAAAAAAACAATTAAATAGGATAACAAAAAGGGCATGATGTCTGATACTTGAGCAAAAACAAATGAATATGAAATGTTATTACATCAGATAACACATCCACTCGCACTAATGACTTAACGAATTAATCGTAAATATCGTGGAACAAAAATAAAGAATTGGATCTACTATGTAGGGTTATTGTGTCACTCCAAGCACAACGGATTGAAGAATGGATGAAATTAGCACATAGCAAAAACCTTAATCAAATTTTACCATAGCCAAACACTAGTACATACAGGCTCATCACAGACGGTTCGGAACCGTCATCATAGACGGTTTTTGAACCATATGAATTTGTATGTCTGTGATAACAAGTGGTTATCACAGACGGTTCAAAAACCGTCTGTGATACGGCATAACACAGACGGTTTTTTGTTGAAACCGTCTGTGAAGGTATATTATCACATACGGTTTCCATTAAAAACCGTCTGTGATACGTAGGATATAACAGACAGTTCTATTTACAAACCATCTGTGATTTGAGACATATCACAGACGGTTTGGAAATAAAACCGTCTGTGAGATCCCACGTATCCTGACGGTTTTAATGGAAACCGCCGATGATACTATACCTTCGAGGCAGTTTCAACAAAAACCGTCTGTGATAGTCTTTATACCTAACTAATTTTATGGTTTGTAAATAGAACCGACATACCTGCACAGACGGTTTCAACAAAAAATACCATCTGTGATAGTTCTTTATATCTAACTACTTTTTTTTTATTTTTGGCTAGCCTCAGGAATTGCTAGCCATACCCTCTGAAAACAAGCATGCAGAAAACAAATACATCACAGATAATCAATTGTTGACAACTCAAAGTGATCATTACTCAAAATAAATTACAAAAGAATTTGTTCAAGTATTGTCGCTATAGTTACAATTGGATTACAATTGAATCAATTATTTGCAGGTGGTTGAGAGGTGTCGACGGAGTGAAACTCTGCGTCGGCGATCGAGTGAAACTCTCCGTTGGTGTTAATGATCCGTGTCTTGATGAAGGCGCAGAGCCTCCCTCGAACGTCCGTGACCTCTTTCGCAACGAGTGCATCTAAATCTATGATCAAGTCCTGTCGCTAGCAAGAGTAAAGTGGTAAGCATATATACTTAAATTTATAATTAGGAAATAATTATTTCGAGATTGACAAACCTCGGGATCCTTCATCTTAGCTGTAATGATTTGCTCCATATGATGGCAAATGTAGAATGCACATAGGTGATCTTGTTTTGCCTAGCGGCACTGCAAAAATAGAATTACATATATAGGTATAGTCAATACGAGACACATTATTACAAAGTATGATATAGGATTATTGTGTTGTAGCACGTACCGAAAATCGTGTCCTGTGTGTTAGTGTGGCGTTCGATCCCTTGTATGATCCTCCTTCAGCAACATAGGCGATGAACGACCTACAAGATTCCAAAAAGTTATCCTCGGCCATTTCAAATGAATGAAGACTACAATAGAGTTATGTATAGAGGAAATAAGCATACCTGTCGAGTATTCCTTTCAAAAGGCTGAAGTTGTGCTTTTTGTTGATTAGGGAATCAAGGTATATTACCTTGTTCCTCTTTGGTACAATGACCAAAAGGATCCAGTGGAACCTATTCATGTATGTCGCTATAGTCATTAAACCTAAGTTCATGCTACGTATAAAGTACAAATGAAATTTATATAGCAAGTAGTGAAGCACTTACTCCTGGTTGAAGGGCACCACTATGTAGTCCTTGTCGTCCTGATGAAGCAATACCACCGTTATGTATTTCTTGACAAAGGATATGTCTTCTTCGATGGTTTGCCTAGAGACCACGTGTGGGTCAAGGAAACCCATCGGTTCGAAAAATTCGGGCTTTTCTCATCATGTATCTATACATAAGCAATGAGTTATAATATTTATCGGTACTACGTGAATGTAGAACTTGATTGTATACACTTACAGTGTCCAATATCGTAGAAGCGAGGTGTTGAGGGCAGTGAGGTTGAATAGGTCATATAAGTCATTGAAGCCCATGATAAAGTGGCCCGGCCCGTTGAAGAAATGCTTATCCTTGTATCTGACAGTGATTCCAGTATCGCACCCCTTCTTTTCGGTCTTCCGCATGTACTAGACATGCAAAGAGTGACAACCTACTCCAGTGCGGCTTAATACTGTGTCGGTGGCCAACAGACTTTCGATGGAGTATTTCGAGGGCTTGGGAGGCGCCTTAATGTTCATCGATTTTGATTTGGCCTTAACGACTGGCCCGCTACACGTCTTCCTACGAGACGACTTGGGAACCGATACAGCGGCACGCTTTTCTTGTTCCTTCGGTGTCTTCTCCACGGGAACTGATGAGGTGGCATCAAAATATATAAGAGATTACAAGTCCATAACACATGGCAAGTCCACATTGACATGTCTCATGTTATGGAATAAATTACAATGGAGTAAATTCTTAATTAAAATATAGCCCTTCATGATGATTGAAGCGCATATAGCTAGCTTCCACACTGAGTTCTTCCTCGAGCCTGATGTCATCTCCGAAAGGAGGCATCTCGTCAACGACATTCTCAACTCCGACAATCCTTCTTTTTCCATGAAGAACTACTGTCGGTTCTATTTGCCGGGTCTGTTACATAAAAAAGTTGAACAACTTGCTTAGCTAGTACAAATGGTTCGTCCTTGTATCCGACACGTTTGAGGTCCACAGTACTGACGCCGCACTTGTCGACCTTCACACCTTGCGGAAGTTTAACCCAATGGCATCGAAACAGTGGAATCTTAAAAAGTACATAGTCGAGCTCCTAAATTCCTCTATGAATCCATAGTAGGAGTTCAACCCACGTGGCCCGGCGGTATTGAACTGCTTGTGAAATGCATCTATGCAAACACCGCTGTTCTAGACTATGCTCTTCCTATCCTGAGCTGTCGTATAAAATATGTACCCATTTATGTCGTATCCTTGCTATGTCACAACTGTAAATTTTGGCCATTTTGCCAACCATAGCAGCGTATCATCACTTGATGACCTCCCAGTTAATCGCACCTTTAACCATTCGTTGAACCGACGGTTGTGCTTTCTCGTAATCCAAACCTCCGTCCGGTCTGGATTCTGTTAGCGTACCATGTCTTTGTGCTCGTCGATGTACGGGGACACTTGGGTCATATGTTGCAAGACCGTGAAATGGGCTTGAGTGTACACATCCAGATCGGGAGTGATTGATTTCCTTCCAATGATCTCGATACCCTCCAGTCTCCCCTCATGACGAGATAGGGGCACACCTATCGGTTCCACCTGAGCCATGTAGTCGACACAGAACTCAATGACCTCTTTGGTTGCATAACCTTCGATGATGTCGCCCTCCTACGAGAACGATTTCAGACGAAGACTTGAGAATTCCCATGTACCTCTCGAACGGGTACATATGACGTAGGAAAACAGGATCGCATATCTTTATCTCTTTCACAAGGTGAACATGGAGATGGACCATGATATCAAAAAATGACAGAGGGAAATACATCTCAAGATGACATAGATTCGTCATCGCCTCAGCCTGCAGAGCATCTAGTCCTTGGGGATCGATAACCTTCTCAGCAATTGAGTTAAAAAAATAACACAGCTTCAAGATTGCCACTCGGACCTTGTTCGGCAAGATACTCCTAATTACAACAGGAAGCATTTGTGTCATCAGCACATGACAATCATGAGACTTCATACCAATTAATTTCAAATCTTCCATAGAAACAAGTTTCTTAATGTTAGTGGAGTAACCGAACGAAACTTTCACACCATGCAAGCTCTAGCACAGTTCATTTCTCTTGGCCTTAGACAGAGTGTAGCAAGCTGGGAGAAGGTACGTTCGTCCTTTATCGGTCTCTTTCGGTGCTAACTTGGCCCTTATGTTCATATCAACCAAGTCACGTCGTGCGTTAACACCATCCTTTGTTTTGCAACTAATGTTTAGTAAGAGACCAATCAAGCAATCACATACATTCTTCTCCACATGCATGATGTCGATGCGATGGCGAACTTCTAAGTGCTCCCAATAAGGCAAGTCCCAAAAAATTGACCGCTTCTTCCAGATGTTCTTCTGACGGGTTCTTAATTTACGTCCCTTTCCAAGCACAATATCGATATCCTTAACCATATCATAGACCACTTTCCCTCTAAAAGCCCTTGGAGCTGAACCGTCCTCCTTATTTCCATCAAATTGTTTCTTCATCTTGCGGTATGGGTGAATTCTGGGAAGGAACCTACGGTGACGCATATACACAGTTTTGCATGAGTTGTTTAGCCATACACTCTCCATACCATCTAAGTAGTGCGAACAGGCTTTGGCTCCTTTTGTACTAAACCCTGACAAGTTACCAAGGGTAGAAAAATCATTGATGGTGCAGAACAACATGACGCGTAAAGTGAAGTTCTCTCGTTTGTACGCATCCCATACTTGTACCCCTTCGTTCCACAGTGTCAAAAGATCTTCTAGTAATGGTGCTAGGTACACATCAATATCATTCCCAGGTTGCTTCGGCCCTTGGATAAGTAATGACATCAAAATGTACTTCTGCTTCATACACATCCAAGGAGGAATGTTGTACATATATAGATTGACGGGCCAGGTGCTATGTCGGCTGCTCGTGTTACCAAAAGGATTCATTCCATCTGTACTCAACCCTAACCTTATATTCATCGGTTCTGCACCGAACTCTTCGAAGCTCCGATCGAAGTTTCTCCACTGGGCAGAATCAGCAGGGTGTCTTAGCTTTTCATCTTTCTTACGCTCCTCCGAGTGCCAACGCAGCAATCTTGCCTCCTTTGGGTTCGCAAATAAACGCTTCAAACGTGGGATCACAGGCAGATACCACAACATCTTAGCAGGAGGTCCTTGCTTCACCTTATCAGTATTCTTACTCTTGTATCAGGATGCTTTGCACATAGGACATACATGCATGTCTGCATACTCTTTCGGTAGAGGAGACAATCATTCGAACATGCATGTATTCTTTCTACTTCCATTCCTAATGGACAAAGAACCTTCTTTGCTTGGTAGGTGGTGCTGGGCAACACGTTTCCCTTCAGAAGGATGTTCGCTAGGAGAACTAACAACGCCGTGAAACTCTTGTCGGACCAACCATTACTTGCCTTCAATTTCAGCAGTTCAAGCACGGTCGACAACCTTGTGTATTCTAGCTTGCAGCCAGGGAAAAAAGGTCTCACAGAGTCCTCCATTAAGCCCTCGAATTTACAAAACTCTCTCTCACTGTAGTTCTCTTTTGCATCGCGTAGCATCTTATCCAGATTATCATCGTGCGACCTATCGTCATCAAAAGCACAGTCCACATCCGGCATATCGTTGACTTCCTCCGCGATGTCGTCATTATTAACTACTTGTATAATCTGCTCTTCACCGTGACTGGTCCAACATGTATACCCTTTTTTGAAACCCCTTCGAATTAAGTGCGTTTCAATCTGCGCCGGGTTATTAAACATCTTCAGATTACCGCAATCAATGCATGAACAGTACATAAATTTTATCTCATTCTTCAACATATCTTGCTCAGCGGCTCTTCTAAAAGCAAACACGCCATTAATGTACTCTTGACTCACACGGTTCACACTGTACATCCAGTTTCGGTTCATCTACACTACACATGCATATAATAAATTAGTGTCAAATTATATTAATAAACCGCAAGTACGTACTCTTCCTATTGACCAAACATACTTAAATTGATTAGCGATTAACTTATAGCAAACATAAAGGGTTATAGATCGTTACCCTCGGAGCCCACGACGAAAATACCAAATATCCCTTGAGAATCCTCTCCTTCTCCTTCTCCTCCCTTCCTCCTTCCTTTCCTTCCTTCTCCTCTCTGTCGGAGGTGCAATGGGGGAGGACCTAGTAGCGGCTCAAATGGGAATCTCCTCCCTTCCTCCTTTCCTTCTCCTCCCTTCCTCCTTCCTTCCCTTCGTTCTCTCTGTCGACGGCGCAATGGGGGAGGACCTGGTGGCGGCTCAAATGGGAATGGGTAGGGGTCTATCAGACAGTATTTATAATGCCACCTATCCTGAGCGGTTCTTATTACTTAATTATGCGTGATACGCACCTATCACAGACGGTTTTTTAATAGAACCGTCTGCGATGATTCATATACGATCTTTGTTAAGAACCGTCTGTGATGCCGGAGATTATCACAGACGGTTGTTTTTAAGAATCGTCTGTGAATTATCGCAGATGGTTCTATTAAAAAACCATCTATGATAGGTGCGTATCACAGATGGTTCATGATAAGAACCATCTGTGATAGGCTGGCATTATAAATACCTGGTCCCGACAGACCAACACAGACGGTTCCTTTTGAACCGTCTGTGATGAGGCGTCTACTATGGCTTGTTTTGTAGTAGTGGAATTGCATGATTTAATCACAACAACCATAAGAAAGAAAGCAGTAGCATATCCCTAAACCAGCCATGGCCTTCCTCCAAGTAGGCAGCATAGCAGAAGCATTGAAGAAGTAAACCAACAAATGGTGAACCAAACATAGGAAAAGTACCACGCACCGAGACCAATCCTACAACTAATAGCACACCAAAACGAAGAATACAATAGCATCAAAGAAGATGATGCCTTTCTTACCATCGAAATCTCTCAAGTTTCACAGACACCCAACATCTTGTTGGCTTGCTCACTCATTCAACCCCAAAATCCCAAATCACTTATTCAACCAAAGAAGCTCCGATTCTTTCGCTAGCCGTGATGTTGTCGGGGCCTCGCCACACTCCGGCTTGGCCACAGTAGTATTGCCGCCAAGACGCCGACATGTCCTCATCATGCGCGCGCCGCCATTGCTCTGTAATCTTGCCCCATGTGACCGTGCCTGCCGACTGTCGCCTCTCGCCTCCCCTCGTGCTTACGTTCAGGCTAAAAGTTATACTGACCAAAATTATGTTCAGGGAGTAATAAGACAGGATAGAAAATGATTGACAAAATAATACAGCTGAAAGAAGGTAAACATATAAAAGATAATTCCCAATATGCAATCACCTACAATGATATTGCCCTTCGGAGTTCCAACATGCAATGGTTTGTTCTCCTTGTTGTCTTCCAGATGGATAACTGAGACATCAGGCTTCAACAACTCAACCACCATTTCAGTATTTTGTCCTTTTGAAGCCATATGTAGTGTTATTTGTCCCTTCTTGTCTTGTGGATATCATGGGGATATGCTTACGATCTTAGGATGATGAGACAATTGGCAATGGCGTTGAGGGTTTGCGGAATCACCCGTTTTCGGCGTTGCTCCAGTTCTGTCAGGCCTCTGGCGGTCTGACCGGCCATGGTGGCCGTCAAACCGGCCATGCCTTGTGTTGCTTTTCTGGAATGGTGGCTGGCGGTTAGACCGGCCGAGGTGGCGGTCAGACCGGCCAGTATAGCGGTTTGACCGGTTTTGCCTCAGCGGTCAGACTGACCACTTTAATGGCTTTGGATTTTGGAGCTGGGCCAAAAATAGAGGGTGTAGGCAAGTGAGAGGGTTCTTCTGCACTTGGTCTCATAATTTTTGGAGCTCACAGGGAAAAGTTCTATTCGATTGAAAATTCCAAAGAGGTTCGGATTTCCAGGGGTGGAATTTTGGCTAAGTCCCAATGTGGTGGTCAGACCGGCCTTTGGTTTGTGGTCAGACCGGCCAGTGGGCGGTCCGACTGCCAAGGGTGGCGGTCTGACCGGTTTTGGCTTGTTTCGCCGGCCCGTGTGGCAGCGATATGTGTTTGTTAGGTCAAGTTCATGTTTATTAGTGCATATGTGTTGCATGATGCATGTTTTGACTAACGTGGGTCAAGTTGTGAAGAACTTGTTCCCGAAAATGGTTTGTTGGTCTATTGTTGTGCAGGTGGCTTGCAGGTCTATGACGGTCAACGGCGAGGTGGATCGGGACTAAGCTTGGAGAGCTGAGGTCCAGAACGATCAAGGATGTCGGGTGAGGTCAGAGGACTCAAGCGGGGCGCAGAATTGACATGGATGACCGAACGAGCAGTTCGGTGCAGCTGGGTGGATCAAGCGGTGCAGGAGTCCGTGCAAGTGCTATGGTGCCGGTGGGATCCAGACGGGAGAGACTTGCCGACATGGAGCCGTTGATCAACCTACACGTGGCGAAGCATGGGATTGCTTCACGATCTGTGGACTCGGTCTTTTGGAGAAGGATCGAGAAGGGGTATTTTGGTAATTTCACCAAATACTGCCTTGGTGACCTTTTGGCTAAACCACGGCGCGGGTCGGCGCATGGTGAAGCGGTTTAGGTCAATCGATGATGAAGACGACGCTTTGAGATGTGTGCGTGTGTTAACCCATTGTGTGTTAGGGTTTAATGGGTGCCCTAATGGAATATACCCTAGATGCTTAGCCTTCATATAAATAGGGGTGTTGTTGGCTACTTGGGTGCTTGCTGAAGCCAAGGAGAGAGCCAGCCCAAAACCCTTGCTTTTGGTTGCCCTATTGTGTGTTTAGGGTTTTGAGGAGAAAGATGAGAGGCTAGGGTTTCTAGGGTTTGGATTGAGTGTGTGCTCACGTGGTGAGCTTTGTCCTCCTAGCAGAGTGGCTATAAACCCTCAACAATCCCATATCAATCTATGCAAGATTCCTCAAAGATGAGTCCCTATTTGTTCTTGCTCTCTATTTGTTGATTTTGGGTCTTTCTTTGTTCCCCGAGTTTTCTATTGGTTTCTTGCGTAGATCTAGCTTGATGTGACATGTGGGAACATACTTAGGTTCATCTACAACATCATTCTTCCACGAGCAAGTGTTGGATCTCGTTTTCGTATTTGCTCGGTTTTTGAACACCGTTCGCTCATATTGAAAAAGGTCAGGACTTTGGCATAGATCTGGATGATCGTTGCTTGGAATAGGTTCCTGATATCCTTAGGAAGGTGTGTTTCAAGTTTGGTCAAGTTTCATCGTGTAGATCAAAAGTTAGACCGATTTGAGTTTTGGTTTTCGGGATGTTCTTACTGTTCTGTGTCAGGTCCGGTCAGACCGGTTTTACAACGTCGGTCAGACCGCCCGACCAATTTCAGTTTGGGCTATTTTCCTCTGTTCTTCAGTCAGCCGGTCAGACCGATTTTATAAGGCCGGTCAAACCGCCCGTCGGTCAGACCGAAATTCTGCCGCCGATCTGACCGATTTACCAGATTAGGTTTTGATCCTTTTGTTGGTCTTTTGCTTTGGGGGTTGATTGGATTCAGCAAGTCTTTCACTGTGCTTAAGCATTGATTTTCATAGCTCTCATAGCTATTGGAGTAATTTACGATTTGAATCCGATCAAAGGCGAAAAGTTTTAAGCGAGCGTCTATTCATCCCCCCCCCTCTAGTCGCCTATTTCCGGTCCTACATGTCTGTTCTTAAACCAATCCCTGATGGGAGTTTTGTCTTTCAGAAAAAAGAAAAGAAACAAGTTTTTTTTCACTTTGTCGCTCATGCTAAATTGCCTAGCAAAATACTTTCTTTACGGTTCATTATCCTTGGAAACTTTGTTTACTTGGGTTGACGATATTGAGTAAAACAGTGCACATCTGGCTTCACATTCAGGAGTTGGAGATTCATCCCACAAAACCTCCTGATATAATAAAATAACATAAGGTGCAGAGGAGTAGAGTGCTCATTTATTCAAATAAGACCGTGGCAAACTTTAATAACTCTGTATAGATCCGCCATATCTTTCAGAGGGCAACTTCAATGAAAATCGGGGCCCCTAGTGTTAATGAAGACAAGAAGAGCACTCAAACAAAGCTAATTACAAACTCAAAAAAATCATTTTGCAGACTGTGAATCGTTGTGTTTAACAAACAATTGTACAGAACTATGACTTATACAATTAATTCATCATTTGATCCCTATGAAAATTTCAAACATGCAGCTAGATATCAACTCTTTGTATCACATTTTTATTATGCGTGGTTAGTTAAACATCGCTAAGATTCAGTTGTAGCATCAGCAGTATTAGTCCAAGAGTGCAAGAAACCACAGCCAACAAAAAAAATAGTCTGACCAACCCGGTATTGCAGGATGGAGGTACCTGAAACAACGGTGGCCAACACCCAACCTTCTCCTCAAGTCTATGAGATTCCTGATTGGATGCACAACCTACAAAACGATAACAGAATCATCAGTCAAACCACTGGAGTGCACATTGAACAATTGGACGGTGAGTTGGCCACAAATTTCATATGCCACAATCTTCTCATATCCAACAAGGAGGCTGGATCATCCCAGGTTATCTGGTGGAGCGCCAGCGCTGCTGCACTGAGCCAGGTCGTGAGCTTCTCCTCTAGGCACACGTCTAGTGCACGCAGCGCCGGCGCATTCTCCTCCCTGCATTGTAAATTTGCAATAGCCACCGCAACCAAAAAGGATACAGCTTGATTAAATCCCCAATCCCCATCGGTCTCTAGTGATAAGTAGAAAAGACAAGAAGAAGCGTGGCAATGTCAATATCAATCTCACCCCAGCAAGGCGAGGAGGTCGGCGCGAAGGATAGTGAGGAGTTTTAGCCCAGCGGGCTGCATGTTCATGGCCTCGAGGAACCCGGCATACTTGGGCCGGAGGGTGTCCTGGAGCCCCCGCTCCATTCGGTACAACGCTGACGTGGCGCCACCTGCATGAGGTCGCGAACGCGCGCACGAGTCAAGTCATAGTCGGTGGTGAGGGAGCGAAGGATCTCGCCCCCCCCCTCGGTCGAGGGAGCAGTACCGTCGGAGAAGTGGTCGAGGGCGACAGGATGGGGAGGCGGCGGAGGTGGAGTCATGGAGCCAGTGGCGGATGGAGGAGGGGATGGGTTGGGGTGCATCTGGGAGCGGAGGAGGACGGCGAGGGATCTCGGGGTGTGGAGGAAGCGGCCGAGAGGCGAAGGGGTCGCAGCGGGCGAGGTGTCGGGACCAAAAAATGTAATTCTGGACCCTCTGTGTATAATGCACTAGTCCAGGATCACGCTAGTGCGCACAATGGCAACATCGATGAAATATCATTTCCATATGCAAAGATGACTAATATATAGGCAAATAACAATAAATATCAAAGTAAAGACCTTAAGGTCAAAGCTTACAATTAATGCCTCAAAAGGCAAAAAGCTCAATTAAGCTGCAGCGGAACGTAACGGAATAACTTCAGTGAAGCCCATCCATATGCCCACAGGCAATCGGCTAGGGTAGCGCGACCTAGTTCTCCACGATCCTTGAAGTAGAACTTGTTGACTAACGATTCTTCCACTTCTGTTGCATGTTTTACGACAAGCATGAGTACACAACCATACTCGCAAGTCATACCATAGAATGCAATGTATAGATGCATGCTTATTCCAAAGGAATGGCTTCTGTGGTTCTTTTGCAGAAATGCAACATTTGCAATTTGAATATGAATAATAGATTGAAGTATAATTCAAAAACAAATAGACAATAATAATTTAACAGTTTGATTTCATAAAGACACATAGCCTAAACAAGTTATTCACACAGCCATATGACTTAGATCACATAGCTGTCCCTTCCCAATGTTTTATGAAAATCTACCCCTCGTGTGAGCATGTCCATGACCGCGGACACGGCTATTTGAATAGTTTTACACTCTGCAGAGGTCGTACACTTTACCCACAAGATACAATTAACTCATCATGTCCGCCATGACTCGCCATACAGAAGTACGTGATTGAGCAATCATAACATAACCTTTCAGAAACTTCATCTCAAGCATTGATACTCCCAGTGTGCTTACAAACCGTCATACCAAACTATACACAGTGGATGGTACGACACACACCGTTGGACAGGGACACGACGAACCGCCCCGTGATGTAACTACTTGGTAGCACACCTCCACCCAATCAACACAGCCTAACCTACTACCTGAGTAATCAATGTCAAGAATTTATAACTTACTAAGTTAGGCCCGTCCCATACCAGGCATGTGGTCGTACAGTAAGGCTCAGTTCAATGGCGCACAAAGTTAAGTCCTTAATTGATCAAGGAAATACTTCCAAATTCTAACTATGACACACAGATTAATATACCCATTCACACAGCCACCATATCACACAGTATCCACCACTTGCCTTAGTCTAAATCCTTTCCCATCCTATTGGTTAAGTGTAACACATGCCATCAACGAGTAATAGCACACAGTACACACAGTTTTTATCACATAGTTCCATAATCACTTAGTCAAGTTTATATTTGCAACTCATATGAGATGATGACTCGTGGCATGGCTAAGCAATCTGCTCGTATCTAACCAACCCACATTGGTGCTACGATATTACCAACTAAATAAACCAATCTAGAGTGACAAAAGATTATGACATAACAAATAGACAAGGTGGGTATAACAAATGGGATTAATAACTCACTACTACGTAAACCGCGTCACGAGACGGTTGGAATCGTTATCACGCATTTGCGGTTTCCGAACCGTCTATGTTTGTTGGTCTGTGATAACGAGATATTATCACGAGCGGTTTTATTAAAAACCGTCAGTGAAGTCAAAATATCCTGAGCGGTTTCAACCGACAACCGCTCGTGATTCGAGAATATCACTGAGCGGTTCTAAATAAAACCGCTCGTGATTCGAGAATATCACGAGCGGTTCTAAATAAAACCGCTCGTGATTTGTGACTATCACGCAGCGACTTTTATACGAACCGCTCGTGATATTCTCCTATCACGAGCGGTTTGCGATCAAATAAACCGCTCGTGATACTTGCCTTCGCTGACGGTTTTAACAAAAACCGTCTGTGATAGCTCATACCCGCCCACAATTTCTTTGTTTTCTGGCTAGCCTCGGGAATTGCTAGCCATGCCCTCTGAAAACAAGCATTCACGAAAATGATTCAAGCAATCACAAAACAAACATTTCACAATAACATATTCAAGCGACCATGACAACTCAAAGTGATCATTACTCAAAATAAATTACAAAAGATCGCATTTGTTCAAGTATTGTCGCTATAGTTACAACTAGATTACAATTGTTTGCGTTGAGAGGTTTTAGTGGGGTGATGCTCGGGTTGGCGACGAGTGAAACTCTCTGTTGTCGTTAATGATTTCGAGTTGATAAAGTATGAGCTTCCTCGAATGTCCTTGATCTCTTCCGCAACGAGTGAATCACATTGTAAATCCAAGACACCGCCGCTACCAATTAAGAGTAAAGTGGTAAGCTACATATATTTAAATTTATAATTAGGAAATAATTATTTCGAGATTGACAAACCTCGGGATCCTTCTTCTTAGTCAGAAGGATTAGGCGCATATGATAGCGAGCGTAGATTGCACATAACTCATCATCTTTTTGTCAAGCACCTTCGCAAAAATAGAATTACATATATAGGTATAGTCACCGAGACGCGCGTTATTATGAAGTATGATATAGTATTATTGTGTTGTAGCACGTCTTGCAAAATCCATCCTGTGTGTTAGTTAGGCGCTCTTTCCATCGTATATTCCTTTGTTGGCAACATAATTGATGAACGACCTACATGATTCAAAAAGTTATCCTCGGCCATTTCAAGCGAATGAAGACTACAATAGAGTTATGTAAGGAGGAAATGAGCATACCTCTCGAGTATTCCTCTTAGAGTGCTGAAGTCGTGCTTGTTGCGGTTTAGGGAATCAAGGTATATAACATGGTTCCTCTTGGGTATAATAACTAAAAGGATCCAATGGTACCTACTCATGTATGTCGCTATAGTCATTAAACCTAAGTTCGTGCTGCGTATAATGTACAAATGAAATTTGTATAGCAAGTAGTGACACTTACCCCTGGTTGTAGGGCACCACTATGTACTTCATGTTCCTCTGTAGAAGCAATGACCTCGTTATGTATTTCTCGACGAAGGACGAGTCTTGTAGGATGGTTTGCAACGATACCACGTGTGGGTCGAGGAAACCCACCGGTTCTTTCCATTCCCGGACATTTTGCAGCATGTATCTATACATAAGCAATGAGTTGTGATATTTATCGGTATTAGATGAATGTAGAACTTGATTATACGACTTACAAATGTCCAACATCGTAGAAGCGAGACGTCGAGGCCAACGAGGTTGAATAGTTCAAATAAATCATTGAAGCCCACGACGAAGTACCTCGTCCCGTTGAAGAAATGCTTGTCCTCGTATCTGACGGTGATTCCAGTATCGGACCCCTTCTTTTGGGTCTTGTCCAAGTACCAAGCATGCAAAGCCTGACAAGCATGTCCAGCGTGCATTAATACTCTGGCCGAACACAGCGGTTTTCCGATGATGTATTTCCGGTATCGCGGACTTCCGGACTTGGGAGGCGCCTTATGCGTTCGTTGATTTCGATTTGGCCTTAGTGATTGGCATCGTCTTTTTGTGAGACGACTCGAACCGACACGTCGGACGCTTTTGTCGTTTTTTCGGCGTCTTCTCCACGGGAATCAAGAGGTGGCCTTTTGAGGCTAAACATGAGGTGGAGTCATCGAGGGTCCGTTGGAGAGGAATGGTCGTGTCGGATCGCAAGACTTCCGGGTTCGAGGCGATGTTCTTCTTGGGCCACTGGATAAAAGAGAGGACGGCATCACCTAGTATTGTGATCTCTTCGTTCGGGCAAATGTCCAGTGGGATGGCTCGGAAATTGACATGTACCATATCCACCTGGACCTTGGCGTAACCGTGCACCGGTGGGCACCCGTCTTTGACCGCTTCTTCCTCGTATGGATACACCATCCCCTGCGTAGCCTCAATACAAAGGGACCCATCTATCCTCACTTGAAGCTTACAGGGCGTCGGCTCCTACAAAACGATACGCAATTAGCTAAGGCATCGTTAGGGTCTATCTTTGGTGCATTCCATAGATGTACGTTACCTTGATGTCGCTCTATCGGTAATCGGACGTCGTCATGTTCACAATTATCTTGCGACGCGACGCCTACTCCGACGTCGAGGAGGACTGTCTTCCAAATTAGCGGGCGGCTTGCATCGTGGCTCATGAGTATATCCATTTGACTCATAATCTCGCCATCTCTACTTGAAATTGGTTAGTAATCATCTGCACCAACCGTTGTCGTGTTTCGACCTTGGATCTCTTCCTAGTCCTATCGTGTAGTAGTCGTCGCGAATCCATGAATCCAAGGTATGTTAACCTCAAGGCCTCGCGTGCGATTCGGGCTCCTTGTTTCCCAAGGCCGTAGATAGTATATCCTTCTCCCTCGCTCGCACGGAAGGAGCCTTGGGAAGCTTGGGCGATCAAGTCACGGCGCAAGAGGTCATCACGTTATTATAGACACTATGAAGTTATGGACTTATTAACAACTTAGTAGTTCGATATACTTACCACACGTTGGGACACTTCACAGTCTGCCGGGTTTGTGAAGGAGATCTTTGCCGAAGACGAGACTTGTGCCCTCGCTTTTAACCAAATTTTAGGAGCGCGGTCCGTGACATCGAAGCGGGTTCTCCTTCTCTGCGCCCATTCCTCGTATTTACCCGCGCACTCAGCGGTGCCGAGTCTGTGCGGGTGAGTGTTTCGTGTCCGAGAGCTTTGTGCGCCAGACTTTGCTCCTTAAATTCGCCGATGTTTTCATAGCCACAAAGGTGTCCCATGCTTCCGCGTCAAGAATCTATCTCGCGCTGTGAAGGCGTCGACCGTGTGCACGTTTCGTGACAAGAATGCTCTTGAAGGTCCTCCACGATTTACCCATCGTGAGCATCGCCGTCCGTCGCACGCGTGCCACATGTATACGGAATAGTGAACTTCTCCGAAAGTTCATCACGTGCCGCTTTCGCTTCTTTCGTCAGTCCTTCCACCTTGGTGTGGTGATGAGGACCCGTTCCTTCAAGTATCCCGCAGATGGTCAGGAATCTCGCCACGATCTCTTGGGACTCAAAGGACCCCAAAGTCACCGACCTTCGTGATGACCGGTAGGCCCGTAGGCATTTTCGATTGTCCTCTGCCATCTCGCTTAGTGTCATTATCGCCGACGGTGATGGGCGGCCTCGTCGGCGCCTCTTCCATCTCTTGAGGGTCGGTGTTGGCGGCCTCGTCAACGCGCCTCTTCCATCTGCTGGCGTCGGTGGCGGCGAAAACGATGCCTCTGCCATCTCGCTTACTTGCTCTCGGGAAGAAATACAGAGGTTGACTATAGAGATCAAGATGGCAAATGAAGAGTTGAATGAGCTCATCTGAGACTACTAACATTCCTAACACTCCTTAATCCACGAGCTTCTATTCTAACACTCCTAACACTCCTTAATCCACCACTTCTCTTGTGATCTTTGTATAGATAGAAACTAGTGATACAAATCTTTTGCCCGAGCCTACTTTCTAAGGAAATGCGATTGATGATATTATGTGCTCTCGAATGAGAGTAGCTAAAGAACAAGTCTTTGCCATCTCAATCCTATTGTATATACTCTTCATGAAATGAATATGATAATATAAATTCAAACTATGAGCTCTAAACAATACTTTGCTTAAGCGTCAAATGATCTCAAGCTAATCTAGCAACAGATTAAACTTTCGATCAAGCAGAGGTTGACTACGAGAGATCAAGATGGCAAATGAAAAGTTGAATGAGCTCATACATACTACTAGAAGAATCACAAACTAGTCAATACAATGATCAATTTGCAATAGAACTATGAGTGAACGAAAGTAACCAATTAACAAGACAACATATTGACAATAGTAAGTAATACAATAGAGATCAAGTATGAACTAACTATCACATTCAATCTCATTATAAGACGGAGTTCATCACGAGCATGTCAACAAAGCCCATGATTAATTTTGCAATTAGCAACTATATATATATATATATATATATATATATATATATATATATATATATATATATATATATATATATATATATAGATCATATAGAATGCGCCACAGAGAGCAATACTCACAGAGAGGATGCCGACAAGAACTGGGGAGGCAGTCAGGAGGAGGAGGCCGATCTTGGGAGGAGGAGGCTGGGAGGAGGTCGACACTGAGGAGGAGGACAGGGAGAAGGCCGGTGCAGAGGGAGGAGGCCGACACGAGAGGAGGACGGCGGCGTCGAGGTCGGAGGCGCCAATGTCGGGCGGCAAGCAACCGAGGTCAAAAGCGGCGACGTCGAGGCTTCTGACCGAGGAGGTGAGCAGGCGCCGAGGTCGGGCGGCGATCGAGGTCAAAGGCGCCGAGGTCGGGCGGCAAGGCAGAGGTCGGGGCACCAATGTTCGGGCGGCGCGCCGAGGTCGTAGTCGGTGGTCAAGGCGAGCCCTAAACCCTAGAGGAGGCGAACGAGCGTAGCGAGAGCGTAAGGGCGCGGAGAGAGGTGAGAAGTGAGAGGAAAACCCTAGTGTTTCGCCTTATAAAAAGTATATCACGAGGCGGTTGAAATGAGAACCGTCAGGATATAATATCCTGAGCGGTTCTATTATGGAACCGTGCTCGTGATATATTATCCTGAGCAGTTCTCATTTCAACCGCTCTATGATATTATTTCCACGACGGTTGTATAATAAAACCGCCTGCGTGATAGCCTACAACACGAGGCCAATTTATGATATCTTGACAAAACATCTTGAACACCGTGAGACATAAATATCCCGAGAAAACATAGTGAACTTTCTTTGAGACAAGTATGATGACAATTATGACAAGTCCATATGAATTCTAACACGGTGACAAGTATGATGACAAGTTCATAACACATTTGACTTCAAAATTTTATATCTAATTCAACTCAACTCCAAATCAAGTGAAACCAATTTTGATACTCCACATTACAATGTACGTCCACACATTGACATTAATATCAAATATGACAAGTCCATAACAAGTTCATAACACATTTGACTTCAAAATTTCATATCTAATTCAACTCAACTCGAAATCAAGTATGATGACAATTTTGATACTCCACATTACAATGTCGCCCACATTGACATCAATATCAAATATGACAAGTCCATAACACATCAATACATGACAATTTCACGTTGACATCAAAATATATGAGAGATTACAAGTCCATAACACATGATGTTATGGAATAAATTAATTACATTGGAGTAAATTCTTAATTAAGATATAGGCCTTCATGATGATCGACGCATATAGCTAGCTTCCTCACCGGGTTCTTCCTCGAGCCTAATGCCGGTTTCGAAAGGAGGCAACTCGTCAAATTGATTGTATTCTTCCTCGCCCACTACATTCTCAACTCCAGACAATCCTCCTTTTTCCATGAAGAACTACGTGGCGCTTCTTATTTGCCGGTCGGTTACATAGAAGACTTGAACAACTTGGTTGCTTGACGAATGGTTCGTCTTTATATCCGACACGCTCGAGGTCCACGGTAGTGACACCGTGCTTGTCGACCTTCACCTTGCGAGATGGACCCAACGGCACCGAAATAGGGGATCTTGAAAAGCACGTGAGTCGAGCTCCCATATCTCGTCTATTTGCCCATAGTAGGAGCTCCTCATCCCATCGGCATCTTGAATGCATCTATCACGGACACCGCTATTCGGATCGTGCTCTTCCTATCTGTTGCCGTATAAAATGTGTACCCATTGATGTCGATCCTTGCCATGTGACAATTGTAAATTGTGGCCCTCGTGCCAACCATAGCGGCGTATCATCACTTGATGACCTCCTAGTGATTCGCACCTTTAACCATTCGTTGAACAAGCGGTTGTGTTCTCTCGTGATCCAAACCTCCGACCGGTGCGGATTACATTGGCGCACCATGTCTTTGTGCTCGTCGATATACGGGACACTTGGGTCATGTGTTGCAAGACCATGAAATGGGCTTGAGCGTATGTATCCAGATCGGGAGTTATTGATTTCTTCCGATGGTCCCGATACCATCCATCTCCCCTCATGGCGAGATAGAGGCACACCTATCGGTTCCACGAGCCATGTAGTCGACGCAGAACTCAATGACCTCTTCGGTTGCATAACCTTCGATGATCTTGCCCTCGGTCGAGATCGATTCCGACGAGGACTTGAGAATTCCCATGTACCTCTCGAACGGGTACATATGACGTAAGAACACAGGGCCGCATATCTTTATCTCTCTCACAAGGTGAACAATGAGATGGACCATGATATCAAAAAATGACGGAGGGAAATACATCTCAAGATGACATAGAGTGGTCACCACCTCGGCCTGCAGAGCATCTAGTCCTTGGGGATCAATGATCTTCTGAGCAATTGAGTTGAAAAAATAACTCACCTCAAGATTGCCACTCGGACCTTGTTCGCAAGATACTTCTAATTGCAACAGAAGCATTTGTGTCATCAGGACATGACAATCATGAGACTTCATACCAATTAATTTCAAATCTTGCATAGAAACAAGGTTCTTAATGTTAGCGGAGTAACCAGATGGGACTTTCACTCCATGCAAGCTCCGCACGATTCATTTCTCTCGGCCTTGGATAGAGTGTAGCAAGTCGGGGAAGGTACGTTAAATCTCCAGTCGGTCTCTACGGTGCTAACTCATCCTTATGTTCATATCAACCAAGTCACGCCGTGCGTTAACACCATCCTTTGTTTTGCCACTAATGTTCAAAGAAGAGACCAATCAAGCTATCACATACATTCTTCTCTCGTGCATGACATCGATGCGATGGCGAACTTCTAAGTGCTCCCAATAAGGCAAGTCCCAAAAATTGACCGCTTCTTCCGGATGTTCTTCTCACGGGTTCTTAATTTACGTCCCTTCCCAAGCACAACATCGATATCCTTAACCATATCATAGACCTCTTTCCTCTAAAAGCCCTTGGAGTGAATCGTTCTCCTTATTTCCGTCGAATTGTTTTTTTCATCTTGCGGTATGGGTGACTCTGGGAAGGAACCTACGGTGACGATATATACGATTTTGCGCAAGTTGTTGACCATACACTCTCAGTAGCATCTAAGCAATGCAGACGGAGCTTTGGCTCCTTTTGTCTCGGGTTGAACAAAGTTACCAAGGGCGGAAAATCATTGATGGTGCGAACAACATGGCGCGTAAAGTGAAGTTCTCTCGTTTGTACGCATCCCATACTGCACCCTTCGTTCCACAAAGTGTCACAAGATCTTCCGGCAATGGTGCTAGGTACACATCAATATCATTCCTGTGTTGCTTCGCCCTTGGATAAGTAGTGACATCAAAATGTACTTCCGCTTCATACACGACCAAGGAGGAAGGTTGTACATACATAGATTCACGGGCGGTGCTATGTCATTTGCTCATGTTACCGAAAGGATTCATTCCATCTGTACTCAACCCTAACCTTATGTTCCTCGGTTCAAGACCGAACTCTTCAACTCGATCGAAGTTTCTCCACCGCGTAATCGGCAGGTGTCTTAGCTTTCCATCTCTTACGCTCCTCCGAGTGCCACGCAGCAATCTTGCGTCCTTATGCTCGCAAATAAACGCTTCAAGCGTGGGATCACAGCAGATACCACAACATCTTAGCAGAGGTCCTTGCTTCACCTTAGCAAGATTCTCGACGCTTGTATCGGGATGCTTTGCACAGGACATACATGCATGTCGCATACTCTTTACTATAGAGGATACAATCATTCTGGACATGCATGTATTCTTTCTACTTCCATTCCCAATGGACAAATAACCTTCTTTGCTTGATAGGTGGTCTTTGGGCAACACGTTTCCCTCCCGGAAGGATGTCCGCTAGGAGACCTAACAACGCCGTGAAACTCTTATCGGACCAACCATTGCTTGCCTTCAATTTCAGCAGTTCAAGCACGGTTGACAACCTTGTATATTCGGCTTGCAACCAGGAACAAAGGTCTCACCGAGTCCTCCTTAAGCCCTCGAATTTACAAAACTCTCTCATCAGTAGTTCTCTTACGCATCGCGTAGCATCCGATCCAGATTGTCATCGTGTGACATATCCTCATCAAAAGCAAAGATCTGATCCACATCCGCGATCGTTGACTTCCTCGGCGGTCTTGTCATTACTAACTTCATGTGTAATAATCGCTTTTCACCGTGGATCGTCCAACATGTATACCCTTTTGTGAAACCCTTCAATCAAGTGCGCTTCTATTTGCGCGTTGTTAAACATCTTCAAATTACATAATCAATGCATGGACAAGACATAAAATTTATCTCCTTCTTCAACATATCACCTTTCGTGGCTCTTCTAAAAGCAACCACGCCATTAATGTACTCTTGACTCACACGGTTCACTTGTACATCGGTTTGATCCATCTACACTACGCATGTAACAAATTAGTGTCAAAATTGATTAGCGATTAATTTATAGCAAATATAAAGGGTTATAGATCGTTACCCTCGGAGGTCACGAAGAAAATACGATTCCTCTCCTTTCCTTCTCCTCTCTAAGGTGGCGAATGGGGAGGAGGTGGCGGTGTTGGAGGCGCTTAGGGCAAGGGTCCAACCTTCTCCTCTCTAAGTGGGCAAGAACGGATAATTATTGATTATTTGCATGATTATTGATTAGATACGAGACAAAAGACAAGAGGAAGATCCTAATTAATAACTAGCAAGTTGGTCCGCGCGATTCATGTATCCATTTTCATATAATTGAAACAATAAACCCTTTGTGATGACGTTTCTTCATGGATATAAATGGAGGAAATATAAAATACATCATTGCACATGTGACTTATCTTGGTGTGTCATAAATTCTTCTTTTTAACTGTTCTAGAAAACTACTCATGAAATTAGTTACGATTAAGACTTTCACTTCTTTGCACGCATTTACTGCTTTTGTCTCATCGTTGCACAAAGGAATTACACCAGATTAATTAAAGGCTACATGTTTTGCTTTTCATTTTCTACAAATAGGGTCCATCAAATTAAGAGCTAGATGTACGTCGTTTTGCCTTTTCCCATCAAGTAGTATTAATTGAAACCTAAACCCTATGCTTCCGATTAAGGAATACAACAAAGAAAACAAAACATTAGCGTCTATGTACAGAGTAGCAAAGTCGGAAATTCACTAATCAATAGAGTGGAAAAAGGATAATCAAGATATTACTTCATCTGCTTAATTAGGGAGAAATCGCAGTTGGAGGAGCTAGGGAGGAAGTGGCTTGGCACTGGGGAGGAGAAGCTAGCTACTAGATCTAAGTGGAGCCCAAAGACAGAGGGCAGTTGATTATATTTATCCAAACATGGCGCCAGGCAGAGAGTGGCAGAGGCAGAGCCTGGCGGTCTTGGCGATGAACCTGGCAGCGGTCTGCAGAGGGATGTGTCGCTCAATTTATCTGCGATGGGCATATCACAGAGCGGTTCTTAATAAAAACCGCTCGTGATAGATGACTATCAAAGACGGTTTGTAAATAGAAGCCGTATGTGATATTACCTGAGCGGTTCTATTCACAAACCGCGTGATAATCACCAAATCAGACGGTTTGTAAATAGAAGCAAAATCGTGATATTACTGAGCGGTTTATTCACAAACCGCCTCGTGATAATCACCAAATCACGCACGGTTTGTAAATAGAACGAAATGCAGTGATATTCTGACGGTTATTAAATAGAACCGCTGCGTGATTGGTGATTATCACGGCGGTTTGTGAATAGAACTGCTCGTGTAATATCACAAACGGTTCTATTTACAAACCGCTCGTGATAGATGACTATCGCTGCACGGTTCTAAAAAATACCGTCTGTGATATTCTTTCGCGCCACCCGAGTGCGGCAATAGCCAACGAGCGGTTCAAAAGGAAATGCGTGATGGGCGTCTACTATAGCCTGTTTTGTAGTAGTGACTACACCCAAAAGCATTTAAATAAATACTTAAAGTAAATGCAATATTTGAATAAAAGTACTTTTAGAAAACTAGGATTCAACATGATCAAAGGTATAACTTGCCTTGCTATAGCAATGATGATCTTATTTACTCTTTAATCTTCTAATTCCTTAATCTTCAGCTCCTTCTTGATCAGAACTTCCCGAAGTATCAATGTCTACTTGCAAGCAAGCAAATAAACCAAATAAATAAATAATAGAGAGCAAACAAACTCCAAAAATTAAATAATAATCTCAGATAAATAGATATGGAATTTAGAAACTTGAATGGACTCAAGCGGAGTTCGGATGCAAAAGATATGAGCTTTGGAAGATTCACATGAAATGATGAAATTGAGAGAGAAAAGAATATTCGAAAAATATTCCTTCGGATTAAATAAAATAAAAAGAATTGGAGACTTACAAGTGGGGTCCACTGGTAAGTGAGAGAGAACAAAGGTGGTGAAAGACATGTGGGGCTAACTGGATAATCGAATTTCAGAAATTAGAATAATTTCTGAAAAGGAACAGAGAGGATGACAGGTGGGCCATTGGTCCATAGACCAAATTCACGATCTGGGGTTTAAGGTGCATGGTGCAATGGGTTCATGATAGATTAGGTCCAAGGCTAGGGTTTGACTGGCGTTGACTGACAAAGGGCCCCGCAGGTCATAGACTAGGTTCACAATGAACCACGTCTATACTGCTTCGGTTTTAGGATTTGGTTAGGTGTAGGCCACATAGGTGATGATAGTGCATACCACATGTGCACAGACGCTGGGGTGGCAAGGATGGGACAGCGATGTGGCATCTAGGTGGCGGTTGACGTGGCCATGATGAGGTGTCAGGGTGGCAAGAGATGACGGCGATGTGGCGTGCACGGAATTGATGACAGGGATGCCACATAGGACGACACACAAGCACAAAGGCTTTGATGGCTGCTGAATAGGCGATGACTAGGCGGATGACATGGCTCTCATGAGGTGGCTTGATCTGAGTTTGGATCTAGATCGCAGGATCCATCGCCACAAGAGACAAAAGAGAGAGAGGGTGTGCTGGGTCTACACGGAAGAGAGAGAACGGAGGGAGGTGGCGGCTTGGGAGGATGCCGGCCATGGCAGCCATGGCACTCCGGTGACGATGGTGCAATGGGCTTTCGTGAGACCAACAACGGCGGTGGCGGCGCTAGGAATGCATCTCCGGCGACATCGGGTGAGATCGAGCACAGCTCGGTTGAGCGCACGAGGACGGTGGTGAAGAGCTACGGCAGCTCGGCTCCGAAGAGGACCAGGGCGGCGAGAGCCAGTGAGGTGGAAGAAAGAGAAGGAAGGGAACGGGGCCTCATCGGTGATGGCGGGAACGAGGAGGAGGCGCGTGCGGCTTTAATGGCGGTGGCGGCTCGGGTTGGAAAGGGATGGCGCTCTGGTGGTGTACCGAAGATGGCGAGTGCGGATCGAGGGCGAGGGAGATGCGAGGACCTCGGATGCGGTGTTGGTGAAGGCGGAGGGGCACCGGACGGTGGCGAACGGCGATAGAGAGCGCGGTATCGGCTTCGGAGAAGAAGACCACGGACGACGGACTTGGCGGCGCAAGAAGGCGTCCCGGCGGAGGAGAGGGGCTAGGGCAAGAGGGTGGCGTCGTGAGGCTGGGTGAGGGCGCACCAGGGTGGTGCCTTTATAGTGCCTTAGGAGGCATAGGAGACCCGGACGCCAGAAGTGGTGTCTTGTGTGCGTCCGAAGCCTAAAGACACTGCCACACAGGTGCAAGTGGGTAGGCTGGCGGTGTTCTCTGGCGCTTGGTAGGGTTTAGTGGTGGCAAAGACAGGCCAAGCGGGAGTGAATCGAAGCGAGTCGAGCCGAAAGGAGGCGGACGATTAGCGTCTTTGCCGGGCTCGGGTGAAATGAAGGAGGAAGTGGGAAATTTGGGTTGAGCTAAAGGGAAAAAAATGGGATGGGTTTTGAGCTAGAGAAAGAAGGCGAGATGGGCCGGATCGGGCTGAAAAGAGGAATAGGAACTGGGCCAAGGAAGGAATTGAGCCTAAGGATTTAACTGAGATTTAATATTAGTTTTCTTTTTAGAAAATAGCAGAAAATACAAAGGGCAAGTAGAAAATAGCAAATGCACTCGGAAAAATTCTAGAAAAATCTAAAAAAATATATCCAAGCACATAGAACCCAAATAAAATAGTTTTGATAATAGTTGATGTTGAGATTAATCATATTAAATTGTTTTTGATTTATAAAAGTCTCAATTAAGCTTTCTTAATTCAAATAAAATTGGTGAAATTTTCCAGGGACCTAAACTACTCAAAAGGTTTTTGAAAAGCCAAATTTTGGGACGTTACACGAGGGCGGCACGACGTGGATGGGAGGAAGGGTGGCGCGAGGCGAGGCGGCGTGGGCGAGAGGATGAGGAGGCAAAGGGGCGCGGTGGTCGCGATTACGGTGTGAGGCGAGGAGGCGAGGGAGGCGGAGCGAGGCGTGGGTCGGATGGGGGAGGACCAGGTGGCGGTTTGGCGCGTGGGAATTGTGTGGACTGAAGTTTGTGGGAGGTTGACGACAGGGAGGCGACGGTGGGAGGGGAGGAGGCGGCGAAGGCTTCTGCAATTCTGCGAGGGGGAACGAGGCGAGCGCAGAAAACACGAGGAAGCGAGTGGGACGATCACCCGTTGGCACGGGGTAAACTCCGAATTATAGTAGTTAAGAAAGCCCGCACGTACGAGTGGCCTAAACACCACGGCACCCACAGACAGCGGCGGAGCCAGCGGCCCTCCAGGCAGGCACTTGCCCGGGCTTTGAACGGCCGCTGACTCAAGGCCCTCGTCTTCCTCGCCACCATCCCCAAGTCCAGCACGACGTGGCTCAAGGCCCTCGTCTTCTGTGTCATGCGCCGTGACAGCCACGCGTCGAACGGTGGTTGCCACCCGCTCCTCGACTCCAGCCTCCACGATCTCACGATTTGGTTCCGTTCCTGCACTCCTTCTACAAGAGCCACTCGGTCCCGCCTAGCCGCCGCCTCAAAGTCATGCCGTCGCCGCGCATCTTGGCTGTGCACACGCCGTTCTAGAGCTTGCCCGAACTTTCGATGGCCGCTGGCTCCGCCGCCCGCAGACGACAGAGCGTTCGATCATGCCCGCCTGCCTTTATTCCGCGAGCATAGCATTATAGCATATTAGCATAGCATATTCCCATGCAACTTCAGGAAGCGCTCGCCTTCCTGATTTCCTTAGCTTTTGTCGTTGCCGGAAATGGGCTCCTTTTGCCTGACCCTTATGGCGTCCGACTGGGCACTCTCTTTATAAACTCCGAAAATGGTCTAAAGCTAGCTATAGGCTAGGGAACAAAATTAAACGCTGCATGCATTATTGATTTATTATTCCAGAGGATAAGCTAGCACCACTGGCCATCAATTCCTCATTGGTGTGCCACGCCAGACTCCAAACAACCAATGAGTGGTGCGAGTGGCCGAGCACATGAGCGTAGAACCCATCAAACTAGTAGTGATCGGTCCCTTTCCAGCATTTAGCATAGTCGAGCACTCATGACGACGCTGACATGTAGAACTCGCCGTCTTTCCAGCCCCACCTGTCATTGTCACAGCCACCCGCGAGCCGAATGATTCCTCCAAACTCCAAGGCCCAACGTACATCCCAGCTAACCTAGGCCGATTTGTTGTTCGCAATGGCCAAAGCTGTAGCCTCGTGGCCTCGTGGGGTACTACGCACGCTGCAGGCGAGGCGAGGCAATCACCTTTCTGTTCATGCACAGTGCTCTGGGGCCTACCGTGTGTTGCCTGTTGCGTCGTCTCAGCATCACCAGCAGGTGGCAATAATTTGCGATGGCGCTGCGCGTGCGCTGCTGCACCGTATCGGCCGGCAATATGCGTGTGTTTGGTTAGATGTATAAGTTTAGATCAGACTCTTTGGATGTAGAATCTTTTTTATTTCGTTTGTTTGGATGGTTGTGTGCGTAAAACAATCTGGTTAAGCAGATGCAAAAGATTCCTTCGGGCCAGGCTGAGCAGAAACGCCCAATTTCTTTATTTCTCCATATGTAAGTTCTGCTAATGATGTTATTAAGAGATGATCAGTGCATATTAGATAGTATTAGAGTGGATTAAAGTGGGTTAAGGTGAATTGAGAGTTATTAGAATATATTAAGACAAAATTAAAGCCATACTAACTTTTTTTCTCATCATCTCTTGCATATACACTTGCGGTTAACGTCCTTATGCATCCAACCAAACAATATCTCAACACAGTCTGATCCAACAGGAACAGCTAACCAAATAACATATATTGCATCCACACAGTTTAACTTGTTTTAGCCTAAATAATCCATACAAGCCAAGCCTAAGTGTATGCAGGGAACTAAACTCAACCTAATGACTATCTTTTTGCGCGGGCGAGGAGGCGAGAGGGACGTACAAGAAGAGCCCACCCACCACCAAATCTTATCTCTAAGTAACACCTGCCTCTGTCCTCGTCCGATCTCTTCCCTCTCGTTCACCCCTCATTCCTTTCCTTCTTGGCTGCGGATTAGTTTGGGATCTGCCATTGGTGCCGGCCGGCCGGCCAGCCGGGTTCTTCTGCGCCGCCGCTTTTGACAGCACGTTCGAAGCTTTTTGTGACTTGCATGGCCTTCCAATTGGACAACGGATACTACTCCCATCGAGGTATAGTACATGCTCTTGGCTTTGCTTTGGCTACCACTTGTTTTACTGCTTGCTCTGTCTCTACTTTTCTTTTACGTGACCATGTGCGTGTTGTTTTTGGCTACTACTTGTTTTACTGCCTGCTCTTTCTCGAAGTGTCAAGTCCAAGGGATTGTTGAGCTCATGTTGTTCTTGTTTCTTCTCCTGACGCGTAGTCAGAGTTGCAGTCATCTATGTTGTTGATTTCCTGTCTCTGCTAGTTGCTGCCGATCTCGATTTGATTTGACGTGCGAGATGTGGCCAAAATAGGCCAGAGAGTGATGGATCGCGTTAGGGATATTGCTAGGGTGGACTGGTGATTGTTGCCATCGAATGTTCGGTGGGAGCTGGGGTAAAATGCGTAGCCGCGTAGCGTAGGGGTGTTGATCTTGTCGTGCACTCGCCGAGGAAGTAGCCGCCCCAACAGTTAGACGATGAGGAACAGATCGGCTTGTTCTCTCGATAGGTGTTGTCGTAGTCAAGCGGTAAATACTGAATAGAGTGACATGTTGAGGGGGCGTTTGGAACGAAGGATGTCCAACGGAAAAACGCAGGAATCCACAATCCTTACCGTTTGCTTCATAGGAATCGGTCAAAGGAAATTTGCATGAGTACTGTTCACTCCCTACGATTCCGTATGAATTTCAACTGAAAAAACATCCAGCCCGACTGGATGAAAATCTTCATGCGCGAGGGTGAGGGGGTGGAGAGTAGTGGTGGACCACAAATCTGAAAGATCCGGAGCAAACTCTAAGAGCAATACTCCTTCCGGTTTTTTATATTTGACGTCCTGAAGCGTGAAGCAGCAAACACGCACGCCAAGTAATTCCGTGCGGAGGGAGTATATTTTGTTTGAGTAATCGGTATTGAAGCAAGAACTATTTTTTAGTTCGAGATGTAGGTATTCGTTTTTCTTAGAAAGTATGTCCAGCAACGATGTTTAAAAAATCTCCCAAGGCTACCTTTACTTAACATCAACTAAGCTATACAAGGGCCAACCATGACTAATAGCTAAAAGCGTAAAGCATCACCCCGACTTGGACTTGGCATCCGGATCGCTCCCTCGCCGCACACCATCGTTGCGTCGCTCGCACGAAGTCGCCGCTCATGCCAGCCGTGGTCGATAGCATGCTTGCTGCCTCGATTGTACATGGCCTTAGTGCTTTACACTTTGGGCTTTTGATGTTCTATGTTGCCGGGCCGAACTCCACTGGGCCTGTCTATAGTTGGCCGACCCATATCGCTAACTCGGTTCAGGCACGACCCACGTTTTTATTTCTTCTTCCTTCCAACTCTGCAACTCCTCAGACCTCTAGTCAAAGCATCCATGGCCGCCACCGCAGGGGCAAATACCTAATGGTAGGTCCCTAGGTACCTCCCACCGACCCGGGGTAGCTGCCCCAGCATGCCCCGGTGCTGGTTCTACCACTTGGAGAGAGAACTCATCAATTGCTAAGATTGAATACGAGGAAGAGGTCGACGTCGCTACAGTTAATTGCGCAGCCTCTCGCCGTGCGCCACCACCGCCTTCCGAGGGCGAGGGGTGGAGAGAGAACTCATCAATTGCTAGGATCGAATACGAGGAAGAGGTCAATGCCGCTGCAGTTGGTTGCGCAGCCGTGCGCCGTGCGCCATCATTGCCTTCCCCATACCCTATCACCAGAGAGAGAGAGAGAGAGATGGATGGGGAACGGGATTTTTTTGGGGCTCATATGGCACTATTCACTGTGCAAATAGCAATTTTGGCCCTCTCCCAATGTCAATGCTAAAAATGACACTCTTCACCGTGCCTCAGGGGACCGGACTCCCTACCATGAGCCACGTGTGAAATCTGGACCCCTGGGAAACGGACTAGGCCGAGTCTAGCCCCAGGGGCGCGACAGAGGGCACCGTCGTGCCCTGGAAGCATGGAGGGCCAGCGTTCGTGCCAGGGTGGCACAGAACCGGCCGCGATAGGCGTGAGAGAGATTAAAAAAGGGATTAAAAAAGTATTTCTGATACTATTTGAAACTTTAAAATATATTTTTTCTTTGGATTTTTTATTCTTATTTTTTTACCTCGTACTCGAAGCTTCAAATGTATTATCACATGTACTAGAAAAATCCAGAAGTTTTTTCATATGAAATCATGGCGCAACACATCACACGTAGGTTCAAACATGGGTGTCAACTGTCGCCTTCGCCACCCTTCGCAGCCCTCGGTGGTTCGGTGAGTCGATGGACGGTGCATGTGAAATACTATTTGACGACGCAATGGCAGACAGTAGTACACCGTCACCGGACGCGGCGACATGCAGTAGTACACCGTCACCGGACGCGGCGGCGGGTAGTATTAGGGTGTCCGTGCGTTGCAACGGAATCCCAAAAGAGAGTGATACATATCAGCAGACGGAATCCTAAACCGCATAATAAATATCAAATTTCTTTCGCACATATAAAACAGAAACATTAACAACGCCTATTGCATCACCTGCTACTACAACCATCCAAAAATTAAAATTTTGAGCTCATAGATTGTTTACCTTTGGAAGTTGAAGTTAATGCCGACTGACTCCCCCCCCCCCCCGACGTGCTGCTCATTTCCAACCATTGCCGGCTGACAAGAAAGAGGGCTATACGTCGATGGCCACCTTCTTCCACCGTAAACCCACGCCACGACTCGGTTCTCACGGCCATTGGCCTCTGCAACCATCGCTAGGCATATTGCGGCGAGGAGGTGGGAGGCCGGGGGAGGAGGCGGTGGTGGCATCGTGGTGGTAAGTGAGGAGGCGGTGGCGGCGTCGCAGTGGTAAGTAAGGAGGCGACGATGCTTGCTTGGCCGGTGCGGAGCAGGGAGGCGGCGGTGGTGCAGGGGAGGATTAGGATGAAGAGGGCGTGGTGCGGTAAACTCGAGATGACGGCACGGCAAGGGAAGGATGCCTTCGTCTCTGTCTCTTCCTTGTGTGCCATCGTTGCCTCCCCTTCCTCCCCAGCATCGTCGCTTCTCCTCCAAGGTACAGCCATCTCCTTTCCTCTCTTCCCTCCCGGTGTCTTCTCTCGTACCCAACACCACCTCCCCTCCCCTCTACCTTCTCCTGTCGCTGGCGCTACCACCTCGTGCCGCCGCCTCTTATGCTATCGGATCCTCTCATCTTCGTGCACGCCGTCGTTGCAACCCGCAGACTGAGTGCCGGAGGGGGTCGGGATCTCTAAGGCATGAAGCGAATGCCGGACGGGCGTAGGTGGCGAGTCACAACGCGAGACGTGAAGGAGTGGGATAACGATTCGGTGAGTGCATGTGACAAAAAAGTGGTGCGACGACGATTTGGGTGATTGCGGGAAAAATAGGGGTATGGATGTGTTCACGAGTCACAGGAGGATGGTGGGGCGAGACATTGTCCTTGTTAGGTTGGGTCAGTGGCGGAGCCAGAAATTTTTTAAAGCCTGGGCAAGCCACAATTACACATCGTGCAAATCAACAATAATTTTAAAGTAAAAGAACAGATACGATACATGACACATATAAAGGTTCATAGATGAAAATAAAAATGAGATACGATAACAAACAACTCACTAGACACTACCAAAGTTGCGACGAGTCGACAATAAAAGTCCAAATATCTAATCGCATAGTAAGAGACTCTACAAGATAAAAAAAATATGAATTAGTAAGTCATATAACTTTGACTTGAAAATATATTCACATCGGAGAGAATGAAGCATGCCGATAATGTGCTAATTAGGCCTAGGCCTACGAGGCAAATGTCCTTTCCTTTTCTTCATAGCTTGAAACCGTCAGGCAATAACATCATCATCAAGTTGTTTAAATATGTCCCGCTCGGTGTAGCATATCATCAAGTCATTAAACCAATCATTGTTGATCTTGTTGCGTAATTTAGACTTGATAATCTTCATTGCCGAAAAAGCCCTTTCAACCGATGCCGTTGACACCGACAATAACAAAGCCAACTCAATGAGTTTGTAGACCAATGGAAAAAAACCAAATATTTCTCGGTTTCAACCATCTTTGTAGCCAACCTTTCAAGATCTTTACAAGTAGAAAAGGAAACATGCCTTCTCACATGATGGATGTAAGTCTCAAGTTGGTGACTTATGATTGCACTTCTCATGGATGGATATTAGATTTATGTTGTTGCTTCCATATATGTTCGGCGAGGGAGATGTTTGACGAATGATCTCTACGTCCGGCACATGGAATTGTTTACTTAGTGGATTGCAAGGAGTATACAATTACTAAGGTGGAAACAGTTAAATTGGAGATGTATAATGGAGTACATCGCACATTGATAGGAGTTTTGTATGTTCCCAGCTTAAAGAGGAATCTAATACATGTGAGGTCGCTTGAACTCGAAGGTTGTGAGGTATCACTTCGAGGTGGAGTCATGCGATTTACTTACAAAGAGTAGGCAATCATGGAAAGTATCTGGAGCAATGGAGGATACCGATTAATTGGTAATCATAAGGGAAAAGCAACCAATGGGAGGTTTGATAAAAATCCTGGTCAGGAGAAGGAAACTATGTCGTCAACAGTAGATATACTCAGTCTCATTTGCAGTTTTGTGCGAAACTGCGAAGACGGTTGCAAAATCTAGAAGACGCGAAGGTGAAGGTGCGAGTTGCTAGAAGAAAAAAGACGTGGCGGGATTAACCATGTGGTACCGACCGCCAGGTGGAGTTTGAAGACGGTACAAACCTATGGCATGGAGGGCTGTAGGAACAAGAGGTGCAGTTTACCAAACTGCGCAACAAATGAACTGTCAGGTGGAGGGTTCGGGTAAGCTAGCTTGGACATCAACACGTACATTGCAGTGATGTGCATGGGCCCTTGTGGTAGGGGCGCTCCCAAAGGTGGGAGGAAAAAGGGAAAAAAAAATAGTGGAGCCGACTTAGAGCGAATTCTTAGAGGAACACGATGACTTCAACGGATGGGCGTTAAGATAGAGATCGTTGAGTATGAGTGACTCATATACTAACCTACTAGGACTTAGAGATGTATTCTACAAGGATTCCTACTTTCTTTTGGATGAGAACTAGAGGGGCACTATATAAAGTCATGAGGGGTGGTTACGGAGAACAAAAGTCACAAAACAACTCATTCAAAGCAAGAGACGCACAAGAGGATTAAAGACTATGCTATTCTTTAGCACTAGATTCTTGTATAGAGCAAGATTCCGAGGATACTAAAGGGTTCGAGAGGGTTGTGAAAGAGTGACAATCCTTTGTACTCTTTTGAGGTTATGTTTAAAGAATTTGCAGTTGGTTTTGCCGAATATTTCTATCTCGTGGTGATTATTTCATCGTTGTTATTAGATTATCCATACGGGATTAATCTATTTATTTCTTGATATCATGCTCACTCCATGGGCGGATCCCTCCAGCCTGGGCAGTTGCTCAGGCTTGCTGGCGATGCGCCATGGTAGCCCCGATGAAGTTCCACGACGATCACGACTGAAAAACGACGTCCTGCCCAGACAAAACGAAGCGACCGATATTTAGTTTGCGGCTTGTCTAGGCTTTGAAAAACTCCTGGCTCCACCACCGGCTCACTCGCACTGAAACTCACAACTTTTATCCGATCTGATGCTGCTGCGTGTAAGAAGGCAGTGGATCACCCAAGTAAGTCAGTAAATAGGGTCCATTCCTCAAAAAAAGAGAGCAAGAAATGAGTAAGTAGAGTAACACCTAACATGACAACCTGAGACGTCGATGGCGCCGGCCAGGAACAAAATAATGTCGTCGTCAAATGAAGTAGCATGCAGGTATGCCAATGAACGGGTTAACTAACAGGTGACAGTGGCGAAGACAAGGGAGGCGGCCTGGGCCGCGCGATCTTGTTTACATAAGGCACTGAGCCACTGACCGACGCGGGCCCGGTGGGTTGCTGCACCTAGTTCGTGCGAGTGGGTGCATCGGTGGGCTCCACGCGACACGTTTCGAGGTCGGAGCGGTCCAGCCCTCTCGTGGGCCATGGTGCCACACTCCTGACAGGTGGGAAACGTCTACAGGATGGTCCACACACAGAAGTCTCACGGGTGACTAGCACGAGTGTACGTGATGGCGATGCTGGTGGGTCCACATGTCATAAGCATATGATGAAGGAGTAACCTCTGCTGAAAGAGACATCCAATTTTTCTGTAGTTCCACTGTGGCTCAATTTCTGGTAGCAACGGTTCAATTTCTGGCAGCATTTTTTGGGTATTTTTATGTGAATTTCGTGGTAATTTAATTTTAATAATATTGTTGCAAAAAAATCACAATTTTGTAGGAATCTTTTTGCGAGAGATTTTTTATAGGAGTCTTAATTGCCATGTGAATAGGGAGATTTTTTTATTATAGAGGGCTGGGATTGGGAACTTGGAATTTTGTGGCAGATTTTCCTGCGTGGCCACTAACAAAGTCTTGGCGCGAGCGATGATCCTTTTTTTAGAATCACAGGTCACCCCCGGTTCCATTTTATAGAAATGAAACCATAAAGTTTGCAGCACCAGGATTGCTGTTTTTACAGCACATTCCATTACATCCCAAAATTTCCATTTAACTAAGTAATGGGATCACACTACAAAACCCAGTTTTTCAATCTTTTCCCGTTAAACTTTATCTACTTTGTTATGTTGTTGCGGCTTCAACTTTTTCTTTACTAGCACCAGGATTCTCCCCCTTCCATCTTCTCTCTTCAATGCCATCTTAGGGGGAATGGAGGAGAGTGTTGGATTAATTTCCATAATGTGGACCTACATGAGATAATATACATATTGGCCATCTATTATTCTTTCGTTGGCTGAAATATATATAGTGATCAAATAAAGTATTTATTAAGAGCCTGAGTATCTATTAAGGTAAATATGGACTTGGATTTTAAATCTGTGTAGAGACCTATTTGGAATCTATCTCTAATTATGGGACGGGATATGATTTTATGCCAAAAGGCTATAAATAAGTGTCAGGTCCTCTCAGCAGGGTAACTCATGTCATACCACCTATCCCCATCAGTAGTTGGAGTTTGTGGCTTACCTCTTGTTGGGAAAGACCAAACCCTAGGTAGACAGAACAATTGTTCATCTACTACTTCAGATCAATTCTTCATCGGCAATGGCTTCATCATCAGGTATGCTTCCGCGTTTACAGATTCTATGGGTGTTGCAATTACCACATATACGATCCTGTTAGTTTTGATCATCAGGTTTAGATCAATTTAATTCTAACAATTGATATCAGAGCGTATATGTATGGTTTTGCAACCCGTTCATCTGTTTTTTTGTGATCCGACCTGTTCTTCGCATCGGATCGGCTTCTTGCCCTTCATCTGTTCGCATCTGCGTCGAGCGTCTTTGGTCTTCTCATTTTTCCTCTTCTTCGGATCGGTTCTTTCCCGCAGCTTCAGATCAGATCGGTTCGTTTTGTTTTTTTTGTCCCTCTGCGATCCTCCGGGCACCCGCACCGCCTCCTCGTGTAGCCGAGCACCATCCGGCTCCCGCGTCGCCCATGAGGCTGGTGCCCCAGTTTCGCCGCCGCCACTGCGGCCTTGATTCCCTGCTCGCGTGGTTGTCGCCATCTCTCCGGCTCCGCGCGCCTGTATCTCGAAGCTCCCACACACTGCGTGACCGCTGCCGCCGGACTTCCGCCGCCTCGCGTCGTTACCCACGTATGTGTGACGCCGGGATCCGCCGCCTCTCGCGTCGCCATTTTGGGTTCCGTGGCCATCGCTCCGCCCGTCTCCGAGCGCCGAGTGCGACTCGGCTCTCCCGCCGCCGCCATTGCGTCTTTGCGATGTTCTGCTCGGCTTCACGCCGAAGCGCCTCGAGCCTCGCATTCTCCTTGCTTGCGCCGCGCGAAGAAGAGAACCTTCAGTTTAGCCCTTTTGAGTAACTGTGGCTTTAAAGCTTCTGCATTACAGATTATCCATCCATGCATTATGAGTTCAGGGTTAACAGATTAGCTCATATGCTAGTTCTAGTATCATGAATCAATTGCAATATTGATAATCTTGCATTTAATTTTGTTTTGTGATATGAACTCTAGCTACAGTAAGTTCTTGCATTATCAATTAAGGCTTCAGATTAGCCCTTAAAGTTTTGATTGATTATGGCATAATTAAGCTTCTGCTCTGGGTGAATTTGCAGTTAAAGTCCTTTTTTTTTATTATCACCAGATTTCAAGATGCAACATCAGTTTATCTAGTATGTTGTTTCTGATAAGTCTATTAGTTATTTTGCATCTTCAAATAATTAGCCCATATGCTGTTTTTGGTGATAATCAGTCAAATGCTTTTTTGTGCAAATTAGTTATGCTCTCAGATAATCATGTTTTTGATCTGGTGCTTCTGAGAATTATGTTGTGCATCATGGTATAAATTGTGGACTTTTATAAATTGTCATCTTTAAGGATGATGGATTGATTCAAATTTGGCCAGCTAGTGTTCTGCATAGGTTAATTGAAGTTCCATGTTGCCAAAGCAACCTCTGTTATGTAGGTTAATTTATTCAGAACAACTAGGTATTTTTTTTGTATGTATAATTCATGCATCTATTGACTGGCACAAAGGAAAGTCAATATTTGGCCAAATTATATATGCAACTGTGGCAATAAATACGTAACAGTTATCAAGTTTCCATGTGAACAATAAGTTGGACCAAAGTAAGGCATATTGTTTGACAGGATTTACTGTTAGTATTTGTTTGCTACATCAAGGTTACCACTTGCAAGTTAATATTTTTGTCCAAGGACTAAATATTAATGGAGCGCTAGGTATCTTGCGTGATGGTATATACCAAATTTTGAATCAAGCATTAAGTTTATCATTCATGTCTTGATGTGAGCATTTAATTTCTTTTATTTCATTTGCAAATCTCGCTTCAATATTTTCGCTAGCATCAATTCCATACCTATGCTTCTTGGTGCAAATTTTAAAGAATGGAAAGATAACATTTCGATTGTTCTTGGGGTAATGGATCTAGACCTCGTAACAGTAAAGAACAACCCATTTGCTCTTGTGGCTAACAGCTCCATTGAGGAAAAGAACGAGTCTGAGAAGTGAAATCGTTCAAATCGCATGAGTTTTATGATCATGAGGCGTCTTTGTTAGGAAGTTTTTGGGATAGCACATCAGAACAAGCCATTACAGCTAAGGGTTTCCTTGACAGTCTTGAGCAAATGTTTGCCAAAAACGAAAAGGCTGAAACAAGTACGCTTTTGGCAAAACTTATCTCAATGAAGTATAAGGGTAAAGGAAACATAAGGGAGTACATTATGAAAATATCTCATCTTGTTTCGAAATTAAAAGCACTCAAGTTAGAGCTATCTCGAGGATTTGCTCGTGCATTTAATTTTATATCCCTTCTCGCACACTTTAATCGGTTCAAGGTGAGCTATAACTGTCAAAAGGACAAGTGGTCCCTTAATGAGCTCATCTCCTATTGTGTGCAAGAGGAGGATAGATGGAAACAAGATAGAACAGAAAGTGCTCATTTGGCTATGACCTCTAAAGTAAAAAATAACAAGAGGAAGAGCAAAGAAGCTACAAGTGTGCCATCCATAAAGAAGAAACAAGGACCTGAATTGGCTTGTTTCTTTTGTAAGAAGGATGGTCACGTAAAAAAGGATTGTGCCAAATATCACACTTGGCGTGCTAAGAAAGGTACAATTCTTGCTATGGTTAGCTCTGAGGTTAACTTAACTTCTGTGACTGAACACACTTGGTGGTTAGACTCCGGTGCAACATCTAACATCAGTGTGTCCATGCAGGTTACTGAGTCTTAGAAAGCCAAGTGATCTTTGAAAGATTTATCTATGTGGGCGATGGCAAGAAGGTGGAAGTTGAGGCTATAGGCACATTTAGGTTACTGTTAAAGACATGATACTATCTGGATTTGAAAGAGACTTATATTGTACCGTCTTTTAGGCGGAATTTGGTTTCTATTTCTGTATTGGACAAATCAGGTTATAATTGTTCTTTTGGAAATGGTTTATTTAGTCTTTTTCATAATTCCAATAAAGTTGTGTAGGACCGGAAAGGCGACTAGAGGGGGGGGGGGTGAATAGACGCTTTCTCTATTTTTCATCTTGATCGAATTTAACACTACTTTCACTCCAATAGCTATAAAAGCTAAGAAGATCTGTATATAGGCACAGCGGATGACATGTGTTGAATCCGATCAAACCCCGAAACAAAGGATCAAAAACACCTCACAACTGTATGCACAAAATCAAAACACACAGTGCTGAGCTGACAAGCAAAAACCAAAGAAGACTGCAGATCACTAGGAGATAAAACCTAAATCAACAAGAGGATTCCTGCAAGCAAACACACAGCGCCGAGCTGATAAGCTATTTCTTTTTTTTTAGCCGGACAAGCCGCTGCACAGGGAATCCATTTCTTCAGAGAAAACAGCACCCATACAGGAACTTGTTTTTTCTCACGGTGGCAAACCAGCTCAATTTTTCTCTGAGGCACAGTGCATTGCCGCCGCCAGATCAATGTCTCTTTGATGTTGCAATCAAGTCGACATGGTAAAATCACATGCATCTTTGCCTCAACCCGCAAGAACCAAGCGACAAGAAGGCTGCGCAAAGTAATAAACTAAGCTAAGAATAGCAACGGCAAGGAAATCAAACCAAAGACTAGATCTACTTTTGGTGGACACGTTACAAGTCACGCCAATTAAAACAAACAACTTCAAACGAGGAACCGCGGTATCAACTCACGAAACAAAGTACAAGACCCTTGCACACAATAGGCAAAAGCAATGAACGAGATTCTTGGCGACCACCGCCATGCTCGTTTTGCAGGGATACAGGGCTCTACATGTGCTCATCTTTTTTCTGGGGAGAGACGCCGCCGCCAGGGATTCATGATTCTGCAGGGAAAAGGTGATCCGCCGCCGAGCTCCGATTTTGCGGACACTCCACACGCGCCGCCAGGGGATGCGATTTTCTACAACGCCATTTTTGTGGGACGCCCAGGCCGCCGCCACAAGAGTCTCCAAAAGCGCGCGGCCGCAGCAAATACAACGCAAGAGGAGAAAACAAAACAACAAATCGATGGGACAAGCACCAGCTACAGCTGCGGAGCCAACAATCAGTCAAATAAAAAATGCAGCCAAAGCTAATAGAAAAACTAAACTCAAAGCACGGCCTCTAGCAATTAAAAAAGATCTTCAGTCTCATCATAGATGGCAGACAAGCAATAGAGAAAGCTAAACTCAAAACCGCTGCAAGACTCATAATTTTTCTGCAGGGCACAGCATCGAGAGACAGCCGAATAAAAGATTCTTCTTGGAACTCTACCTACAGCCGCCGCACTGCAGTTTTTGCGGGAGGACCCGGCGCTGCCAGAGCTCTGCTTTTCTGCCTAGCGCCCGGCGATCAATAAAGCGCCGCCCGACTCGATTTCTCGGCCTCTGATGCGCCACGAGCTCATCTTTTTTGGCCGATTTCTCTTCTTGAGCCATTCTGAAGTCCGCCGCCAAGATCTT
Organism: Phyllostachys edulis; assembly: GCA_036346405.1. Taxonomy (NCBI): domain Eukaryota; kingdom Viridiplantae; phylum Streptophyta; class Magnoliopsida; order Poales; family Poaceae; genus Phyllostachys; species Phyllostachys edulis. The sequence goes on along the minus strand of CM070562.1, from coordinate 90,255,999 downwards.
TTCCAAACGTCGCTCTTCTGTTTTTCCGGGAGGGGGCGCCGCCACACTGGCTCCAAAAGCGCAACCCTAAGATGTCCCATCTCAGCTCCTTTTATAGAGTAGCCTCTAACCCTAAAAATCTTAATGGGCTTCCGTTAAGGCCCAATAACAACGGAACACACACGTACGCAAAATAAAGCACCGTCTTCCATTCTCTTGACTTAAACCACTTCCTTTGCACCGTCCCGCGCCGTGGTTTAGCCAAAAGGTCACCAAGATGGTATTTGGTAAAATTACCAAAATACCCCTTCTCGATCCTTCTCCAAAAGACCGAGTCCATCTGCGCGAAGCACTCACCTACTTCGCCACGTGTAGGTTGATCAACGGCTCCATGTCGTCAAGTCTCTCCCGTCTGGATTCCACCGGCACCACTGAGCACTTGCAACGGCTCCCACGCCACTTGATCCAACCAGTCGCACCGAACCGCCCGTTCGGTCATCCATGTCCATTCTGCGCCATGCTTGAATTCATTGACCTCACCCGGCATCCATGATCGTTCTGGACCTCAGCTCTCCAAGCTTAGTCCCGATCCTCCTCGCTATTGACCGTCGTTGACATTCAAGCCACCTGCACAGCAATAGACAAGCAAACACGAATCTGGGAACAAGTTCTTCACAACTTGACCCACGTTAGTGAAAACATGCAATATGCAACACATATGCATTAACAAATATGGATATGACCTATCCCAAAATCAATTCACCACTTATATCAACATTCAGCACAAAAGTCGATTCGGATCGCGTGACGACTGCATGAATCAAACTTTATCGAAAACACTTGAAACTTCAAACCAAAAGCACCATTGCCAATTGTTTCATCATCCTAATATCATAAGCATATCCCCATGATATCCACAAGTTGGTATCGGTTCTTTAATTTGGCATGACAACCTATATTTGCTTGATACTATTGCCTCATATAATGAAGTCCTGCATACGGTTTCTCGTGGTATAAAGAGAAAATTTACTAATGAGAAATCAAGTTCCTTGTGGCACAAGCGTTTAGGTCATATCTCCATGCAAAGAATTAAGAGACTTGTGTTAGAAGAAATTTTGGATCCTCGGATTTCCTGATTTCGACATTTGTGTTAATTGTATAAAGGAAACAAACAAACATAAGGAAGTTAAGTGCTAATAGAGTTTGGATGTCTTAGAACCGATACATACGGATATCTGCGGCCCATTCCTATGGCTTCTGGAATGGCCAAGGTATTTTATCACGTTCATAGGCGACTTCTCGAGATATGGTTATATTTATCTTATTCATGAGAAGTCACAGTCCGTGGATGTGTTCAAAAACTTTAAGACTGAGGTGGAAAACCAACTTGGCAAAAGAATTAAGGCCGTTTGATCTGATCGTGGTGTAGAAAACTATGGCAGAAATGACGGATCAGGTGAACAACGTCTAGGACCTTTTGCTAAATTCCTAGAGGAATGCGGGATCGTCCCTCAGTACACCATGCCGGGATCTCCTAGCATGAACGGTGTTGCTGAGAGGCGAAACAGGACTCTTAAGAATATGGTGAGGAGTATGATTAGTCATTCTACCTAACCAGAGTCTCTCTGGGGAGAAGCATTGAAAACTGCAGCTTATTTACTCAACAGAGTACCAACTAAAGCGACTAACAAAACCCCGTACGAACAATGGATAGGCAAAAAGCCTAGCATCAGGCATGTACGTACGTGAGAATGTCCATCTGAGGCAAGGCCGTACAGGCCTAACGAAAGAAAATTGGACTCAAGAACTGTTAGTAGCTATTTTGTTCGATATTCGAAAGATCAAGGGTTACAAATTCTATGATCCCACTACTAAGACAATTTTGAAACGGAAATGCGGTTTTTGAGGATGTTGAGTTTGAAGGGAGATATGGTTAGGAACATTATTTTTGAAGAAGTTTCAAGGGATTTATTTCCTCTTCCTTTGGTTATTCCCAATAATGATCGGGATCGAGTTATTTTACCCGGTATTATTGAGGAAAATACAATTCAAAATAATGTCCATGGGGTTCCTCCACCAAATGATGTTCCTACAGAAGAACAAACTCATCAACCTCAAGAACTAGTGCCATTAAGGAGATCCACTAGAGAAAGAAGAAGTGCAATCTCTGATGATTACATTATCTTTCTTCAGGAGAATAGGCTTGTAGTGAAATTTTGGGAGAAGATCCTATCAATCTCCAAAATGCCTTGCAAAGTCCAAATTCGGTTAATTGGATCAATGCCATGAATGAAGAGTTAAAATCCATGAAGGACAATGATGTTTGGGATCTTGTCCCATTGCCAGAAGGAAAGAAACCCATTGGTTGCAAATGGATATTTAAGACCAAACGGGATTCGAAAGGCAATGTGGAAAGATATAAGGCTCGTCTTGTTGCTAAAGGATATACTCAAAAAGAAGGCATAGACTATAAAGAGACTTTCTCTCCGGTTTCTTCAAAAGACTCTTTTAGGGTCGTTATGGCACTTGTGACATTCTTTGATCTTGAGCTTCATCAGATGGATGTAAAAACAGCGTTTCTAAATGGAAACATTGATGAGACGATTTATATGGTGCAACCAAAAAACTTTGTGGTCGGTGACCCGTAGCAAATGGTATGCAAATTAAAGAAATCCATCTATGGGCTCAAACAGGCTTCCCGACAATGGTACCACAAATTTCATAAGGTTATTATCTCTTTTGGTTTTGAGGTAAATCTGAGTTGAGGATTGTGTGTATCATAAATTCGATGGGAGTAAGTTCATATTTTTGGTTACGTATGTTGATGACATATTGCTTGCTTGTAACGATATAGGCTTGTTGCATGAAACCAAGAAATTTCTCGCTAAAAATTTCGAGATGAAGGATCTTGGTGATGCTTCTTTTGTATTAGGAATTCAAATATACCGAGATCGCTCTCAATGTGTACTTGGATTATCACAAAAGAACTATATCGATAAGGTATTGCAAAGATTTGGCATGCGTAATCAGAACCTTTAGATACCCTGTGGCCAAAGGTGAAAAATTGGTCTTAGCCAATGTCTTAAGAATGATTTTGAGGCTAAGAAAATGCGAACATCCCCTATTCATCTTTGATAGGGAGCTTGATGTATGCTCAAGTTTGCACTAGATCGTATAGCATATATTGTTGGAATGCTAAGCGGTATTTAAGCAATCCAGATTGGATCATTGGGTCGCATGAGAAAAGCGGTGTTGCGGTATTTGCAAAAGACGAAGGATTTCATGCTCACATATAGGAAATCGATCAGTTGGAGATCATTGGGTATTCTAATTCGATTTTCTTTGGTTGCCAAGATACTCATAAATCCACTTGAGTTACATCTTTCTACTTGGTGGAGGTGCGGTTTCTTGAAAAGCGCTAAGATCACTCGTTGCCCGCCCACAATGGCGGTGAGTATGTTGCTTGCTATGAGGCTTCAAATCATAGGATATGGTTGCGAACTTTGTCACGAGGTGCGAATTTTGGATCGAGTTGATGAGACCACTAAAGTTGTATTGTGACAACAAGTCTGCGATTATGTATTCTAACAATAACAGAGCTCGTCAAAGTCTAAGCATATAGACATCAAGTTCCTAGTTGTGAAAGAAAGAATTCAGAGTGGCAAATTGTCAATTGAGCATATAGGTACAGACTCCATGATTGCGGATCCGTTCACTAAAGGCTTGACACCTAAAGTGTTCCATGAGCATGTTGCTCATATGGGTGTGGTTTCACTTATGGAATTCAGTTCAAGTGGGAGTTTGTAATTTTTCCTTATGCTCATGTGACAATATCAGTTTAGTATAAAGACCTTCAGTTATATTCTCTAGAGAAATAAAGTTTTATGTTCTTTTACTCTGAATTCATGTCTTCTCTTTTGGTTCTGAGAAGATGTTTTGATCTCATAAGGTATAAAGTTGGACCAGTTGGAAATAGGCATGTCATGATCACATTTCATGTAATTTCCATGCTACACATCCATATTTGATCCATGTCGTTCTTTTATGTTGACATATGTGACCATTGATGGGTTTAGTTACGCTTTAAAGTGACGAAGACCGCTTTGATCCTATGTTGATATAATTGATGGACCAGATTGGTTTAAAGATGCTCATGACATAGATAACATTTTTGGAGCTCATAAAGTTTTGATATGTATTTACTCATTTGGTCCACGTGGGAGATTGTTGGATTAATTTCTATAATGTGGACCTACATGAGATAATATACATATTGGTTATCTATTATTCTTTCGTTGGCTCAAATATATAAAGTGATCAAATAAAGTATTTATTAAGAGTCTGAGTATCTATTAAGGTAAATATGGACTTGAATTTTAAATCTGTGTAGAGACCTATTTGGAATCTATCTCTAATTATGGGACGGGATATGATTCTATGCCAAAAGGCTATAAATAAGGGTCAAGTCCTCCCAGCAGGGTAACTCATGCCATACCACCTATCCCCATCAGTAGTTGGAGTTTGTGGCTTACCTTTTGCTGGGAAAGACCAAACCTTAGGTAGACAGAACAATTGTTCATCTACTACTTCAGATCAATTCTTCATCGGCAATGGCTTCATCATCAGGTATGCTTCCGCGTTTACAGATTCTATGGGTGTTGCAATTACCATATATGCGATCATGTTAGTTTTGATCATCAGGTTTAGATCAATTTAATTCTAACAGAGAGGAAATCTTCATCACCAACTTTGAAATACATTGATCCATCTTCTCCCATTCGCTGGGCATAAAGGCCTCCAATTCCTTAGGGTGTATTTGGTTGGGTGCATAAACTTGGGCCAGGCTCCTCAGGTGTAGAATCTTTTTGGTTTCGCTTGTTTGGATGGTTGCGCGCGTAAAGCAACTTGGCTGAACATATGCAAAAGATGCCTTCGGGCCAGGCTGGACAGAAACGCCCAATTTATCTGTTTCTCCAGATGCAGGCTCTGCTAATGATGTTATTAAGAGGTAATCAGTGCATATTAGGTAGTATTAGAGTGGATTAAAGTGGGTTAAGGTGAAATTAGGACTATTAGAATATATTAAGACAAAATTAAAGCCATGCTAACATTTTCTTTCCACCGTCTCTTGCATCTACACTTACGGTCAACGTCCTTATACATCCAGCCAAACAACATCTCAGCACAGTCTGGTCTAACAGAAACAGCCAACCAAACAACCCATATTGTATCCACACAGCCTGGCTCATTTCAGTCTGGATGACACGTACGGGCAAGACTAGGTATATGCAGGGAACCAAACACACCCTTAGAGACTTCATATCCTTCTCCACACTTGATTGATGCATATCCACTTGTGTGTCTCTAATTTGACCAGCATCTGTAGGTTTTGCAATCATCTTTGTAAAAACATCTGCAACCAGATTAAATAAGAGGAGACAGAGGATCACTTTAGCTCAAACCTTTCCCAACTTCAAAGAAATGACTACCCTCATCATTGATTCTAATGCCAATTGAGCCTTTACAAACCATTGTTTAGTCGTTTTCTCGACCAATGTTACTTGCGTAGTCGCAAGCAGCAGCAATCTATGCTTTCAATTCCTTTTATAATAGGAAACAATTAATGTCCTATACTCCACTTGACATCATTTATAATCCAGACTCGTTTACTCCAGATATAACACGGTTGTCTGGATTATCTAAAACGCTCCTAGTTTCTACGTCCAGTGGTACATGAAGCTCCACCAGAAGCAGCTCGTCACCGAGATGACTTGCCACCGATCGAGAAAATGGGTAACACAGAGGAATATGTTTGGGCAATATATGATCAGAGCATGCACATGTATATAGCGTCACGTCTAAGTTGAACTGCCCACATATATAGATGCACTCACTACAAATCAAGACGTCCCATAAAATGTACTAGCAAGTACAGTACTACCTGAAGTACGTGTTTCTAGAAACATTTGAAAGTGGGTGCTAGTACAACAAGGTGGTTCCCACAATCGCATTAGTACTACTACTATCACGTTTGAGTCTTACACCTCGCATTCACGCTAGGAGTACGTTTCAACGCTGGTTTGGCTACACCTTTCCACGGTGCTCGAAGGGCACGCACGTGAAGATTTGGGCCAAACACCTTTCTACGGTGCTCGAAGGGCACGCACGTGAAGATTTGGGAGAAGGCAGGACCGTGTCAGCCCATCGGTCGCCGGCCGAGAGGCACGAAACGGCGAAAGCGTCCCCACCTCCCCGTCGTGGACCCGGCCGTCGCCGTCCTCGGGCGGCTAGTGGCCCAACGTAGCTTTCATACTCGAATTTTTTTTCCCCTAAATGGTACTATTTCAACTATTTAGCAAAAATAGTATTTTTACAGTCGTAATTACAAAAATAACGTTCTCATTCGGCCGGTCACAGGACGGACAAGCCACAGCGGGACACGTGACGTCTCGTCCGTATGACCACAGGACGAACGAGACGTCATGTGTCGCACCGTGGTTTATTCATCTACGGTCTGACTGTCGAGAACGTCATTTTTACGATCATGGCTGAGTAAATGTTGGCTCATACCATCTCAAATAGTACCATTTACGAGAAAACTCTTCCTACTCCCCCGTACGGCCCCTGCCGATGGGCCTCACAACCCACTCCCAATCCAGTGACGAGGTAACCTATCCGGCATCCTCTGGAAACTTCCATCGCCCAGTCTCTTTACACTTCCGATACATAAGCTTACTGCCACGCGGGTCCCTCCGTACCATGGCGCGCTCTTCATGGGCCCGACGTCGTCCAGCACGTTCGTGGTTAGTGGGCGTGGGACCAGGTCCCGAAAGCAACCTGCCAGTCTCACCGTACGAGAAACCAACCTGCGCCGTCGATCACGTGGGCCCCATGCGAACCCCACTTGAGAGGTGCTGCGCGTATCTTGGTACCGTTGGGCCGTGCCCTTTGACTCACACCGGTATACTACGTGGCGCTCCCCGCCGTCCGGCCGGGCGCCACCCGTCCCGAAACCCGGCCTGGTCGAATCAGATCGGGTCCCCTCGCGCGGTCGACACGATCGTTAGGCTGACTCTTTTAAGTGCCCGCAACCCGACGCGGACATCCCGGCCGTTTCCCCCGTGCTCTGCTCTACGCTGGCTACCAATTAAGTAAGGGGGATTTTAGAATTTACTCTTATGAGATAGACAAATTTTAGATTTTACTTTATATGTGTCTATGACATGTGGATTTATGTCAAATTCTGAAATCTATCTATTCGCTAGAGCAGATTCTGAATTATTCCATTAATCAACCGCACCACGCGCCGTCGCCGTCGTCTCGGTGGAGGCGAGCGAGAGAGGAGTGGCTAGTGGAGCGGGAGGCCTAGGGTTCGGGAGACCTCCACGCCCGTCGCCTCGCGCCGGCCGCCATTCACCGCAGTGCTCTGGTATGGTCCACTGCTTTGCGTTTTCCGGGGGCCTGTGTCGGCGGGAGGTTGGGGAATCGCGGCGATTCGGTGATCCTGTAGGGTTCGAGGGTTTTAGGTGGATTTTTTGGTTGATTTGGGCCGGTTTAGTGACGGATTTCCGCTGTTTCGGCTCGGGCGTGCTGTTCCCTGGGGACTCTGGGGGCTCTATCTGCTACTTCGACGTATCAGTAATCAGGGGGTGTTGGATTTGCTTGTGTTCGTATGATCGCCTTGGGGTTTTGCTTACTCTGGTTGGGTGGGATGTAGGGTGTTAGTTTGTTTGTGCTTACGGTTTGTTTGCAGTTCGGCGTTTTTGCGATTACAGTTTGCTCATGGGATGCACGTGTGTGTAAACATATGAACTTTTGTTTTGGCATATGTGTATTTTCATATATCGTTATGAGTAGGTCGGTGTCTTAGTTTCGTTGTGAGCTTGTCATACAATCTAGTCACTGGGCTTTAGTTTTTCCTGCAATTTGTTATATTTCTTCAACCACTGTAGCTCTGTGTATAATACGAGTAGTAGCTTTGCTAATACTCAATCCATTTAGAAATAGTTAGCTTTCCAAACCTTGACCTCTGATTAATATAAAAATATATAGATTGGCCACATGAAAATGCTACCGGTACATTTATTATCAAAAGTAATTTCATGATATTGTGATTTTATTATCTCTGGTGAACCTATGGTCATAAAAGGGGGGTAAGTTGGTCAAAGTTAAATTTTCGATACACCATGCAAATGGCATGTTGAGTTCCTTCCAGTGTGCAATGAGAAATTGGGAGTCAAATTTCCATCATGCTCAGATACATTGATGTTTTTCAGACTAATGCTAGACCCAATTGCTCTGTAAATTAAAGTGCGAAATTTTCTCCTTTTATATTGTGAGTTGGTGACACTCATGTGGAGAGTGTGTTCTTTATATGAATTTATGATCTCACCAGCAAATGAGGATACAACTTAGCTTAAATCTCCTAAGCCAATCAGAATATCAGAATAAGTTGCTAGTTTGCCATGTTGTTATCATCCAGGCAGATTGGTAGTTTTTGACTTTTTTCACTGTCAATTGTTTTATGTGACTTCCATTCATAGGTACACGAGCCAACTGTGAGCTGTGATATCCTCTTGGCTCTAGCTGGAAAGATTCGATTTTAGCTCGAATTTTCTCAGGGGTTAAATTTACTATTCAATATTGTGCATTTCTATTATGATTACACTCATTGAGTTGTTCCTTTTTTTATGCGAAATGGTTCTCTGTTATGCCTTATGAGTTTCATTGCCTTCTGGGTGCAATGCATATATTATCTATTTCAACAGAAATGGATAAATTCACCTACACTATCCTTCTTTTTCTATGTGTGATAACTGATAAGAATAACATATAAGATATCAGATCGACAAACATGATCTGACGACCTTATCAATTATCATTGCAATGTTGATAAACAAAATTTTATTAGTTAGTGGAAAACTTATAGGGTGGTACGCTAAACTTTGGATGAGCACTCCCACTTATGTCTGGTAGCTTGCTTATTTGCAGTTCATTCTTCCAATGCCACCTATTTCACACAACTCTTGTTCCCTTTTCACTATGCGATGGTAGTTTGGTATATTTTCTCTTGGATTGGGTATCTAGCATGCCTGTGTATCTTCTCTTTGTACTTTCTTTAGAAAAGCAAATCTTTGTTCATTATTTGGTGAATAATACTGTGTTGATTATCTTTGTGATATTGTTATGGTCTTGGCACATTTTTGGTAATTTTTAACTTTCCGAAAAAGTTTTTTTTGTTGTTTGTAGCCTACTTTTTTTAATGCAATTTCTTGTGAACAATTGTGTTGCTTAATTAATATGATTTGGTTTATTTTTGTTTTTGGCATTTAGGGACATAACAAAAACTGTTTTATGCACACAGTGTCACAGTGGCAACGGCTATGTAATTATGTATGCTGTAGACTGAAAAAGATTGCAGATGCTGTGTTTCAATTTAGGCCATACAATTTGGCATATGCAGTGGTCTTCAGTTTTATGGCAAAAGATGGTCATTCCCCACTTTTCTCATTATTTTAGTTTGTGCTTGCCTGCTTGGTTATTCTGTTCTGTCTTTATTTGAAGTTCAACTTGATAGTCTTGATCGTTCTGTACATGTCTTGGAGCTTCGTGCTTCCTTTCGATTTATGTTGTCTGACAGTAATAGTAAAATTATATATGTGCTTGGCCTTGCAGCTTTAACCATGGTGAGAAAGAATAGAACTGGGCCCCCTAGTGCTGGGGAAAGTTCTGGAACTCAGGAAGCTACAGGAGCCCCTGGACGGGGTCCACCACAGCGAGCTGAGAGAGCTCAACAAGGTGGTCGTGATGGTGGAGAACACCAGGGACGTGGTGGTGGACAACACCAGGGACGTGGTGGACGTTACCAGGGTCGTGGAGGGCCAGCATCACAACAACCAGGTGGCAGTCCTGTTCAGTATCAAGCTCAAGAGTACTATGGTCATGGTGGCCCACGCCAAAGAGGAATGCCACAGCCATACTATGGCGGGCATTGGAGTGGCAGTGGTGGACGCGGAGTTCCTGCTAGTCCATCAAGAACAGTTCCCGAGCTGCACCAAGCCCCACAAGTTCAGTACCAAGCTCCAGTGGTTACACCGTCACCATCGGGAACTGGCTCATCCTCGATGCTTGTTGAGGCGAGCACTGGGCAAGTCCAGCAACAGTTTCAGCAACTTGCCATCCAGGGTCAAAGTTCCACTAGTCAGGCCATTCAACCAGCACCACCATCGAGCAAATCAGTAAGATTTCCGATGCGCCCTGGCAAGGGCACATTTGGTGATAGGTGCATCGTGAAAGCAAACCATTTCTTTGCTGAACTGCCTGATAAAGATCTTCACCAGTATGATGTAAGATCCTGTTCATGTGCAGCTTTATGCCTTTATTATACATATGAAGTCTGTTGCTTTCATGAGCTTTCATTTGATATGCTATCAGGTGTCTATAACTCCTGAGGTTACTTCACGTGGTGTCAATCGTGCTGTCATGCGAGAACTTGTAACACTGTACAAGCAATCTCATTTGGGCGGTCGTCTCCCTGCCTATGATGGAAGGAAGAGCCTATATACCGCTGGGCCATTGCCGTTTACTTCTAGGAACTTTGAAATTATTCTGCGGGATGAGGAAGATAGCCTTGATGGTGGGCAAGGTGCACAGAGGTATGCTATTCCGGACATAGTACATATCCATAACCTGATACAATTTATGTTCCTTACTGATATATCTGCTTGTCTTAGGCGTGAGAGACTATTTAAGCTCGTGATAAAATTCGCTGCACGTGCTGATCTCCACCATTTAGCTATGTTTTTAGCTGGGAGGCAAGCAGATGCTCCTCAAGAAGCTCTTCAAGTGCTGGACATTGTTCTACGTGAATTGCCCACAGCGAAGTAGTTTTTTCCCCACCATTTGTTGTTGTATTGTTATCATTATTCTTTTAGCATGGCTGTTGAACATTTCTTCATTTTTCATGTGTAGGTATTCCCCAGTTGCCAGGTCATTTTATTCACCTAACTTAGGGAGGTGCCAGCAACTTGGTGAGGGCTTGGAAAGTTGGCGTGGTTTTTACCAGAGCATACGACCCACACAGATGGGACTTTCACTGAATATTGGTTAGATCCCAACTCTTCATCACATTTCATATTACTGATCAAAGAAGAACAATCATCCTTTCTACTTTGAATAATTACCATTTTGGAACGTTTTCCTGTCAGAATAACTTATAGTAGATGAAGTGTTTAATGATATACATATCTTCTTGGATTGAGTGATCTATGTTGTTGACTATTGATAAATGTCACTTGCTTCTTGGAAATAATAAATTAAGGGGATTGCTATGGTACATACAGCTTTTAATTACAAAAATGTTTTTAAAATCCTCCCTTCATTTTTCCCAAACCCACCTCTTCTTTCACTTGTAGTATGACTAGTAAGTAGTACAAAAAGTTTATGTGAAGTTCATAAGCTACATACACATGTACCATAGTCACTCATAAATTAGTAATGATGAGAAAGAGAAAGTATAGAAACCATCCATACATCCATTTGGAAACTTTATCCAAAGTTTGAACCATCTATTTCTCTGAAGTATTGGAAATATACGACGTCCCCTGTCCATTTCTTGTAGATGCCTACAAATTTAGTAGCATCTTTGTTCTATATTGTTGCAGATTAATGCAGTTGCCAAGCAAGTTATTGTAGTTCATGTGATGTACACTAGTACATTGGGAGGGTAAACATCTGTTTGAGGGAGGTTGGACCGACCTGAGGTAGAACGGTGCTAGGTGAAGGAGGCACTGATTGGGAGAGGAATAGATCTAGAATAGCCAGTCAAGGGAAAGGCCACAACAGAACTTTAGGGACTGGTAGACTTGTTTATTCAACTTTGCTTGATTCATTCATGAACTGCCATCTCCTTTATATAGAGAAGCACCTGCCTAACTATGCAGTCTAAGAGAGAACAATTATCTTTAAGCTAACGACCAAAATCTGCTAAGAGATAAAGCTAATTAATGCTGCTGCCGTGCTTATCCTTGGGCCCATACGGCTGGCCGGCCGGCTGTAACACAATCCAAGGGATGGTTGTCATGGTGCGCCTGCTGTTGCTGCTTGGCACCCGTCATGCGCATGGGCCTCCAGACATGCCGTCCAGCCACATGGCCTCCTAACGAGCTAACAGCAGCTCCCACGCCTAGGCTGCTGCTGTTGTTATGCATGTCATGTTGCACATGACAGTTCACTGTCATGGTACATAGCAGCCAATATTAGGAGCATTGCTGTATTTGATATTTATTTGTCACCTGTTATGCTTGATAAGCGATGTGTGTTCACTAAACATTCCAGTCCTAATATATGTGTAGTGGCAGACGTCATTAAATTGCCTCTGGTCTTGTCTTGCATCTGAAGGTAGCTTGACATTTTCTCTTGCAGATATGTCATCTACAGCATTCTTCGAGCCTCTACCTGTGATTGATTTTGTTGCACAGCTTTTGAACAGAAACATCTCAATTAGACCATTATCAGATGCTGATCGTGTAAAGGTTAGATTATTCTATCAACTACCGTCATGATCATAATGGTTTATATTATGCTCTTGTGCTGTTTTAGTAAACAGTACTTTTTTTTCTCCCCGAGAACGTGCAAAAGCTTTGCCTGTCATTCCATGAAGAAGGGAATAAGTACATAATACTCTATTTGAATTTTTGTGCTCAATGTCTTTACTTAGCACAAGCTTCCCTCCTTTTCCATTGGTCAGGTCAAGAAGGCTCTACGAGGTGTAAAGGTTGAGGTCACACATAGAGGCAATATGCGCAGAAAGTATCGTATATCTGGCCTTACCGCACATGCAACAAGAGAGTTATCGTACGTAGTTCGCTTATATGTGAATCCTCTCTTATGCCTATCGTGCTGTTACAGATAGTGTAAAGGAGGATAATTTTGCTGATTGCACTTGGTTGGTTTGTCCTGTGACAGTTTCCCTATCGATGATCGTGGTACTATGAAGACAGTAGTGCAATACTTCCAGGAGACGTATGGCTTTAACATTCAGCATACCACCTTACCTTGCTTGCAAGTGGGCAATCAACAAAGGCCAAATTATCTGCCGATGGAGGTTAGCACCCTAAATGGCCTCTCTATTATATGGATGTGCCATCCTTCAATATGTAATTCAAATCAACAACATTAGAAATGCTATATGGACGGTTAGACACCTTCATGCTATATCACAAGCTGCTTCCTATCATTTTAAAATGTCAGGTCTGTAAGATTGTCGAGGGACAGCGTTACTCGAAACGACTAAATGAGAAACAGATAACTGCTCTTCTTAAAGTGACTTGCCAGCGCCCTCAAGAGCGTGAGCTGGACATTTTGCAGGTAATTGGCCGCATTTTGTGGTGTGATTATTTTGAACTGATCTACCTGTGTTCTACTGTAAAATTGTGTGATTTTTTTCTTTCATGAGATAATCTATTTATTTGTTAAGCCAGACATATTTTCAGCTATGTATACAAGCTCTTCCAATTTCCTGAATTTATTCATCCACTCTTTTTGGACTTGGTATTTATATATGTACAAACACATTTTTAAATGCAACTAGGGTTTGTCTTCCCCTATATGCTGGCAAACATTTTCCTAACTTTTTGAAGTTTTATTGGGGATCTTCGCCCATAGACATTTCTTATGTTTCTGGAAAATAAATTCCTTTAGCTGTTGCACAAATATTTGTCTTGTTATTTTGTGTAGGATTGTGTTGTGCATGGTTGGGGTAAGGGCCCTTAGGCCTGATCGAGGTGTCCCTGGCCCCAAGGGGTGCGACGGCGCCATGACTGGCAGCCGCACCACAAGGGCAGGAAGAAGATAGACTAAGTAACTTCTATTTATTCTTCCTTCCCATGAATGGTGCGGCTCCTCTCTTTATGTAGATGAGGTTAGCCCCTAATAATATGGAAACCATCATATCTAATGCAACCAATCAACTAAAGATAAGATAATATCCATACTTTCTAAATATGAAGATATGCGTCTAATCATTCCTAATATGAAGATATGCATCTAACTATTCCTAATATAAATATATGCATGCATGCGCCTCCTTGCATGGCCGTGGCTCCCCTGGGCCCACGCCCATGACAAATTGAGTCTTATTTTTATTTTAATTATGGGTGCGAAGTGTTTTTACATATTAACGTGGCTTGATGGACGTGTTATGCAAAAACACATTTTTGGTATGGGTGCCATCTATTTGTTTTTTTTCTTGCATATATAATTACTTATCAGTTTCCTTTCCTTTTTGAACAGCAAAATTGGCTTCTAGGTTTCATCCTTTTCTTGTTGTCTTTGTTACCAGACTGTGCATCACAACGCATACCATGAGGATCCATATGCACAGGAGTTTGGCATAAGGATTGATGAGCGACTTGCATCAGTTGAAGCTCGTGTCCTACCTCCCCCTTGGGTAAGTTAAATGTTTCAACACATGGTTGTCATGTTTCAATTTCTCATATGTATTCTATATGTTATGCCTGGATGTTTGACTACTGTCCTTTACTACTAGCTTAAGTACCACGATAGTGGCAGGGAGAAGGATGTCTTGCCAAGAATTGGCGAATGGAATATGATGAATAAGGTATGCTCTAAGAACTGAGTTCTTAAAAAATCAATATAAAGTAGGTATTCTGGTGTATTTCTTATCCAATATTTGGTTTGGTTTTGTTCTTTAATGGCTATTGCGATGATCAATACTGTGTAATGTGTACAACTGCAAATTAATTTTCTTGGTAATGCGCTTGTTGCAGAAAATGGTCAATGGTGGGAGAGTTAACAACTGGACATGCATTAACTTTTCTCGGGATGTCCAAGATAATGCTGCTAGGAGTTTTTGTCGTGAGCTTGCTGTCATGTGCCAAATATCTGGGATGGTAGTTTTTTTTTCTGTCATCTAAATAGTGCCTCCAGACATCTTTTCAGTATGGTTATTTGTATTCTTGGATCTTCATATTCTCTCACACGCTTCATTTTCTCTCCCGTAGGACTTTTCGACTGATCCTTTGCTTCCTCCTTTAACCGCGAGACCTGAACATGTAGAAAGAACACTCAAGGCACACTATCAAGATGCCATGAATATACTGAAACCACAGGGCCGGGAACTTGACCTGCTGATTGTAATATTGCCCGACAATAATGGGCCTCTTTATGGTATGTTTCTTACCTAAAAAGAACACTCAAGTATTATCTGATTGAAATCTTTATTAATATGGGAAAAATCCATAAACACCCCCATAAGTCAGCTGCCTTTTTAATTTGCCCCCCATATCTTATTTTTGTTTACTTTGCCCTCCATAAGTTTAGTTGGCTTGCAAATGCTCCCTAGGTCGCATGTTCGCACTATCTTCTCGTGGTTTAATTTTCTTTGGCACTTGTTTCAATAATATTAGTAATTATGCAAGTGATACCAATACTTGTATCAATGATTTGAGTGATTTCGGTATTTGTAATACACGATTTTAGCACTGAAACATTAGTAATGAAATGGTGCATTACAAGTAGGGGTGGGAGCGGTTCGGTTAGGAGCGAACCGACCCTGGCCCATGCGACCCGAGGGGCAGAATAAGGTTTATGGATCGCTCCATATGACGTTGCCTCTTTGGCCCAGTATATCCATTGGTAAATGAGGATCGGCCCAGTAAGAAAGGATTAAGCCTACGTCATGGGCGGATGAGCGCATTTCGCTTCCCGATCACATCACCAAACGAAAAAAGGTAAAGAGAGGAAAAAAAAATCGAAAACCAAACACTAGGGCTCACGGCGAGCGCCATGAAGATCTCGTTCGTGACCAAGTGGTCGCACCGATCGAACGAACCCGCGGGGCCATCGAATCCGGCGGCGGCTGCTTCCGAGCACCATGAAGATCCCGTTCGTGACCAAGTGGTCGCACCGATCGAACGAACCCGCGCGGCCATCGAATCCGGCCAGTACTGCCGCCATTGCCTCCGGCGGGTCTCTACGGCCGGTAAGCGCCAACTGCGGCGGCGTCTTCGTCGCCCCCCGCGGTGGCGACGGAGGCGGGAGGAGACGACTTCATTTCGCAGGAGGAGTACCAGATGCAGTTGGCGATGGCGCTGTCGGCATCAACCTCGGCGTCGAAGTCCCGGTGGGAGATCGTGATCTTCTTGGTGAGCTTCTTGAGGCACTTGTAGTCGACGAACGCCGCCTTCCACTCCGGGATGATGCTGGCCTCGTACTCCCACGAGAACTTCACCATTCTCAACCCCCCGCCGCTGATGGCGTCTCGGATCGACCCGCTCGATCCAATAGAGCTGTAGGTTAGTGGGTTTTGGACTCCCATCACCTTTTGGATTGAACCCCATGGCCCAATTGGCCAGAAATTTTGTTGTGGATCGGTGCCCCATTGAGTCTACTTGACCCATTCCCACCCCTAATTACAAGTACCAAAATCATCTAAATAATTGAAATAAATATTAGCATCATTGAAACAAGTATTGGCACCACTAAAACAAGTGCCAAAGATAACGAAAACCATGAAAAATAGTGCTAACATGTGGCCTGGGGGGTTATTTGCATGCCAACTTAACTTAGGGTGGGGGGGGGGGGTGCAAAGTAAGCGATAATTAGATATGAGGGCAAATTGAAAAGGTAGGTGACTTATGGGGATGTTTATAGATTTTTCCCTATTAATATTCTTGTCATTCCTCAGGTGATCTCAAAAGAATATGTGAGACAGATCTTGGATTGGTCTCTCAATGCTGTCTTACAAAACATGTTACAAAACATGTTTTTAAGATGAAGCAGTATCTTGCAAATGTCGCCCTTAAAATCAATGTTAAGGTTTGTTGTGTTCTGCCTATTGTCTACATGGTTTTTGTAGTTTTTTTTTTTTTTTTAATACATTACTTTAATCTTGTAGGTGGGAGGAAGAAATACTGTACTTGTCGATGCTTTGACAAGGAGAATTCCCCTTGTTAGTGATAGACCAACCATTATATTTGGTGCTGATGTTACCCATCCTCATCCTGGAGAAGATTCTAGCCCTTCCATTGCAGCTGTAAGTGCATAACCTGTCAATCTTATGTTATACTGTGTCTGTATTATCATATAATAAAACTTATAGTCTTGGTGAAAGGTTGCTCTTTCGACATAAGACAGCCACGTATCAGTTTTACTGCTGCCCTGATCATGTCTCGTTGGGCCATCCAATTGTTTGTAACGATATCATGCTTCATATAGGTTGTTGCTTCTCAAGACTGGCCAGAGGTCACCAAGTATGCTGGGTTAGTGAGTGCACAAGCCCATCGTCAGGAGTTGATACAGGATCTTTTCAAAGTATGGCAGGATCCTCAGAGGGGGACTGTAACTGGTGGAATGATCAGGTATCTTGTTCACTTTTAATATCTGAATATTACTTGAAAGGGATATATAAAAATTCTGTTAAATATGCAGAGATCTTCTCATTTCTTTCAAGAGGTCAACGGGGCAGAAACCCCAGAGGATCATATTTTACAGGTACTGATATTCATTTGAGCATATCCGATTGGCACCATTGTCCACAACTCCACATACTTAACATCTCTCTTTTTCAGGGATGGTGTTAGTGAAGGACAGTTCTATCAGGTTCTGTTGTACGAGCTTGATGCCATTAGAAAGGTGAGCTTTTCTGTCTACATTTTTTTCGCAATGAAGTTTTCATTCTGAATTTGAAGTGACATTTTGGTTTAATAAACCTAGGCCTGTGCATCCTTGGAGGCCAATTATCAGCCACCTGTGACCTTTGTGGTTGTCCAAAAGCGTCATCATACACGGCTGTTTGCTAATAACCACAAGGATCAGCGCACTGTTGATAGAAAAAGCGGAAATATATTGCCTGGTAAGTTGTTATCTTGTTGGTGAGTTCAGTTATTTTGTATAGCTTGTCAACCCTATGCCCAAAACCTCAATCCTTAATTCAAAGTCAATTTCACAATGTCTGCTTGTATCTGATTTCAGGCACCGTGGTTGATTCAAAGATATGCCATCCTACTGAGTTCGATTTCTACCTGTGTAGCCATGCTGGTATTCAGGTCAGTTTTCTATACAGTTACAAATAAACATTCTCCACTTGATGCAATGGACTTGGTTTAACTTTTACATTATCTTTAGGGAACAAGCCGCCCTGCGCATTACCATGTTTTGTGGGATGAGAACAAATTCACTGCTGATACTTTACAAACTCTCACAAACAACTTGTGCTACACGTAATATACTGTCATATCATTATGTTTTGATATTTACATCTCATGACTGGTAAACTAAACATCATTTCTGCTGTTGCAGCTATGCAAGGTGCACCCGTTCCGTATCAATTGGTAAGCAGATGCGTCAAAACTTCCTCTGTTTTACATGGAAACGGATACTTAAGATTCTCTGGTATAACATATATTCTTACAATGGGTTGGTTCTCTGCAGTCCCCCCTGCTTACTATGCTCATCTTGCGGCTTTTCGAGCTCGGTTTTACATGGAACCGGATACTTCAGATAGTGGGTCGATGGTGAGTGGTGCCACGACAAGCCGCGGCCCTCCGCCTGGTGCACGCAGCACTAGAGCTGCTGGGAATGTTGCTGTTAGGCCCCTGCCAGATCTGAAGGAAAATGTGAAGCGTGTCATGTTTTACTGCTAGGTTCAGGAAAAACTGCTGAACATTTGTACGGGGGTAACATACCTCTGGGCCGTCCCCCGTGATCCCAACTAAACGACCTATTGACTTGTGTGTTGTGTGTGCTTGTTAATCGCGGTGCTGTGACTGTGATCGTTGTTGAACAACTGTTATGCAGACTCTGAAGTACTCCATTCTCAATCCATTAGACTGGTACTGTTGAAAATCCTAGTCTTATTTTAGTCCCTCGAAATCCTTAATGATAAATTTTGTACTGCTACTCAGTTGTTGAGGCGTCCTGATCAGAGTGCCAATATGTTAGGTGTGCATTGTCACCGAGTATGAAACAACGAAGCTGAGCAATTCTCAATTTCTCGTTAGTGGTAAGTGGAAACACCTAGTTCTACACTTGAACCATTCTGCCGGTACGGTATAATTAAACTATAGTTGCCAATCCTCTCCTTGTGGCGATTCAAAGCAATCATCGCCGAAATGTAAGTGGCAATTTGCAGTGATGTCTTTTCAGGACAACCTGAGCAAAGCCACTTCGGTTCCTTTTCCCCTGCTGTACCTTAGATTTGCAAATGTCATTGGCTCCTTTTGTCTTGGACCAAATTATTGGCCTGTATTGAGATTCATGCACCAATCAGAACTCAAACCTCTTGGTTTGATATCATATTGAGTTTTATGTACATACCAGAGGTTTGATGTCGTATTGATTTTTATGCACCCACCCGTTGACCTTCAAAAAATTAAGCTGATAAAAAAAGACGAACAATTCACTTATACCTTGGAATCCAAACATCAGTCCAGAATTTCAGATCCAGAGTTGCTGTGCCGTCAGCCCGTCACTACCCTTCAGCTCTCCCCTGACCACTCAAATTTTCAAAGCTGAACATGTTCTCTGTTTCCTTTTCTCTTCTGAACTTGGACATTCCAAATGGGCTTGCCTGAACATGTCATGCTACTATCTATATATTTTCCTCTTCAACAGATGAATCATGTACCTGAAATTCTGTACACAAGCCTAGGTTGCTATACAAGAGACTACACTGTAGACAAACTATATTCTAGCCACGCTCCAGACAGAGTCCTACCAAGTACAAACCAACACCAGCTGAGCTGTGCATGCAAGCAATGCAGGAATTCTTTCTTTCTAAAGTCTTCAAATGAAACGAACAAAAGACCAAAAGAGCCTACAGATCTACCCAACGTAAAAAAGAAAAGGAAAAATGGCAGCAACAGGGATCGCACAGCTCGCTTCTCCTCCACTATGATGGCAGCAACAGGGATCGCGATGTCGCACACGCATAGGATTCTCCCGGCCCTGAGGCAAGAACACCCGTGACCGTGGGCGATATATTATATGCATATCTGGTGGGCGAAGGTTCTCTCCGTACGTACAGGCCCAAGCACGCAACGACAACGCTACAAACAAACTGCGCCACAGCGACAACTGTTTCTTGTGTAGTAGATGTGCAGGCACTAGCTAATGTTAATTGGAGAAGTTCTCTGGTTTATTTTCACCAGTGGTCGTCGATCTCCACCTTTAATTGTACACTTGTTGTAGTAGCAGCAAACTAGTAATGTGGGAGCTAGTCATATAAGATTCGCGGTACAGAACATGCGTACTACTGTCTGCAGATCTAGACATCTCATTTTTGAGGTGATCACAATGTCCCATCTCTAATATATTCTGTGATGTAATCATGATCGATGCACCTGCACACGTTCCAGTGACGGAGCTTAGTGACGGCCAACGTGGGCCGTCGCCCCCCCAGCTTTTTTGGAAACTATTTTTGAACATCGTATCATGTATGCAGGGCTGAGCAATCGAGCAGGCGAGCAAAGAAAAAGGTTCATGCCTAGAACTGGAAGACGAGGCCTCAGTGGTCGAGCACTCCAAAGAAGCGCAGGCTTTTGGAACTGGAAGCCGGGGTCGTATATCTCAACTCAAGTATGGATCTTTGCCTCTTTAGCCCCCCTTACGTTTTTGCTCAAGCTCCGTCACTGACACGTTCACTAGTAATCAGGAACTAAGCTAGCTAGCAGCACAAATATATGAGTGCATACGCACACACACTTATGTATGCTGAAGTTTTTTTTGCCAAAATAATGCAAATTCGCCGTATATTTGCAAGAATGATCGTCTTCGTGTAGAATTTGCAAAAATGATGCCTTGCCGTACGGTCGCCCTGCGGCAGGGCACCCAAAGCTGACACCTGCCCTATGCCACACGGGCACCGTGCGGTGGAGGCCTTAGGCACGGACACAGTGCGACAGGGTACTATATCATTTTTTTAAATTTTTTTTATTTAAGTATATTTTTGTATGCATTTTTAAATATAGCATATGAGCTCCACAAATTATGATTTTTTTTGTGAAGCCTCCTGACATAGTGTACTGGCTTGTGTAATTTATTCAAAATTTTATCCATTTTGATTTTGTCTCGAAAAATTTGATATTTTTTTGGAGCTCATTTGATATATTAAAAAATTCATACAAAAGTATACCTAAATGATTTTTTAAAATGCTACAGTACCCTGCCGACTTTGTGGCGTCTTGGCAGGGCAGATATAGCCTCGGACGCCTGCCGCCGACGGTCATTATCTTGCAGTAGCGTCATTTTTGCAAATTCCGCACGAAGACGATCATTCTTATAAATACGGATCGAATTTGCACCATTTCGAAAAAAAAATATATCTATGTCTGCTACCAGCTAGCTGCTCACGTACTTCTTGGGATAAATACGTACACGTGTATGCCGAGATTCACTCACCCTCACATTTTGCCCTCAATTCGTTTGGAGGCATGGATGACTTGTGGCTGACTTCAAGCTCATCATCATGCAGAACTCTCTACATCACGGGCACAAGAAACATAGACAAAACTACACACTTATCGCGAGTGGTCGATCTCTTTCACCAGCTAGCTGCCTTCACTTATCTAGCTTCCTCTGAAAAATCATTAGAAAAAACGCAAGCAAGCTCTGCATATGGGGCTAGCTTCTAGATCCTTTAATTACGCAAAGTGCCCTAATAATATTCCAGAGAAAGATCGATCGCCTTCGTTGTCGTCGCCTGTAGACTTCCAAGGATCAACTAAAGTGACAAGTAACTACTTTCACCATTTGGAGGGTGCTGAACTTTTGTATACACGCTGAAATGGAAGAATGCATATGCATGCCCTAATAAGCAGAGAATATCTACGAGTTGAACCTAAAACATTCCTCGGCCGGCGAAAGATCAGCGTACTTACGTACCAACCAAACCCGGCCTTGTCCCCCCATCGTGTTATATATACACCGTGCGCCACACGGTTCTTCGTATGTGCAAGCAAGCCTACAAATGCATGGGTCCAACAGAAAGTCGGTGAGGACATTGCTCGGTGGCTGGGCTAACTTCCTCCTCTCTCGATATAATTTTTTTGTACGTTACTAACCTAAATTAACCCCAGTGTTAATACTAACAGAAGGGCTCTCCCTTATTGTATTCCCTTCAAATAAAAACTATTCCCATGTTAACATTCCTCGCAAAAATAAAAATAATCACATGTAATATTACATTGTCCCATATATATACTACATGTATAACGAGAAGAAGTAAAAGAAATTATTAGCACAACATTAGCAATAAGCTAATCTAACGCGTGCACTAGCTGTGCACACATAAGCTTCCAAGGGCTCGTGGTCACGGGAGCACGGCAGGCATTGGCCGCATTGTTTTCCATAGAAAGATGGCCGGGGGCGCGCTTGCAAACTAGAGTGCAACAAAAGTAATCCGCCACCGGGCCTTTTAGTGATTCCGGAGCATATTGTCATGCATGCAGAGGTGGATCCAAAATAAAAATGACCGGATGTCCCATACATATCACATATGTTTAATTATAAAGAAATGTTGTTTAGAAATTAGAATAGTAATGTGTTAAACAATTCAACATGATATCTTTTGAATTTCACCCTGGATGCTAGCTAAGCTCTGTCATTAGTTACTGTTCAATATTTTTCATAGATGTTTTTAGTCATACATGCGCATATACTGCCAATGCACCTTCAGTTTAGAAATTAACTAGCGACTAGCGAGTAGGAGTAGTGACGCCACGCCACAAGTTTTGCTCTCGCTCGGTTAGGCCTGACGCTTGCTTGCTTCATTTCAGACGCTTGCGCTACCGACGGCCGAAAAGTATAGCTGGTCCACGCGCTACAGCGCTCTGCTGGGAAGCTGGCTAGCTTGGGCTGTGCGTCCGGTGTCCTTCATTTGGGCCCAGGGGTGAGAATACGATTTTGGATCCGATGTCCTGTGCACCCTAATGGCCCTTCCTGGATCCGCCCTTGCATGCATGTGATGCATATTTCACTGTCACAAAACCGATGAACCATTTCGTTCACAATCTTATCATCACAAGATGAACCATGTATGAGTCCATGATTAGTAACATATATATGCTGAATGCTAATCAATCAAGCAAAATGTGCTTTGTGGTGCACTACTCATGCAATCGCTTTCAGTTTTGACACCAAATCAACATGAAACATTTCCAAAAAAATGATGATTACTTCTTAGTTTACTCTGCCAATGTAAAAAGAAATTGAAGTTTAAATTCATTCTATGTTAAAATAAAAAAGGAAAAATCTGACAACTTATAAATAAAGAAAAAGGGGGAAAAAGAAAAAAAACACAAATGTTATTATTCACAACAAACTTATTTCTTTTTTTTTTGTTTCTGCTAATACATTTTGAATTTGAAGTTAAACTTTAAAAGGTGTATAACACTATAGACTACATCATTAAAAAAATTTGGAAATTTTTCATGTTGATTTGGTTACAAAACCAAAAGTTGATTGTATGAGTGCACCACAATGGGTGATTATATGTTTCCAATCATGTTATGTTTTTCTTAAAACGAGTAAATTTCGCAAAACCACGTCAAAGCTATCACAAAAACACACTTTTAAGGATGTGTATCACAAAACCACACTTATTTTGGCCAATCATTTCACAAAACTACACTTAAGCCAAATCCAACAGGACTGACATCCCGGGCCCACTGGTCAGTCTCACATCCTCACAACTCTCTCGTTTGCTGACATATGGACGAAGACACACACCTACAAACAATGCAAAAGGAAGCTAAAGCTAGATTTAGCATTGTCATGTGGTATGTTTTCTTGTGGGATTTAAAATTTCAGAACAAATCCCATTAGTAGTTAGTGCAAACATTCTATCCATCATGAGCAAGCCATTACTAGTGGCGTGACTAAACTGTGTTGTCATGCCACGTGGCCAAACCTGCACGATAGCCTTCCGAGCCAACATGTGACCATTTTTGGGCTAAGTCCTGTCACGCCAAGAGGAGTAGCATGACAGCACTCATTTGCCACGCCGAGGTTCGTGGCGTGACAACGTGCTTTGGGTCAGAATTGGAAATAAAGTTAGAAAAATGTTAGCTTTAAAATATTTTTAAAAATGGATTAAATAATAAAAATAGTTCCACTGATTATAACGGCGGTACGTACTGATCATATATCTATTTGAGCTGTTACAGTTATGCATGTATCAGATACAGCTTATTTTATGGAAACGAGTAAGTATGAATTAAATATAGAACAACCTTCTTTTTGGAACATAACTGGTAATTATGCAGAACTTTTAACAATCTACACCATATATATACTGTCAAAAACACATAGAAAATTGGAAAAAAAAATGAGCTAGCCAGGCATTCATGTGGGCTAACATGTTTAATTGCATTAATTGTAAGAACAATATTTTTGCTCCAAAGGGTAAGCGAGAGAGAGAGAAAAAAAGCTAGAAATAGAAGAGAGTAGGGGCATTCAATTAAGTCTCGTCATCCCCCCACACTGCCGTAGCTACAACCTTATTGCAACTATCTCCCCCGGTATAATCAACCCAATTACATTTAACAAGATCTAATTAACAGCAGCAAAACACTAACAGGAACACCACCACGAAGCACGTACCAATATAAGGTCATCTCCTGATTCCAGTTGATCTAGCTTCATGAATTAGTAGTAGCCCCTGCTTGCTCACCATGCATGTCTGAATCACCAAATTAAGCTGGCTTTTATCCCTTGCATGGACGCGCGCGTTCAAGCTTAAACTCACAAGTCACACCACTGTGCTACCAACCTGTAAATAACATACTCCGATCCTTCCATGCATGCATACCAACTCGCTCATTATACGAGCTTAAGCTTGATTATGCCTTTCTATAAGCTCATCATTGCATCCTGCCTCCGTTATTGAAGGACGACGAGGCCGATTTCATCTCGGCCTCCAAGGAGCTCATGTCGCTGCCGCCGCTATGATGCTCCCCTCTCGCCACCGACATCCCCCTGATGATGCCGCCGCCACTGACGCCGAGAAAGTCCCGCGTCACGTCACCGCCTCCACGGCCCTGGCTAAACCTCGCCTCGTGCTCCATGTCATACAGCCTCGGGTCAATCATGGCGCCGCCAAACATGCCCCCGCCATTGCCACTGCCGGCCAGCGAGTTCATCAGGTTCTGCAGGTGCATCTGGCCCTGGTCGGCCATGGGTGCGCGCCCGTGCGGGATGGAGGGCGCGGACGAGCCCACGAAGCCGCCGAACACGGATGCGCCGCCGTTGGCACTCGTGGTTGAGCCCATCTGCGCCGCCTTCTGCAGCAGCACTGTCGCCGACATCTGCGGAAGCATCATGGCCTGCTCACTGTACATCCCAGCATGAGCAACTTGGTGGTCACCACCGGCAAAGTTTCCACCGGCGCTGAAAAGCGCCGCAGCCGATGTCTCAGAACCTGCACCTCCGCCTCCTTCGCTGAACTGGTCGTTGGTCATGTGTCCCTGGCTTGCATGGCCATGACTGGAGGTACCCGAGCTATTGGCACTGTTCGCGATGTAACCGAGGTTGAAAAAACTAGGAGCCGACGACGACGGCCCCCCGGAGCCGCTGCCTTGGAAGTCCGGGAGCTGCATGAGGCCGTGGAACGGCTTGCTCTGCAAGAGCGCGTGGGGACCAGTGCCGTCGCCGCCGTCGCCGAACTCCTGCGCCGTGCCGAGGAGGAACCCAGATGCTTGTGGAGGCGGCAGGGAGCGGAAGGCGGAGGCGCTGGGCGAGGAGAGGAGGTGGTCGAGGCGGGCGGCCATGCCGCCACCACCGAAGCGGAGTAGGTCTGGAGAGGCGTGATGGTGGCCGTGCGCGTCCTGGAGGGAGGACGCGTTGTGGGAGCCGACCTGCGAGAGGCTGAGCGCCATGTTGGCCGTGCTGGTGGCGCCGTATAGGTGGCCGGCGGCGAGGCCGCGGAGGCCTGTGGGCGGCAGCCGCGCGCTCTCCTGGGCAAGGGCGTCGCAGAAGGCCCTGTGGGTGATGAAGCTGTCCCTCCTGCATGGACGCATACATGCATGCAATGCATGGGTTAATTTGACAAGTCAGTCACAGACTCACAGTTGGGCAATGTATGTGCACGAATCGCTTGAGCAGTGAAATAATAGCGGTTTGCACGTGAAATGGTACGATCGAAATGTAAGGAGTGTTACAGTGTAGAAATTGATACAGAAAACACGTGAAGTTGCTCAGCTGCAAACTTTGCTGTCATACCATCCGTGCAAATCCAATAGCGTACTAAATATTAATTCTTGTATGAAAGAAAGATACGTACTTAATCCTACAGTGACAATAAACAGAGTTGAGGCAAAGTTTTGCATCAAACCAATTGGTAAACACAAGTGTTCAAAAAAATCATGCAACTTATTTTGAAGAGAATAATTAGTGTGCTATAGTAGGTTTTAGTGTACTACTACTTTTCTTTTGAGATAAAGGGCAAGGATATGCAAAGGAAGAGAGAGAGATTGATTCAGTGTATGACGGTGATTTCGAGGAGTTAGTATAGATATTGTCGAATGATCATGTGAACAATGCAACTGTAGCATATTCCACTATTGATTTTTGGAGCCTTTCCTTTCACAACTTAAATAATTTGAGTATTTGATAACTCCAAGATTTTAATTAATTTCATCTATGCTAGCTATATTATTTGTTTCACCTGATAATACCGACGTATATGCATGCCAAAACAAAATGGAATATGAGAAACGGGCTAGGGAAAACGAATGTGTGTGTCTCATTTGATTTTTCATCCAATGATTAAAAATATTACTTATACTTAAGAAAGCATAATTAAGTCACATTATAAATAGACATGCCATAATTTAATAGGCGTGTCTATACCTCGTACGTCTGAATTTTTATTAGAAGTAAGTGAAATTTCCATCCATCAGATAAGTGAAATTTCCATCCATCAGATCAACATCCTACAACTGAAGCATACACATCTTCATGTATCTAATGGCCAAAAATTTAACTTCTAAAAAAATATACGCATGGTAATTAGTGAAACTGATTTATTTATCTGAGATGCTAAGTCAACTCCTGTAAGCACCTAGGTCCCTAACTCGTTGATTATGTGGTTTTGGTGATTAATGACCCTAAATCATTAAGACTAACTTTGGTTTGAGTGTTGTTAAGATTAGTTAGGTCTTGATGATGAATATGAGTTGTTCTTGGACTTTCATGGATCCCCATGTATTCAAATGAGGGCAAAGCATGATCTTCATGAAGATTAAGGACCTTGTGGCTAGGAAGGAGTTGAGTGTGGATCATTGTAGTTAATAGTTTTTTTTGTTTGTGCTTTGGCTGTACTATTAAGTGGTTCAAGGCTAGTAGTTTGAGCTTGGTTAGGTTGAGTAACTAGTTATGGTGCACACTAGGTCTTTCTAGCTTAGTTCTAGCCAGAGAGTGCCAAGAATCAAGTTGTGGTTGAGAGGGTTTCAAAGTTTGGATCAAAATTCAACTAAGTCAGGAAAATCAATAGACCATTGAGGCGTACCATTAGTTCAGAGAGGGTGTTTTTGGTGCCCATGGTATTTTACACCGAGGCGTATCATTTGGGTTGAGACGTACCATCGAGACGTATCATATATCCAGAGAGGATGTTTTTGGACAAGTTGAGAGGCAGATGATATGGCTCGAGGCGTACCATTGGTCCAGAAGGTTTCAATTTGAGTGAAGCGCCGAGGCGGATGATCCTGGTCAAGTCGTACCATTGACCTGTACCATTGTTCCAGAAAAGTTCCTCGATGTGAGTTCACTAAGGCGGAAAATACGGTTCAAGCAGATTATCCG
The DNA here is from genome assembly GCA_036346405.1 of Phyllostachys edulis. Classification (NCBI taxonomy): domain Eukaryota; kingdom Viridiplantae; phylum Streptophyta; class Magnoliopsida; order Poales; family Poaceae; genus Phyllostachys; species Phyllostachys edulis. The sequence continues at coordinate 90,228,198 of CM070562.1, read as the reverse complement.
GGTCACACGAATTATCTGGGCCAAGGCGTATGATCGGGGTCGACATAATAGTTAGTTTTTAAAACCATTGGAGCTAAGGAAAATTGAACTGAGGTGGATGATCCGAGCTGATGCGGATAATCTGGGTCTGCAGACACTTTTTAGAAAATGTGTCAAATGTCTAGTTTTTTTTAATGGAGATGCTATATAAGTGGACCATGGGCATTCAAGATAGCACATTTGTGACTCCAAAATAGTGGCTTGCATATTGAGGAGTTTAAGGGCACTCAAGAGCTTCAAATTGAGATTTTGAGAGTGTGTGAGAGTATATTAGGCCTTAGTGTGCATCACTCTTAGTTGCTTGACTTTGCTGGGTTCAAGTGACATTCTTGGGCTTGTTACTCTTGGAATTTTGTGATTCCTAGACGGTTTAGTGGTGTGCTTTTGGTAACCTTACAAGGATAAGATTTTGGAAGGCACTGGGAGGGTTGTTAATGTTCGGAGTCCACCTATCCAAAGAGGAGAATGACTACCATGAGTTGATTAGTTGGATCCTTGCACGGGTTCAAGTAGGAGCTATACTCTTGCAGGAGTGCTCTAACGAGGATTAGGGGAGTTCGCCGTATCTCCGAGACCTTGGTAAGAATCCGGTTGTCTATTGTCCCTTTTATGTTTTGGCACCTAATTTATTGTTCTTTTAATTCCTAGATTACCAGACTTGTGTAGGATTGGAACTTCGGTTGCAAAACTTCACTATAATGTTTAGGAGTTGATTGAGCACACTAGCAAACCATATGCACTTAGGTTAGGCCGGTGTAGTTTCAAGGTTTCTTTAAATTTGTCAAATTTGTCGAACCTCGAAAAAAATACCCAATTCACCCCGCCAGCCATCCGATCCATTTCAACTACTCCACTAGTTAGTAATGGGAAGGCGTGCTGTTTTTGTACAAAATGAACATTACACAAATAAATTTTGTCTGTCTTCATAAATTAATATTAATTACTCTACATTATACAATAAAATACCTTTTCCAGAATACATTAAGCTATACATTTGAGTCTGAAGTGTAGGATTTGACTAAAACATGTTCCTTTCACTTCTATCACACTCAATGACAGCTCGAGATCCCAGAAACTCATGTCAATCAAGGAGGAAAAAGAGGAAACGAGTAAGCAGGTAACTTGGCATGTTATGTTAGCGAATAGCGATAGGTTCCTAATACTAGGAAGCTTCCAAGGAGAAAGGCAGGCAAAATTTTGTAGAGTACTAGACATTAGACATTGCCGTGCGCGAGCGCGCACACGCGCCAAGAGACGTCAGAAGACTTTGTAGCAAAGCTCACTTCCCAAGGAAGCAAAGGGATCGGAGCTCCAAGAAGAAGAGTAAGAAAGACAAAGTCTGTGTGCCTAGCTAGGAGTAGGAGATAGGGTCCCCGGTGCTTCAAAATTATTGATGCGAGAAAATAATACATGTTGCAGTCGCAGATGCCATGAAACAAATATTTCAATCCACATGTCAATCAGTGCAGCATCTGCTGATGCATCCCCATATGTGCTTATTCCCCAGTAGAGAAATGTATACCAATCTGGTGAAAGAGAGAGCGGTGACCACTTTCTCCAGCCCAAGTGCATATGAATGTGTGTGTGTGTGTGTGTGAATCTCTGCTGCATGCAGACATGCAGTGCTGCTAGCTCCTGAAAGTTGCACCCATGTGAACTGTGAAGAGATGTGATGAGGGCCTTGAGGGAGTACTAGTGTATCCAAGGAAATTAAAAGCCGTGAACCTGGCCTGGCTAGCTCTGACACGGGCACACGGCATCTAGCTAGCCAGCTCATCTCATGTGCCAAGAGGCTAGGCTAGCTTTCATGGCAACCCAATTCGACCAAGGGGGGCTGTGAGAGAGTGCAGCATATGTATATGATTGTGTCAAGTGTTGTGCCTACTCTCCTTAATTGGTACGAAGATTGTGCTACTCACATCCCGGGCAATCCAAATATGGGACGTACGTAGCTGTGTAATATGCACACACGTACGTATGTTGTGCGTGTATATATGTGTACTTGTGGGAAGGGGAAATGACGGAAGGCTTATTGAGCCAGGCATGATGAGTTAACATAAAGCTTGGAACATTTGCATCCACAAGACAGTGGCCATTTCACGTGTGAGCAGTTCCCTAATTATGCTCTGATCGATCTCTCCCCCTGTCCTCCCGTACGGACATACCACATGACCCACCCCCCTTGTGGCCTTGGATCTCTCTCTGTCTTTCTCACTCTTCCACGGGCAAACCTCATAAACAAAGTACTAGTAAGTACCGTAGTAACAGCCCAGACAAAACCCTAACCCCGAACTAAGTTACCATTACGCAACACTGGACATTCTTTGCCCATTCCTCACCAACACCAAGAAGTGTCGCACGGCAATAAGGCAATATAAATCTTATGCATGCAATGCATGCAGAAACCAGTGGACACGGCGAACCATGCGTGCATTCAGAACTGAAATTAACCAGCTAATGTGAGATGCATCTATGTGTTGCATATATGCATGGAATGGAACGTACCGTGAGAAGAGCGTGCCGCAGTCGCAGCGGTACTCGCGCGTGCCGCAGATCTTGGAGTGCGCCTTCCAGTCGGACTGCACGGCGTAGCGCTTGGAGCACTTGTCGCACTTCCACTTCTTCTCGCCGTGCTTGCGGCAGAAGTGCTTCTTGACGCCGGTGAGGTCGCCGAGCGCGCGCGCGGGGTCGTGGTGCACGCACGTCGGCTCCGGGCAGAGGTACACGCGCCGCCGCTGCACCTGCGCCGGGTTCTTCTGCTTCAGCTTCCACGGCAGGTTGTGCCCGCGCCGGTGCAGCTGCAGGTTCTGCTCCCGCTGGAACCCCTTGTTGCACACCTCGCACACGAACCGGTTCGTCGCCAGCAGCGTCTTCGGCGACAGCGCGATCACCTCCGCGTCGGGGTCTGCATACATATATGCCATGCACCGTGCATATATGCACTTCAATTAATTTGCTCAATTAACCATGTCTTCATATTGACCAATTAATGTATACAAATTAAAGGAGTTGTGTTACTAGCTAGTGAGTAGTACTAGTGCAATTAAGGAGACGCTGAAATGATGAATGAGATGCATGCTTAATATCGTTACATTTAGAAGTACTAGTATGCATGGGGTAAGCTTGAATGATAGGAGTACAGTGGTTAACATTTTGTGTGGATTAGGAGAGGAGCACTATGCATGTAGTACTGACAGAAAAAAAAATCAACAGCTAATGACGAACACGTGTTTCTTACGACATGAGAATTGCCCAGTGAGAGCAATGTGGCGATAAGTTAGGCATGCATGATTAACTAATGGTGGTGGGAGGAGCTAGGAGTTAGTACTGGTGTTGGGTTAATACGAAGGAATATTTTTCTTCCTTTTGGTTTGGTGAGGTAGGGACAAATCAAGGCAACGGAGGGCAGAATATTTGCATGAGACTTTGAGGAAGAAAGAGGCAAAAGGGTATTTGCAGCAAGAGATATAGGGGACAAAGGATTTGACATGGATCGTGTCATGGCCCCTATTTGTATCTCTCATAATTGGTAAGAGAAAGAAAGAGCTAGCTAAGGGTGAAGCGGAGAACAGCTCATATACATGGAATCTTGCAAAAATATTTGTCCAATTTGAACTGATAACACTGGTGAATCGTGACTATGTACTTACAGGAATTTTACTCGGAAAAGCGAATGAATTATCGAACCAATCTATCTACTGAAACATGAGGCTTCAAAAGAACCAAAAAAAAGTTGGAATAATCAAGAGAGAATTAGGTGCAGCTCTCTAGTCTCTACCCTTCACCTGAATTAAAGATATTCATTCAGGTGAGAATATACACAAGCTTTAAACTAAGTACTACTGTACTAGTAACTAGAGCATGTGACGACCACTTGCTTTGGATCGAGGCAGGATATGGAAGAAATTCAATGAACAAGGAAGAGAGAAGAACTGAAGAAGATATAGGACCATTTCATGTAATTTAAATCCTTTGAAAACAAATCTGGGACTGTAATACAACTCCCTTAAAAATTAGATTTTTATCGGGAACCAAAATTTCAAAATCAAGAAACAAACACTAGGAAAAGTAAGATCGATATATAGAGAAAAACCATGCATGTGCATCTCAGAGAGTACTAGTTCTCTCTGAGGAAAACTCCCATCAGATCCAAAGTAAGATCAGTTTGGAGATGATATACACGCAGAAACTGAAAAAAAGGGTACTTGCTTGGATTGCCTGGTAGGTTTCTCTTCTTCTTCACTGGTGGCGCCGCCGCCGCCGCCGCTGCCTGGCCAGGCCCCGCCGCAGAAACCGCCGTCACCGCGTTAGGCGGTGCCACAGGAGGCTGCTGGTGCTGCTGCGCAAGCAGCGGCTTAATCTGGTCCTGTTGGTCGCCATCCCTGATTCCAAATAACGCTGCCACAGCCGCCGCTGATGAATTGGATGCCATCGCCACTCAGATTTATCCTTGAAGCTTTCCCTCTTGGTAGCCCTTGTTTCTTGGACTACCAAATTTCCCTTCACTAAAACAAACAATACTTTCCAAGTGAGACATGGCAAGAACAAACTCAAGCAAGATTCAAGATTGACACTACACAACATACAAGAAGTGGTCAGAAAGTTCTTTCAAGCGAGGAGGAAAATACCAAACGGAAAGAGCAAAAAGAGAAATTTGAAGGGGAGAGGCATACCTATCTCATATGTACACACAAAGGAATCGATCTGATACAACAAAGGAATAGACAAGAAGCTGGAAAAAACTCCAAAGGGTTAGGGCTCGTCCGAGATAAACAAAAGAACAAAGTGTGCAGTGCAATCCAAACGAGCAGTTGCACTCGAAACAAGTAAGAAAACGCGAAAGAACAAAATCTCTCAAACACCCAAACCCACACGTATATAAAAGAACCAAAGCAAAACGAGAGCTTTGTTTCTTCTTCATACCTCTCTCTCCCTCTCTTGTGCTGCTGCTGCTCTTCTTGCTTGCTCTTGCTAGTCCTGGTCTAGCAAAGAACTCACAACGAGGAAGAAGTGGAGAGGAGGTTATGGAGGAGGCTAAGAAGGTTGTTGACTGTTTTCTTTCATTTCCTTGTCATACTTTTCCGTCTCTCTCTCTCTTCCCTTTCGCTTCCTTCTTTCCACACTACAATATGCTCTTCTGGTATATATTAAACAATTTCTAGCTCTTTTACTCCTTTTCCAAGGCCTATACGCATACCAGGAAATACATAGAAAGGTAAGGTTTCTAGGTACAGCTCAGAGAAAGAGAGAGGAGCGAGTGTACAGTTGATGGGAGAGGGGGGCAAGCTCGCGCAGGCAAGCGGTGTCGTAAAGCGGCTGAAGATAGGCTCCACCGAGTGTGGGAGCTTACAAGAAAATATCCCGTGCATACTAATTTCAAAACACAGAACAAATAGTAAAAAATCGAAAAAATTGATAATGTTGGCACAAAATCAATTTATTATGCCACAAGATTTCTAATCTAAAATCGATCGACACATGGAGAAACAAAGAAGATAAATCCTACTGAAAATGATATCCAAAAATAAAAGAGAAGGAAAAGGGGCTACTTTTCACTGAAATTTGTCTTTTTTGTTTCTCCTATTATAGGTCACGTTTTTAGTTGATTTTTTTGCAGGATACTTGATTGCATCGTGACTTATCTAACAAAAAAAAGTTGGTTTTTTTTTTTCACAACCATTTGCTTGATGTTTTGAAAAGGATACACAGAGATACACCAAAACATAGGATGCACTAGATATGTTGTTGGGAGCTTACATCTTATATGTATTCACATCCAGATATATGAGAAATCAAAAGGGTCCCCGCGTTCCCATGGGTCGATGACCAAATCAACCAAGAACCGATGTAGGTGCACCTTGGCCAACACGACGGACGCCACAAGACGTCGCCTTGAGGAGGAGGGTCCCGGTGTCCCCTCGGGTTCGTCGACTACACTAGTGTTGTACAAATGTACGTCAATAGAAGACTGGGGCCGAAGTGCGACAACAACGCGATCGACAACACGAAGCGTAACCTTGGTATCGTAATCAAGCCCCTCTACGCAGATGGCAAGCATAAAGCCCCTCTACGCAGCTAACAAGCGTAAAACCCCTCTACACAGCTGGTAAGCGTAAAGCCCCTCTACGCAGCTGGCAAATGTAACAACCGGTGGGCTCGGCATAGGCGGCCCCACCTGACTGGAAAGGACGAGGCTGCCCCTAGGATTGCCCTAGAATTAGGGTCATTTATGTAACTTCACCTTCTTCCCCCTCCCATCCTATAAATTGGATCCCATTGTAACATGGGGGAAGAGGCCACTTGTACATCATGTCACACTTGAGCAATGCAACTTGAGTGGTTCACTTGCCTCACTTACGTTTTGTTCCACACCTACGCACTCCCAGGGTCGACATAACCAACCAGGGGGTGTCTACAAATCTACTGTCTAGACATGTATCTACGACAGTTGGTGTCGTCCAAGGGGAACTGAGCAAGAAGCCATGCCGCCTAAGAGGAAGACAAGGACATAGCTAACACGCTTGGGGAGGGCGTCATCACAATCTCGGGCATTGGCGCACCTCGGCGTCGCTCGTCGCCGACACGTCTCACCTTCGAGCGTCGACGCAACCTCGATCCACTACTACAAAAGAGGCTATACTAGACGTCTCATCACGGACAGTTCCCTAAAAACCATCAGTGTTGTAATTATCATAGACGATTTTATAATCGCGACCGTCTATGTTACTAGCGATGGGTAGAACCGTCTGTGATACGTAATTATCATAGACGATTTTTAATAAGAACCGTCTATGATAATTCCTAGACGGTTCTTAACAAGAACCATCTGTGATTATTGCAGACGTCACAGACGGTTTTAAATGTAACCATATGTAATAATTCACAGACGGTTCTCAACAAGAATCGTCTTTAATAATTTTGTATCACAGACGGTTTGTTGTTGGAAGTATCTGTGATATGTTCAACGCCGTTTCGGCTCCTGCGCGATGCATCTCTTCGTCTCGCGCACCGACGTTACAATGCTTTCATATCCAGTAGTGATTAAGCGAGTTCTTGCTATAGAAGAGCAGCAATTAATACATGCACGCATGGTATTGAATACGTACGTAGCTAGCTAGTACTATCGCGCGCCATAGTGGGCACGCGAAGCATGACGACGAGGACCAAGGCAATCGCCGTCGCTCTTCCTCACGAGCCATATACGTATTTATATACCTACAAAAATACGTACTACTGTTTGTGGCAGCAACCGATCCATGCATGCATATATGTTACTATTTTTTATATTATTTTTTAGAGAAACATGTCACTAATCTGACTAGCAATAACACCCTTAATTTAACCTTTTAATTTTCTCTTATGGAGTAATTCATGTATTAAGATTCTGACGTCTTGAATTGTGTACGTATATTAAAGTTGCAAGGCCATGTACAAGGTGTCCAAGGAGCGCACCGTGGGGAGGCACGTGGCGTTGGAGCGGGAGAAGGCGATGAAGTGACTGGACAACAAGCGCTACCTCGCTGTCGTCAATCACCTGGCCGATGTTGGCAACCCGGAAGCCTGCTTCATCGTCGATCTCACGCTTGTCTTCGCATACCAGGACATGCAGCGCAACCTTATGTGCCTCGACCGGGCGGCCGTCACCAGCCATAAGGCTGCAACCTACATGCTCGGCCTCCTCCTCTATATGGCCAGTGAGGCGCGTGACGTTGGGAAGCACTACATCAGCCAGGTTGAGGGCGAGCTGGCCGGTGGCGGGTGTGAGACGACCAAGAGGTCCAACCGGGAATGCAGGCGGTGTTAGAGGCTCACTGCGGACGCGGTCTAGGAGGTGACGTGGAAGAAGATGACTGGGCCACATAGCCCGGTGTTGGCACTGCTGGAGGACGGCCACCGGTGCACGAGCATCGGCTACGGTGTGACTGAAGGGTGGGGCGACTACGTCGTCTTCTGCAATGACGGCTGTAGGATTAGGTATGAGTACGCCAAGTTCTTTGCACAGGTGTTGAACTACTTGTTGTAAAATTAGCGGTTTTAGCAAATATTCAGATGTAATTTCAGCAATAATAATCATAGTTAAAGCATATTGTCATAAAATTAGCAGTTGTAGCATAGTTTTAGCAAATATTTAGATATAATTCCTCGCCATTTTTGTCAATATTCTTCACTAATTAAATATGACGACTGCAAATCAAACTTTGAGCTCAAACTAATGCTTTACTAATATGTCAAGAATTATCTCATAAACATCGATTATACTTTTAGCCAACAGAGGATCATTTGTTTAACAGTGTAAAAGGAATCACAATTTTAGCACACTAGTCTTTCGGCGAATAGGATCAAAGCCATTGAGTAGAATTGGGGAAAGCACGTGAAATGCGCTGTCTCAGAAAACCAATCACTCCGCTGTGCCGCGAATACTAGACGAGTATGGAATCATCTGTGATACTTAACATGGACTGTTTTTAAAATAGAACCGTATGTGATATGAGTCCATATCACGAACGATTATATTATGGAACCGTCTGTGATATCCCTTTATTAGTAGGGCCCCACTAGGGTTTGCGCTCTTACTCGTACTCACCCATGCTCCTCCCCAGTGCCCTTACTCTCGCCCGTTCCGACCATATCACAAACGGTTCTAGTATGGAATCGTCTGTGATACTTAACATGGACTATTTTTAAAATAGAACCATATGTGATATGAGACCATATCACAGACAATTATATTATGGAACCGTCTGTGATATCCCTTTATTAGTAGAGCCCCGCTAGGGTTTACGCTCTTACTCATACTCACCTGTGCCCCTCCCTAGCACCCTTACCCTCGCCCGTTCCCCTTCCCACCAGAGTGCCCCCGACCTTGACGCCACCGTCCCTGACCTTGACACCGCCGCCTCTGACCCCGAAGCCTCCTCCCCGATGGCCGTCCCCAAGTCGTGCTGACGCTGCCCGATCCCCCTCCCCGACGCCTCCTACCCCGAGCCGTGCCACTCGGCCTCCTCCTCCACGCCGGAGCCACACCACTCGGCCTCCTCCTCCCCCACCGTGGGCCACCCCCTTGGTTTCAACTCGGTGGCTTTGAGTGCCATATCCACACCTTGAGTTTGCTATTTCTGATTTGCGCTTTACAATGCTCAGTGTGTTGTGCTAGTAGAAGTTTCAAATTATATTTGTTATACCTTAACACCGGGAGACTTTGCATTGTATGGTTTTATGGGCTCAGTATAGGCTCGATGAAGATTTGATGTCAAATTGAAATTGAATACAACAATTGGATACAAATTGGTCTTGAGCTTGTAGATTACTTGTTGTTTTATATTGTGCTATGCAATTGCTTCATTCGGTTGCAGTATATTGTTATGTGCTTCATTTCCAGTCATTGTTATATAGTCTTGTTAATTGATATCTTATGTAGTTGATTCAATTGCCTGCTGTCAGTGAACTATAAATTGTTGATTTGCTTTAAGTGACTGATTAGAATATCAAGATTTTATTTAAAGCTCAAGGCCTAATTTATTTCAAAGTAATTTTTATATTTAATTTGTGATCAAATTTGACCCAAGTGGCGAGGAGGCCAAGATCTCATCTTGAGCAACCTGTTGTGCTAGTGGAAGTTTCAAATTATATTTGTTATACCTTAACACTGGGAGACTTTGCATTGTATGGTTTGTGGGCTCGGTATATGCTCGATGAAGATTTGATGTCAAATTAGAATTGAATACAACAATTGGATATAAATTAGTCTTGAGCTTGTAAATTACTTGTTGTTTTCTATTGTGCTATGCAATTGCTTCATTTGGTTGCAGTATATTCTTATGTGCTTCATTTTCAGTCACTGTTATGTAGTCTTGTCAATTGATATCTTGTGTAGTTGATTCAATTGCCTGCTGTTAGTGAACTATGAATTGTTGATTTGCTTTAAGTGACTGATTAGAAGATTTTAACTATGAATTGTTGATTTGCTTTAAGTGACTGATTAGAAGAGCAAGATTTTATTTCAAGCTCAAGGCCTAATTTATTTCAGAGTAATTGTTATATTTAATTTGTGATCAAATTTGACCCAAGTGGTGAGGAGGCCAAGATCTCATCTTGAGCAGCCCCACATCTGAGAGCAATAAATAATCAACTAAATCTGAGCATTATGCTGATTTTGTTTGTTCTCTAGTTCTATCTTTTGAGCATTTTATCATGTTTAATTGATATGAGAAGATTACATGATAATATGTCTTTTATGTCTTTTATATGGTGTTGGAAATATTCTTTAATTATCATAATTAATGCTTTAACTCTGAAATTTTAGTTCATTGTGTATGTAACTTATACTCCCTCTGTTTTTATTTAAATGGCGTGCTACTGATACAAAAATGTCTTGTAGCACACATCATTAAATAAAAGCAGAGGGAGTATATTTTCTATATTTAATATGTTACCAAGGAGAAAATCTCCATAAAAATACAAACTAAAATTTAATATCTTTTATTTGGTTCTTTTGGTGTGTATCTTCTATTTGGTTCTATATTTAATATCTTTCAAAGGAAATTCTCAATGAAAATACAAACTACGTATTAACTTCCACACCATTCCACTAAAACTTTCAGAGTTAGCAATGTAGTACCAGAAATAATTATATGAAATTATATATTTTTTGTTGGTATTGCTTCTCAGAGTTAGCAAGTAAGCGAGATGGCGTCCGCACAGTCTTCGCCACCGTCGCCGAATACGTCTGGCGCTTCGAAGAAAGGGTCCACTAAGAGAGATAGCAGAGGAATATCGAAAAGGCCTAAGGCCCGAATGACCATCACGGATGTCACTGCCATTGGGGTCCCTCTACATCCCAAGAAAGCAGTGGCAGCATTTCGGACCACCTGCGGGATACTTGGAAGGGAACGAGTCCCCATCACCACACCAAGCTGGAAGTCTCTGACGGACGTAGAGAGAGACTAGCTGTGGGCTGAAATTTCAATCTTCTTCGAGATCCTAGTAGGAGTCCAGGGACTCGTGCGACGGCAGGCGTTGCTCGTGTTGGGAAAAGCATGGAAGACCTTCGGACGCCCTTCACTAAGCATCAATTCGTGTCATGGGATACATGCCACGCCTTTGTGTAGATGAAGATGACGGCCGAATTTCAGGAGCAAAGTGCGGCGTACAAGGCTATCCAGATACGAAACACTCACTCCTACAGACTCGTCATCGCTGGGTACGTGGGTAAAATCCCACAATGGATGAGGGAGGACGAGGACGCAATCTGGTGGGAGACCTCCCTACTATTTGCCAGGATCACAGAGGACCGCACCCGAAACTGGTTAAGAGCGAGGTCATCAAGCATGTCTTCGGGTGCCATCTCTTTCAAAAACCCGACAGACGAGAGAGTGTACCAACGTCTAGTAAGATATGTCGAACTACTTAGTTGTTAATAAGTTCATAACTTCGTAGGGTCTAAAATAACATGATGACCTCTTATAGCAAACATTGACTACCGAATCTTCCCAATGCTCCTTCAAAGTAGTTAGAGAGAGGGATATGCTATCCACGGCCCTAGGAAACAAGGAGTACCCGGGTCGCACGTGAGGCCTTGAGGTTTACGTACCTTGGAGGCAAGGATTCCCACACGACTCCGTGGCGTATAGGAGTCAAAAGAGATCTAAGGTCGAGCGCGAGGAACCGTTGAAAGAGATTCGTGCGGAGATAAGTGCAGAATTTCAAGGACAGATAACATCATTGCAGGAACAAATGAATCAAGTCCTCAACCAGTCGTAAGCCGTCCCCGTTATTTTGGGAGTCAGTCCCCCTCAATGTCATAGTAGCTGTGCGTCCACACCACTTTTTGAACATAGCGACATCCAATTACCTATCGACAACATCCAGGTAATATACATCTCTGAAATGCTCCAAAGATAGACATGTAGGACGTCTTAGCTAATTGTGTATCGTTTTGTAGGAGCCCACGCCCTGCAAGCTTCAAGTAAGACTGGTTGGGTCCATTTCTATTAAGGCTAGGCAGGGGATGGCGTTTCCATGCCAAGACTGGACAGTGCTGCACGGTGCCCAGTTGGCGCAGGGTTACACCAAAGTCCAAGTGGATATGGTATGTATACATGACTATTTCATGACCGTCCCACTGGAGAAGCCCGCAAACAAAGACATCATAACACTAGGGGATGCCGTGCACACTTTTGTCTAGTGGCCCAAGAGGGACATCGCCCTTGATCCTGTAGTGCCGCGATCTCCACATGACCATGCCTCTCCAACAGGACCCTCAATGACTCCACATCAACCTCCGCTTCAAAAGGCCGTCGTATCGGTTCCCGTGGAGAAGACGTCAAAGGAATAAGAAAAGCGTGCCGCCGTATCGGTTCCTGGGTCGTCTCGCGGGAAGATGTACAGCAGGCGAGTCGTTAAGGCTAAATCAAAATAAAAAAACATTAAGGCACCTCCCAAGCCCTGGAAATACTCCATCTGAAGTCCGTTGGTCCCCGACACAATATTAGCCCGCGCTGGAATGGGTTGCCAGAGTTTGCATGCCTGGTACATGCGAAAGATCAACGAGCAGAGGTCAAACCAGCCTACTGAAATCATCGTCAGATACACGAAGTGGCATTTCCTCCACAAGCCAGGCCACTTCATCGTGGGTTTCGAAGACTTATTCGAACTATTCAACTTCGATGCCCTCAACACCTCACTTCTACGATGCTGGACACTTCAAGTGTGTACAATCAAGTTCTACATTCACATAATACCAATAAATGTCATAACTCATTGCTTATGTGTAGATACATGATGCAACAAGCCCGGCAATCACGAGAACCAGTGGGTTTCCTTGACCCACACTTAATCTCTGAGCAATGCATCGCCCAAGATGCATCCTACATCGAGAATTACATAATGACGGGATTGCTTGCTCAGGGCGACAAGGACTACATACTGGTGCCCTACAACCAGAAGTAAGTGCTTCACTACTTGCTATACAAATTTCATTTGTACTTTTTATGAAACATGAACTTAGGTTTAATGACTATAGCGACATACATGAGTAGGTTCCACTGGTCCTTTTAGTCATTGTACCAAAGTGGAACAAGGTAATAGACCTTGATTCCCTACTCAACAAAAACCACAACTTCACCCTTGTGCAAGAGATACTCGACAGGTATGTTTATTTCCTCCATACATAACTCTATTGTAGTCTTCCTTCATTTGAAATGGCCGAGGATAATTTTTTTGGAATCACGTAGGCCGTTCAACATCTATCTTGCCAGGGGAGGGACATACAAGGAATTGAGCGCCACACTGCAACACATGACACGATTTTTGGTACATGCTACAACACAATAATCCTATATCACACTTCTTAATAATGCCTCTCGAACTGACTATACCTATATATATAATTCTATTTTAGTAGTGCCACCAGCAACTACAAGACCACCTATGTGCATTCTACGTTTGCACTCATATGTAGCAAATCATGAGTGCTAAGACGAGTGATACAGAGGTTTGTCAATCTTGCAATAACTATTTCCTAATTATCAATTTAAATATATATGCTTACTACTTTACTCTTAGCGACAGGGCGTTTCAATCGAATCAAGTGCATTCGATCTGGATGAAGTCTGGGATGTTCGAAGATGGCTCTCTACCTTCATCAAGATGGAGACAATTAACTTCAATGGAGAGTTTTACTCCATCGACAACGCTGAACCACCTTCAAACAATTGATTCAATTGTAACTCTAGCGACAATACATGAACATTCTTTTGTAATTGATTTTGAGTTGTAAATCACTTTGAGTTGTTTGAGTTGTAAATAATCGATTCATCTATTTTCTGCTTGCTTGTTTTCAGAGGGCATGGCTAACATTTCCTGAGGCTAGTTGAAAAATAGAAAAAAAAAATAGTTAGGTATAACGAACTATCACAAGCGATTTTTGGTCGAAGTCGTCTGTGATTAGAGACATATCACAGATGGCTACCACCAACAATCGTCAGTGATATGTCTCTAATCACAAACGGTTGGTACATATAACCGTCTGTGATGGCGGACGTATCACAGACGGTTTTTGGTAGAAGTCGTCTGTGATAGTAGGCCTTCACAGATGGTTTAAACCACAAAACCGTCTGTGTTGTGACTTATCACAGACGGTTCACAAATCGTCTGTGATAACCGCCTGTTATCACAGACCCATAAATTCAGACGATTCAAAAACCGTCTATGATGACCCTTTCTGTAGTAGTGGTCGCTTCTCTATGACCCCGGGCATGCCTTGGATTCGCATGACATGGGCACATCCTAGCCTTAGGTGTCAACATAGCCCATTGCACACCTCAACCTCATCGTCGCCGACGCATATCAACCTCTTTGGACATACTTTGCACTCTCCACTACTATCGTACTTAACATTTCTCATTATGGCTCCTCCGGTCGGTCTCAAGAGCAAGGGGCTCCTATGTCATTGGCAAACCGTGACCTCATGCGTCGGTGCACCTCGACTTCGAGTGACGTCGACGCATCTGAACCTCAAGTCTTGGCGTGCCTTGGGTTTGCATGTCGCTAACACTAATCTGCATCGAGTGTCGACACAACTTAGTCTTGAGCGTCAACGAGACCACGGGTGCACCTCAACTTTGAGCATCGCCGACATATCACATCCTCAATCATCAACGCAACTCAGCATGTGCCTTAGCTTCTCGTGCTATCGACACATCTTGACTTCGAATCCTTGGGCATGTCTTTATGACCACGAGTGCATCTCGGCTCTGCGTGTCTTCGACACATCTCAACCGGGTGTGTCAACGCACCTTGGCTCCACACCTCGGCTTCATGCGATGTCAATGCATCTTGACCCCGGGCGCATCTTGACGACCCTGAGCGCATCTCGGCTTCGCGCGATGTCAATGCATCTCGACCTCGTGCCTCGGCTTCACGCATCGTTGACACCTCTTGACTTCGTGGCATCGGGAGTGTCTCGATGACCCTGAGAGTATCTCGGCTCCGCATGTCGTCGACACATCTCAACCGCACGTCGGCCTGCCTCGACTTTGTTTGTCGTCGACGCAGCTCGACTGCGCAGCCTTAGGCATGTCTCGATGACCCCGAACGCATCTCGACTTCACGGGATGACGACACAACTCAACCTCGTGCCTTAGTGCACCTCGGCTTCGTGCATCATCGATGCATCTCGACTTCGCGGCCTCGGGCACGTCTCGACAACCCCGAGTGCATCCCAACTTTGCGAGTCAGCGCACCTCAACTTCGCGACCTCAGGCGCGTCTCGACGAACCCGAGCGCATCTCGGCTTCATCTGGACTTCGCAGCCTCGGGCGCGTCTCGACTATCGCAAGCACATATTGGCTTCGCGTACTGTCGACGCATCTCAATCGGGCGTGTCGGCGCACGTCAGCTTCGCGTGTGAAAGCATCTAGGCCCCTAAAAATTATTTTGGTAATTAATGATAATATGTGAATATGGGATTAACGTGTTTGTTGAGTATTTACAAGGTTAAGTCCCATTGGTGAGTTTGATGACTTGAAGATGTATGCTAAAGGACAACATGAAGATCTACATGGCTCAAAGGCAAGGTACAAGTAGTCTAGGAACCTTTTTTGTTTTACCGGTCTTAGGAGAATTGGTTGGAAGACCGGATTATAGGTTAAATGCATACTATTAAGAGGGATCATGACTAGTAGCTTGATACCTTGCTCTTGTGCAAATTGGATCAATTTAAGATCATGCATGCATTTGATTTTGGTTTTGGAAAGCCAACTTTGTTTTTCAAAGAAATCGGTAGTACCGACGTTAAGTCGGCGGTACTACCGCTCAGCGGTACGACCAGATTGTGGTGCGGTATTACCGCACGCCAGTTGTTCCGATTTTTAGTTGGCGGTACGTTTAAAATAGTAAGGTGTATTTTTGGTTTGGTGCCTCTCCTTGACAATCGGTAGTACCGCGCTCTCGAAACGGTAGTACCGCTCAGCGGTTGTACCGATTTCTATGTGGTGGTACATTTTTTTCAGAGAGCACCTCTTTTCGGCCAAATTGGAAACCCTACAAATGGTCATATCGCTCCTCTGTGCGGTATGACAGGATCAAGCGGTAGTACTGCAACTTGGTTGGCGGTCGTACCGTTCTGGGATTTTCAACGGCTATGTTAGAGTAATTAATGCTACTATTCTGGCCGTTACTGTGCTCTGACATGGGTGCAGTAGTACCGCTCCGTGGTTGGCGGTCATAACGTATTTCGCTGAAAGTTGGGGATTTTCTCCCCAACGGTCGTATTTCTTGGTGGGGGTTATAAATACCCCTCCACCTACTCAAGGACAGAGTGCTAGAGTTCATTTATCATCTATAAAGACTTGAGAAACCCCTCAATACCAAAAACACTCTTGTGCATTCATTGTGAGGTTATTGAGTTCATTCAAGTGCATTTACTCATTCTAGTTGATCCTTTTGCACTTGAGTGCCGTTAAGCGAAGACCGTTGATTTATTACTCTTGGAGTTTTGCTGAACTCCTAGACAGCTTGGCGGTAATCGCACGGTGATCTCTTCAAGAAGCTTGTGAAGAGGCCCGGTGCCAAAGTTGTGAGTGGTTTGGAGTTCGCCATCTCCGGAGCGGAGGAAGAACTACCACTAGTGATTGAGGGAAGGCTCAATTCGTGGAGCCGGCTTGAGTTGTCAAGCTTCCTCAACGTAGACTAGTGAAGACCGGCAAGTCTTCGATACCACGAGAAAAACTTCCTTGTCTCAATTGTGGTTATTTCTTGTCTTTACTTATTCCGCATTTACAATTCTAGCATTTATCTTGTGTTAAATTGCTTATTTAGAATTGTATCTAGTTTAGACTTAGATCTTAATTGTCTTATTGTGTTAATTAGTCAAAAAGTTTAAAACCTCCTATTCATTCCCCTCTAGTCGATTATCCTTGATCCTACAAGTGGTATCAGAGCTTGGTCTCTCATTGATTTAGACTTAACCGTCTAAGAGAGAAAATGATGGTTAGTGAGGGAATTGCTATAGGAAAGGCTCCTTTGTTTGATGGCTCTAATTATGTTTATTGGAAAATTAGAATATCTATTTATTTAAAGGCCATGAGTCCAAGCATTTAAAAAAATCGTAAATGAGGGTTATGTCATGCCTCTTAATCCACTAATTCCCACGGATCAAGCAGCACGTAATGCTCATTTAGATGCCCAAGCTATGAATGCTCTCTTTGGTGCTTTGAATGTGGATGAGTTCAATAGAGTGAGCAATTTAGAAACCGCTCATGACATTTGGACCACCCTCTCGGAAATCCATGAGGGAACATCCACGGTCAAAGAAGCCAAATTGCATAGGCTTTGGATTAAATATGATAATTTCATAATGTTGCCTCATGAAAACATCAATGAGATGTATTCAAGACTGTGGATATCATGGGGATATGCTCATGATCTTAGGATGATGTTACAATTGGCAATGGCGTTATCGGTTTGTTGAAACACGCGTTTTCGTCGAAGTTTGGAATGTTGTCAAGTCAGGTGCGGTCAGACCGGCCTTGAGCATCTTGCGATCGGCCAACCAGCAGTCGAACCGACCTATAAGCGGCGGTCGGGCCGGCGGCGATTAGACCGCCATTGAATGGCGGTCTGACCGATCTTGTACTGTTCATCGGCCAAAAGTGGCGATGAGTGTTGGGTTAGGTCAAGTTCATGGATTTCATGTCATATGTGTTGCATGATGTATGTTTTGACTAACGTGGGTCAAGTTGTGAAGAACTTATTCCCGGAATCGATTTCTTTGTCTATTGTTGTGCAGGTTGCTTTGAAGTCAATGACGGTCAACGACGAGGATGATTGGGACTAAGCTTGGAGAGCTGAGGTCCAGAACGATCAGGGATGCCGGGTGAGGTCAATGGAGTCAAGCATGGCGAAAAAGGGACAAAGGTGACCGAATGGGCAGTTCGGTGCGATGGGTTGGATCAAGCGGTGCGGGGGTCGGTGCAAGTGCTATGGTGGTTTCGGTGGGAGCCGGATGGGAGAGACTTGCCGACATGATGAGAGCTGTTGGATCAACCTACACGTGGCGAAGCATGGAAGTGCTTCACGAAGATGGGACTCGGTCTTTGCAAAAAGATCGAGAAAGGTTATTTTGGTAATTTTACCAAATACCGCCTTGGTGACCTTTTGCCAACCTGTGGCGCAAGACGACGCATGATGAAGCAGATTAGGTCAAGAGGAGATGAAGAGGACGCTTTAAAATACGTGCGTGTGTGACCCGTTTGTGTGTGGGCCTTAACGGGAGCCTATTAGGGTTAATGCTTCTAAAAGGTCTAAGCCTCCACTATAAATAGAGGAGGGAGGTGGCTGCACCCCCTTCAACCCTTTCATTGTTTTGAAACCCTAGTTTGCTTAGGGAGAGGATTAGTGGATGTTAGGGTTCTAGAGTGTTGGATTTGATTTCGTGCTCATGTATTGAGTTTTTGTCCTCCATTGATGGAGTGGCTGTAAACCAATACCATATCAAATCAATCCAAGGAAAGATTGCTCAAAGATGTGTCTCTCTGCTTTCCCTCTCTCTATTTGATGATTTTGAGTCTTTCTTTGATCCGCAAGTTTTTGCTTGGTTTCTTGTTTTGATCTAACTTGCTGTGACATGTGGGAACCCATCTAGGATCATCTTGATCATCAATCACCCACGAGTAAGTCTTTAGATCATATTTCGTATTTGGCTCGGTTTTGGAGCCACCTTCGCTCAAACTGAAAAAGATAGGAACTTTGGCATGGATCTCTGCGATCCTTGATTGGAATAGGTTCTTAATATCTTTGAGAAGGTGTGGTTCAAGTTTCGTGGAGTTTGGCTGTGTGAATCAAAAGTTAGACTAATTTGAGTTTTGGTTTTCGCGCTGTCTGTTTTGTTCATCGTGCTTGCGGTCGATCGCACCTCGACCACCGCCGATCCGTGGTCTTGGTCGGTCAGCGTGATAGCCTCCGATCGATCCAGTATGGTATGGTCAGTTCGCATAACTGTCGTTGGTCAGTCTGCACTTCTGGATTAGGTTTGTAATTTCCTGTTTTGGTCTTTTGCTTTGGGGATTTTGGATTGGATTCAATACTAGTCTTCTGCTGTACTGGTATATTGATCTTCATAGCTTCCATAGCTACTGGAGTGAAATTTGTGTTGAATCTGATCAAAGTGAAAAAAGTGGCGTGCTCTATTCATCCCCTCTAGTCGCCTTTTGGTCCAACAAGTGGTATCGAGCAGGTTAGTTCAATCTTGATCTTAACCGGTCACTGAACTTGGCGATGGATAAGTACTCGACCAAGCCACATGTCTTCGATGGGCTCGACTATGCCTATTGGAAGAATCACATGCGAGTCTTCCTTGAGAGCGAAGGACAAGCTACATGGGAGGTTGTTTGAGTCCCGCTCGTTTTGCCCGAAGTTGCTTCGCCGGCTTCAGCAGCCCTCTTGGCTAACAACAACAAGGCAAAAAACCTTCTATATGCTAGGCTTGGTAGGCAGGAGTATGATAGGATTTGCAACCTTGTGACCGCACATGAGATTTGGCACACCCTCGAAACTTACCATGAGGGATCGTCTCAAATCAAGCAAGTGCGCCAAACGGTCTACAAGCGAGAGTATAACAAATTCGAGATGTGTTCTGGTGAGAGCATCGATGACGTTTTTACTCGCTTTAACAAGGTGATCAATCAGATGAGAGCTGTTGATATTGAGTACTCTCAATCTGAGAATGCCACCCACCTCTTGGTTGCAATCAACACCAAGGAGTGGGAGATAAAGGCTACTGCTATTGAGGAGAACATCGATATCTCTAGTCTCACTTTGGAGCTGCTTTATAGTAAGCTCAAAACTCATGAGATCAAGAGAGGTAGTCTTCCTAAGAAGGATAACATGGCTTTGGTGGCTGATCCTCTTAAAGGAACTCCTGATGGTTCTTCTGAGTCTTCTTCTAGCTTTTCTTTTGTGTGTTTATCTACTGTTCAAGGAGAAGAGTTTGAGAGTCTTCCTGAGACTGATTTAGCTCTTTTAGTCAAGAAAGTCATACGGGCATATAACAATGTTAGAAAGAAGAGAGGTGGCCCTGTGACGTGCTATGAGTGTGGAGAGCTATATCATATTCGGGCAAACTGCCCCAAGCTGAAAGGTAACAGCAACCACAAGGAGGAAAAACCAGCTTGGAAGAAGCCTAAAGGGAACAAGCCCAAGTACAATGCTCCCAAGCTCATAAAGACTGCTCACCGGGTCCTTGCCGCTTTTGGAGAGCAATCCATGAGCGATGTGGACTTCGGGAGCGAGGAGGACAAGGAGGAGGAGCTCCCTCAAGACAAGAAAGGGAAGGCCAAGGACTTCACCGGCATGTGCTTCATGGCTGACATCGTCGACATCAATGACAACGATGAGGTACCTCCCTCCTATGATGTTCTTTCTGCTAGTTGCGACGACATGTTTGAGCAACTCATGAGTCAGGATAAGGCCTTAGAGTTTACCATGGCTAGGAATAAGGATTTAGAATCACAAGTAGATAATTTGACATTAGAACTTGCAAATGCTAAGACTCTTGATGATGATGAATGCTCATCCTGCCATGCTTTACATTCTGAACTGTCCAAATTGCAATCTGCTCATGATATTACTTTACACCAACTTGAAAATGCTAGGACTAAGCTAATTGAGGTTAAATCTGCTCCCTATGAAAAATGCTTAGAGTCTAGTAAGTTGGATGCCTCTGGTAATGTTAAATCTAGTTTTTGCTCTTTCTGCTTAGAACGTGTACATGAAGTTAAGGATATTCTAGAAGCAGTTAGAGCTAAATATGCCAAGCTTAAGGATACAATTGAGTCTATACCTTGTGCCTCATGTGCAGCCTATAAGCTTAAAGTTGCTTTTCTTAAGGAGAAACATGCTAGATGTGATTCATGTGTTAACTTTGGAAAAGAAAATGCTTGGAAAGGTGTTTCAAGGGTAAGGCCACCCTCGACAAACTTTTGAGTGAGCAAAGGTGCTCATTCAACAAAGAAGGACTTGGACATGTGCCCAAGAAAGGTAAGAAACCGGTAAATAAGCCCACAAGTTTTGTGAAGCAAAATGGCAAGTATTGCCATAAGTGCTGGGAAATAGGACATTTGCAACAAGTTTATCCTATGGGTAAGACTCCATCCCTTGGTATATATGATTCATGTTATATGCTTAAAAAGACTAAGGATGGTAAAGTAATTGCTAAATTTGTTGGTGCTTCAATTTTAGGCGCTAAAAAGAATGCTATTTGTGTGTCTAAATCCTTAGTTACTAACATCCAAGGACCCAAACAAATTTGGGTACCTAAAAGAACTTGATTCTTGTTTTGTAGGTGAACTATAAAACCGGTGGAAAACATTGGGTGCTTGATAGTGGATGCACTCAACATATGACCGGTGATAGAAAGATGTTCACCACATTTGAGAATGGAAAAGGAGTAGACAAGATCACATTTGGTGATAATAGCAAAGGAAAGGTAATAGGATTTGGTAAAATTACTATCTCAAATGATCTTTTCATTTTCAATGTATCTTTAGTAGAATCATTAAATTTCAATTTGCTATCCGTTGCCCAAATATGTGATCTTGGACTAATTTGCTCATTCTCAAGTGAAGGTGTTACAATTTCAAATACAAAAGATAGTTCTTTAGTTTTCAAAGGCTTTAGATTTGGAAATTTTTATTTGGTTGATTTTAGTTCAAATGAATCTTGTTTAAAAACTTGTTTAATTGCAAAAACCTCATTGGGTTGGATTTGGCATAAAAGGCTAGCTCATGTTGGAATGATTCAACTTAAAAAGCTTTTCAAATATGATTTAGTTGTTGGCTTGAAAGATGTGAAGTTTGAGAAAAATAGATTTTGTAGTGCTTGTCAAGCCGGTAAACAAGTCGCTAATTCTCATCCTTCCAAGAGTATCATGTCAACTTCTAAACCATTGGAACTCTTACATATGGATTTGTTTGGGCCAACAACCTATAAGAGTATCAGGGGTAATAGCTATTGTTTAGTCATTGTGGATGATTACTCTAGATATACATGGATATTCTTCCTAGATGACAAAGGTGAAACCTCCGGCATTTTCAAAAGTTTTGCAAAAAGGGCTCAAAATGAATTTGATTTCAAAATTAAGAAAATTCGTAGTGATAATGGTTCCGAGTTCAAGAATACTAAAGTTGAAGACTTTTGTGATGAACATGGAATAAAGCACGAACTTTCCACAACCTACACTCCGGAGCAAAATGGAGTTGTAGAAAGGAAAAATTGTACATTAATTGAAATGGCTAGGACAATGTTTGATGAGTATAATACTTCCGATAGCTTTTGGGCAATCAAAGAGATGATTGTATCACGTCTATGTTTATGAGTTATTGAATAAATGTTATTATGTTCCTTGAGTGAATCATTGGTTATAAAGATTAACAAGTATGTTGACTTATTGGTGAAGCCCTTTTAACTTATTTGATGTCGTTCTAAAAGTATCTCTGGTCGGATGTCACTGGATGGAACACTAGTGACTTATCGACCAACACATGTATTGATTCATGACCATGTTTCACCGGTCATGGATATAGGGATATCGAATCAATAATGTGAACACATGTTAAAGAACATGGGGTTGGATTGACCCACCTTGAGACACTGTTGAGATTGTTATGATTTCATGTGTCATCAGTTGGTCTCAAGCAATGATGATGTATAGTCCTTAGACCTGAGATCAACATGGTTTCCTACGTGTGTAATAGTGTACTTAGGGGTTGCCAAACGCTACTCCGTAACTAGGTAGTTATAAAGGTAGCTTTCGGGTATGCTATGAAACATGCGGAGGAATGTGACTGGTCGGATATGGGATTTGCCCTTCCTAACATAACAGAAGAGATATCTCTGGGTCCCTCGATGTGGCCGGATAAAAAAAGTGCATGACCATGCCACTAGTGGTCGATGTGTTCGACCACATATAGTTATCCGACACTTGATTGAGAAAGTATTGAAGAGTCCAGGGATGACATAAATCTCACCTAGAGTTCAATCAGATATCGTGAGGCAAAGGGAGAATATATGAGTAGGTCTTTTAGTTCGATCAGATACGGACTAGTCGTATGGAGATACGAGCTGGTCGTAGGCTGGTCGAACATGATCACTAAGTGGTCGAAACCTGATCGTAAAGAGTTACGAATTGGTCGAGACCAAATATGAGCTGGTCGTATAGAGATACGAGTTGGTCATTAGTGATAAGGACCTGGTCGTAGAACATATTGCATTAAGGTTCGTCCGATATAATTCGTGTGTATTCGGGAATCGTTATGTCCAGCTAGGAGCTGCTAACGACTCGTGATCGGAAAGGAGTTTCCAAGTCACAATCGATTACGCATGAACCTAACGGGTCACATACTTAACAGGTTGGAACAAACGTGTTTGGATAGGATCTGTCATGGACACTATATAAGGAGATGCTTGAGGCTGTTGAGAGTGATGCGATACATGTGAGTTGATCCACTGAAACCCTAGCCGCCATCTTCTTGAGAGATTCATGCCGTGCGAGTTGGTGCTAGCACACCGGCGTACTGTATTCCTTCTCTGGACGTGCGGATACTGTAGAGGCGCTACTGTGGTTTCTATTGCATTTGAGGGCGATCCGCGATCTTCACAAGGAACTGCAGAGGTTGCTGGAGGAGACGATGGACTTGCGAGGACGCTGAACGATTGATTACGACCATTGCATCGACATACTCTATGTAGGACGATCGACTACGACCACTACATCGATGCACTCTTCGTTGGATCCGCTGCTCCAACTCTTCTTCCGCTGCACTACGCGTCTGGTGGTAATGATCTATAATCTCTTGCTTGCATAGTGTTCTGGTCTACGTGATAGAATTTTTGAATTGCCAACTAGTGTAGCCTACCCGTATCCCTTCAGTCAATGCTTCTCGTCTTCATGGCCTCGGTTGTGTCTTGACGACCCTGAGTGCATCTCAGCTTTGCGGGATGTCGATGCATCTCAATGCCTCGTCGTGCCTCGGCTTCACGCGTCGTCGACGCATCTCGACTTAGCAACCTCGGGCACGTCACATCGACCCCGAGCACATCCCGGCTTCACGCGATGTCGACGCATCTCGACCTTGTGTGTCGGCACACCTCGGCTTCGCGCATCACCAATGCATCTTGACTTCACGGCCTCGAACGCGTCTTGGTGACCGTGAGAACATCTCAGGTTTGCACGTCGTCAATGTGTCTCAACCTCGTGCATCAGAATACCTCATCCTTGCATGTCATTGCCTCGTGACACGCATCGCCTCAGCCCGATGCGTCGATGCAACATCGGGCGCACCTCGGCTTCACATGTCGTAGGCACATCTCACCCTGAAGCATTGACACTAGCATGGGCACTTCCCGATGACCCTGGATGCACCTCGGTCTCGCGCACCACTTGTACACCTCATCCTCGAGCACTGACACATTCCTCGACTGGAAGCTACCCGCACCATGATGAATGCGACAAGACACTTGTAGGAGCAAGCTACCCTGCACCCTCAAGCAAGGCCCCAGGGAAACCACTCGTAAATTCGAGACATCGCCGACACGAGTGCATACCTCGCATAACATGGCACTACCTCAGATAGCATCCGAATCGGGTGCTATTGGGTAAACGTGTAAGTATGACCCCATCCGGAAGCGATTTGTGGGGAGCTACGAGGGGAGGATCGCTACGAGGGAGACAGGAGCTATGACACCCCAGTGAGGGCCAGCAAACCTTGATAGCTTCATCCCGACATGGATTATCTTCCTCGGCCCAAACCTGATGGTACTTCAATAGGTCTTACCACGACTAGGGGCTCCCCCATCTAGCTCAACGACTTCACCTCGACAAATGCCGAGGTGCCTCAATGGCTCCGGCTCCATCTTGGTGTGGAACGTTTCGGCCTTGAGGGATCCACTGCCATTGAAACCTTCATCGCGACCAGGGGCTCCACTTATGAGCTGCAACTTTTGCCTCAGCAAGCGCCATTGTGCCTCCATCAGATATCACCGTAAGTTGGGGCTTCCCTTCACTACATTAGGATCTCGACATCACCATATGGCGACACCTGCGGGACTCGTTGGAACCACTAGGCCCACCGGGACGAGAAATAACCCACAACTTCAACCAGAACAAAGTAACAGTGGTGAAAGCCTATAATAGGGTTGTACGTCCACGCCCCATCTAGGACGGTGTTCTTGTCCTCAAGAAGGTAGCAAACACAAGCCTTGTCTGTGAACCGAGCTTGAAGCAGGAAGATCCCTATGAGGTAATTCACGCAACCTTGTCATCGAATGATATAGCTAACCTTGTCATCTTATTCTGGACCTCATTGTGAGCCCTTCAAGTGGCCTCATTGAGAAATACTCACTCTCAGGGACTGAGTCGAATCCTCTCCCTCTAGGGCTGAGTCAATCCTATCCTCACCCTCAAGGGCTGAGTTGAATCCTCATCCTCCGGGGTTGAGTCAATCCCATCCCCACCCTTAGGGGCTAAGTCGAATCCTCACCCTCCGGGACTGAGTCGATTCCAATCCTCACCCTTAGGGACTCAGTCGAATCCTTACCCTCAGGGGCTGAATCAAATCCCTGTCCTCTAGGCTAAGTCGATCTCAATCCTCACCCGCCGAGTCGAGCAATCTTCTCCTCACGAGGCCGAGAGTTGACCCCCATCTCTTGAGTCTGAGTGTGAAATTTTCTCCTCTTGGAGCAAAGTGTTAATTTCTAACCACTGCGGGCGCATTTTTCCTTTCTTGTACAACATCACCAAGAATACAAGCATGGATAGGAGGTTGTGACATCAAGTCCCCTTCTCACACGAGCAACGCTCCCAAGCACCCCTCGAGTGCTAAGTTTTTTTCGATGGGACACAACGATGTTCTAGTCCTCTCCTAACGCAAGCAACACTCTCAAGCATCCCTCGAGAGATAAGTTATTTCTATGGGAGACAATAATGTTCCGGCCTCTCCCCAGCCACAAAGCACTCTTAATCCTTGTCTCGAGTGCTAAGCTTTTCCTATGGGAGATGACGTTTCGATCCTCTCCCGAAACAAGCAGTGTTCTCGAGCATCCCATGAGTGCAAAGTTTTTTCAATGGGAGATGACAACATTCTAGTCCTCTCCCGACACAAGCGGCTCTCTCTAGCATCTCTCGAGCGCTAAGTTTTTTCGATGGGAGACGGGGCAGCAACGTGCCCCTCGACGAAAATGGCAAACGGATTTACACCAATACATGATTACAATTCACCGGATAAATAGCATGTAAGCCCTCCATAGCACGGTAATGCGACACCTCTATTTCTACAATTGCGGAAGGTCAATCTGCAACATACAGATTGTTCAAAACGATTGAGAGGAAACTGGGGATAGATTAAGATGATACAAGTGGTGTGGTTTTAGAAGATATCAAGGGTGATTTTGAACTAAAGGATGTGTACTTTTGCTACCCTACAATACCTGAGCAGTTGATATTAGATGGATTGTCAATACAAGTAGCCAGTGGAACAACAATGCCCATAGTTGGAGAGAGTGGAAGTGGCAAGTCAACTGTTATCTGCCTAGTTGAAAGATTCTATGAGCCACAATCTGGTGAAGTTTTGATATATGGAATTAACATCAAGAATCTAAGGCGTCATTAGATAAGAGGGAAGATTGGTCTTGTAAGCCAAGAACCACTGCTCTTTCTATGACCCACAATATCCAATTCACTCATCACCAACCCTTGCCCCACTAGCTCGAGCCACACCACATAATTCATCCACATCTCATCATCTCGGCAAAAAAATAATAATCAAAGAGTGCGACCAGCTCGCTACGCGAAATTGCCGAAATAAAAAAGTGAAGGGAAGCAGCAAAAGACTTACTTTGACGGCCAGATCAACCTCCTCCTGGCGTTCCGGCTCACCGAGCATGGTGAGCTTGTAGGCCTTGGGTAGCCACGCCACGTATCACCGAACGAAATCCCCTAGCTTCTCCTCGCCCCCCTTGAATTGCTTCAGCCCTTGGATAGCGAACATGGCCTCCTTCCCGGTCAACTTCTTGCTCTACTACAGCGGCCCGCGCAGCCGTCCGTCATGGTATGCACGTTGCCACACGCCACTGGGCGGTAGCGGCTGGAGCCACAAGGAGGGTCTCAGGAGGAAGCCATGGGCCGAGGAGAAGGGGGAGCAGAAAGGTAGGGTCTTGGGGCGATGGAGGAGGAGGTGGGAGAGGAGAGCTCGAGAGGACGCCATGGGATGGGAGTAAAAGTGTAAAACCCTCCTTGTAGCCTGACTCCCCCATGGCTCCACCTCTAAACCCAACCAACCCAATCAGGCTCAGCGACGATGGTGGAAAGCAGAGGAAGATTGCAAGCCCAAGAGCCTATTAACGGCGGCCCAGTTGAGATGAGCAACGACGGCCCTAGGCTCTAACCTCTCCAGTCGGCGACGTAGAAGGATGCAGGATGGAGATCACAAGGCGTGAGGCTCCGTCCCTTGGTAGAGAAGGTGACCGGGCCTCGTGGGGAGCTGGTTGAGGCAGGCCTAAGACCAACAGTTGAGCGGTAGATATGGCACTGAGGAGTAGGGGTGTCACAAGGCGTTCGGACCGCATGGTCCTAAAGGATCCTCCTCCTCAGTGGCAGCAAGCGGTGGGGGTGGTACGGCGAGAGCCGGGAACCGGGCCCTAGCCTCTCCAATCAGAGGCTAAGAAGGTGGAAAGACAGAGAGTGCTAGGCATAGGGCTCCCTCCCTCAATGCTGACGGTGGTCGAGTGTCGCGAGGAGCTGGACATGGTGGGCCCGAGGTAGCACTGGTGAGTGGTGTCGTTGCCTGGCATCCAGACTGTGGAGATTCAATGCTCTATCGGGTCATCCGTGGGGATTCGACTGACGTTGTGGGAGGAGAAGCGGTACAAAGCCTGGATCTAGAGGGAGGAGGAAGCAAGCGAGGCAGCCATCATCGAGAAGAAAGGGGAGAGATGGGGCCATGATTGGGCCGATGCTCGGCCTGACTCGAGGATTTTATAAGCCCAGAGGGAACGGTTCACCGGTCCAAGGTAGAAGCAGTTTGTGGCCCACAGTGGATCAAGTCCACATGAAGCATCGCCCTACTTGAGGGTCCAGCCGAGTGTGGTGGTGTGTGCTGGTCTAGAACGTCTCACTCCCTCACACCTTCGGACTGCCGACTCGAGCGACGCAACGACCCCTTCTTGAGAATTAGAGCGTCGGCTCGGGCGGGCGTCAGACCTTTGGCCCGAATCAAGAAGGGTCCCCGTGTTCCCCCAAATTGGGAAGGGTCCCTGCGTTCCCATGGGTTGATGACCAAGTCAACCTAGAACCAACGTAGGTGCACCTTGGCTAACACAACGGGCACCACAAGACGTTGCCTTGAGGAGGGGGTTTTGTGCGTCCCTCGACTACACTAGCATTGGACCAACGTACGTCAATAGAAGACTAGGGCCGTAGTGCGACAACAACACAATCAACAACATGAAGCGTAACCTTGGTTTCGTAATCAAGCCCCTCTACATAGCTAGCAAGCGTAAAGCTCCTGTATGCAGCTGGCAAGCGTAACATCAACTGGTGGGCCTGTCATAGGCGGTCTCACCTGACCGAAAAGGACGAGGCTACCCCTAGGGTTGCCCTAGAATTAGGGTCATTTATGTAACTTCACCTTCTTCCCCCCTCCCATCCAATAAATAGGACCACCATTGTGTCATGGGGGGAGGAGGCCACTTGTACATGATGTCAAACTTGAGAAATGCAACTTGGGTGGTTCACTTGCCTCACTTACATTTTGTTCCCCACCTACGCACTCCTAGGGGTCGACATAACCAACCGGGGGTGCCTACAAATCTACTGTTTAGACGTGTATCTACAACAAAGATATTTATACACATCTTAATTCACGCACTTATATTTATACTATATTCATTCATCTACATGACTGGTCAAAGGTTAAGGAAACTTGAACTAGAGTTATGCATTTATTATCTATTTACACATACTTCTTTAGCGAGTTTAGTCATCTCATTAAACAAGTGTCGTCGATACAAGATTGGATAGTAAACTTGTAGGCACCCCCGGTTGGACGCATTGACAACTGAGGATGTGTAGGGGAACTCGACAGAGAGTTGCTCAAGCAACTTATGCTGATGTATTGCATGGGTGTGGTAAAAATTACAAGTGGCCTCCCCCTCCCCCATTTACTAGGGATCCTATTTATAGAGTGGGAGGGAGAGATCCCTAAAGTTACATCGTTGCCATCGGGGCTTAGCTTGCTCCTGGGGTACTTTCGTCCATCGCGTCAAGTGGGTCCCGCCACGTCCGAGATACATGACGTCATTGGCCTTCCCTCTATGCAGGTGTCATGGGCCCTCAGCGTGTGGCTACCCCGGACCAGGTCTAGAGTGGATTCGTCGATGTGTCATGCCTCACTAGGGTTGGTCCCTTGATGAGATCTCGTTTGGGGTGGATCCCCCGACGTGTTACGCCTCGCCAAGGTTGGTCCCCGGACCTTGTCTGGGGTGGATCCCTTGATGTGTCATGCCTTCACAAGGTTATTATCGGCTTGAGGTAGCGCAGAGACCCTCTCCCAACAACATGCATGTGAATACACACACACACAACATAAAACTTAATTAGAGTGGTTGTAGCATATTTTTTATTTTTTATTACAAGGAAGACGCACAAGCACAAACACCACCACACGCCCACATGCGCGAGTGCCCCTCTTTGCGCATGCCTAGAAAGACGGAGGCCAATGATAAATCCACTACCTCACAAATTCCTACTAAACCGTACTCGCGTGTGCGTAAAGGTGGACACTAGGATTTGAGCCCCTAGTGGGGTGGAGTCATACACCCACAAGGCCACAACTCTGCCACCCCACCAAGAGGTGGTTCCCCTGGTTGTGGCATATCTAGTACGTTGTATACATACCCACTTCTTTGCCCATGTTAATCAATTTCAGAAGATTCTCCAAAAACTAGACTAAACATATGTAACAACCCAAGTTTTATTTTCTAGTTTAAAATAAAATTTAACTATTTTCCTAAAATTTTCTAGATTTTTTAGAAGCTTTTTCCTATTTATTTCAAAGCCAAAATAAATTATCTACATAAATAAATACCAATTATGAGTTGGAACTATTTTATTTAAGTCCAAAATGATTCTAGGAATTTCTGTGAATTGCTCTAGAATTTTCGGACTTTATTTGCTATTTTCTAAAGCCTAAATGAATTAACTGAATTATTTAAATCACTAAATCATTTAAAATCGGAAAATCTCCATTGGGCCGAATCTACCTCGGCCCATCTTTCTTTTCTCCCGCGCACGGCCCACTCAACCCACTTGCCCGCGCCACCCTCTTTCCCTCTCTATCTCACTACCATGCGGGGTCCACCTGTCAGCGCCTCCCTCTCTCACCCACCTCTCCCTTCCACCACCTTGTGGGGCCCGCGCCACGTCACCCCCTTTGTTCTCCTTCCTTTCTTCTCCACGCGATTCTCGCTCGGCTCCGCCATTAACACCCGCGCTGGAGCTTCCAAACTTGGCCAAATCGTCACCGAATCCCCGAAATTTCGTGCGCATTTAAATCCCTAGTCAAACCCGCGCCCGTCCCGGCCTTCTCTTTCCTTTCTCTCGCCCTAATTTCCTTAGAACTACCGATGATGCTGCGTGGCCAACTTGTGCCCTACGCCATTCCTGCCCCGTCCTCACCCTATATAAGCGTGTCCCAGCTCCGCCTCCCTTCGCTCATCCCAGCGCCCCAACTCTCCACGCTCCTGCCTCTCTCTAGCGCCCAAATTTCAAAGTTCCTCCTCGCCGCCCAAAGCTTCTTCAATCGGCGATTCCACCACCAACGAGCACGCTCCGGCCGCCCCGACCCCTCTACAGCATCACCTCGACCCCGCCTACCTCGTACGCGCACCACCACGGCCCGGGGACCCCCACAACACAGCCTTCGTCGGAGCCCTAAAACCACCGCCGCCAAACCTCGTCGTCGACGACCTTCTCGCCGCGCCCTCTCACATTTTCGGTAAGCACCAGATTCAGTATGTCACGATGATCATTTTTGTACCACTCATGAGGCTCGCCGTGGCGCGAAGCGCCGGCGAGCTCGAGCCCGTAGCGCCGCTGCTTGTCGAACCGACATGGAACGTCCACGTAGGCCCTAGGATCCAATCTACACCCACGTGGCTATCCGCATCAGCTTATGCGCCAGCACACACGTAGACGCACTGTTTTCGTGAGCCCAACCCACCATAGTCCGTTGATCAGACCATGGACTTGGTCCATTGACCATGGGGCCCACATGTCAGTGATAGAATAGAATTTTTGTGTAGGAAAATAATTCGACCAGAAATTTATTTTCGAATGCTGACGTCATCTTGTGTCATTAATCGTCTTTCCTTTAAAAAATAAATTGGAAATTCCAGAAAATCCTTTTTAGGGTTTTTCTTCAGATTTAATCTTCTAGGAGTTCGTTCTCCTTCATACGAACTCTGAATTCGACGATTCAAATTTCTAAATTCATATAAATTCAAGATCTAGCCAACTAAACCAAAATTATTCAATTTGGAGTTAATTTGAATTTTCATTTGAATTTACTTATGTTTTTTAATTTTGGCTTAATTTCACGTATAGATTTCGACGATTCCGAGGAACTTGAATTAGTTGAAGAAGAAGAATTTGGGCAAGGCAAGTTATACCTTTTACCATGTTGAGCCTACTATTTTAAATTATTGAATTATATTTTAAGTTGTTATTGCATGCATATTTCTATTCAGTTATTTTAAAGTCCTAGTTACTCTATTTCCCTTGTATGGCCAATATTGATGTTTGAATAGCCATTTCCTTGTCACCATAGTTAAAATAAAATTTAAAAATTATGTGCTTAGACAATGCTTAGACCAAAATCTTGAATTTGGGGGGTTTAGCCAAATTATTCAAAACTGATTCAAATTGAGCCTATGGTATTTTTTTTACGATAAAAATTTCAGAAAATGCTTTTACTTGTGAAATAAATTAAAATGGTTTAGACTTGGGCATAATGGATGTTGGTACAGTGCAAGTCAATGCATGGGATCGATTCAATTTAATGATCGAGTCCAGGGTTGTGGAATGTTGCCCAAGTCAGTTAAGGACCGGTCTTCGAACTGCATTTTGCTAAGCTCCACTGTACTACCACATGTTCTGAATGGGTATTGTTATTTGTGCCATGTTATTGGGTGGGTGTTAGTTAGACAGTAGTCTCACTTAGCGCAAGAGGGGGCTTCCGGAGGGTGGTTAACCCAATAGAAGTGAAACCTTAGCGGGCATGAATACTTTGGGGTAGAACATTATAACAGCCTTGTGATAATCACTTCGTTGCACGCCGTGAGAAGCGTGTCATGGCCGATAGTGAAAGTTGATTATCTCTTGTGGGTAAAGTTGTACATCCTCTGCAAAGTGTAAAACTATTCGAATAGCCGTGTCCATGGTTATGGACATGCCTAGCAAAGCCACTCAAGTTAGAATTTGGTTTTGATTTTAAAATGAATTTAGCACATGATTTTGAGATGATTAATCCTTGTGGTAAAATTGAGCGGTTAGCCATGTGATTGGAGGGATCCTTCACCTTTCTCATATGGAGGTTATTCACTATAAAATTGTCAATTCAAAACTTGATTTTAGTTATAGATTAAAGATTGCCTTGAACTTAGTAAAAGTATTTAAAACTGAAAATGTGGCTTCATGCAAAATGAACCCTATCAGCCTCACTTGACTACACATGCATGCATTATATTATGTTATTGGGTGTAACTTGCGAGCACAGAAGTTGTGTTCACTCTTGCTGAATAAAATTTATTCAGGTGAAGGATATTAGCAAGATGGTGAGGATCAAGATTACTAGGCTACACCACCAGACAATTGTCTGTGGCGAATCGTGTGGCCTACCTATTTATTTTGCTTTCCGCTGTTTCTTCTCATTTGGCCTCAGGGCTAAATTTGTAAGAAATTCTGATTATCAATTAATAAATGTGTGATATGATTTTGCTATCACTTTTGTTTGACTGTGTACACTAGCTATTCCTGGACTAATGTAGGAAACACAGAGAATCTGGGATCCTTCGTTCCCGGGTTCGACAACATATATATGATCTTTACATTGATCAACTAGTAGGAACTGAAGGTTGAATATGGCAAGGTAAAAAAAATCTGTTATGTAATAAAATTTTATGACAATTGATTTACAGTTGCGAAGAAAAACGAGAAATATGCTAGAAATTATAAAAAAGAGAGAAAAACATACGACCCTTTTAATTTGGTTGACCCTAATTTTATAGGCTTAGATTTGGTAGTTACCTTAGATGTATATATAAGAATTTGAAATAATTGTCGTAAAAAAGAAAAATATCTCGCCCTTAATTTGATGGGGCTATAATTTAAAGGCTTAGATTTGACTATACTCCCTCCGGTCACAAAGAGTGATGTTTTGATACACGTGCAGTTAAACTTTTTAACATTTTGTTATATCTCTATCAATATTTAGCCTGGACATATGAAAATGATATGTGCATATTCGCCTTAAAAAGTACTTTCATAATATTATAATTTTAATGGGTTTTATAGATATATTACAATGGAAATTAGTTGTCTAAGTTGTGTTTTGGATACCGTGTTGATGTCTAAAACGTCACTCTTTTGAGACTAGATGGAGTATTAAAGTTTAAAAAAAAAGATAAGTAGCACTATCTATAATTCAAAGATTGCGAGTGCTAGACGTGTACATCCCAATTCTCACTTTCAAACGGGGAAGAGAGATCTCAAAATAAATTGCGTCAATTGCATATGATATCAAATATCGCAAATATATAATTTGTTTGTGAAATATGAATTTCAACATATGGAATTCGCAAAGAAAATTTTGCACGGCCAATCGGCTTGTTATGATAAAAGAAATAAAATGTAAAAAATGATCATTATTTAATATGAACAATTTATATTCATCTTTATATTAAAATTGAAATGTTTTCACTGGTAAACACTCATTTTTGTTGATATAGTTATCTGATGTTTGAGAGCTACGAGGGTATTGAGCTCATGCATCACGTAGACATTCACATTCTTCTTTAAGCCAGATTAATAACGACCGACATTGTTTTGTCGTGGCAGGCTTATGTACTAGCTAGCTAGAGACACATCAGTCTATGGTTCGTTGTTCCAAAAATGTTGCTACAAATTTTTATCAACTTTTCGTATGATCAAATAGGACATTCTCCAAAACGGCTATAGCTAATAGCTACAAGGCAGACGGAAAACAACAACGCCAATTTCGTACTACCTTTTTGACATACGCCTCACTTGCTTTTGTCGCTTTTTTACCGGCACATTCTAACCGTACCGTGCACATACAGAGATGTTCAACGGTGCTTGAAAGTCACGAGTGCCATACATCAACCACAATCGAATGATCCACAACTGAAGCTACCGATCCGACGAGATCTAATAATGCTCAATTATTTAAGTTATTTATCTGTAATATTATAAATAATAATATCTCTTATATAACTCTTAAAGGTACCTCTCAATATTAACAATGAGGGAAATTATACACACTAGTGGTCGTAAACTATTCTACGACCACCATGTATGGTCATAAGTTCTTCTACGACCACCCTGTATGGTCATAAGTCCTATAACAATCACATCATGGTTGTAAGTTTTTCCGCGACCACCTATTGATCGTAAGTCCTACTACGATCATCACATGGTAGTAAGTCTTATTACGATTAGATCAGCTACGACCATCCTATGATCGATAAAGCGTGCAGATATGTAGGCCCAATCGACTAGGGGTTTTTGTACGCTGTGTTCAATACATGCAGTAGTTAAAAATGAATAAAATGCAGCCACTCCATTTCATTCATGCTCTATCTTCCTCCATGTATCTTGATGACTCCATTATCAAAGGGGGAGAAAGATTGGTAAAATACTGTTTTAGAGCTTGATTTGCTTGATTTGGAGTTTTTTTTGTGCAAAGTCTTACTAAAATTGGAGTTTTAATGTGTTTGTTGTGATTCTCTTGATCTTTTGATTTCTTCTCACTATGACCAAGGTCAAATAGAATAATTGTTCTTTCATGTAGACCTAGAGTGAGATTTCCCGACTCATTTGATGAACTTGAAGATTTTTGTGAAATTTCTGCCTTTTTTAGTAGCTTCAACTCACCTCTGTCTCAATTGGTCATTTTTAGCTCTTTGCATTCCTCTCTTGACCATTTGGAGCTCTATTTGTAATTTTTCCTCTCTATTGTTTAAAACCACCTCCAAATTGCATTTTTGAGAAATTGCCAATGTGTTCATCAAGGGGGAGATTGAAGGACCATGTGAGAGGGTCCTGGATTATGTTGTGATGAACCATTGCAATTTTGAAAAGTCAAAAAATTGATTTGCAAATTCATCAGAGTTTATAGGTTGCATGAGACATGTTACTACTAACGTAGGTCAAGTTGTGAAGAACTTATGCTAGGAAACGATTTCTTTATCTTTGGATGTGCAGGGTCGTCTGGAGTCAACCACGGTCAACAACAAGGATCGAGGCTAAGCTCATGGAGGAGCTGAGGTCTAGAACGATCGAGGATGCCCGGTAAGGTGGTGATCTCAAGCATGGCACGAGAAAGGTGGAAAATGTTGAAGGGAAGTTTGAACGACGGGATTGCACCATGTGGCTTGGTCGGTCCAAGTGAGGCGTGGTCTGGTGGAACCAGAATAGGAGAGACTTGCCGACGCGCAGCAAGCCAGTGGTGCATCTACACGTGGCAAGCATAGCGACTGCTTGCATTGGATGGAGAAGACCGGGTCAAGGAAGGGTATTTTGGTAGTTTGACCAAGATACCAGAAACTGCTTCGGAAGAAAACCGCGACGCTTGAGCGGTGTTTGGAAAGGTGGTTTAGGTCATGGAGAAGCTTGTGTGATCAAGTTGGAAAAAGGCTAAGGACTTAGCAGATTCGGGCTTATGTACTTTGAAAAGCGTGCATAAGAGTAGAGTGTGAGTTAGAACCCGTGTGGGGGGGTTATTGGGTTTCCCCTATTATGCTAAGTGGATAGTATCCACTAAGGGTTGGATGTGGCTGGTTAGCCCATCTATTTAGGGGTTGGGATGGAGACTTGTGGTCAGTCATTCAACCATCCTGTTTTGAGACCTAGGGTTCATGAGTTCTAGGGTTAGGGTTTGAGAGAAGTTGAGTGCTATGGTGTGCTCTCTTGTCCTCCAAGTGGAGTGGCCGTAAAACCCTCATCCTCAAGTAGCAAAATATCAATATTTGTTCATCTCCATAAATCTCTTTTGTGTTGATTGATTTGCTCTTGATTTGGTTGGTTTTTTCCATCTATCTTCCCTTCTTGATCTTACTGTGCCAAGGGCGTGTAAGAGATAGAGATAACCCCTGGAAATCAATCTCCACCCATCTAGGCACTTTCATAGCAAGTTCATAAAGAAACCCGGTTTTTGCTCTCTTTGACCTCTCCGAGTGATTTCTTGATTTAGCTATTTTTGCCTCGATTTCTTTGGTATTATTGCTTGCTGTGATACGTGAGAACACATCTAGAGCTATCTTGCTCATCATCCTTCCACGAGCAAGTCAAATTCACCATCTTTAGTTTTTGCCCCGTTTTTGAGCAACTTTCCTTCAAACAGGAAAATGTCATAATTTTTGCAATGATTTTCTTGATTGTTGATTAGAATAGGTTCCTGACATGCTAGAGAAGGTGCATACCAAATTTCAAGTCATTTGGAGCTTTGGTTTGAGAGTTCGCTCATTTTAGGTTTTAATCCAGTTTTTGTGCAGCAAGGCTTTTCGAACCAAAAGATCCAAATTCTATCAAGTCCTTTTAGATTTTTTTTCTATTGGGATAGGTTCCTAAGGTCATCATATAGCCTTGGGTTATGTTTCAAGTCATTTGTACTTGTGGATCAAAAATTTCGTCGTTTGTCGGATCTGAAATAGTGCTAAAACTGATCTGTTCAATTATGTTCTTACTGTTCATTTCCTGAAAATACTATAGCAGCGCGATTTCCTTTGGACTTTTAGCTTCATGAACTTCATAACTATTGGAGTGAAGATTTGACAAATACTAAGGGGAAAAGTTGAAAGCACCATTCACCTTGCCTCTGTTGCCATACCGATCCAACAAAAGGAAAAGTTTGCTACTCAGCATGTGCGGCCACCGGCTGGATACACTCCTGACTAATCCAACCCCTTGCAGTATTCACCAGCAGTCTAGCACCATGGCTGCACATGGCTCATCAAGATGTTTTGCCACAGAGCCGAGAAGACAACATCGATCAAGAGCATGGTGTGCTTACTGTTAGGAAACCTAGGCCTGGGCCTCGCAGGCCTGGCCCATGGTGGGCTCCACATCCCTTGTAGACTATATATAAGAGGGGACATCTAACCATTGTATAGACCTTTGGAGAAGAGAAATAAAGAGAAAAGGAAGTCCCCCATATCTCTGTGTTCAATCTACTATTTATTCTTGCATTGTCCTGTGTGATTCTCCTACGAGTAGCTGATCGGACTAGATTTGCCAGTGACGGTTTCTCAACACTTACGTATCACGGGAGAGCACGATTGAAAGGTAACCATCGAAGCATGATGCTCGTAGATTGAATAGCATTTTCTAGATCTCTTTCAATTCTGTAAATTTGGCATTCTAGATTATTTCCTATGGTGCAAAGCCACTCTAATCTATCGTGAGCCGACTTGAAGTCGCCGGCCAAGCCGATCGGTTGGTTGCGTGAAGGAGTAGATGTTGATTGCACTATAGGTGGTAGATTGCATGAACACAGAAAAAGAAAAACTGTGCCACCACGCAAACCGCCTCGGCGCCTTGCCGCCACTGCAGCCCGTCTTATTTATTCTGCTGCGCTCACGTCTTCAGGTGCGGCCATCACGAAGACACGCGCCGACGGACCCCCAAGACGCTGCTGCTTCAAGACGGCACAACGCGCCACCGCACCCATGCCCGTCGTGCACGCACCGCCAAGCACTGTCGCGTGTTGTTGGTCCATTGCGCAGCTCCGTGCGTTCGCCGCCGACCTCGCGAGCCGCCGCCGTGCTCGCGTCGCTAGCCCCGCATGGCCGCACCGCCAACTCGACGCCACGCCGCTTCGCCCCATATGGACGCGCCATCGGCCTAATGCCACGCCGCTTCGCTTCAAGACTGCGCAATGCCGGCGCCGCCACGCACGTCGTCGCCACGCTTCGATCGCAGCCCCGCGTGCTCTCTACCGAAAGCGATCGTTGCCACGCCGCACCTCGCGACCGTGCCTCGCCCGCAAAGATCGCGGCTCCGCGTGTGCTCCCTCTGCGTGAAGCTCCCACACTGCCACCTTGGTGAACAGGGGCAGGGGAACCCTACCCCCTCACCCCTTTGACCTGGCTACATGGGCCAATTGGGACCTGCATGGGCCTGGCCCAAATAAAAACCGGGACAAGAAAAGAAAAAAAAAGTCCCAAATTTTGCAAAAAAGGCCCTCGGGTTTTCTGAAATAGAGCGGAAAATTTTCCCAGAAATGAAAATTAGCGTTTTAGCCCTTGGAAAATACATAATTCACCGAAAATTCATATTCTAGCAGAAAAGGGCCTCGAGAATTCATTTTTTGAATTGTTTTAAGCATTGAAGCATGTTTAACTCTGTTTCTTTTATTTCCATGTAATTTATGTATTGTATTTGCTGTTTTGATTATCTGTGATTGTTTATATAACTTTTAATCATTGAAAATAGTAGTGAATCATAAAAAAATGCATAGAAAAATACGGAAATATTATGAGAATTTTGCACCATTATTTGCAACCATTTTATGCAAATTACCAACAGTAATCTTATGAACAATTTGCATAAATATGCAGATGACTGGCATCATGAACCGAGAGTTCGAAGAGTTGTCCCAATATGGCCAGAATTACTTAACATAGGCCTCCGACGTCGAGATTGTACTTGCAGCCAAGAAGCTCTGTGCTGCTATCGGGCTTGGCTCCTTAAAGAATGCTACTCCCACCACTGAGAAAAATGATCAGGCGCTTCACTTCCTCAGACACCATCTCTGCCTAACGCACTAGTTTTGTGGACTGCTCTGAAGAAGCGGTTCGAGAAGCTGAATTACACCATTCTTCCTCGGGCAGAGCAGTAATGGGCCTGATCGCATTTTGCTGACTTCAAGACCGTGGGAGAGTACAATTTTGCCTTGCACAATATTTGTACCAGTCTTCAACTCTGTGGTAAGGTAATCACAAATGAGCAGTAAATTGAGAAGACTCTCTCTACCTTTCACTTGAATGTGGTGCAATATGCACACAACTATCGTCAAGACGGCTACAAGGAGTATGCCGAATTGATTGACACCATGCAAGTTGTGGAAGCTCAAGATGATGTTCTAAAGAAGAACTACATCTTATAGCTCGTCTAGTAGCAATGTTGGCCATGAAGCCAATGCTGGCAGCTACAAGATGAGGAAGTCTCTCACAAAGGAGAGGGGTAAGAAGGGTAAGGTTGTGGGTTGCAAGGTCAAGCCAAAAGCTCAAGCCAAGAAGGGCGAACAAAGGAAGCACGATGACAAGCCCTATGGCCAACTGGACCAAGGATGCTATGAATGTGGCATATGGGGGCATTGGTCACAGATTTGCCGTGAGACGTAGCACGTTATTAATGCTTTCCTGTTTAAGAAGAAGGGCAAAGGACAGCATGAGGCACACCTCGCCATTGCAGGCATGGAGGATACATAGCCATTAGTTGCACTCATGGATGTGGACAGCCCTGTAGCAGCCCCTATCACACCTCCTTTGGACATCGCAGCGGCTGCAGCCGTAGTTGCCCAAGAGGAGAAGATCACCATGGAGTAGATTCAGGCAGAAATTTCTTCGTACTTCGTTGATTCGATCTAGTGTGTGCATTACACTTAGATCTTTTTATAGTCACTTGCAGTTTGTGGTTGTGATAGAATATTGAATTTTTATAGTCACTTGCAGTTTGTGGTTGTGATAGAATATTGAATTATTTTAATAATGGTTGTAAGCTCTAGGAGAGAAAAACATTAAATTCTTGTGATAAGTCCTGCAAGGCTTAATTTTCTCGTATTTATAATAGCAAGTTATGTTCTGATTTTGAAGTATTTTATTTATGTGTTGATTACTTCCTACCTCATATTAATAAAATACTTTACATCAGAACGTGTGTGGCGCCCTATAGAGGAAGTGTGCTTAGCGGATAGCAGCACAATAAATACCATCTTGAGAGAGACGGAATTCTTTCAGTCGATCAGCAAGAATGTTGGTAGTCTTACGACAATTGCGGGCAGCGATACTTGTATAATAGGCTCAGAAAGGGCCACAATTATACTCCCAATAGACACAACTTTGGTCATTAAAGAAGCCTTATTGTACCAAGTATTGACTAGAACTCTCATAACTTTCAAGGATATTCGTGCTAATGGTTTCCACGTAGAGACTGAAGAAGAGTATGGTAAAGAATACCTGCTCATTACAAAGCGTGAAGAAAGTAGAAAAAGGGTATTAGAACGACTTTCTTCATGTGAAACTAGGCTATACTACACTAATATTAAGGCACCTGCAGACAATACTGTTCTGAAAACCAAATTTAGAAGTTCTGAACTTTTCTGTCTCTGCCATGATAGATCAGGCCACCCAGGTCTTAGGATGATGAGTAATATAATTAACAATTCACAGGGATATAATATCGATGTAAAGTATTTTCTGAATCAGGAAGATTTTGTGTGCCCCGCATGTGTCACTGAGAAATTAATTACTAGACCTTGTGCTCTAAAAGTGAAGGATGAAGTCCCTGTATCCCTGGAACGTATCTAGGGAGACATTTGTGGTTCTATACAGCCCCTATTAGGACCATTTAGGTATTTTATGGTGCTCATTGATGCTTCCTTGAAATGGTCGCACATATGTTTATTGTCTATGAGAAACCATACTTTTGCAAAGCTAATCTCGCAGATAATTAAAATTAAAAATAATTTTCCTGATCATCATGTAAAGTCCATCAAAATGGACAACGTCGAAGAATTTACATTGAATGCATTTGATGATTATTGCATGGCAATGGGAATTAACATTGAGCATTCTGTACCGCATGTCCACACCTAGAATGGACTAGCAGAGGCATTAATTAAAATGATTAAATTTATTGCCCGACTGCTTTTGCAGAATTGTAATTTAACAACTACATGTTGGGGACACGCAGTCCTGCACACAACAACTCTCATTAACTTTAGTCCATCGGCACATAACATCTATTCACCTATGCAACTAGCGTAAGGGTTAGCACCGAAAATTTCTCATCTTCGCAAATTTGGGTGCAAAGTTTATGTACCTGTACCCACACCACAGCGTACTGCAATGGACCCTCTCCGAAAGTCTGGGATGTATGTTGGTTATGAGACATCATCCATAATCCGGTGTTTGGACCCTATGACAGGAGATTTGCATACTGCCT
This sequence comes from Phyllostachys edulis, assembly GCA_036346405.1. Lineage (NCBI taxonomy): Eukaryota > Viridiplantae > Streptophyta > Magnoliopsida > Poales > Poaceae > Phyllostachys > Phyllostachys edulis. The sequence goes on along the minus strand of CM070562.1, from coordinate 90,186,647 downwards.
AATTCGCTGATAGTATATTTGATGATGATAGTTTCTCGTCACTAGGGGGAGGAAATCAACCCCTTGATGAAAAATGTCAGGAAATAACATTGCAAGCTACGAGAATCCATACACATGACCCGCGCATCAGTGAAGCAAATAGAGAAGTCCAAAAGATAATTGATTTGCAAACATTAGCGAATTAACTGCCTAACCACTTTAGTGATTTGAAGAGCGTGACCAAGTCACATGTGTCTGCATGCAATACGCCGGAGAGGGTTGAAATACCGAAGAAAGTTGAAGGTATCCCTAATCCCGTCTAGAGGCCTCAGAAAAGGACGAGAACTCTGGCCCCTCGAATCCCAACTAGCCGGGGACGCCTGGTGAAAAATGATAAGGACTTGACACAGCTAATCACTGAAGTTCCTCAGAACCAGAAGGGGTGCCAGTTGAGACTTGGCATCAGTATGAAACTTTTAGGAAAAGGCATACCAGATTTGAACATTCCCACGGAGGGAGAATTCAGCATGGATGTGTGCGCATATATCGGAGCTGAAAAAGTAAAGGGACTTGCCCCCGTAATTGGAAGCAGCGGTGAGCAAGTACAAGCATTAGAAGAATCGCCCCATGAAGAAATTGCTATAAACTATGTGACCATAGGACAATCTATGAATAGGATGACAGCCAATGTCTACATTTATTTTGTAAAGAAAATTGCCAGAATCATCAATCTCGATCTAGAGCCTGTATCGCTCGTTGAATGTAAGGAAAGATCAGATTGAGAAGATTAGAAGAAGGCAATAGAAACTAAATTATTATCTCTGAATAAAAGAGAGGTGTTTGGGCCTGTAAGCCGTACGCCTCCCCATGTGCACCCCGTAGGGCATAAGTGAGTATTTTTTTCGAAAGAGAAATGAAAATAATTAAGTTGTAAGATATAAAGTAAGGCTTATTGCACAAGGTTTCACTCAACGTCCAGGAGTTGATTATAAATAAACCTATTCCCCGGTCATAGGCGGAACGACCTTTAGATATTTAATCTCAATGGCAGTGGAACTTGAATTTAGAAATAAAATTAATGGATGTGGTAATTGCATACCTTTATGGAAACTTGGATTTGGATATTTATATGAAAGTACCTGAAGGTATCCCTGTCCCAAACCAAGACAGAGCAAATAGAAATCTGTACAGTGTAAAACTCAGAAAGTCACTGTACGGACTTAAGCAATCAGGCAGGATGTGGTATAATCGCTTGAGCTACACGAACAATGAGGATTATCCCTGTGTATTTATACGACAATCCTAGGATGGATTTTGTATAATCACAGTATATGTAGATGATCTGAATACGATCGAAAACTTGGAGGATATTAAGAAAGCAAGCTCTTACCCGGCGTCGGAGTTCGAAATGAAAGATTTGGGTAAAACCAAATATTGCCTAGACTTGCAGCTTGAGCATGTCTCTGAAGGGATATTAGTGCATCAGTCAACCTACAATTAAAAGGTATTAGAAAGGTTCGGCTTTGAAAAGGCATACCCTTCGAAAGTGCCAATGGTCGGGAGATCTTTGCAGCAAGACAAGAATCCGTACAGACCCAGAGAAGAGGGGGAGGAAGTCCTGGGACCGGAATTCCCGTACTTAAGTGCAATAGGAACACTCATGTATTTAGCAAACTGTATTAGACCGAACATTGCATTTGCCGTAAACCTATCGGCAAGGTATAGTGCGGAACCTACCAAAAGACATTGGCATGGAATAAAGGATATCTTCCGATACCTCCAAAGAAGCAAAGACATTGGTCTGTTCTACAGAAAGAACCAAGACATGACTGTGACTGGCTATGCAGATGTTGGGTGCCTGTCGGACCTACATACAGCCAAGTCACAAACAGGCTATGTATTCCTATGTGGTGGAACTGCAATTTCATGGAAATCGTTTAAGCAAAGTCTTGTAACAACTTCGATGAACCACTCAGAAATTACAGCACTGTACGAGGCCTCACGAGAATGTGTTTGGCTTTGACGGATGATTCACCACATCCAGCAGTCGTGTGGATTGAATATCGCACAAATTCCCAGTATTATCTATGAAGATAATGCAGTTTGTGTTGCACAAGTGCAGATAGGTTATGTGAAGAATCAAGTCACAAAGCATATCAACCCCAAGTTCTTCTATGCTCATGAATTCCAAAAGATGGGCGGAATTAAAGTACTGCATACTAAGTCATGTGAAAATCTTGCAGATTTATTCACTAAGTCACTTCCAGCATCTAGCTTTGATAGATGCATATGTAGAATTGGAATGATGAGACTTAGAGAAGTGCAGAATTCAGGGGGCAGAATCTTTAACGAACTCATTATTGAAACTTGATTACGAAGATCGAGTACCCAAAGAATAAATCCCGGAGATTAAATGAAATTGGGTGGATTGTACTCTTTTACCCTTGATGAGTTTTTCTGAAATTTCTCGGCTAAGGTTTTTAATAAGGCAATTCGTGCAACGCAACAGAACATGTATCGTGTACTCTTTCTTTAAAAATGTTCCCACTAGGGTTTTATAGAGTTTTGACGAGGCATGAATATGTCGGATGAGTGCCCAAGAGGAGTGTTAGGAAACCTGGGCCTGAGTCTTGCAGGTCTGGTCCATGATGGGCTCCCCATCCCTTGTAGACTATATATAGGAGGAGACCTCCAACCACTGTACAGGCCTTTGGAGAAGAGAAATAAAGAGAAGAAAGAAGTTCTTCTATATCTCTGTGTTAAATCTACTATTTATTTTTGTATTGTTCTGTGTGGTTTTCCTATGAATACCTGATCGAACTGGACTCGTTAGCGGCGATTTCAGCACGATCACACGGTCACTTTACGAATTACCATATCTACAAAATTGCATACCTAAAGTACGCTCCTATTAATCAACGGTTGATACTTTTTTTAGTGGTGGTACCTCATAGTACCTTCCAAGCACCATAGAAAGTCTGATACATCAAAGGAGAGATTTGGGGTGAAACGACTCGAAGCGCAATCCAGCGGAATACTTCCAATCCAAACGTCCATATAGTGCGTGTTTTAAGTAGTACATTTTGAATACAGATGCATCATGTATTCGACGAATTTCTTTACTCGTTGGTTGATGTCCATGATGTATTAAGGATCTGTACGTATGATCAGGCTCCAATTTCCAGATTCTATGGAGAAGGTAGAGTTGACCGGTAAAATGCCTAAGCTCTCCTGTGCGCCTTTGCCTTGCCCCCATGCATGGATTTGCACCGCCGTTGCAAGGTGTTCTTGTACACTTGTTGGAGCACCATACAGGAGGGAGGAGAGATGGGGGAGGACTGGGAGGGGAGGAGGAATGAAGAGACCGACTAGTAGAGATGATAGTGAAGGAGGAATGGAAAAGACCATGGGAGATTTGTCGAGTGGAGAAATTAATTTGGGTGGAGAAGTTCTAGATGTGGACATGTGGCCAAAACACTAGTTAATTTTAGGCTCCAGCTTGAGTTCAGCCGAATGAGGCCTAATGCATGTTTCAATTGCAGTTTTGCTCCCGCATCAAGTGCAAGGGTGCAGAGGCTGCGTGATGCTTGATTTGATAAAATCATCTCAAACAGTACATCTTGATATTTTAAATCAGGTAATTTTGTAAAGGGCTGATAGAGAAAGCATGCGAAACATGTACACCGGCCATGCACGACCAAAATTGCACCCAAGCAGCCAAAAATATCAAGAGTAAGCCTTGCCGCATGCGCTCACTGTTTGACTTCGGTCCACGCCGCATGCGTGCGTGTCTTTTTTCTCCCACACGGACACAACAATTTCAATACAATCTCGACCGTTCTCCCCAGGTAGGACCGTGAAGACACATACGAGGGCAGGCGTACGGGCTGATAAGATCAGAGGTCGGCTAAAAGAAGAGAACTTCGCAACCGTGTGAAATTGAAGGCGCGGAGACGCGCGGTACGGACGTAGTCCAGTATGTGACTGCATCTATCTATCTATCCTTCCGTCGTCGCGTATCGGCGTATGGCGTCACGGCCTTCAACTCCCGCTGAAATTTTGCGTTTGCCCGGCCGTCGTCGCTGACGGAGTACGTATTCATATTCAAAACCCACGTCCTACCTTGGGCAAAGGTTGGGCAAAGAAAATCCACAACCTTCTACCTCCGTCAACACTTTTTTTTTTCGTGCTCAAACGATACAGTAATTGACTAGCTTAAGTACAATAAATCCGAATTTTTGGTGCAATAATCGTTTTCTATAGCGTTAAAACATATTCATTATGGATCTCTTTTTTGTCAAGCACATTTTTTCAGCAAAGCGCTTCAAATTGATTGTAAATATATGATAAATGATTTAGAAGATATTGTTGTTCAAAGTTTACAATTAACCCATGCTTCTCTCTCCACCCGCTGCTCTGCGCTCAGTGTGGTAGTAAATCTCCAATAAAGACGCAGCAAAGACATAATGAGTGCAGTAATACTAAATGTGATAGTGCCTGTCTTGTAAAGGTGTAGTAAATGAAGAAAAGATCGCAGTAATTTCCTTAAAAAATCACAATAAATATCTTATAGCGCTGCAGTAAAAGCACAATGAGGTCGCAACAAATCTATTGTACAAGTTTATTAAAGGCACAATAAGGTTGTAGTAAATCTCTGAGGTGAGAAGGAACAAATCATTATCTGAGGTTGTACAAAAAAATCTTTTTTTAGAAAGGCTATAGCAATAAGGTCGTTTTAGTAAATACCTCAAAAGATTTCCGTTAAGTTTTGTGAAAGTTTGCTCAGTTCGGTTTTACCATAAGTCCATTACGGTAAGGAGTAGTGCATGTGAAATAAATGCCCTCACCCTTATGCATTGCAGGTTAGATGGTGAGGCACAATAAGGTGATGCAAAAAAAAATCTTTTTTTGTAATGGTGCAGTAAACGCATATGGAGGTCGCCGTAAATCACTTTTAGTGATGCAGTAAACATTAGGAGGTTGTAGTAAATATGCGTTAGAGGTGCAATAAGCACACAAAGATGTCACGGTAATTCCGTTGCAATGACACAGTACACGCATAGAGAGGCTGGTTTTACTGCATACTCCTTCAATTTTTATTACAGCGCAGATGCATTTAATGTTTATTGGCAAGACTTATATCATTATGTTACTCTCGTTGTCACTAAGGTACCAGTGAAAACCGTTCGTAAATCAAAACTGTCAATCAAAAGTTATGATTAAAATTAAAAAAACATTTTAGTACTAACGAGAAACTCATATTTGTTTGGTGGCTTGGTTTCTGCACAAAGTGGGTGCACGGAGGATTAGTGCGCTCGTCTGCTGACGCATAGAAGAAGCTATTATATACACGTTCATTTACATGGCGGAACCTGTTGTTTATAGCTAGCTAATGGTGTCTTTGATTAAGACACCATCGATCGTTCATATCAATTATTGGATTGGTTTTGACGCGGTTCTCGTAGATATATGCAGGGTCCATAGTAGTACCCACGGGTTCACGTGCGCACATTTTGCATGTATAGTTGTTTGATGAACCGATGTGCAAACTATACGAAGCTAGCTTGCATACGATAGACCTGGAAGTTGGACGGTGCTATTCTGGACTGGTTCGAGGCACGGCACAGTATGGTCCGAGCACAGCATGACATGTGAACGGGGACCGGTTGGGCTTGCGAACGAGGCACGACGGACGACACGACACGACACGACACGGCACGACACGGTAGATAGGGCCATGTTTGGGCTGGCCCGACACGACAGCAGCACGCCAACACGCCGGTGGCACAGCAAGCCCGCACCCCCAGGATGCGATGCCCACGCCCGGGACATGCCTTTGCGCCCCCGGCTCGTAGCCCTCGCGCGCCCGTGTCACGCCCGCCCTTGTAGGATCAAGGATCACCGACTAGAGGGAGGGTAAATAGGAGGTTTATAAAATTCTTGTGCTCTTATTGGCAATTTTAACAATTATGATCTCAATAAAGGAATTCTAGCACAAGTTAAAAGTATTTTGCTAAGGCAACCTAAAATTATACAAAAACAATTCTAGCAAGAGTTCTACACAAGCAATAGCTAGAAATGTAAATATGGAAATATAATGCTGAGAAAGAAACCCACAATGAAGACAATTGATGTTTTTCCTATAGTATCGAAGACTTACTGGTCTTCACTGATCCACGTTGAGGAAACTTGAACGAATTAAGTCGGCTCCACACGAGCACTTTCCTCGATCACTAGAGTTGCTCTCCCCCCCCCGCTCCGGAGATGGTGAGCACTATACCATTTCACAATTCTTTGTCGTGTCACTTCACAATCTTCTTTGAAGAGATCACCATGCAAACTCTTCTCCAAGCCGTCTAGGTGCCGGCGAGCACCAAGAGTAATAAACCACATCTTTTGCTTCAAAAAATCAAGTGCCAAAAGGATCAACCAATGATGCAACACACTTGAATGCTCTCAACTACCTCAAAATAAGAAATATGAGCAAATGGGCAGTAGAGAGTGCACTAGAGGCTCAAATGTATTCAATGAGGTATAAGGTACTGAGCTTGGTGCAGGTGAGGGGGTATTTATAGCCCCTAACCACAAAACCAGCCATTTGAAGCAAAGTCCTAAAAAATTCAACATATGCGGACTACCGCACAGCGGTAGTACCGCCCAACTAGAACGGAACTATCGATTTCCAGAGGATTAAAGAATCACAAAAACATGCTCTCTGTAAATAACGTACCGCCATGTAATCATTTGTCCTACCGCACTATGGTAGTACCGCTTAAAGGATGCGGTCATACCATTTTCAGTGGAGAAGAAAAACTCGCAAAACATGCTCTCTAGAAAATACGTACCGCCAACTAGACTTCAGTCATACCGCATTGCGGTAGTATCGTTTCTCAAATGTGGTACTACAGGTTTTACTGAAAAGTTTTCCAGAAGCAAAACTAAATCCAATGCATAACTCTTGGTTGATCAAAATGGCACAAAACAAACTTTCAAGCTACTAGTCGTGATCCCTCTTTATAGTACGATATCTAACCTACAAATCCGGTCATTTCTCCAAACACCGAGACCGGTAAAAACTATAAAAGGATCCTTAGACTATACAATACCTTTGCTTTGATCCATGTTGATTTTTTATCATCTTTGCTTTGCCATTTTCATGTCATCACTTGAACTCCGGGACTAAACCTTTAAAACACTTTGGCACATATGTTAGTCCTATAACATATTGTTGTCATTAATTACCAAAATCATTTTAGGGACCTAGATACTTTCAATCTCCCCCTTTTTGGTAATTGATGACAAGCTAAGCAATATGAATGAATTGAAGGGTTTGAATATACACCAAGTTGTATATTCTTATTTTGACTTTTGACTTGCAAATAATTCTTAAGATAAGTTTCAAAAGAGATGGAGAATTAGTTGCTTTCAAATTCAATCGATAAATAAACAAAACTCCCCCTAAATATGTACATATTGGTTCATAAAGTGATTTGCATGCATATGTATAAATTTTTGGAATTTTGACGGAGTATCCTTTATTTATTGAATATGAGGAACAATGTAAAGATTAATCATTGAAGCATAACAAGATAGTAATCATGACAAACATGCTTGATAACATAAACTTTAATAAACATAGGTGATATAGCATAGCATAAGTGTCACGAAGCATCTAGAATAAGTTTTTAACTATTACAACCATGCAACCAACAAGTCCAAATACTTTAAACAAACAAAGTCATTACATAACCAAGTTCCAAATAGATACTATAATATAAGATAAGATAGTCTTGATTCTTCTAGGCTTTTCTTGATCTTGTAAGCTCCGCCTTGATCTCTCTCCCCCTTTGGCATCAAGTACCAAAATAAATCACTCCTGAGGAGGGGTATCACGGCAACGATGGCGACTATAACGAAGCGGCGAAGGAGGCACTGCCAATGAAGAAGCTTGCTCAAGAGCACCCACACGATTTGCTAAAGTAGCCAATTGATAGTTCGTTTTGGCTTGTGCATCGCAAATCTCCACTTGTGCATTGCGAATCTCCACACTAACAGAATAAATCTGGGATAGAGTGATAGGATCGGCTGCAAGGGCATCTGCTTGAGCCTGAGCTTGTTCTTCCTCTTCTTGAGCACGAGGAGGGACCGTAGTAGGAACTAGAGCCCCTTCCCTTGGCTTGTTTATTCCCGGTCGTGCTCCTCGATATTGAGTCTTCCTCGTGATAAGATCCATGATGTAAGGAGCAAAGTATATCCTTTTGATTATGTCATTCTTGGAAGAAGCGATCTCTCTGATGATAAGATCATTCCAAGCATGTCCTCGGATAGCATCAAAATTCCCACTCTTTGGGAAGAATGTATGATTGATGATACGATTGATAAAGCTTGGCAAAGGAAGAAGACCCCAATCTTTCCAAGTGTAAACGTAACATTTCCATCATAAAACTGATACCATGCCGGGGTTCGAAGTGTTCCTCGATTATAAACCTTTTGTTGGGATCCTAAGTAAGTTCTTAGGGCTCACTCAAAATCAACTTTGGAAGCTTGTACTATTTGAGTCCTTGTTATCCATATCAAATGATAGTGGCATAAAATTGTATAATCATATCTTCTTGGTAGTCACATCATAGTGCCACTATCTCTTCCAACAGCTTGGAATAGACGGTATGCTCCATTAAAACGGTCAAGAGAGTTCAAATGTGCCCAATCCATCTACTTGTGATCGGCGAACTTTCGATGATGGTTGTAGAGTTGAGCATAAACCTCTTATTGAAACCAGGTATGAAATCTTGGGTCTGTTGAGCTTGCTGGTTTCTCAAATTGGTTTGGATGACGAAGCATTACATAACTGTCACTTGTAATTTGCATGAGGTTGATCACTGGCTCTTCTACTTCTGTCGTGCCCTCATTATCTTCTTCCTCATTTTCTTCTAGAGAATATTCGTCGTCATCTTCTTCATTTTCACTCTCTTGCTTGGAGGATTGACCTCAATCCCTTTCCCTCATAGTCATTAACAAGGTTTCTGTCTCAGAATCGCTATCCTCTCTTGGAGTATCTGGTGTCTGTAACATCCCAAAGTTCTGTTACCAAAAATAAAATTACTAAGGTTATTATTTTATTGGATTTTCTGAGTTTCAAAAAGTTTTCTTGATTTTATTGAATTTCTAAAATTTTAAAAGTCAAAAATAAAATTTATTGAGTTTTCTTGGTTTTTCTTGGAATTAAAGTGAAAAAGAAAATTTTAATTAATTTCTTGAATTTCTTTGGATGTTAAAAAGGTTTTTCCTATTTTCCGAAAGTAAAAATAAATTATGTGCAAAAATAAAAACTAACTTTATGTTAGAATTAATTTTATTAAGTTCAAAAATAACATCCCAATTTTTGGGGCCTTTTTGAAGTTTGAAAAATAAAAAGAATCATTTGCATTTTATTGGATTAATTTAAAGCTTATTTTGAAATTTTAGAAAATGAAAAACATTTGAAATGATTAAAATAAACTTCAATTAAATTCAAAATTATTTTATTCGATCTTTTCATATTCCAAGTATTTTTTTTGAATTTTCTTGATTTTTTTGAATTTATTTTATATTTGGATATTTTTGGATTTTCTTTTCTCTCTCTTCCTTCATCTTCTTCCTCGGAACCCGCCGAAGCTTTCTGTTCTGACCCAAAAGATTAGAGCAACACCTCCATTTCCCAATCTTTGCACTTAAGCATCCAAATTCAATTACGTCTGAAGCGTTTCGAGCCCCTCATCATCTCCCATGATATGCTACCATCAATTGCACGTTTCATCCCACGATTTCATTCATTTTTACTGTTTCCCATCATTCTTCATTTCAAACTAAAAACTGCTCATTTAATCCTCAAGCGTTTCCCATCGTTTCAAGCACCGCTTTTGCAATATAAAAGGAGCACTGCGTGTTCCCACCTCCCCTCTTCGATTCGCCCCAAGCCCTATCGTCTAATTCCTTACCATTTGCCCGGAACGTCCGACGCCATCCACTCTCTTCTCCAAGTCTGGCGACGTCGTTTTGTCGTCGATCTCCTTCCCCCGTGAGAATCAAGTCGAGCCAACCGCATCATGTATTGTTCCGTTATCACTCTTCCCATCCCCCTCCTCAATTTCGCTTTTCACGTCGCCAGAGTATGTCGCCACCATGGCTGCACCTCCTCGGATCTTCCTCGATCAAACCGACCGGCTCTACGCGATCCCCATGACGTGCTCGTGCCCGTGCTCCCTCCACTCCATGCCGGCCGCCACCTGAGCGCCGTTGCCCCATCCAAGCCGCCGCCACCGTGCGCCTCTAAGGCCAACGCCGCCGCCGGCCACCTCCCACCGCGCCACCACCTTCCACAGCCTTGCCTCGATGCTAGCGACCCATTTTGCCAGTCGTCGCCGGTCGCCTCACCACAGGAGTGGAACGGTTAGACTGAGTGGAACAGGAGTTTGGAAGATAAGGTCTTGGCCACAACCGTTTTTGGGACCACCAGCCAGAAGGAGTAGTACCGCACTTAAGGCGCAGTATTACCGGTCAGCGATAGTACCAGAGGTAGACCGCGATATTACCATTTTTCTTAGAATAACAAGTACTGAATAGGGATGCAAATGATCCTTATTTATAACACTCAACAAATATTCTTTAGGATCATTATTCATGAGATAGACAATAAAAATCTCAATTAATACAGTTTTTACTAAATTAGAGAATTTTGAGAAAGTTTTTTTTAAAAAAAATAGTTTTCATAAGAACTCCAAGAGATCCAAATGAGAGCAAATAACATAAGGCATGAGTTTCAAACAACATTAGAATGATCTATGATATTTAACTCATTCCTCAATTTGTAAAACCGGCTCTCATCTAATGGTTTGGTAAAGATATCGGCTAATTAGTCATCGATCTTTATGTGGCTAATTTTTATATCTTCTTTGCCCACATGATCTCTCAAGAAATGTTGGCAGACATCTATATGCTTAGTTCTTGAGTGTTGGATCGGGTTATTTACTATCTTCACTGCACTATCATTATCACACAAAAGAGGTATATTATCGAATTTGATTCCATAACCCATCAATGTTTGCCTCATCCATAGCAATTGAGCACAACAACTACCCGCGGAAATATATTCGGCTTCAGCGGTGGATAAGGCTACAAAATTTTGTTTCTTGGATAACCATGAAACTAAGGATCTTACTTAGAATTGACAACTACCCTAGGTGCTTTTTCTATCTACTTTGCAACCCGTATAATCGAAATCCGAATATCCAATTAAGTCAAATTTTGCACCTTTGGGATACCATAAACCAATACTAGAAGAATGTATTAAATATCTAAGAATTCTTTTCACGGCTATTAAATGACACTCTTTTGGTGATACTTGAAATCTTGCACACATACAAACACTAAACATAATATCGGGCCTAGATGCGGTACGAGAAAGCAAACTACCAATCATAGACCTATAAAGCTTTAAATCTACCGGTTTACCTCTCTCATTAAGGTCGAGATGACTGTTGGTAGCCATGGGAGTTTTGATGGGCTTTGCGTCCTACATGCCAAACCTTTTGATCAAATCTTTCACGTATTTTGTTTGGCTCACGAACGTCCCATCTTTGAGTTGCTTAATTTGAAGTCCAAGGAAATAGCTACATTCATCGATAATGGACATTTCAAATTTCCTAGACGTCATGTCACCAAATTCTTTGCAAAAATCTTGGTTAGTAGATCTAAAAATAATATCATCAATATATATTTGACATAGAAAGAATTCATCATGTAGAACTTTTGTAAACAAGGTTGTGTCAATTTTTCGATTTTGAATCCTTTTGAGAGTAGAAAATCTCTAAGACGTTCATACCAAGCTCTAGGAGCTTGTTTGAGACCATAAAGTGCTTTGCAGAGTTTATACACATGATTTTTATCCTTATGATCTTCAAAACCGGGTGGTTGTTCAACAAACACAAGTTCAGATATTTTTCCATTTAGAAAAGTATTTTTAACATCCATTTAGAATAATTTAGAATCAAATCATGATGCAAAAGCAAGTAATATGCGAATGGATTCAAGTCTAGCTACGGGAGCAAAAGTTTCACCAAAATCCAAACCTTCGACTTAAGTGAATCCTTGAGCGACCAATCTTGCTTTATTTCTCACAATCATTCCACTCTCGTCTTGCTTGTTCCTAAAGACCCATTTTGTACCAATTACATTATGTTCATTGGGTCTCTCTACCAATGTCCAAACGTTGTTTTGGGTGAAATTATTGAGTTCTTCATGCATTGCATTCACCCAATTCGGATCATTGAGTGCTTCATCTACAAGTTTTGGCTCAAGAGAAGAGACAAAAGAGTAATGTTCACAAAAAGAAGCAACATGAGATCGAGTTTGGATGCCCTTACTCACATCACCCAATACTTGATCTATTAGATTATCTTTGGCAATTGCATTGTGGATCATTTGAGGTAGGTTTGGTGGTTGTTCATCTTCCTTGTTGTCCTCTTCATTGATTTGAAGTTGGCTTCATGTGGAAGAGGTAGGAGGTTCAACTTAAGTGGAGAATGGTGAGTTATCTAAATCTTCCTTTGGCTTGATGTCACCTATTTGCATATTCTTCATTGCTTGCCTTAATTCTTCATTTCCTACATCATCCAAATTTCCTTGCTCTTCTTGAGAGCCGTTAGTTTCATCAAATTGAACATCATGAGTTTCTCTAACTAAACCGGAATTCTTGTTGAAGACACGATAAGCTTACTATTCGATGAATAGCCAACTAGGAAACCAACATCACACCGACATGCAAATTTTGAAAGTCGAACACTTTTTCTTAAAATGTAACATTTACAACCAAAGACACGAAAATATGAGATGTTCGGTTTTCTTCCAACAAGAAGCTTATACGAAGTCTTTTTCAAAAGGCGATGCAAATAAAGACAATTTATGGTATGACAAGCGGTATTAATTGCTTTTGCCCAAAAACTATCAGAAATGTTATACTCACCAAGCATTGTCCTAGTCATTTCAATTAATGTTTGATTTTTTCCTTTCTACAACTCCATTTTGCTCTAGAGTGTAGGTAGTGGAAAGTTCATACTTTATTCTAAGTTCATCAAAAAATCTTCAATTTTAATGTTCTTGAACTTGGAGCCATTATCGCTACGTATTTTCTTGATTTTGAAATCAAATTCATTTTGAGCCCTTTTAGCAAAACTTTTAAAATGCCAGAGGTTTCGGCTTTGTCATGTAGGAAGAAATCCATGTATATCTTGAGTAATCGTCCACAATGACTAAACAATAGCTATTATCCTCGATACTCTTATAGGTTGTTAGCCCAAACAAATCCATATGTAAGAGTTCCAATGGCTTAGAAGTTGACATGATACTTTCAGATGGATGAGAATTTGCAACTTGCTTTCCGGCTTTACAAGCACTACATAATCTATTTTTCTCAAACTTCATATCTTTCAAGCCAACTACTAAATCATGTTTGAAAAGTTTTTTGAGTTGAATCGTACCAACATGAGCCTAGCCTTCTACGCCAAAACCAATCCAAAGAGGTTTCTTTTGCAATTAAACAAGTTTTCAAGCATGAGTCATTTGAATAGAAATCTACCAAATAAAGATTTCCAAATATAAATCCTTTGAAAGCTAAAGAGTTAGATCACAAATTTGAGCAACGGATAGCAAATTAAAATTAAATGATTCAACTAAAGATATATTACATATTGAAATGTCATTTGAGATAGCAATTTTACCCAATCCTATTACCTTTCCTTTGCTATTGTTAACAAATGTGATTTTGTTATTTCCTTTTCCATTCTCGAATGTGGTGAACATTTTGCAATCACCAATCATGTGTTGGGTACAATCACTATCAAGTATCCAATGTTTTCCACCGGTCTTGTAGTTCACCTACAAAACAAGAATCAAGTTATTTTAGGTACCAGATTTGTTTGAGTCCTTAGAGGTTAGTAACCAAGGCTTTGGGCACCCAAATAACATTCTTTTTTGCACCTAAAATTGAGGTGCCAATGAATTTAGCTACAATCTTACCATCTTTAGATTTCCTAAGCATGTAGCATGAATCATAAATGTCATTGGTTTTAGTTTTAGCAACTGAGTATACATTTTGTAAACATCCTACGTTACGACATTTATTGCAACATTTTCCATTTTCTTCTACAAACCTTGCGGGCTTGTAAATTTGCTTCTTACCTTTTTTGGGAATAAAACCAAGTCCTTCTTTATTGAATGAACACCTTTGTTCACTCAATAGCTTGTCAAGGGTAGTTTTTCCCTTGAAGCATATTTCCAAGCTTTTGCTTAGTTTTGTGACTTGCTCTTTTAATTCATTATTTTCAACAATAAGCAATGGATCACATGATTTAGCTATACTAAAATTTGAATCAATTTTAGAACAATATGACACGGCTAATAGATCATCACAAGAAGTAGAAGTATTAGTCATAGAAATGATATTTGAAGTGACTTCTACTTTAGGCATCTCATTCATAATATCATAAGTAATCACAACATTTGAATGAGATTTTTCAATATCCTTTAGAATGAGTGAGTCACGAGCTTCCTTTAGCTCCTCATAAGAGTATTTTAGAGAGAGACACTCTTTATTAAAAACCTTAAATTTTGACTTCTCTTTTCCATGATATTCATTTAATTCTTCAAGCATATCCATTAATTCATCATATGGAGGTTCATTATCATTAATAGATTTTACCTTATCTCCTTTTGCCATGAGGCAAGTATGAGTGGAGAAAAGTGATGGCACTTCCTTGATGGCAATACCGACAAGTCCTATCTTCTTGGAAGACCCATCCTTATCATCGGAGTCGGAATCGGGGTCGAAATACTCCTCATCGGAGTTCCATTCTCCAACACATGCTTTATTCTTGCCATCTTTATGAAGCTTCTTCTTGCCGCTGAATTCTTTCTTCTTTGATGACTTGGCCTTGTCATCCTTTTTGTTTGGGCAATGAGAGGCAGTGTCCCCCTTCTCATCGCACTCATAGCAACGAATATTGTTGTAGCACTTGTTGTCGTTGGAGAAGTGCCCATTTTTGCTCTTGTCAAAATTAGCACATTGATATGAGCGTCTTCTCATGAATTTCTTCATTCTCTTCACAAGGAGAGCGAATTCTTCTTCGGAGTCATCCTCTTCCTCCTCCGCTTCATCACTTGATTCCGCTTTTGCTTTGAAAGGGGTAATCTTCTTCTTGGAGGAGGATGGCTCCAAGTGCTCCTCCTTGTCTTTCTTGTACAAATCATTTGTGATGAGGTTGCCCAAGAGACCGGTTGGCGTCATTCCTGGCAATTCTGGTGAATTGAGAAATAGAGTCACCAACGTCTTGTATTTCTCCGGGAGAGCCCTATGTATTTTTCGCACAATATCAACATCGGTTAGATTCGTGCCTAGACCTTTGAGCTCATTTACAATGTTGTTGAGTCTAGAATACATCTCGGTGATATTTTCATGAGGCAACATTGTAAATGTCTCATATTTGATTCGAAGCCTATGTGATTTAGCTTCTTTGATCATGGATGTGCCCTCATAAATTTCCGAGAGCGTAGTCCATATCTCATTAGCGGTTTCAAGGTTGGTCACTTGATCGAACTCATCCACATTCAAAGCTCCAAAAAGAGCATTCATAGCTTGAGCATTGAAGTGAAAGTTTCGTTCCTCAAAATCCATGGCATGTGTAGGATCAAGTGCCACAACAAAAACCCCACTAATAATTCTCCATATGCTTGGACTCATGTCGTTTAAATAAATGGACATTCTAATTTTCTAATAAGCATAATTTGATCAATCAAATAGAGGTGTCTTGCCTATCCACATACTCTCACTAGCCATCCTTTCTCTCCTAGATGGTTAAGTATAAATAATAGAGAGACCAATCTCTGATACCACTTGTAGGATCAAGGATGACCGACTAGAGGTGGGTGAATACGAGGTTTATAAAATTATTGTGCTCTTATTGACAATTTTAACAATTATGATCTCATTGAAGGAATTCTAGCACAAGTTAAAAGTATTTGGCTAAGGCAACCCAAAATTATACTAAAACAATTCTCGCAAGAGTTCTACAAAAGCAATAGCTACAAATGTAAATATGGAAATGTAATACCGAGAAAGAAAAACCACAATGAAGACACTTGATGTTTTTCCCGTGGTATCGAAGACTTACCGGTCTTCACTAATCCACGTCAAGAAAACTTGAACGAATTAAGTTGGCTCTACACGAGCACTTCCCTTGATCACTAGAGTTGCTCTTCCTCCCATCTGGAGATGGTGAGCACAACACCACTTCACAATTCTTTGTTGGGTCACTTCATAATCTTCTTTGAAGAGATCACCATGCAAACTATTCTCCAAGCCATCTAGGTGCTAGCAAGCACCAAGAGTAATAAACCACATCTTTTGCTTGAAGAAATCAAGTGCCAAAAGGATCAACCAATGATGCAGTGCACTTGAATGCTCTCAACTATCTCAAAATGAGAAATATGAGCAAATGGGTAGTAGAGAGTGCACTAGAGGCTCAAATGTATTCAATGCGATCCAAGGTACTGAGCTTGGTGCAGGTGAGGGGGTATTTATAGCCCTCAACCACAAAACCAGCCTTTTGGAGCAAAGTCCTAACAAATTCAAAGATATGTTGTAGTATCATCAGAGAAACCCAAGATACTCTGGGACTCATCGCTCAACGGTCATCGTTGTTCACTAAATGCTTCTAAACTAACCGTTACATAAAGATGTGGTACTAGCGCCCCCACAAGGTCTGGTACTACTGCACAGCAGTAGTATCGTCCAGTTAGAACGGAACTACCGATTTCCAAAGGATTAAAGAATCACAAAAAACACGTTCTCTGGAAATAACGTACCTCCATGTAAACATCGGTCCTACCAAACTGCGGTAGTACCGCTCAAAGTATGTGGTTATACTGTTTTCAGGGGAGAAGAAAAACTCCCAAAACATGCTCTCTAGAAATATGTACCGCTAACTAGACTTCGGTCATACCGCACTGCGGTAGTACCGTTTCTCAGATGTGGTACTACCGGTTTTACTGAATTTTTTTCCAAAAGCAAAACTAAATGCAATGCATAACTCTTGGTTCATCAAAATAGCACAAAATAAACTTTCAAGCTACTAACCATGATCCCTCTTTATAGTACGGTATCTAACCTACAAATTTGGTCATTTCTCCAAACACTGAGACCGATAAAAACTATAAAAGGATCCTTAGACTATACAATACCTTTGCTTTGAGCCATGTCGATCTTTTATTATCTTTGATTTGCCATTTTCATATCATCACTCGAACTCCGAGACTAAACCTTTAAAACACTTTGGCACACATGTTAGTCCCATAACACATTTTTGTTATTAATTACCAAAATCATTTTTAGGGGCCTAGATGCTTTCAGCCCTACCCGTGACGCCTTTGCCTTGGCCTCCCACGATGCCTTGGCGGGGAGGCTATGGGGAGAAGGGGGGTGATGGGGGCCTCTGGGGAGGTAGGCGTGGTGGTGGGGAAATGTTGTGCAACGGGCAGTCTTGGGAGAAGGGGAGGCCGAGGTGGTAGGGGAGAAGCAAGGGAGGTCGAACGGTGGGGAGCAGGGCGGGCCGGGCCGCTTGGGAGATGGGGAGGCGGGGATCTTTGGTGGGGATAGGGGAGGTGTCGGGGTGGGGAATGGGGAGAGACTGGGGGACGGCGGGCCGCTAGGGGTGGGGGGAACCGAAGAAGTGGAGAACTGAGAAGGGGGAAGAAGGTCAAGATGCCAAGAAGAAGAAGGTGACCCAGGACCAGGGTCCAAGGGGACTGGACTGGGGACTTCAGTGCTGCTAGACAGCTGGAGTGGGGGAGGCGCAGCTGGCCTGGGGACTTGCGGAGTTCCCGGGTTGTCGCCTGGGGCTGGGAGCCTGGGAGTGGGAGATGGGACGCCTAGGCCCTGGCACTACTACACAAAGTGTCATCACAGACAGTTCTAAACCGTCATCATAAACGGTTTTCTGAACAGTCTGGAATTATGTGTCTGTGGTGACGCCTATCATCACAAACGGTTTTCAAACTGTCTGTGAAAAAGGCTATCACAGACGGTTCTGAACAAGAACCATCTGTGATATAGACTATCACAGACACAAACGGTTCTTGTTCAGAACCATCTGTGATAGGTTTTTCTATTGCAAAAAAATGGATTCTAAAGCATTGTCGGCAGCGATGAGAGGAGGCATGAATGGCACGACTACGACAAAGAAAATGAATGAATACGTGCGATGACTCCAGGAAGCAACCACGATGCTATCGGTAGCGGCACGAAGACCTATGGTCATTGGAGTTGTGCCGGCGATGAGCGCCAGCGGCGAGAAGCTAAACGGTGGCAGCGAGCTAGAAGGCGCGGGCATGCTATTTAAACCTCACACTTGCACTCACGAGGATCCAAGAGCTCACGAAGGTGGATGACGACGACGGAACCACTCCGGGACAGCTTGACAGCGGCGAGCGGATATGACGGAGCATGGTTCACGGTAACTGCGAGCTTGAGGCAGAACTAGGCAACAAGAGGCGAGTATTAGTATCTAGAGGATCTAGAGATGACATAAAGCCAATGGATCAAACGATAACTCACTGGATGGGGAGAGACAAAGGAAAATGACGACGGCGGCTGGAAATGAATTAGATGACGCGACTCGACGAAAATATGCTTGAATTCGTAGTTAGCCTTGCCCCAGCGCGTCCCACACCTTGACTCGGCTATAATATATAAGCACAGCGCCAAAATCTGTTGCCTCCCGCGCACACGTTCAAAATTTTTGAAACTCCCGCACTGCGAATCATAGACAAAAACCGTCTGTGATGACATATCACAGATAGTTCGTATCACAAACCGTCTGTGATAAGTACCTCATCACATACGGTTTGTATCAAAAACCATCTGTGACTCTGATTTTACCATGGCACATAATCCTTTGCCGCGACAGCCAATCCTCTGCCGCGGCACACAATCCTCTGTCACGGCACACAATCCTCTATCGTGGCGGCCAATCCTCTGCCATGGCACACAATCCTCAGCCGTGGCAGCCAATCCTCTGTCGCGGCACACAATCCTCTGCCGTGGTAGCCAATCTTGTGTCGTGGCAACTAATCCTCTTCCGTGGCAGCCAATCCTCTGTCGCGGCACACAATCCTCTGCCGTGGCAGCCAATCCTCTATCGCGTTACACAATCCTCTACCGTGGCAGCCAACCCTCTGTCGCGACACACAATCCTCTGTCGCGGCAGCCAATCCTCTGTCGCGGCACACAATCCTTTGTCGCGGCAGCCAATCCTTTGTCGCGGCACACAATCCTCTGTCGTGGCAGCCAATCCTTTGTCGCGGCACCCAATCCTCTGCCGTGGCAGCCAATCCTGTGCCATGGCAACTAATCCTCTGCCGCGACACACAATCCTCTGCCGTGGCACACAATCCTCTGTCGCAGCACACAATCCTTTGCCGTGGCAGCCAATCCTCTGCCGTGGCAACTAATCCTCTAGCGGCGGCACACATTCCTTTGCTGCGGCACACTGCGGCACACATTCTTTTGCCGTGGCACACAATCCTCTGCCATGGCACACAATCCTATACCGTGGCAGCCAATCCTGTGCCGTGGCAACTCATCCTCTGCCATGACACACATTCCTCTGCCACGGCACACAATCCACTGCCGCGGCACACAATCCTCTGCCACGCCTCTGCCGTGGCACACAATCCATGGTAAAATCAGAGAGTTCACAGACGGTTTGTAAATATAACCATCTGTGATACTTCACAGACAGTTCTTAACAATAACCGCTCAATGATGATCGAGATTATCACTGAACGGTTCTTGTTAAGAACCGTTAGTGGCATATCACTGACGGTTCTATTTAAAACCGCTCGTGATAGTTTATATCACGAGCGGTTCCAAAGGAACCGTCTATGATGAGGCGTTTTCTATAGCTTGTTTTGTAGTTGTGTGGTTATCACATCAGCACAGTGGCACAGAAAAAAAATTGAGAGGCAACGGGCAAGCTACAAGAGACCACAAGAGTGACAATGGCTCTACGCGAGTCGCGAGACATGATAGGACATAAATTTGACATGATAAGACAAAACGAGCGAGAGAGGCAATGGGCGAGGCAACGAGCAAGACAACGGCTCTACATGAGATTCTTTCTCCCCGACGCTCCATACCTATAAAAACGAATGCCTACAACTCTTTTCTTCACCACACGGAGATCAGCTTGTCTTTCGCTCTAGTGCTCATTTGTTTTTCGTTCTTTATGCCTATAAATTGTCTTTTGCTCATTTATTCACCACCGAGCAAAGCACATTTTCCATTCTCTAATTTTCTCTTTGCTCTAGTTCTCTGTACAATAGAAACCATGCTACCAAGGAGTCAAAACATGAAGCCGGCGGAGGGAGCGATAGTTGGGTACCAAAATGTGCTTAAATAATAAATAGGTACTTGGAGAAGCATTGAAGATTTGGCTCACTTATGAAGAGGTGAATTCCATCATATGCAAAATATAGAGCCAAGCTTCAGGATGATCACTTCGATCATATCATAAACCAATGCTATCTCGGTAACAAGTATTTACACTGAAGTATCTAGCCCTTTTACCTTGTGTAGATTGTATTTCACGAAAATATTTTCAAAAGGGTGTTCTTGCTCTTGTCCTAAAACTGCTTTAATTGAAATCTTGAGCAAGATGGACGTGGCACGTTATGGGGAGTGCTAATCCCTAAGTGTGCCCAAATAAATTAAGTGCTAGTAATGTTTTTTTTAGGAAAAAGTCCGGTTTACTCCTCGAACTATCGAAAAGTCTGGTTTACCTCTCAACTACAAAACCGTTTTTAACCCCTCAATTTGTCAACCGGTCAAATAACCCCGTAGCGGTTTGAGCGGTGGTTTTGTTGACGTGGCCAAATTCGCCAACTCAAAGATATGACGGGCGACTCCAATTGCTTTCCTCCTCCTCTCTCTCGACTCGTGGGCCCCACCTTTGCTTCTTCCTCCCCTGGCCCGCGCGAGGACGAGAGGAGATCAGTGGCGCTGGCGGCTTGAGCCGCCGTCCACTCTGATCCAGCATGGCCAGGCCGAGCTCGCCGTCATGGGCCGACATCGATCAGCAGCCCGCCGAGCCTGCATTGCAATGCACAAGGTGTTCGACGCTGCGCCTGCTTGGCGGCAGCTGCGATCGATCTCCTCGCTACCTCGGTGACAGTAGCCTCGCGATGCAAGACTCATCACCACCTCCGCCTCCATTGCGCTCTCCCATCCCTTCTCATACATGAACAAGAAGCAATCGAATCTAGTCCGGTCCTCGCATGCCCTTGTCTCAAAGCAAGATCAACAATCGCAATAAACTCATAGCACCGAGTATCGCCACAAAGAATGACCGAAATTCATCATTCTTCACCACAATTCGACAAGAAATCTCACAAACAAACAGATAAGATTCAATGAGAATCCCAAATCGCAAAAACACCTAGGCACAACGACGACCCCTAGCAGCCCAACGGCGACACAATCCCGTGGTGGAGGTGGCGAGGAGGGCGGGTCGTGGAGCGCCGGAGACAAAGCGGTGGGGAGAGGAAGCGCGACGCACCACACGCGAGGGGGGCAGCTGCCGCCACCGCTGCAGCTGGGGAGCTGCCGGCCGGGCCGAGGCAAGCACCCGCGTCAGGCAATGGTCGATCCTCCTCCTCCTCTCCACCGCTGCTCAGATGGCCGCGCCCTCGTCGCGGTTGGGGAATTTGGAGGAAGAGAAGCTAAGACGCACGCAGCAAGACGGCACGGCACGACAATGCATGTGAGGTGAGGTGAGGAGGGAATGAGGCGGCGGTCCATGGACGGAGATTTGGGCGTTGGTTTGGTGGCGCCATGGAGGAAGGAGCATTGAGAGAAGAAGAAATGCACAATCGGCAGGAGCTAGCAAGCTCTGGAGAGAAGGTGGAAAATAAAGAAAGCAAACGATGGTGGTCTTTTTTCGTCTTTTCTCTCCTAGTCAAGAAACCATCGCCACATCAGCAAAACCACCGCCCAAACCGCTACGGGGTTATTTGACCGGATTTGACAAATTTGGGGTTAAAAACCGGTTTTGTAGTTCGGGGTAAACCAGATTTTTCGATAGTTCAGGAGTAAACCGGACTTTTTTCCTTTTTTTTAATTGAGCCTTTTAGCCAAAATTCAAAAATTTCATAACTATTAGTAATCCTTTGATAAACTAGTTGCAAAATGTATACAAATGCTTTCCAAAGGTTTCTCAAAGGTTTTGGCTCAAGAAAAACCTCTTTCAAGTGAAAATGAGTTTCTAGCTAAAATTCTACTTCATAATATATTTTTTTGACAAAAAACTAGATTTTTGTGTAAAATCTTTTCAAAAAGGATTTTGAAAATCATCCCAAAAATAAAATCCTAGAGTTGTCTATTCTCAATATTTTTGGTATTCAAAAGATTTTCAAAAGGCCAACCTAGCAAAAGTTATTTGATTTCGAAACTCATCCAAAATCCTATCCTGGCCTAAGTGGTTACTTTCTAGCACTTAAGTGAGTTTTGCCATTTGAACCAAAATTATTCATATAAATAGGTCCATAATGGCATTAATGACTCATACATAAAATTGGATGCTCAAAATTTCATCATATGCTCATTTTGGCATCTTTTGGAGAAATTTCATGAAAATAAGTTTCATTTGCGAAAATAAAAGCTTATTTCATAAAAACTATGATGTGGAGGGATGCCCGATCTTCACGACGTAGGATCGATGATAACTTTGGATCCGTGCAACCTGACGAACCGATGGAGCCAACCACTGTCAAAACAGCAACCTGCGACAAAAGAATTTGCCCAACCACACGCTCGTGATCCCGTCTACCCGATCACACCAAGTAGACGTGTCGCTGCTCCTGCAAAACACAAGGATTCACAAGAACGACGGAACGGCACAACAGATTGGAACTCCCTATTCTAGTAGGGGCAATATTGCTCAAACCCTAGAATCAAGAGTATATTGAAAATCTGAAATATATCGCCCCTTCCAATGATGGAATACAAGAGCTATATATAGCCTTACTACTCAATACAAGATTAGAAAAATAAATTAACCGACTCGGAAACTACGCCGTCACGCGTGCATGGGCGAAGCAGAGGAAATCCCGGTTTCCTTGGGTTGCATGCACAGCATATTAACTGACTCAGAAACTGCGTCATTCCTTCGGTTGCATGGACAAACGTTGGCCTTTTCCTTCGGTTGCATAGCTAGTTAATTCCTTCCAAAATGCCTGTACACGGTGGCCACGTCACATGCATGCAACACCCACATCCACATGCATGTCACGCACTTCATTTGGTTGCTTGTCTCTTTCCTTGTGAATACATGCACATGCACATGCAAGTAATACACACATGCATGTCACTCTTACCTCTTGATGCATGCACATCTTCTTGGCTGGTCCACCCAAGAGCACTAATTCCATACATAAACAGTACTTAATATTGGATACGCCATCAAACATAGGTTTATATTAGCAGCTGCATCTTCTTTCTTTCGGCTTGATACGGTCTCCCATACTTTTATACGTATAAAATTGCACGCACACAATATGAGACTATTAGGCAGTAACATATATTCATTAAAATCAAGACTAAAATTAATTAGGAGCGAGTTCACCTGTTGGTTAATTAATTTAGCACTTGCTCGTGTAATTGGTCCAATCGGGATGTCCTCATCAAACTATTTAAGATTTGGAGTTTTGATGGCTCTATAAGTTGGAAATGCTCCAAATATGTTTATTTGGTTGATTATGTGAAAGTTTGGAGCAAAATACAACATTTCTCTCTTTCTCCAAAATCCAGAACTGAATATACTGACAAAGTCAGTCTCAATGGCTCGATCAAGACTCTTTCACGGCCCGACCATGCTTGCCATCGGTCTAACCGCATCATTGCCGTGGGTCTGACTGGACCTACAAAGGCTTGGCTGTTTCGTCCAAAATTGTTGTTTTTCAAGTCCCTCAGCCATTCTCTTTACTCCACAAAGCCAAGTTGATCCTTGTTATCTTCACAAGCTACCCTATACTGTTTTTCCTTGTTTACAAATGCAATTTTGTCATTCAAGTATATTCTTTCAAGTGGTAGCTCTTTTTTATCATCTTGACCTCGGCATGAGATTCATCTTTGCAAGTGATATCAACCTATTCCTTCAAGTGGTATCTAATTTCATTCCTTGCCTGTAATACCTCGGCCTACTCGTATGCGGCCCATGTGGCCCATGAGGAGTTGTGTGGTGGGATTAGTCCCACATTGCTTGTCTAAAGTGAGTTGTACTAGTATATAATGCCTGTTGGGTCCAAACATAGCACCTCCGGGTTAACCCTTTTACATGAAGCGAGGGCGAAAGTGTAAGTGGGGTGCTATGTGTCTGGTCCGCCCCATACGGTGAAATTTGGGCATTGAGCGGATTTTGGGCAGGTGTTACAGATGGTATCGAGCATCAACCTTATTGCTGCAGGCGCGTCTGGGGGAGGGGCGGGCATATGGCGCATGGCGGGTGTGGTCCCGGAGTGGACACACGACATGGCATATGTACCGGCACTGGACGCACGGACGTGTACCGAGGGGTGGTTCTGGGCATTTGCCGCGTATGCGGTGTGCTGCCGAGGGCGTCAGCCCATAAGGGGGGGTGAATGTAATACCTCGGCCTACTCGTATGCGGCCCATGTGGCCCATGAGGAGTTGTGTGGTGGGATTAGTCCCACATTGCTTGTCTAAAGTAAGTTGTACTAGTATATAATGCCTGTTGGGTCCAAACATAGCACCTCCGGGTTAACCCTTTTACACGGCGAGGACGAAAGTGTAAGTGGGTGCTATGTGTCTGGTCCGCCCACAGTGGTTGGGCATTGAGCGGATTTTGGGCCAGGGTGTTACATTGCCGATCTTACCTCTGTTGACCAAGCTCATGTACTCTCTGTGTACGAGTGGATTCTCTTTCCCTCTTCTCTTTAGATGCTTTCTTTGAAGATCTTTGCGAGGGAAGTTCAAGCACTTTGCAAATTCAAGTCTTGTCGACACGCGGTATCCAAGTGATGTTTAATGGCTATATTTCAAGTGTGATCCACATAGAGACATAGAGATATTTTTGGTGCTTAATGTCAAAAGGGGGCATTTGGTTGCAAATAATTATCAAATGAGAGAGTTTGAAATCATCATGAGTTTTGGATGGATATATTTCAAAGAAATGACAAAGAAGGGGTTCTGTGCGTCAAAGGAGAAGAAAAGAATGTCAACAAGAACCCTTGTGTAAGGGGGAGTTTTTCTTTGTGAAAAACATATTAAATATTTTGGGTTTTGTTTAAATTGGGTAAACTATTATATAGGAAAACCTAATTTGCTATTTGCCCAAAATGGTTTATGGATCTTTATGAATGCATATTTTCTCATGAGCATGAGCTTATTGTCATATCCTTCAATTGTTGCATTCTTTGGATCCAAAATATAGAATGAACTCCACCAAGAGTCAAACATGAATATGTGCATTTTGTTTCATTCCATATATTTGAATGCACACATTTAGGGGGAGTTCACTCTATGTTTTGTCATTTCACTAGTATTGATCCCATTCTTCCATCCACTTATATTAAGGATCTCTACTTTGAAATGTATTCTTGAGTATATAAAGCTTGTGTAGTTGATATATACTCATGATAATTCAATTTCAATTATTCGCAAGAGGATTGTCATCAATCACCAAAAAGGGGGAGATTGAATAATTTACACCCCCCATTATGAGTTAATGGTATATTTTGGTAATTAATGACAATCATTATTTGGAACTAACATTTTCCATGAGTTGGATAAATAGGTTATGTTCCATGATGATGAAGACTTTGTATGATATCATGAGTTGATCGTCATCAAGTCAAGACTCGGGATGAAAAAAATCATCATGTGTTGATGGTGTTCAAGTCAAGATCCCGATGTGAAGAAGATCATCATGTGTTGATGATATTAAAGTCAAGAGCTTAGAGTAAAGGATGCATCATGTATTGATGCATATTCAAGGCAATGACTCGGTCTTAAAGAGAAGATGTGCGTCATCAAGTTTCAAGAGGATGCTCATAGCAAAGGTATGACTAGCTAGGGTTAAGGATGTGTTCCTAGTCTTTTATCAATCTTGGTGTTTGGATGGAAGACCAGATTGCTAGTATAGGTTGCCGTACTATTAAGAGGGGTCTTGACTAGTAGCTTGTGTGTGTCATGTGTTGATAGCTCGTTGTGCTTGCTCTAGCTCTTGTTAGCATGTTGCCAATATTTGCGAATGTGTTTTGCAAATAGTCGGAGCTAATGCATAACCCTTGTAGCATGTAACTTTAGTTTGCGAATGTGTTTTGCAAATGATTTAAGTCCATGTATCTTATTCCTTGTGGTGTGATTCTAAAAGTTGGCAAATGTGTTTTACAACTTGTTGAGAATCTCGCTTTTAACTTTTGTTTACATCTTGCATCAATTGATAAATGTGTTTTGCAAATTGAGTTGAAGCGATTTGCAAAGATCAGCTTTTGATTCCTGGTCTGGTCTGACCACAGATCTTTGGGCGGTCTGACCAGCCCTTGAAAGGCTAACGGGCTATGTGTCAGTTCCTTGTTTTGGCAGTATGACCGCCATGGGTTGATCGGTCTGACCGAGGGTGCCGGATTGATCGGCATGTGTCGGCCGGACTGATCGGACCTCCGGGTCATGTGTCCCGGTCAGGTTTTTTCAGAGAATGCGTTTTTCTGGATTTTGGGTCATGGTCTGACTGGCATGTGTCGGCCGGACTGACCGGACCTTCGGGTCAGTGACCCGGTCAGCTTTTTCCAGAAGATGTGTTTTTCTGGAAATGCTCTTTGTTCTGTTGTGCGGTTTGATCGCCATGTGTTGGCCGGTCTGACCGGGTTGGCGCGAACTGATCGACCATTGATTGGCGGTCAGTCCAGACATGGTCCAATGGCTAGTTTTATAGCCGTTGGAGCATGGCTGGTTTGATCAGCCATTGGTTGGTGGTCAGACCGGGCTTGGCTGATTTTGCAGAATCTCTTCCAAACGGCTAGTTTTTGTGTGTGGGCTATAAATACCCACCTTGGCCGGTTGTGGGAGAGTTGTTGATGCCCCATTCTATTCTCTTGACCTAGTGCAAGCTCTCTCATCTCTTTTGTGCATGCGTTGCACTTAGTGAGCTTAGAGAGCAAACCCTAAGTGCATGTGTTGCATTAGGTAGTGGATTGTGTATCCACTGAACTTAGACACTTGATTCGTTCAAGTGAGCGTCTTCGACTTGTTACTCTTGGTGTTTGCCAACACCTAGACGGCTTGGAGGAGTTGCGCCGGCGATCTTCTACAAGAAGGTTGTGAGAAGACCTGGGCGGTTATGAGTGGTTTGGTGCTCGCCATCTCCGGAGTGAAGGAAGAGCAACCCTGAGTGGATCGAGGTGTTGGTTTGTGTTGGAGTCGGTCTAAGTGGTTGGACTTACCTCGGAGGTGTTGGCTCAATTGTGGAGCCGGTCCAATTTGGTTGGGCTTACCTCAACGTGGATTAGAGGAGACCGGCAAGTCTCTGAACACCACAATAAAACATCATCGTGTAATTGTGGTTTGCCTTCTTGTGCTTTACTCTATTGCAATTTATATTCCTAGAATTAAATTGCTTACATGTCTTTGTATGATTGCTATCATGCAATAGTATTATGTTGTTGGTGCACTTAGTAAAGACTAGTTGATTTATGCTTTAACTGTGCAAAACCTTATTGTTATTAGCTTCTACATTAGAAATCGGTTTTAGCCAAAGAAGTTTTTAAAACCGCCTATTCACCCCCCTCTAGTTGGCCTCCTTGATCTTGCAATTGTTTCCGAATATCAACCGATTAGGATGGGTAAAAGTCGCTCGTTTAAAAGAATGATCCAACGCGGCTTTTGTTCACAGTGCCAACATGTTAGTAGGAGAACGACATCATCTGATATTTTAGGGGTGTATAGTAGAGAGCTAGCAACACTAATTTTTTTCCCTAAAAGTTCAGTACTCTTTTGCTTTAACTTTGGATATTTGGACATCATCGCACCAGAGAACTGGCTACATTAGTGTTGTAGCCCATTATTTAGATGACGAGTATAAGCTAAACAAGATAGTTATAGGGTTTAAGTTAATTACTAAAGCACACACGGGAGATGCCACTACTAAACTCATACTATGGGTAATTGATGATTTTCAAATAGGAAATACGATTATTTCTATAACTCTTGATAACACATCGGCGAATACGACGGCTATGAACATCCTCACCCTAAGATTGCAGACATGTATCGGTGGATATGTTCTCCACCAGAGATGTGTATGTCACATCCTCAACGTCGTTGTGCAAGATGGTATGGAGGCGATTGGCGTTTATTTGAATAATGTCCGCGATGCCCTTCGTTTCCTCTCAAGTTCAACGGTGGTGGCAGCCTGATTCATGGAGTATTGCATAGCCAACGACAAAGCCCCAAGAAAATTCGGTCTTGACATGAAGGTGAGGTGGAACTTGACATACATCATGCTGAAGAAGGTGCAAGGGTGTGAACATATTATATCTGTCTTTGTCAATGCTAACTCAGATAAGTTGATAGTTGCTAACTCGAATTGAGAAATCATTAGTTATTTTCGAGAGTTTTTTAGACCTTTTTACAAAGCAACTAAGGCACTATATGATATTTACTACCCTACCTCTTACTTAGTTATAGATTTTATTTGGCTAATTGCATATAAGTTTGCTAAATCTAGAGGGTATCCCCTTTTAGGTCATGTTGTTGTAGCAATGGAGGAAAAATTTGTTAAATATGTTGGATCTATTTCACACCTATATTGCTTTGCTATCATTTTGGATCCTACAAAAAAGTTAGCAGGTTTGCAGATGGCTATGGAGGGAATAGGTGAGTGCCTCGGCCTTGATTTCTCCGAAGCTTTTGAACATATCAAAAAAGAGTTTGTTCGTGTTTTCCGCTTGTATCATGACAAGCTTGGCGGCAACACGAGATCGGAGGCCTCATAGCAGACGCATCAAAGCAAGACAAGCTTGATAGCACACTTGTAGAAGAGGCTGAAGGGAAAGTCGGGTTCTTCATCCTCTCAGTCTCGGGCGCCCCCAAGTGGAATTCTACCTCCGAGCTGAACCATTACCTGGAGCATGATTATGCAAACATAGATCCTGATCTTTCGGCGAAGGCAAGTTAGACTTGCTCGATTGGTGGAAGAACAACACGCGGATATTCCCTGTGTTGTGCCATTTCGCACGAGATGTTCTACTGGTTCCAGTGTCCACCGTCTCTTCGGAAGCGACATTCAACATGATAGGAAAAATAATTGAAGAAAGGAGATCATCCCTCACGCCCAAGATGGTGGAGGCAATCACCAGCCCCAAGGACTGGGAATTGGAAAAAGAGCGTCATCGCCATCAACTGGAGGATCCTGAGATCGTAGAGGCGTTAGCCGATCTCAATGTCGAGTAGCCGACATGTATGCATGAATGTAGTTATTGTGCTCTTTTCCATATAGGGGAAACCACACACTGGGGTGTAAGGTTTTTAACGATCCAGTAACAATGTATGTGTAAAATACCAATAAAATTTCACTTTCCCCCTAATTATTAAGTGTCCATAATTTTACCATTTTAATTTAAATTGTAACTGAATATCTTAATTAAATGAATTATTTTAGTTATTAATGCATATTTTCTAATTAATTTGTAATTTGCCAACTTAATCTCTAGTTAAGTTCTTTATTTTAATTTCCTTGATTTTTCTTTTCCCCCTCCACTTTTTTTGTTTCCCTTTCCTTTCCCCTTCTTTTTTCTTTTCCCTTTCCTTCCCTTTTTCCTTTTACCTTTCCCAGTTTCCCTTCTTCTTTATCTCTTCCTCAATCAATCAATCCTCTCCCCGTCTCTCTCCTTTCTCCATTGGCTGGTGCACCCGAGAGGCTTCTTCCCGCACGACATCGCCATAGTGTACCTGAGCTACATAGGTGAGGAAGTGGAGCGGCCGACGCGCGACATCCTCATGGGCGTCTCGGGCTCTGTCATCCTCGTCACGACGCTCTACTGCCACATGGGCTCATGGCTGCCCCCATGTCCATGCTCCTCCAGTCAAGTCCTCCACTCCTCCTTATCTCTTCTTCCTCAATCCTCTGATTCTTCTCCCCGTCTCCGGTCTCCTGAGTCCCAAGTCCCGACTGGCAAGGTCGTGAGGGCATCAAGCAACCGCTCACCAATGGTGGCTTGAGGCGGGAGGGTGCCACCACGGCTGATGCGGGCGACATGGCAAGGGTAGTGGAGGCGGAGCACGGCAGGGCGGGCGGCGAGGCGTGGCGGCCAGCGGAGGCAGTGGAGGCCACTGCAAGCGGGACGAGCGAGGCTGAGGGCATGTGTGCGTGCCGTGCAAGACGGCCCGACATCCGCCTGGCATGCCACCGTGCCATGCTGGGCCTCACCGACGGCTTCTTAGTGCCACATCAGGTTCTGTCGTGGCCATGCCCACTGTGTCGACTCCCACCTCTAGCATACGATATGTTTATATATATACGCCGTGTTGCAAAATGCAAGGTATATATATTCATTTTGACTAAGCACAACAAATAAGTAGAGTAGAGGTTACTGACAGATATGGAGAGAGCAATAAAAAATGAAATAAATTATTAGCTTACATACAAATTGATACTCCCTACATTCATAAAAATGTGACCTTTTTAAATTTTTAAAGTCAATAAGATGTCACTTTGTTCACTAAATTTTATTATCATATATTCGAAAAAAGTTATAAAGTATAATTTTATGACATTTACTCGTATGGTTTCCATATAACCAAAGTTCCAAACTACATATTGTAGACAATATATTTGGCTAAAATTAATATAACTTGACTGCACGAATTTTAGCTAGGTGCAAATTTTTTTACCGGAGGGGTGCATGTTTTTTTTAATAAAACTGAAAAATCACCTTATGCTCTGTTGCATAAATCCACACATCTAGAAGCTGTGCGATGTCACATAATTTTATTGGCGCGCAAAAGAAGTTTGGAAACTTTTGGTTGGCTGCGTTGAACGGATTTGACATGGATGTGCCATTGATTCGTTGCCAAGATTTTGGTAGGATCGTGTTTTTGCTACCGTTAATCCTAGTTCATTCTCTTGCCAAATCCTGACCGATTTCCGGGCAAAATTTTTGTAACACTAAATTTTGGTACAATTTTCTCTTGCGGGGATAAGGTAATTTTGCATAGGCCAAAGTACAGCACCATAAACCATCCAAGCCATTCAACAAATCTTGCAAATTTTTAGGGAAGCAACGGGCCTAGTAACCAACTTCCAGAAAAGGGCGGTGTACCCTATTAGATGTGGGGAGCTTGACCTCCAAAAAATTTTGCAGCCTTTCCCGGGAGAGTGCAATGAGTTCCCTTGCAAATATTTAGGTCTGCCACTTCACACGCGCAAGCTAAGGAAAATCCAAGTTTTGCCTGCCATAGACAAGATAGCTTCAAGGCTACCGAGTTGGAAAGGAAAGTTTCTGTCCAAAGCAGGCAGCCTAACCCTCGTCAACTCGGTGCTATCCTCGCTTCCGACCTACCACCTCACCATCTTCCCCTTAGCAAAGTGGGCACAGAGAAAGTTGGATAGAATTAGACGATCTTTTCTTTGGAAGGGTTCCGATTACACGAATGGAGGGCACTCCTTAGTTAATTGGGGGAAGAAAAGTCGTCCAAAGAAGCTTGGTGGCTTAGGAATCTCCGACCTCGAAAAATTTGGTCGGGCTCTAAGGCTAAGATGGCTGTGGTATGATTGGAAGAGTAACTCCAAACCCTGGGCTAGAACAGAGCTACCCTGTGACGAAACTGACAAGCAATTTTCCGGGCGGCATAGCTATTTCCATTGGAAACGGGCATAAGGCGAGTTTCTGGCATGATCATTGGCTTTCAAGCACGGCGCCAAAACACATAGCATCGAACCTTTTCAGAATAGCAACGAAGAAAAGCAGAGCGGTTGCCAAGGAATTGCATCACAGTAACTGGATGCGCTCGATCAGATCCCTCAACACCTCCCAACAACTCTAGGAATTCATAACCCTGTGGACCAAAATTCAGCAAGTCAGCCTCGACCCAAACATCCAAGACGATATTGTCTGGACATGGACGTTAAACGGCGAGTATTTTTCCAAATCAGCCTACCTAATGCAATTCCAAGGTAACATTCAATGTTCCTTCGGAAAGCTGATCTGGAAGGCTAAGATGGAGAACAAGTATGTAAGTTTTTTTGCTTGGACCTTAAGCAACGACAAAATCCTAACGGCGGATAACCTAGCGAAGAGAGGATGGCCGCATCATCCTCTTTGTAGCCTGTGCAACCAAGCCCCAGAAACTTCATCGCATTTATGCCTGTTGTGCCTCTACGCTCTTGAGACCTGGACTAGGGTTTTCAGCCTCACAATCTGCAACATTTTGAGTCGTGTGCCTCCTCAGATTTTTAGCACCATAATGGCTTGGTGGCAACAAGCGAGCCTACTAACCCCAAAAGGTGACAGAAAAAATTTCAACGGCTTAGTCATCTATATAGTTTGGAACATCTGGAAGGAAAGAAATAGGAGGATGTTCCAACAGGTGGTTTTGACCTCGCAGGAGCTCGCTTCAAGATCAAAGAGGACATCAACTTGCACGAGCAAGCCTTTATTGTTTAGTTTTTGTATTATTTTTTCTCCTTTCGCAGTAAATCTTTGCGGCTCTCAGTCGCAATCTTTTGCTGCCGGTTCTTCTTTTCCTCTTGGTCTTGTTTCTCCTCTTTTTCTTAAATGAAATTGGCAGAGCTCCATCTTTTTGCTTAAAAAAACCATCGATAGCCAAAATGACCATATGTAGCGAAATAACAGGCCCACCATGTTGGAAAATCACTAATCTTAGCTAGACCCTAAAGATTTCGACCGACAATTGTATATACTTGTTATCTCATGAAGATATGGACAATCTTTTCACGTCCCTACCTACCTAGCCTGACGAATTTGCCAAGCACGCGTCAAATCGCACGGAATGACTTCATTAAGCCGGCAATTACAGTGATTAGTGATATAAATACACACGGCTTTTGATGAACCGGAAAAGATGCAGTAGGTATTTGCCTAGTCAAAGAAGTCAAACTATGGCCGTCAAGGAAACCTTTGTTAAATCGGACCCTTCGCTGTCCCAACTGTATAACACCAACCATAAACAAAAGCTAATGAAGTTCTAAAACCCTAATGAAATCTAGCCTAAGCAACGAGATAGCCTATATATAAAGATGTACAAAAATATATATAGTACTACAACCGTGAGCATTAGGTGAGTGAATTGCGTGCAAGGTGGATATCTATATATATGCAGCATGAGTATATATATGCTTGTCTGCCAACAAACAGTCAGTCGTACGTTGCTGAGAGATCACGGCTTAACCTAAAACATTCGCTGCGTGCTTTGGGAAGATTTTTCTACACCGATCGAAGTGTAAAATATTGTCGACCAGAGAGCTCGTTCCAAGGACATAAATTCCACCACGACGCGAGGCTTGTCCTGTTCCCGTGTGAGGAGGGAATTTGGTCGCTTGGTGTTACGCATCACAATTATGCCGCCTCGTTTGGATTTTACCGGGTGGTGAGAGGCGGTGGTTGCAGAGACGAAGATGGCTGCCGTGTTCGCTTACTTGGGGTTGGGCCCGCCCAGTCTACGCTGAGATTCTCTCCGTTTTGGTTGCTTTCGGCGATGGGGGAATGTGAAGAAACACTGAAACTTACTTGCTCACTGAAGATGAAATTAGGGTTTTTCCCCTGCAACTTATCCATATTCAAATTGCAGTAATTTTGCCTGTATTTGTTTTGTGTGTACCTATTGGCGTGCACGCCACTCATAGTACTAGATTTTGGCTTAATTAGGGCGTAAGGCTTCAATCATATATAAGTAAGTACGTACATAGATCAAGAGGAGTCCATTTAATTGAGGACATAAACCGAGAGAAAAACATAAGAAACACGCGAAAAGGGTCTATCTACCGTACGTGTTGACCTGAACCTAATATGGCTTACAGCTAAGAAAGCATTTTCTGAATATGTAGGCTGATCCACGTGTCAATGAGCGCGACTGTGCTATTCTACGAGGTGATGGGCGCAACGGGGACTGAAAGGGAGGAGAGGGGTCGACTGAGATATGTATTTATTTCTGGACGTGTCACCTCACTGCAGTACACGATGGTCCCGTCTCTCTGACTCTCAGTCTGCGAGATGACGACATCGTCTCTACTACTCATCCTGATTTCAGAGAGCTTGGAGAGGAAGCCATGCAAGCCCCCCACCCCACCCCACCACAAAGGCCATTGATCATGCATGTCATGGGCGTCACTCTTCTCAGTACTCAGTTCATGCAAAGTCTATCAAGAAATGTTTTTGACTTGTTTTTTTTTTTTTTACCGAATGTGTTTTTGACTTGTTGCCCTATTGCTGGGTTTGTCGGTCCCTAAAATTTCGCCTTTTTTATATAAACTGATAATACTACTAGACTACCCATTAGTAGTATATATAAAATGTACTAATAAGCAGCTAACTCAATGCAAAAGCAATATTCATATGAAACGACGTGAGGAGTGAGGGCCCATCTGTGTCCCGCCTACATAACTAACTCGTGTATACATAACTAATCGAAATCTGCGTTATGTCTCTGAAACTTTTAGATTATATTACAAGCTTGCCAGATATAATAAATAAAAATGATGAATAACTATTTTCGTCAAAGGATGTTTGAGGATTCAGAAACTCTGGAATAGCTGAAAATTAAGGGCCTGATTGGGATGGAGGAATTTCGGAGGAAATCCATAGGAATTGGAAAACAATGCAAATGTAAGGGAATCTAGCGTTTTGTTGACGATCAAGTCATCGATCTTACGAAATGAAATAAGGAAAATTACTGAGAATTCTTATAGGAGAATAAGATTGCTCTTTACTGCAATGAACTGATTTTTACAGGGATGCCTTTTGCAAGGCGACAGACTAGCCCTAATTACACTGAGTATATTGCTTGGAGAAATTGGGTTGTCTATAGTAATATTGAATCACTTGTCCTCTCCTTCGTCTTGTTTGTTGTGCTTCAATTGTCTTCTTCATGTTGTTCGTCGTCTACCCTTAAATACTAGCGAAGAGGCGTCAGTTATTCCTAGAGAAGACACCTTATGGAAACGACGCGTCTGGTCGGGGAGTCAGTTCTTGTCAGCGAAGGAACACCTGATCGCCGGTTGGTGTCAATGGGAGACGAACATGGGCAATAACCATGTAGTAGTTATTATCAGTGACTTAGGGATGAAAAGCATCGTGTGTTTGGAGTAGATAAGGCACATGTCTTATTCATCACACGGAAATAATATACTTGGAATCGGGTCCAAGTACCAGTCCAAAGATTCTTCGAACAGTTATCTGGTTGAACAGAAGGTACAGTATCTCTCCGACCAGAGTACTCGTAGAACAACCCCTGGGATTCTCACGACCACAAGGGTCCTTAACCACGGAGGTTACGACCATAAAGGACATGTGGTCTTCAATTAAATGTTAAAGCAATATTTAGGAATTTAATCTTCGTCGGCAAGCCCCCAAACTTTTAAGTGGTCGGATTTGTAATGTGAATTTCCTCTGATGGGATCTATATTAGGAAATCCTTCGTTTAATGGCGAGAGTAACGAAGTGGTTTGTATTCACTTTAAAGTTGAGGAACTGCCTGGGAAACCAAAGAGATTTGTGTTCGTTGGGCTTCGGGCAACTCCCTTTTTGCAGTTAAAGGGAGACCCTTATAAAATCACCGCAGTGCGCCGCCTTAGGGTTTTACGCTCTCAGAATCACCTTCGATTTTCTTCCATCTTCTTGCTACAAAACCAACAATGCCGGACCCCATCTCTAACTTGCTGGCTTCTGAGTTGACCGATAAGAAGCTTGGGGCTATGGAGAAGAGCGGGATGCTTCCCGACAAGGCCTTGATTTCTTGGAGATCGGTGGTTGGGGAGCACTTTCCCAGCAGCAATGAGGGAGAATCCCTATTTTTCTCGCAAATGTTGAGTACCGATTTAGGTTACTAGCGTACCCATTCCTCTCCCAAGTTCTATTGTATTATGGAGTTGAGCTGGTGAATCTTACTCCCAATTCAATTGTCAATCTTGGCATCTTCATCTACCTCTGCGAAGCACATCTAGGGATTCCGCCAGATCTAGAAGTCCTTACATAATTCTACAAGATGACAAAGTTAGGGAAATCGATGGCGTCACTCGGGGAGTGCGCTTTGCGCCTCCATGATGGGAAAGTTGAGAAATACATTAGTATGTATCCCAAGTCCTCGTGGTCATCATGGAAGAAGTACTGGTTCTACATGACGCTCAGCTAGGACTGTAGCCTCTGCTTCACCATCGGGTGGCCGTTGAGAACCCTTAGTGGCGATC
Source organism: Phyllostachys edulis (assembly GCA_036346405.1). NCBI lineage: Eukaryota > Viridiplantae > Streptophyta > Magnoliopsida > Poales > Poaceae > Phyllostachys > Phyllostachys edulis. Next base: position 90,150,144 of record CM070562.1, on the reverse strand, counting down.
CTCCTCGAAGAAGGAGGGAAAGGTGGGGAGATGGATCGAGGCCATCCACCGCATTAGCATCAGATGTTCGAATTCTTGGCATGTGGTGAAAGAATTCTCCACACGCCGAATAAGTCCTCTGAAGTTCCGGGAACATGTCATGCTTTGGTACATTGGTCGGGATGATACGACCAGGGATTCTTTGGAACATAAGTCCTGAAAAATTTCAACCAGTTTGATTTATTTTTGTTGATTATTTTGTAACCTCAAAGTCTCTTCTTCCCTTCTCTCTCTTTTTTTACAGCCCTTTCCCCTGAAGATGTCAGGGATCGGATCAAGATAATCTGTGCTGGGAAACCCGGTGAAAAGGCTGATGTCCTCTGGAACTTCGCTGTTGTCTCTCCAAAAGAGAGGATAGAGAGACTTAAGGTAAAAAAATAATAACTTCTTTTCATCGTTTATGTATTTTTTCGATCGGTATACCATAACATGCCTTTAATGTGCAGTCGGTCGGGTCGGAGAGTGACGAGCTCATCGAGAGCTCGAATCTTGTCGTTGCCCTCGACCACTTCTGCTCCAACGACCATTCAAGTTGGGGGCTCCTTGGAGGTAGGCTTTTATTATAACCCTAAAAGTTTTTATTTTAAGCCAACTCTTTTTCTTATGAGAAGGACAGAAAAAGGGCACCGAAGGGTGTATACATTCTAGATGAAGAATTTCATCGCCGAACTAACCATAGTTAATTAGGCAGGAGAGAGAGAAAGTCCGCTGATCAAAACCACGGTGGCCGTAAGTTCCAGAGCGACCGTAATCGACCGTGATAGTTGCTCCTAAAGCAACTATTCCAGTGGTCGGTGAAGCCTCGACTTCCGAACATGTGGTCGGGGAGATTACTTCCGACCCCTGGCCGGAGGGCGCAAAGAGTCACTACTACACAAAGGGTTATCACAGATGGTTCTAAACCGTCATCACAGACGGTTTCTAAACTGTTTGGAATTATGTGTATGTGATGATGCCTGTCATCACAGACAGTTTTCAAACCGTCTATGAAAAAAACTATTACAGACAGTTCTGAACAAGAACTGTGTGAAAAAAACTATTACAGACAGTTCTAAACAAGAACCGTCTGTGATAGTAAAATTGCTTAGGTTTTTTTTATTTAAAAAATGTGTATTTATTCTCACATAGAATAAATTTGAAATTGTGTTGCCGTTACCGGAAGGAGAGAAGCGGAGAATGTTCACAGTAGAACTGTGAGACGAGAGGCTACTGTGGTGGGAGGCAGTGGGGAGCTTCTTGTCTAAATCATTCGACGCTATCACCCAGATCTGCAAGCCAAATGCCACGGAATCAGTGACTGGAAGAAAAAAGAAGAGCGAAATCGCACCAGTAATCCGCAACCGCAGCGAGAAATCAAGACACATGCCTAGACCTAAACCCCATCGACTTCGAAAACCAAGCAAAATTGAGGGGAAAGGGAGCGCCAAATCGATGAGCACAACATTGCACCAAGACCCGAGAGGTCTCTAGTTGGGTCTCGTAAGGAAGGAAGTGGAGAGAGAGAGAGAGAGAGAGAGAGAGAGAGGAGGGGGATGGCTGAGGCGAGTAGACGATGGACCTTGATGTCGTGGTCTCTCCACCGCCAGTGGCGAGGAGGCAGGGGCGGGGTGGAAGTCAAGGGTGAGCACTGGCTGCAGGTCGTGCCAGTTGATCTGCACCGTGCGACCCCGCATGTCTATTCTTCTTCTTCCTCCACGCTCGCTCCTCTTGATGAACTCCACCTCCATCGAGTTGAGCAGCCAAGAAGACGCTGAGCCTCACCCCCAAGGCCCCGCCGACTCGGCTATAATATATCAGACAATGCAAAAATATTTTGCCTCCGCAAGACGCTGCTCAAAATTTTTTCAACTCCCAAGATCGCGAATTACGTGATGGTTTCATACAAAAACCGCTCAGGAAGACATATCACGACGGGTTTTATACGAACCGTTTGTGATAAGTATCCCATCACGCATAGCTTTGTATTAAAAACCGTGCTCGACTCTCGTGATTTTACCATGGCTTGAATTTCTTCTTATTTATAATTTTATTGATGGCTTGGAATTTTTCTTACTCTCTGATTATTAGAGAGTAAGAAAAATTCCAAGCTATGGTAAAATATCAGAGTCATCACAGACGGTTCTTATAAAAAAAACCATCTGTGATGTTGCACTATCACAGATGGTTTATAAATAGAATCATCTGTGATCTCTGCTATTATCACAGACGGTTCTTCTTAAGAACTGTCTGTGAATTATTACAGACGGTTCTATTTACAAACCGTCTGTGATAATTATGTATCAACGGTTCTTAAGGAACCATCTGTGATAACTACAACACAGACTGTTCCAAAGGAACCGTCTGTAATGAGGCATCTAGTATAGCCTGTTTTATAGTAGTGGGTCTAACCAGCCCTACCGGAACAGAACCGGTGAAGTCGATCGAGAAGAAGAAGAGGAAAGCCAGCGCTCTGAAGTTCACTCCAGGGCGTTTCAACTTCAAAGCCAAGAAGACCAGGTATGTATAATGAAAAAATTACATAAATTCATACCTTTAGATTTTCTTGTACTCTGGAGTCTTCACCTTCCTTTCTTTTGTTTTCATAGTGCCTCTGGTACTCCGATCACTTCTTATCAGGGTACTCCTAAAGAAGAAACTCCTAAGGATGGGATGATCAAGCCAGTCCCCGAGTAGGTGGAAGCGCCAGTGCCTGCTTCTACTGCTCAGGAATTCTTGGCGACTCTGGCCCCGTCTAAGGAGGCAGAGGCTGAAGAATAGTCCCAACAAATTCTGCCCACTACTAGGACCGAAGTGGTCAAAGAGGAGGAAGCAAGTCTGCTTCCTTCTTTCTTCAGTGATCGCGAGGAGAGGAATTATTCCTTAGTTATGAGGTCTCCTCATCCTAATAACATCCCCAACCAATCCCGAGTCTTCGATAATAAAAGACTCGAGGAGGCTTGGTGGAGGAAGATCTCAAACTATCAATTAAAGACGGATTATGGGATTATTTACTCCAACTATGAAGACAAGGCGGTCCAGGTAAATACCTACGACTACTCTTATGGCATTTTTGTGGAGTTTATCTGAAACTTAAAGAAGTTTACTATTTTTTTTTTTTTGTAGCGTATGGTGGAGAACATTGTTGTGGTCGCAGAGCTGACCCAGCGATTTACTTCTTTGGAAAAAGAAAATTTCCAATTGAAAAGTAAGTACTTCTTCTTGACTTCTTCTTCCCTTTTTTGTTATTTTGTTCCTCGTTGTTTCTTAACTCTCCCTTTATCATAATTGACAGAATTGGAGAAATTTGAAAAGGAGGCTAAGGCTAAGGGGTCGTCATAACCACACTTGAGGACAGGTGCAAAGCCAAATTAAGAACAGTCGATTGAAGACTAATCGACCAAATTTAATGAGACCACCCTCAAGCATAAGGAAGCCATTGAAGCTTTCGAGAAGAAGACTCACGGTAACTAGTTGTAAACCTTACCAGTTTACTATGTGTTTTTAGTTTATTTCTTTAACTTTGATCTATTTGTGCAGAGCAATCTCAAAAACTAGAAAGAAGAGAGAAAACACTTGAGTTTGAGCAAAATAAGGAGAATGAGCTCGAGAGGAATCTTCAAGAGAAGATCCTTGCCTTCAACAAGATGCTTTCCGACATGGGGGCGAAAGCATTTTTGTCGTCTTCAAGGGAGATGACTGAGAAGGCGAACTGTCTTGGTTGACAGCTCGAAACTCTCCAAGGCCTGCTCGTGACCTCTCAAAAAAAACCACGCGAAGACCATGATAGATGCTGTTGCGGATGGAGTTAGCTCTGCTTTAGCACAGCTTAAAGCCTCCGACCCCGCCCTCAATCTCCAAGCACTTGAAGCAGACTTCAACTGCTCGGAGAACGATGTGGCCAAGATCTTCGAGGGGGTAAAACCCTTCGAAAACAAGGTTGCAGAGGAGATGAAAGTCGAATCTCTGTCTCACAGCGACCAGTCAAGTTGCTCCGAGGAGTGAATAGATGTAATAAAAAATTATAATGTCAAAACTTACCTTTTGTTATCAATAAAGCTTTTGTCTATCTCTCAACTTGTTTAGTACTTGTATATTTCCTAGCCCTTGACTGCTTGTGTAGTAGAAAAACTTACTAAGGAAGCAGTAGACCAAGAAAAAGAGCACATGTTGTGACCAACGTACAAAGTATGTGCTGATTATGTTGTAAAAATGATCTAGTTAGCACTATGAAACCAGTTTGGTCGAAACCAGTGTATGATTTCAACTAGTTTTAGATCTATTTCCATAATCAAAATTATATATAGTACATTGTATGGTCGGAAGATGAGACCTGTGTTGATGATATGAATGATAAGAAACTATGCAAAAGAATGTATGAAAAAAAAACAATAAGTGTTTTTATTTATACATACTATCCAAGCTGGTCAAAAAAGTGCTAAGAACCAAAGACATGATTGATACATCGCTAAACGTATTTGTTCTCAAGTTTCAACTGGTAGCAAAGATCGTAGGAAAATGGCGGTCGCTAGGAAACTCCTTCTAGTGGGCAGGACCTCATGGAGAGAGGAGAGATTTCGATAAGGAGGTTTTTTGTGTCTCGACCAGTTTCGAAACAAGAGAAAAGCATAATATTGAAGTGAAGAAAGAAAGTCTTTAAGTCCTTAAACATGTAAGTAACTATATATAGTTATCTGTGTTATATTCCTTTTACTTGTTTTTTTCTGTGAGAAAAGATTGTGCGATCATTCGTGAGAATCATCTTTGTGACGGTCATGATAAGGACCCTCATGGCGTTCGACAACTATGTCAAAACCAAAAGGTAAAAGATATTCTTTAGAAGGATGTCGGAGGGTAATGGATCTTCTCCTATGATCTTAGACAACAATAGTGTGTGACTAGGCAATAGATAATCGAAATATAAATAACATTACTTATCGGAAAGGAAAGAAATAATGCAACTTTATTGAAATTGTAAATGAAAAGAACATTTATACATAGAACTTATGTAATTGATCAATATTCTAAGAATTAGACAAAACACGCTCATCTGACATGGCATGTCAAACCGAACCTGGTCTGGTTACTTCGACCATAGTGTATGGACCTTCTCATTTAGGGGAAAGCTTTTGCAATTTGCCTGGCTCTGAATTTTCCTGAGAACTAGATCATCTACAGCTAGACCGCGAGGTTGCACCTTACGACTCCGGTACCTTCTCATGGCTTGTTGGTAAACTACCGATCGTATCAAGCCGATTGGTGTCCACCAGTTCCATTGCCTCTTCCATCTTGGGTTGATGCTCGAATGTGTACACCATTCTCACCAACAGGTGCTAGCGGGTTACGCTGTGAAGGATCATGCACGGCATCTCGATCGGTATTACCGATTGCGTTAACTTCGTGCCTAAAATAGCAATCTCGCGACGAGCTCCCATCGTAACTAAGGGAGAGCCTTCTACTACTTCGGCAAGGAGCATCCATGATGGGGAACGGTGTGAGATTACCACCTCCGGTGGGCTTCGTGGTGGACTCAGCCTGATCTGCCGGATTTCCGATCGTATGCTGAGCTTTATCATCTTCACCTGGCATTCCGCTAGTGGCAATTTCAATGACACCGCTACTAGGTGTCGGTCGGCCCCTGGAATACCTAGGAGTCGTTGGCGAACATCAGTTGCCCATGACTGCATCGAGAGTACCTTGACCCTCTGATTGCAATGCTGATGTTTTGTTGCCAATTTTGTCGGTCTGGAAAACCGGGCTTGCAGAGGCATTCGAACATTTCGAATTAGTCGGAATGACCAATTCATCTGGGAGTGCCATTGATGGGGACGGTGAATCTTCTTCCATGCGGTCGATCTCATCGGTCTCAGCGAGTGAAGAGCCTACGACGGAAGAGGATGACGATGACATCGCGTCGTGTTCTATGGCGCGGATGCATGCGTCCATGTCAAGGTCAGCATAGTCCGCCAAATCGAACTAATTCTCCTCATCTGCCATGATCGCATAGGCGATAACGGAACAGAAGGAAAGTAAATGAGGATTGCTGAGCAAAAAATCTTTAAGAACTCAGCGCCTTCTTCCCCACAAATGACGCTAGTTGTCGACGATCAAGTCGCCGATCTTATGAAATGAAAAAAGGAAAATTGCTAAGAATTCTTGGAGGAGAATAGGGTTTTTCTTTATTGCAATCAACTGGTTTTTACAGGGATGCCTTTGGCAAGGCGACATACTAGCCCTAATTACACTAAGTATATTGCTTGGAGGAATTGAGTTGTCTATAGTGATATTGAATCACTTATCCTCTCCTTCATCTTGTTTGTTGTGCTTCAATTGTCTTTTTCATGTTCTTCGTCGTCCACTATTAAATACTAGCGAAGAGGCGCTAGTTATTCCTGGAGAAGACACCTTATGGAAACAACGCGTTTGGCCGGGGAGACAGTTGTTGTCAGTGGAAGAACACCGGATCGCCGGTTGGTGTCAATGGGAGACAAACATAGGCAATAATCATGTAGTAGTTATTGTTAGTGACTTAGGGCTGAAAAGCATCGTGTGGTTTGGAGTAGATAAGGCACGTGTCTTATTCATCACACGGAAGGAATATACTTGGAATCGGGTCCAAATACTAGTCCAAAGATTCTTCGAGTAGTTATCTGGTTGACCGCACCGACAAATGGGCGGCCCACTGCACGCAAGACAGTTCGACCGCACGACCTGCTCCGACCCGGCTATTAGATGGGCTGCGCTGCATCGCCCACATGCCAGGTGGCGTCGTCGCCGTTAAATGCATGCGTCTTGCCCAAGACGAGCCTATTTAGTCCATCAGGCCAAGTGTGGCCCGTTTGGCCCGACAAAATGAAAAAAAATCCAAAAAAATTAGAAAAATGTGTAGAATCCAGAAGTAGACATGAAAATTTTAAAAAAAAATGAGACAATCATATTGAAAATATAATAAAGAGCTTTATTAATGTCCAACTGGCTGCCTCGTGAAAACCTTCATCAAATAAAAACTCAAAATGAGAAAACCTTGGCAAAGGAAAAATAATACAACCTATAGCTCTACATAGATAATACATCATTGTTCTACGTGTCGGTGTTACTGTCATTTTCTAAGTACAGATTTTTAAACACCTCTGACAACTCTGGATTATCCACAGAGTGTTGTATTCGTGAATCAGCTTGTTCCAGTCCTTCACAGTTAGAAGGATCTCCACCATCTCACTTGTGAGATTTGTTCTTCTCTCCTCCAATATTCTTCCAGAAAGACTGAAAGCAGACTCGAAGGAAACCGTAGAGACAGGAACAGTTAACACATCACGTACAAGTATGGATAGCACGAGATATGTAACTTATGGGCTTGCCACCATTGAAGATGTCGAAGTCTTCTGAATTGAATTCCACCATATCGTTGTCCATAGAGGTGGATAGTTCCTCACTCGTTGTGGGTCTTGGCTGAGCAGGCGATGATGTACAAGAAGAAGAAGACCTGGACCTGGAGGAAAATACACCGAAGATCGTGCCCTACATATTTGTCTTCATACTCGAGGTGGGGGCTATTAGAGGTCGTTGCGAGTAGACTCCCCAGAACTTATTTTAATACCTTTGGTAAATCTCGTATAACCGAGAATGAACTTCTGCAAAATAGTCAGCATAGTCTAGCCCCGTAGCATCACTAAGAAGATCAAGTACAGTACCAAATGCATCAATTTTAGCCCTAGGATCTAAAAGAAAAGTAAATGCATATAGGTAAGGGATTTCTCTATAATATTTAAGGTATTTATATTTCATGGAAATAATAGCATCGCGTAAAATTAAGTCATTTTCATACATTTTTAATTGAGTAGCAATCCGTGAAATAGTATGCACAATGATAGGAGATGTTGGATAGTAGAAAGCAGACAAAGCGACAGTTGCCTCATAAATTTTTTCCAAAAACGACAATATCTTCTTAGCAATGAACCAATGTTGCTCAGTTAATAGTATACTATCGTTAGTGCTATGATAGCGCGTTTGAATAAAAACAGAAAATGTGCTCTTGTATGGTAAAAGATTCTTAACCATGAGGTAAGTAGAGTTTCACCTTACCTACATGTCCAAACCAAACTTTCTTAGACGTACACCCATTGACTTGTAGAAGTTCTTATATTGTGCTATTCTTACATTAGAATTATTCAAGAAAGAAATCGCATCGTTAAAAGCTTTAATATACACACTCAACCTCTTCAAACCACATTTGACTATAAGGTTGATAATATGACAAGCGCATCGTTGATGTAGCAAGAAGGAATCGGCGTATGTACTCAACACTGGAGTAAAAATGTCCATGGCCCTAGAGTTTGAAGCGGCGTTGTCTAAAGTAATTGTGAATATATTTTTGTCTGTAAGACCAAAGTCTTCCACGACTTTGATAATACAGTTTACAATATTCTCACTCATGTGTGCTACATTAATTAATTTCAAAGCTATAATCCTTTTCTCCATTACCTAGTCGTCATTAACATAATGCGTAACTATACCACTACTACAAAAAGGCTAATATTGGACGCCTCATCACAGACGGTTGACCAAAACTGTCTGTGTTAAATACAATCATAGACGGTTTTGGTTTAGCGACCGTCTGTGTTACTGGCTATGCTAAAAATCATCTGTGAAGAAGTAATATCACAAACGGTTCGTCTTGAAAACCGTCTGTGAAGTATCACAGACAGTTCTGAACAAGAACCGTCTGTGATACTACTAAATATCACAGACGGTTCTTGTTCGTAACCATCTCGTGATACTTCATGCATAGCTTTCAACACGAACCGTATGTGACTTCCGTCCTCATCACAGATACGTTGCGTGTTGAAAACCGTCTGAAGTAGACAGACGTTTCAATAAGAACCGCCTGTGATACTACTAAATATCATGAGATGGTTCTTGTTCGTAACCGCTTGTTTTACTTCACGATGGTTTTCAACATGAACCGCTTGTGACTTCCCATCCTCATCACAGATGGTTCGTATTAAAAATCGTCTGTGATAAGTATTTTTGATTTTACCATGGCTTCAAATCACTAACACTCTTATTTTACCATGGCTTGGAATCACTAAGTAAGAAAAATTCCAAGTTACAGATGGTTTTTAATACAAACCATATGTGATAAGATATATATCACAGACGGTTCTTAATACTGAACCGTGCTGTGATAAGATACTTATCCTGATGGTTCGTATAAGAACCGCTCAGGATATGTCGTCCTGCAGCGGTTTTTGTATGAAACCGTCTCGTGATTCGCAGCATGAGTTCAAAAATTTTGAATGCTGCGTAGGGAGGCAAAATATTTTGGCATCGTTTTATATATTATATCCACCCCACCTTGTTTTCCATCTGCCTCCCTCTCCCTCCCCACACCGAGCTCATGACCACCCTCGATTCCCCGTCACGGCTCAATGAGGAGACACAATGACGCGACAACGACGAGGAGGGATGCAGAGGAACTCCTTGTCCGCCAGCAGAGGTAGCTGCCAAGGTACGCGGTACATCCCTATAACATACATAATTTGTTGGCTGTTTGTTGTAAAGAAAATTATCTTAATTTTGTGTTACCTAACGCCGAGCGCCACCGAGGTTTTCGGCCGCTCCCTTGCCAACGAGCTTAAGTCTAACTCAAGACATGCAAGAACATCTTGTGATATGTTGGTGAGGTACAGAGAGGAGCTCACAAGACTAATCCAAGAAGCCGGCGAGTTTTTAGAGCTTGGAGGTGTAGATGGTTTCTAGCTAGTTTAACTTTGTAACTTTATTCTTTTTCCCATTCGAAGAGGACGCTAGAAACCTTTTGGTTTCTTTCCTATAATGTGTTTGCCATCGAATTTGAATTGATTTTAGTTGTCTTGCTAGAGGTTGCATATGGAAACTCTTGCTCAGCAATTGATTGGTTTGGCTCAAAATCCGATTTTTTTTTGTAATCACTACCGTAATCGCCGAAGTTTCGAGTGCTAGGAAGTTTCGAGTGTTTTGAATAATACACTGAACTTCCCGAGTGCCTCATTAAACACTCGGAAATTAGAAAACACTCGAATTAGATTTCCGAGTGTCCGACGACACTCTGAAACTCGACGGAGCAACAGGAAAAATTATCTCCGAGTGTCGCTCGTTATTCATACACTCGGGAGATAAAAATAACGGTTCATACGATTTCCTCCCCCGCCGCCCATTCCTCCTGCTCCCCAAACCCCCACCCCCCCCACAGCATTGCTGCTCACCTAATCCCCCCCCCCCCTCCTCCGCCGCCTCCACCGCTGGCCACACCCCAGACCTCCGCCTTTGACTCCACCTCCCGGCTCCCTCGGCCTCCTCTGGGCCTGACTCCGCCTCCCGGGCTCCCTCCTCCATGGCCCGCCTCGACTCTCTCGCCTCCCGGCTCCCTCGCTCGCCTCCCGCCTCTCGGGCTCCTCCTCTTCGCCCCCGACTCCGCCTCCGGGCTCCCTCCTCCATGGCTTGCCCCGCCTCCCGGCTCCGCCTCCCCCGGCTCCCTCCTCCGACCGGCGCCACTCCTCTAGTAGGTTGAACCCCCTCTTGATTTCTCCATAAATTTTGCTCTCGAAGATGATGAATGAGAATTTGATTTTGCTATATGATCTGTGGATGCATTTGATTCGCATGATTCTTGTTTTGTGTGGGATGAATTATTGCTCTCCATTTGAGAGGTATTCTCCACTTGTGGAACTGAAGAAATTTGATCAGTGCGACAAACAAGTTGCAAGAGCATCAAATAAGATGCATAAAGCTATAATTGTGGATAATCTATATGTTTGAAGCACATGAGTGTATAATACTAGTACAATTTCGCTTAGGGTCGACTAACACTAGATTACTTGTCTTCTAATTGATTAGCGCCACCCGTGTTTGTAGCTAGATTAGTGAGATGCAAGTATATATGTAGTACGTATGCGTATATGGGTTTGAATATTGAAGCCTTGATTTCTTCTCGCTTTGTTACCAATCGAGTGTCAAATTGGAATAAGTCGTGGTCTCGATAGATAGCTATCAGGTCTTGTGTTTTGACAAGAACAGGAATTAGAATTAGTATGGCTGTGTTCAACAAAACAAATTAGTATGGACATATCTAATGGAAAAGCCTTCTGTTCCCCTTGCAAAAGTCTGCTCCATTACACTACATGCATGCATGTCCACACATATTGAGAGAGAGAGAGAGAGAGAGAGAGAGAGAGAGATGCAAAGAAGAGAGTGGTATACTATCTGTTGTTTCCTTTCTTATCTCTGGTCATATGATAACAATCTAAGACCTCCATGCAGAGCTAGCTAGATGAAAATTAGATCGATGCATGAGGAGTAAGAGTAAATCAGTAGTGTATACAAGCAAAGACGATGGCACCATCATGAACTTTTTCCCTGTCATATATCACTCTAGTTTCCTTCCACAACAACTAGCATATGCATATCATGCAAAGATCTGACAAATCAAACATGAAAGACAAATTTCTTCAAAAAGAAAGATCGGAATAAAAACACACGGTATATATAAGTAATATAATTAAGATCATGCATCAAAGAAGATAAAAACTCGATGAGAAAGGATCGAGCTATTCTAATTAAAGCCACTAGCTAGCATGTAAGAACCGAGGAAAGATTTATTACTAACCAATACGACATGCATGTATCAAGATATATACCGCAAGTGAGAGCAAGACATAAGTATGTAGTACGACTGCTTTTCATGGTATATATCCTTCATTTTCTTAAGAGAGCAAGACATATGTACTCCTTTTAGATTTTTATTTGAGATTAGTACATATACATACTCCACTTGGTTCGTTTTCAAGAAACAAGTATGTAGTATGTAGTATGCACTATTTTTTCATGGTATACACACTCCAATAGGTTCTTTCCAGTTTACAAGTATGTAGTATTTCCTGCTTTTTTCAAGTGATACTCCTATTTTTCTAGATATACTCCCTGTTTTTTAGATGTACACAAGTATGTAGTACGATTGTTTTCATGGTATATATCCTTCATTTTCTTGAGAGAGCAAGACATATGTACTCCTTTTGGATTTTTATTTGAGATTAGTATACATACTCCAATTGGTTCTTTTTCAAGAAACAAGTATGTAGTATGTAATGTTTTTTTAAAAAACTCCAATGGAATTTTCTAATGACAAGGATTTACTGGTCTACTTAATGTAATAAACAGTGATTAGTATGTACTATTTTTTCATGGTATATATATTCCATTTTGTTGAGAGAGCAGTACATATGTTCTCCTTTTGGATTTTTATTTGAGATTAGTATACATACTCCAATTGTTTCTTTTTCAAGAGACAAGTATATAGTATGTACTTTCTTTTCAGAGACACTCCCTGCTTTTTAGATATACACAAGTATATAGTTGTTCGTGTATGCTGTATGCATACTTCTAAGGTTTCTCAATCACGCATGTATATGTATTGCTGTTGGTTCTACAGGAATTGGTACTTGAATTTAAGATCTTGGAACCAACCAATCAACCATGCGTAGCTTCTTCCATTATTAGTCTATTCCAAGAAAATTATCTTTGTTCCTTTCCCGCAAGCCTCGCATGTGTATTTCCTTCAATGGCATGTATATACATGTAGTGGATCTTGATTCAATTAATTGCGCCCAAATTTACGATGCTGCTCGCGTCTTTGCTAGTTGATCTTTTTTCCACTACTCGAGCCATAATCAAGCGATCATGACCTCTTCCCGCAATTCTCATCAAGTTGCATCGACTATGCATTCTTCCCATACCGCAAGAATCCTACCTTTTCCTTTTCTTTCGCTTCTTCTTCTTCTTCCTCTTCTTTTTTCAGTCCTCTCTTTTGGATTTTGGTGTGCCCATGCCATGCCCTTGTTTTTGGCATGCACCACAACATTTAACCATTTTGAAAATTCTTGATCCAAGGCAAGAAAATATCTCAAGAATTAACAATATTCTTCTTCCTAATTTCCTCACCGGTTCCTTGAGAGAATGAGCTCTAGGGTTTTTTGTATTATATGTATTGTATAAGGTCCATAAGATTAAGTATGTCCAACAAAGATTTACATCTCTGAGATAAGCTTCATGTATCTCCATGCATGCAAGATATGTATCATTTGATCAAATGATGATTTAGATAGTTTCGAATGTTAGGTAGACCTTTTCTAGCACTTGTAGCAAGATAGTGTACCAAGTAAATAAGTATGATTGTACATGATCTTCTTCTAGGGAAAAAGATCACTTGAGTAGGAATTGGAATATAGATAGAAAGTTAAGTACTCATGAGTGATATTTTCTTCCCTTTCAAGTTATTAATGGGTATAGTACTGAAAATGATATTGCCGCACAATTTGTTGAGCTATATCAATATGGACAAACATGAAACAACGATTGGTTGTGTAGCACTTTCAACGCACACATTCCCGTGCAAACTTAATTAGTTTGTGTGTAGCGATTTTTTTTGTTTTGTCTAAATTTCAATGCTTATGCCGATTCTATCCTAATATAGCTCATGGTTTTCAATACAAGGTCGCCGCCTCGCCGACCGCTTCCACCGACACACACAACAAGACCATCTTCCCCACCGCAGCTCCTCGGCCCTCGGCTCCAAGAAGTAATCAGAAGGTAATGGATAAGTGCAAAAGAAATAAAGTTTGCTTATTTTCTTTTGTGTTGTCCATTTATGGTGGATTGATATGTGTCATTACAATGCTACATTAACGTGTTAATAAATAAAGGTATTCATATATATTGAAAGAAAGTGTTTTTATGTCTGCTGATCATGTATATTGTCTTCATGTCAACTGTTTTAGTGTACATATATAGGGCATGCATCATAGGGTAGCTTATAGCTAGCTCAGTAGTTGTAATTTTTGACATAAATAAAAGTTGGATTAAAATATGCATTATGTTTTGCACACTAGGATGGCCGAGGATCGTAGTTGGATGTACACCGGGCGAGAGCGATGGGTGACTATACCCAAGAATGGATGGAAAAGTCGATGATTTTGTGGATCGAGCATTTGCTAGAGTAATGGACGAGGTGTGTTGTGCCCTTGTTCGCGTTGTTCAACACACGGCCACAAATGAGGGCAACAATGATCGCACACTGTGCAAGTACGGATTTAGGGCGCACTATACCGTGTGGGTGTATCACGGTGAGTCACAAGATAGCGATCGATGTGCTAAGGGAAGAAACGGACGATGGCGCCACAATGAGAGTAGGATAGAAGACATGCTAGATGATGTGCGCCATGCATATGGGCCACCACGAGGAAGAACCGAGCTCGCAACAAGGGCTTTTTTTGATATGTTGTCCGCAATGAAGTCAACCACTTCATGGGCACACACAGTGTCCCAACTAGATGCCATCACACGACTACTTGTTGTCAAGTCTCGATTCGCTCAAAGACAAGCATTGCTTGCTTTGATGCATTCTAAGCGTGTTTAGCACCCTTCTCCCAGATGGTCACAAACCGCCCGCTAACTTGTATGAGGCCAAGAAATTGATAAGCGCACTAAATATGCCATATGAGAAGATAGATGTTTGTCCAAATCATTGCATGCTATTTAGGAATGAGAATGTGGACAAAGATCACCGTGATAAGTGTGGTGAGTCTAGGTTTGTTGAGGTTGACTCGGTGATGGTCAAGAGGCGCCTTCCTATTGGCGAAAAATACTTCGCTATCTACCATTTGTGCCACTTAATCCAACGGTTATACATGTTCGAGGTTTTCGCCAAACAAATGGTATGGCACAAGTATGGTCGCTTGCACCATAATGACAAGATGGTCCACCCATCGATGGTGAAGCATGGAAGCAATTTGACCGAGACTATGTAGAGTTTGTCATGAGCCTCTAACGCTCAATTGCAATTGCAATCGATGGGTTTAACCCATTTGGTATGGGGCTGCATGCCATACAAATTGTTGGCTGTGTGTTTGTCATTCCCTTAACCTCCCACCCGGCGCTTGCATGCGTATAAAGACATATTCCTTTCTTGATAATCCTCGTCCCGAGTACCTGTGGAAGAATATGAGTGTATTCATGGAGCCGGTGGTGGATGAATTGTTACATGCTTGGGAACAAGGCATAGTGACATATGATCGGCATTGAAACAGAACTTCACCATGCGGTCGCATCACACATCCATGCATGACTTCCTGCGCACGGATATTCTCGTGGGTGGTCTGTACATGGGAAGATGCCATGCCCAATCAGGAGACGCTATGCGTGGTCATTGGCTAAAGCATGGTCACAAGCACTCCTTCTTCGATTGTCATCGTCAATTCCTTCCAATTGACCACGAATTCGAAGTGACACAACCGGATTTAGGGCCAATATTGTTGTCCGCAGGGACCACCACGTCGTCTGGCAGTGAGGAGGTTCGTGCACCCGCTAGATGCTTTGAAGCCTCTTGATGATGGTGATGGGTTCGAGCAATATGGTGAGGAGCACAATTGACTCACATTTCAAGTTTGTGGCGGCCGCCATACTTCCATAAGCTCATTCTTCCCCATAACATAGATGTAATGCATAATGAGAAGAATGTTGCAGAGGCCATATTTAGCACATTCTTTGACATTCCGCATAAGACGAAGGACAATGTGAAGGCTCGCCTTGATCAGAGGAGCTTTGCAACAGCCCTCGCCGAATATGAGCCAGGCAAGTGGGAGAAGCCAAGAGCTAGTTATTGCCTAACTAGGGTTCAGAGGAAGGAGATTTTGGAATGGTTTGAGCACCCTAAAGTTTCTCGATGGGTATGCAAAGAAATCTAAGGAGAGGAGTGAATTTAGCTACCATGCATCAATGGTCTAAAGAGCCATGACTACCACATATTCATGGAACGCCTTTTGCTCGTGATGATCCGTGGCTACGTCCCCGAGTGTGTTTGGCAAGTGATGGCGGAGTTGAGCTTTTTATCGATGACTATGTGCGAAAGAGATAGATCCCATGGTAATGTCAACTATGGAGCGTGAAGTACTGTGTTGCTTTGTAAGTTGGAAAAGATCTTTCCACCGCTTCTTCAATCCAATGCAACATTTGATTCTCCATCTTCCTTATGAAGCTAGGATGGGGGACCAAAGCAAAACCGTGGATGTATCCAATTGAGAGGAACAAAAGGAACTACGAGGCAAAGCAAAAAATCGATCGCGTGTTGAAGCATCCATAGCGAGGCGCATATAATTGAGGAAATTTCCCATTTCACATCAATATACTTTGTCGACAATGTTCACACGGTGCACAATCAAACCTCACGATACAATATTGGCATCCTCAAAATAATTGCTAACTTAGCCTCTTCACCTAAGAGGTGACACTTCAAGCGTGGTACTCCCAAAGTTTTATCGCGGGATGAGTGGTTGACTGTGATGTTGTATGTCTTTACCAACCTCTCCAAGTGGATGATTACATTAGGTATGCAACAATTATTTTTCCCAATTATTGATGTATGAGTGTTTTAATCTACTTGTCTTGTTGCCTATAGGAATTTGTTAGAGCGAGTGGAAGCAACGCCGAGACCCATCCGAAAAACAAGTTGCGACCCTTCTTAGGAAGGGTGCTTTGGGAATTGTAAACCTAATTTCCGACTTGGTTCTATCATAAGTAACTTCTCTATTAGCTACTCCCCTTGCACATAATATTTACTAAGTAAAGAGTAACTAATACATGAAACCCATTCTATTTATGTCAGAGAGTTTCAAGGACAAGTCTATGAGTAGCGAATTGAAGCAAGTTGCTCAAGGATGCCACACTCGGTGTCAGTCCTATAGTACCTACGATGTGAATGGGTACCGCTCCTAACATCGACACATGAGAGGAACGCCTAATGCAACAACAATTAACAAAGGAGTGGTGACTATAGGACAAGATGAGAGTGATACACTGTTGAATACTATGGAGTAATTGAAGAAATAATTGAACTATATTTCCATGGTAGCAAACCTCTCAAACTTATGTTATTCAAATGTCATTGGTTCCATCCGCTTAGGGAGTCGACGATACATCACTTGGTTGGTTGAAGTTGCGATCAATCAATCCTACTAGGCAATGACCCATTTATTGTGGCTCAACAAGCCACCCAAGTATACTACATCCCGCACTCCATGCAAAACTATGAGTAGTCTAGTGGATTGGTGGGTAGTACATAAGGTGCAACCATATGGTAAACTACCTACCCCTAGTGAGCAGGACTACAACATGGAGACCAACAATGGTGTTGACCTATTCTTTCAAGAAGATGGGCTACCAGGACTTTTGAAATAATAATTGGGAAGAGGACGATCACATGGATGATATTCAAATCGATGCCGATGAGGTTGTAAACCAAGAGGACTTGGAACTACTTAATCGCTAGACATTGATGGCACCACGGGGGATGAGGTTGAGTCAACACCTCATGATAGTGACGATGACTTTTGGAGGGCCCATCTCATGAGGATCCCATTGTAGATGACTACTTCGAGCATGATCTTGTATGTCTTCCATTTATTTGTCGCATATTTTTAATTTTTGTATGAGCTTACTTGATTACGTTATATTACATTTTTCTATGAGCTTACTTGATTACGCTTATATTAATTGATTTATTTTATTTCATTTCATTTCAGACACCAAAATATGAGTGGCGAGGCAAGATACTCTAGTCGAGGCAGACGCTTGTTTTCCACTCGAGGAGGCGGAGGGCACCATGCCCCTCGAGGAGGCAGAGGGCAGCCACTGCCCCTCCAGAGGCACTGGGCAGCCTCGGCCCCTCCAGAGGCACAGGCAGCCTCCGCTCCAGAGGCACTGGGCGAGGCTCGAGAGGGGCAGCCATGGCCCTCCAGGAGGCAGAGGGCAGCCTGCCCCTCGACGAGGCAGGGGGCACCGCGGCCCCTCGAGGGGGCGTGGGGTCTACCTCTAGTAGATCGGGCTCAGACCCGCAGCCCTCAAGGCGGCCGATGATGTGGAGTATGAGCACCGTGGAGGCGAGGGTGAGGCGAGGGTGAGGAGGAAGAGTACCGAGGCGCGGAGGTGAGGAGGATGAGCACCATGAGACACAAGAATTTTGGATGCGAGGACTGCGAACTCGCCACGACGACCAACCCGAGAGGAGGAGAAGACATCATCGCTCTGTTGGTGACACGAAGAAACTGCTTGCACTTTCACTAATTTAGCCCACTTAATTGCATACCTCAAAAAACTAATATGCAATGGCGAGAAGAAGGCGGGGTGACAAATGTAGACTTCCAAATGGCATAATTGGCGTGTTGATTCGATGGCACTTCCTGGGTTGGTCACCCACAGAGGAAGGCGGAGCCTGATGGACATGGTGCCACTACAAGGTCATCAAGATACCGCCAAGGAGAGGTTCCATTTGACAAATTTGCTTGCGTGGTGGAGGAAAGTTTTGGGTAAGGATCAATATTCAAATCGCTTCTATGTGTTCCTATGCATGTTAGGGTTGATTAGGTCACAACTCTCGAGTCGCAATGAGTTGTACCCATTTGATTTAAAGAACCATTGTTTCTAATTTATTTAACTAGATGATGCATAACCATGAAAATGATGGTTTTGTAAAATTTGGAAGCAATTAGCTTGGCTACTAGTGTCTGTTGAATGAATGG
The DNA here is from genome assembly GCA_036346405.1 of Phyllostachys edulis. Taxonomy (NCBI): domain Eukaryota; kingdom Viridiplantae; phylum Streptophyta; class Magnoliopsida; order Poales; family Poaceae; genus Phyllostachys; species Phyllostachys edulis. The sequence continues at coordinate 90,131,524 of CM070562.1, read as the reverse complement.
TTTTTATGTATAATATTTCGTCACCTTCAAAGTGAACATGTAGCCTCAATCTCACCCATCTAATCTTTATTACAATAGTAGGTTGATATGCAAAGCACAACACGTATATATTGGAAAGAAGCATAATTATAAATTTACCAAGTATTTTGCATTATCCTTTCTTAGGTGTGCTAGAATGTATATGGTCCTTTTAACTTGATAACGCACCATGCCTATCCTTTGTAAGAAAAAATTGACAATTTCATAGAGTGCATATAAATCACAAAAAAATGTTATCTGCCTTAAAAGTGAACATGTAAAGCAGCAGATTGTCAAAGTAATATGTGAGTCTTTGCAATTGCTCTCGGGACAAGCAAGCAAAACCGAGCTAAACTACTAGAAGGGTGGATACTTTTGTGTGTGTGTGTGTGTGTGTGTGTGTGTGGATGTTTAGTAGCCAAGTAATAAATGTCAATGTTTAATCATCTTATTCTTTATCAATTCCTTTTGCTTTCATCAACTAACTTAATCATCTTATTCTTTATCAATTCCTTTTCGCTTTCATCAACTAACTTAATCATCTTATTCTTTATCAATTCTTTATTCTTTGATTATAGTGGTGGTTTCGATGAAATTCGAGGGACAGAAGTCGATTCTAGGAGAGTCTTTGCATAATTGTGTTAAGAAGTCGATCCCACAGATGTTCTACGAAGCACGATCCAAGCGGTGATCTGTTACCACACACAAGTCCTTGACAAAGAAATTCAGAGGGCCGACACTTGTTTAACGATATCACTTTGGACGAGTACATGCAGTAACCAATCGAACAAACGATGTCCTTGATTACAATCAATTCTAGTTTATTCATATTTAACACTTGGTTAATTTAGGCAATACCTTGGTGGGCCCTTAAGTGTGAAAATGCATGGCGGCAGATTCTCCAAGACAGGTGGTGCAACGAACGATGGTTACAGAACTCTCGTGCAACTAGGGAGCGGAGATTGTTGATGGACGGGACAGCACATCGTCAAGGCAGCTCCTCCATGGCACGTTACAAGAAGAACCTGGTAGGTCAACATGTTCATATTGATTGTATGTTGTAGATACATATGTATTGACCGCCGTGGTTTTTTTGGTTGCAGGAAAAGAAGAAGCAGAGACATGTCTCCGATATGGAGGCATATGTAGCAGCTAGGAGGGGTGATCAGGAGGGCACCTTGTGCACCAAATGACGACAGAGAACTTGGTACGATTTCGATCATTTTGTCCCTCGATGATTTTCGCCCCGATGATTTTGTCCAACAGTCGCATATATCGATGTCGCTAAGGAGATTCATGGCCGGACTACGACGCCATGAATTCACCACTAGACGCGAGTGTCAGGTACAAGGTCGAAGGGGAAGAAACATGGTCGTTTCTTCATGGGTGCCGTACATTAGCACACCGACAACCCTCTCGAGGTCCGATCCACGAGTGTTTGATCAACGGATGAAGTACACCTTCAAAGTCGACAGCAACCATCACATGTTTCCCAGTCTCAGTTTTCCGAGCTCCAGGCGCAGATGCGACAGGAAATTGAGGCTAGGCAAGGTTGGAGCAAATGCTCCTGGAGGTTAGTTGGAGCGTGGTAGTACAATAACAAAGTAATATGCAATATATATATATATATATATATATATATTCATACTTGGCTAATGTATGGCAATGTGCAAACAAATATGCAGCACTCGGACCGGACTCGACTTAATGTCTCTCCGCTTGGGAACCACCGCCTCACTTATCTCGCTCGGTTAGTAATCGTGATACCGATTATTATATTGTTAGTCTCTTATGACCGCTGATTCGTAAGACATTGCAATGACATGCAATGTAATTATTGGTCGCCATCGCAAATTTCTTATAATGCGATTTCTTATGAAAATGTAGGAACGGCGGGATCGCTTGCTTCTCACCGCTAATGTCAAGTCAAGATGTCGCTCCTAATGTTCACACGACGTCCATCGCCGAGAGGCCACCACTGTGTGCTTGCTATTTTCATGATATACTAAAAGGATACCAATATTAGAAAACATTCACAATCGGTGATTGCTAAAAATGGATAAAAATGGCTACATATATAACTAATTTTCTATATCTATATCATAAATTCTTTTGAAATGTGTCAACATATAATAATTTGTATGTACACTCCTTTCTATGAATTTGATGATAAGTGCTTGAGACATAAATGTTGATCAAGAGTTCACAATGACAAAATATTGAGAGTTGAGTTTAACATTTTTAGCACTGTGCTTTTCATGTTCTTAATCGATTTGCTATGTTATTAGGTTGTTCATCATGATTTAAAGGAATTTTTTGCTTTGTCAATAGTTAGGTTAATTATCTTTTCATGTAATATCAATTCCTAACTTTTGTTGTAAGATGGCACTAATATTAAGTTTTGCTCTATCTGCAGAACTCCCAAAATGATGCTTTTGTGCAGTAAGATTGAAGCAGAAATTGCATGCATGCAAATGGTTGTACTGACATTTGCTTTTCTTTTATGTACATAAGAGTATGAAATTACTATTTCGAATGTCATATGTATAATGCCCGATGCTTACATTTTGAACTTGAACTTGAATGTTGTGAGCTTCGAATCGTTATGATGTCTATACATACATATATATACATATATTGTGGAATGGATGGATGGATGGATTATTTGATTCTGTGTGGAATGGATGGATGGATGGATGGATTATTTGATTGATGTGGAATGGATGGATGGATTATTTGATTGTCAGGAATGGATTTTAAATGAATTTGTGAAAATGGGGTTCAATTTGTTTTGTCGCTTTCGAGAGTGTTTAGTGCATTTCCGAGTGTTTTGGCACTCGAAATAAACCAAAAGTTCGAGTGTCGACTGAAACTCGAAACGAGTGTCGACACTGGAAACGACACTGGGAGCCCACAAAACTTTCCCGAGTGTCAACACTCGGGAAAAATGACACGTGGCAATTCTCAACGGATTTGTCGGAATATTTCGAGTGGCGTTATTATGCACTCGAACATCGCCAGTGTCACTTTTCGATGGTTTCGCTTCGGTCAAACGCTGACCCAATCCCGAGTGTTTTTGAGAGCGCTATCGAGTGTGAACACTGGAAATATTCCGTTCTGGTGCGCAGGTTGCTCACCGATTTTTTCCCGAGTGTGCGAGTTTCCCGAGTGTAAACAGTAGCACTCGGGAATGTCAAATTTCCCGAGTGTAACACTCGAAACCGTATTATCCCGACTAAACTATCCCGAGTGTTGTTTCGAGGTGACACTCGGAAATACATTTACCGAAAGTGTTTATTTCTTGTCCCGAGTGTTTTTGGCACTCGAAATATCCTGCTTCGTAGTGAATAGAAAAACTTATCACAAATGGTTCTCGTTCGTAACCGCCTATGAAAATAGACTATCGCGCAGGCGGTTACTCAACAAGAACCGCTCAGGATATTTTTTCACAGAGACGGTTCAAAAACCGCTCAGTGATGACCTCGTGTCATCACTGACCCATAAATTCAGACTGCTCACGAAACCGTCTGTGATGATGTTTTTGAACCATCTGTGAAAACCTTTTGTGTAGTAGTGCACTAAGGTAATCCTCCCTAGCCCAACCACTCCATATGTCCGAGGTCAGGGCCACCGAAAATATGCACGTACTAAATAGTTCCTTTATTTTATTACGACGTTCATTGTAGTATTTTACTAGATCTCTAGTTGTTGTTTGTCCAGAAACAGAAGAAAACCTAGGATTATGTGTAGTCCTAATGTAATTTTGGAAAGAAGCAGACTCGCCAAAGCCTAACGGTAAATCCTTAGAAGCAATTAAACGACAGAGAGATTGGCGGGCTACCTGAGGATCGTAGTACCAGCTACATACCGTACCTTCGGGGTTGTATTGCCGCTGCGTCTGCCTCATCACCGATCCTTGCTTGGCTCGCCATTTTGTAGCATGTCTAAGCAAGTGCCCCGTTCCACTTGTAGACTTTGCAGACAATTCATGGAGTCAAATTTTACAAATAGCATATGGTACCTCATTTCTCAAGGCGTCTTGTTTGGTTGTCCTGTCGAAATTCTCTCACACTCCCAATGTAGACGGTCTCGACCTCTTTGCTCCAGCTTGTGTGGAGCCCGACATCGCTGTGGAGCCCGATAACAAAACTCGCTTTGTTTTTCCTAGGTGAAACCTCCGGTTGGCTTGAGGTAGCCACACACGCCTCCATGGACGCATTTCTCCGTGAAAGTCCAGAATCACCAAGAGCAGAGCTGTCGTAAGGACTGTCCATAACGAAAACTACAAAATTGAAACTAACACTATTAAAACTTTCATCTTAGCATAACAAGCACTAACAATAAAAGTATGCAAAAAATAGTATCGTACCTCTTTCGCTGACTTGTTGCCGAAAATTGAATTTTTCAAATTTGGGCACATTTTTTTGAATTTTTGCCAAATTAGCTCAACATGAATTTGAATTTGCACAACAGAATTTCAAAGAGAGAATAGAGAATGAAGGGGTGCTGAATGAGGGAGGGGTATGGTGGCTATTTATAGGAAAAAATTTGGGATTTTTTGGATTTTGTTTTTGCTATTTTTTTTACTCAAACGATCAAAAACGTTAAAAAAAGGTCAAAATGCCCCCCAACGGTTTGATTTCAGTCGGACCGTGCCGTGCCAGGCATGACCCACGAGCACTTTTTGGCCCATGTGCCTTTGCCTTCGCCTTCTTCTTCTTCCCCAACCCCCATGCCCACGTCGCAAGATACAGACTCAGACGCCTCCTCTCCTCCTTTTCTTCTCGGCGCCTCCTTGTCTCCTCTTAGCTCCGGCCAGCCGCGCCGCCTCCTCTCCTCCACGCCTCCTCGTCCACGCCGCCTCCTCTCCTCCGCACCTCCTCGTCCGCAGACCGCACAAGTGCACAACCGCCGCGCCGCCTCCTCGCCGGCTCGTCGCTTCCTCGTCTAGTTGCCTTCTAACCTCCGCCGCTCCGCGCGGCCTCCTCGCCTCCTCACCGCCGAGTTGCCTCCACGCCTCTCCTCTCCAGCTCCTTCCCCACCGTCCTTTCTCTCCTCCTCCTCCCGGTCCCGGACCTCCCTACTGCCGGCCTCCTCCATGGTCGCCTCCTATGGTCCTACCTCCCGGCCGCCTCTCCTCAGCTAGATGGACTCGGTCGCTCACCGTGCTCATGCAAGGCCAGCCCATCGTGTCGGGGTGACGGCCCAAGCCATCGTGACGTTCTATCCCAGCCCGTGAACAGTGTGGGTCATGTCGTGCTCAGGCTAGGCCTACAATGCTGTGCATCGGGCCGGCCTGGCAGGCATAGCTCATCTAGCCAGCTCTAGGTCGGACAGAAGGTACAATGGCTCTCCGACCAGAGTACTTGTAGAACAACCCCTAGGATTTCCACGACCGCAAGAGTCCTTAACCATGGGGGTTATGACCATAAAGACTACGTGGTCTTTAATTAAATGTTAAAGCAGTATTTACGAATTTAATCTCAGTCACGTTTGGAACGGAGGTTCATGTTTGGAACGGAGGATTGAGGGTGGCAAAATCCTCTGAAAAGTTTCTGCAAACTGTACTTTTACAGGAAAATAAAAATTCACCCAAACCCTTTCGGAAATTTTCCTACGATTCTATTGCGCGGGGAAGTTTACCGTTCTAGCGGTCACGTTGTGGTTGGCGTTGTCCGATGCTGACAAGTGGGACCTTCAATTTATTTGGCCCTGTGAGTGATTCAATTGGAAAATTTTCTAGTTTTAACGTTTTCTTGATTCTTGTGTTATTTATTCCTGCGTTTCAAACCTCTCTTCTCACATTTTTCCTTTGTTTCCCAATACTATGTTTTGTCACTACGTATACATTTCCTGTGTTTTGGCATATCCTCTGTTTTACATTCTGACCTTCCAAGTTCCAAATAGGCCCTAAAGCATACGTGTTCAAACTTTGTTTATCAACTCATATATCACGAGATGTGACATAGGCTACTTGGAGTGGTCCTGGACCAGGAAGTCACCCTCAACCTTAAAAGTCGATGACACTTCGGATGTGGCAGAAGCTGTCATCACCTGCAGCAGTCAGGAGTCAGCACGTAGATATCAATGCATATCTTTGTACTATCATTTACTTGATTTCTTTCTTCAGACATCGATCGATCTTCTCATCAGTAGGATGAATCGGTTCTTACTTTTCTCTGTTCTCCCCATTTCATGTTCCTCGTTCGATCTACTCCATCTTCATCAGTTTCGTTCTAGTCCTACTACAGAACGGCTTCGGCCGTATGATCAAACCATTCCAATGTCCGTTCCGCATATCTCATCATTGGAGCAAGGCCTTGGTTCAGAAGAGAACGGTCCACTTTTATTCTCTCCAGAATCGGTGCAGCCAATTATTTTACATGTCATGTATGTATTACCGTTCGCATTGGTTTGGCCTTTTGCTAAAGAAAGGAAAAAGGAGATGATATTTACAATATGTAAACATCAGTGGCGAATCCAGAATGAAAAACGAAGGTGGACTCAATCGCTCAAAGTCTCGAATGACTAAACTAATTTGTAACAAATATAGTCTTGTATTCTTGTACAATCAAATCATAGTTTCATACACGAATAAAAGCAAAACAAAAAAAAAAGAAATACAATAAAGGTACCTCGCTAATGGAATGTGCATCTCCCAAAATATGTAAATATTGTTCCAGTAGGTAACAACCTATCCATCAAAATTAGTGATACAATAGCAAATTGTACTTAAATGATCATGAACATTCAAAATAAAAGAACCATACCACTAAGACGCTAGATTGAATCACGACTTTCATGAGGCAAATTCATTCTACGATTTTTCATGCCGGAAGGATCTTATAATTGCATCATCATCAACGGATCTAAATATATCTCGCTCGGTGTAGCACACCATCAAATCATTCAGCCACTCATCCGATACCTTGTTGCGCAAATCTGCTTTGATAATATTCATTGCCGAAAATAATTACGCAAAGTTTGTTTCTCCATTATTGCAAACCTACAAATTAATTGCTACTTGAGTATATATATAACACGCTATATCAAACTTACTAACAAATTGATTATTGAGTAATGAGTATATTACCAACAGTAGCACAGCTCAACAGTGAGTCAACACTATCACGCAAGAAGCAAGAGGCGCTGAGCAGCCCACACCGGCCCCATTCCCCACGCCAAATCACCAGAGGCAAGAAGCAGCTCAGCCTCAGCACTTCCCCACCTCGGTGCCTCCTCCTGCCTCCCCACCTCGACGCCTCCCCCGGTCGGCCGGTCCCCCCTCGACGTCGGTGGTTCGGCAATCAGCCCCTCCCTCACGCCGGCGGCGACGCAGCTACCCTCCTCGGCTCCTCCTCCTCTGGGCTCCGGCGGCGACATGACATCCTCCTCGCTCCTCCTCGGCTAATCGCGCAGCGGCCCATGGCGCGCCTCACCTCCTCCTCCGGCCTCCCCGGCCAAGGCCGACGCCTCCTGGCCCCTCACGGCTCGGCCTCCCTCACGCGGTGCCTCCTCCTCCTGCTCAAGACTCTTGGCACCCCGCCCAAAGAAAGAGGAGCCCAGCTCAAAGGTCATGCGCTAGAGGATTGGCCGATTAGGGTTGGGGAAAAGGGGAATTGATTGGGGGATTTGAGATTGTGGCCTCATGCTCGTGGGACTGCCGTGTGGGACCGGTGGCAGTGGGTGGATGTGAGTTGGGCTGGGCTTCGGCAAGGGCAAGCCTATTCGGCCATTCCCACTTCCCGTTCTCTATTCTTCTTTGGCATTCTTCTTTGGCGCAGCCATGGTAGCCGGGCTGCCGAGGAGCCGGTCAGTTGGAGGTTAGACTTGGGGTGGGGTGGGTGGTGGTTTTCGGGCGCCAAAGGGTGGGCTTCAGCCTGATGAAGCCCCCTCGGTGGATTCGCCCCTAGTAAATATCGAACATACCTGCCTAGCTAATAACAGCAGCAAGGTTTTTTCCAAGAAAGAAAGGGAGCAAATCCATCACGTGTGCAAATCCATCACGTACGTACACTTTTTACCTGGAACTTTATAGAGTGGCAGCAGTATTATATATTTCAAATATAAGTTGTTTTGGATTTTGACATGATCTTGAATGTGATACTTTGACTATTAATTTCTGTGAAAATATGTTGTTTTAAATAAACATAATTATATATTACGAAAGTATATTTCACGATAGATCTAGTAATACCAATATCGTGTTGCCAATATTGGTAATTCTTTATATATTGATAATCAAATCTAAAAAAGTTTGATTGACACGGGTTCACTTATATTTCTATTTAAAATCGGAGGTAATAAGGTAGTAATGTTGGATAAATTTCCATTATGTAGACCTACATGAATTTAAATAAATATTAGCTATTTATTTTGGTTAGCTCAAATAAAAGTGATCAAATTAAAATTATTAAGAGCATGAGTATCTATTAAGGAAAATATGGACTTGGATTTAAATCTGTGTAGAGACCTAATTGAAATATATCTCTAATTATTGGACGGGATAGGATTCTATGCTAAAGGCTATAAATAAGGGTTATGTCCTCTCACCAGAGTAACACGTGTCATACCACCTATCCCCATCTGTAGTTGGAATTTGTGGTTTACCTCTTGGTGGGAAAAACCAAACCCTAGGTAGACAGAACAATTGTTCATCTACTACTTCAGATCAATTCTTCATCAATGGCATCTTCATCAGGTATGCTCCCGTGTTTACAGATTTTATATTCCTTACTGTTTATGGTTTAATCAATCAATTGCTATTTTGATATTGTTGTTTCAGTATAGCATATCAGCTTTAAGATATTGTTATGTTGGTCAAACTGTTTTTTTATCAATTTTCTGCTATTCTGATTAATTTGATCATACTGTTATGTTTGGTTTTATTCTCTATTAGGCTGAGGTTTAAACTTACTGTTTAAGATTACCCTTGACATATTAGTTTAATCAGCAAATATGCATTGTGGACTCTTATGTAATAATGATTGAATTGATTCAAATTTGGTCGGCTAGTGTTCTACATAGGTTAATTGAAATTCTATGTTGCCAAAGCAACCTCTGTTATGTAGGTTAATTTATTCAGAACAACTAGATTTATATTTTGTATGTATAATTCATGCATCTATTGACTGGCCCAAAGGAAAGTCAATATTTGGCCGAATTATATATGCAACTGTGGCAACAAATATGTAATAGTTATCAAGTTTCCATGTAAACAATAAGTCGGACTAAAGTAAGGCATATTTGTTTGACAAGAATTACTATTAATATTTGATCGCTACATCAAGGTTACCACTTGCAGGTTAATATTTTTATCCAAAGACTAAATATTAATGTAGCGCTAGGTATCTTATGCGATGGAATATACTAAATTCTGAATCAAATCCTTAAGTTTGTTATTCATATCTTGTTTTGAGCATTTAATTTCTTTTATTTCAGCTGCAAATCTTGCTTCCAATATTTCTACTAGCATCAATTCTATTCCTATGTTTACTGGTGCAAACTTTAAAGAATGGAAAGATAACATTTTGATCGTTCTTGGGGTAATGGATCTAGACCTTGCACTTCGTATAGAACAACCCGTAGCTTTTGTTGCTAACAGCTCCATTGACGAAAAGAGAGAGTCTAAGAAATGGGATCGTTCAAATCACATGAGTCTTACGATCATGAGACGTGCTGTTCCGGAAGTGTTTCAGGATAGCACATCAGAACAGGCCACTACAGCTAAGGGTTTCCTTAACAGTCTTGAGCAATGGTTTGCCAAAAATGAAAAGGCTGAAATAAGTACGCTTTTGGCAAAATTTATCTCAATGAAGTATGAAGGAAAAGGAAACATAAGAGAGTACATTATGTAAATGTCTCATCTTGTTTCAAAATTAAAGGCACTCAAGTTAGAGTTATCTGAGGATTTGCTTGTGCATTTAATTTTGATATCCCTTCCTGCACACTTTAATCAGTTCAAGGTGAGCTATAACTGTCAAAAGGACAAATGGCCCCTTAATGAGCTCATCTCCTATTATGTGCAAGAGGAGGATAGATGAAAAAATGATAGAACAGAAAGTGCTCATTTGGCTATGACCCCTAAAGTAAAAAACAATAAGAGGAAGAGCAAAGAAGCTACAAGTGCGCCATCCATAAAGAAAAAACAAGGGCCTAAATTGGCTTGTTTCTTTTGTAAGAAGGATGGTCACGTAAAGAAGGATTGTACCAAATATCACACTTGGCGTGCTAAGAAAGGTACAATTCTTGCTATGGTTAGCTCTGAGGTTAACTTAACTTCTGTACTTGAACACACTTGGTGGTTAGACTTTGGTGCAACATCTAACATCAGTGTGTCCATGCAGGGTTGCCTGAACTGCTGAAAGCCAAGTGATGCTAAAAGATTCATCTATGTGGGTGATGGCAAGAAGGTGGAAGTTGAGGCTATAGGCACATTTAGGTTGCTATTAAAGACCGGATATTATCTGGGTTTGAAAGAGGCTTACATTGAGGAGCGCAATGCTGGGAGCTCGGCCAAGGTGGCGGAGGCAGCGAAGGGGCGGAGAGGTGGACGTCCAAGGGGAAGGCCATCGTGGCCACCTGCTAGTATTACATTTAGTATTTTTTTTGCAGTTGAAAAAACTACCACAGACGGTTCTTAAGAAGAACCGTTTGTGATAATTACTATCACAGACGGTTCTTGTTCAGAACCGTCTGTGAAAATATACTATCACAGACGGTTTGGAAGTAGAACTGTCTGTGATAACTACTATCATAGACGGTTCTACTTCCGAACCGTCTGTGATATTCGTATCACAGACGGTTTTCGAATATCACAAACGGTTTGGAAGTAGAACCGTTTGTGATAACTACTATCATAGACGGTTCTACTTCCGAACCGTCTGTGATATTTGTATCACAGACGGTTTTCGAATATCACAGACGGTTTTTGAACCGTCTGCGATAACGCCTGTTATCACATACGAACTTTTTCAGACGGTTCAGAAAACCGTCTGTGATGACGGTTCCGAACCGTCTGTGATGAGGCTATGTGTAGTAGTGGATATGGCTATATTTATCTTATTCATGAGAAGTCACAGTTCCTGGATGTGTTCAAAAAAATTTAAGGCTGAGGTGAAAAATCAACTTGGCAAAAGGATTAAGGCCGTTCGATCTGACTGTGGTGGAGAATACTATGGCAGAAATGATGGATCAGGTGAACAACATCCATGACTTTTTGCTAAATTCCTAGAGGACGACAGAGTACCAACTAAGGCGACTAACAAAACCCCGTACGAACAATGGATAGGCAAAAAGCCTAGCATCAGGCATGTACGTACATGGGGATGTCCATCTGAAGCAAGACCGTACAAGCCTAATGAAAGAAAATTGGACTCAAGAACTGTTAGTAGCTATTTTGTTGGTTATTCTGAAAGATTATGGGGTTACAAATTCTATGATCCCACTACTAAGACAATTTTTGAAATGGGAAATGCCCGGTTCTTTGATGATGTTGAGTTTGAAGGGGGAGATATGGTTAGGAACAATAATTTTGAAGAAGTTTTTGAAGGGGGTTTATTTTCTCTTCCCTTAGTTATTTCTAATAATGATCGGGATCAGGTTATTTGACCTAGTATTATTGAGGAAAATACAATTCAAAATAATCTCCATGAGGTTCCTCCACAAAATGATGTTCTTACAGAAGAACAAACTCATCAACCTCAAGAACCAGTGCCATTAAGGAGATCCACTAGAGAAAGAAGAAGTGCAAGATCTGATGATTACATTATTTTTCTTCAGGAAAATGAGGCTTGTAGTGAAATTTTGGGAGAAGATCCTATCAATCTCCGAAAGGCCGTGCAAAGCCCAAATTCAGTTAATTGGATCAATGCCATGAATGAAGAGCTAAAATCTAGGAAGGATAATGACATTTGAGATCTTGTCCCATTGCCAGAAAGAAAGAAACCCATTGGTTGCAAATGGATATTTAAGACCAAACGGGATTCGAAAAGCAATGGGGAAAGATATAAGGCTCGTCTTGTTGCAAAAGGGTATACTCAAAAAGAAGGTATAGACTATAAAGAGTCTTTCTCTCTTATTTCTTCAAAAGACTCTTTTAGGCTATTATGGCACTTGTGCCACATTTTGATCTTGAGCTTCATCAGATGGATGTAAAAACAGCATTTCTAAATGGAAACATTAATGAGACGATTTATATGGAGCAACCAGAAAACTTTGCGGTCGGTGACCCGAAGCAAATGATATGCAAATTAAAGAAATCCATCTATGGGCTCAAACAGGCTTCCCGGCAATGGTATCACAAATTTCATGAAGTTATTATCTCGTTTGGTTTTGAGGTAAATAAAATTGAGGATTGTGTGTATCATAAATTCAGTGGGAGTAAGTTTATATTTTTGGTTCTATATGTTGATGACATATTGCTTGCTTGTAACGATATAAGTATGCTGCATGAAACCAAGAAATTTTTCGATAAAAATTTTGAGATGAAGGATCTTGATGATACCTCTTTTGTATTAGGAATTCAAATAACCGAGATCGCTCTCAAGGTATACTTGGATTATCATAAAAGAACTATATCGATAAGGTATTGCAAAGATTTGGTATGCAGAACTACAAACCTTTAGATACCCCTGTGGCCAAAGGTGAAAAGTTCAGTCTTAGCCAATGTCCTAAGAATGATTTTGAGGCTAAGAAAATACAAAGCATTCCCTATTCATCTTTGATAGGGAGCTTGATGTATGCTCAAGTTTGCACTAGACCAGATATAGCATATATTGTTGGAATGCTAAGTAGGTATTTAAGCAATCCAAGATTGGATCATTGGGTCGCAGCAAAACGGGTGTTACGGTATTTGCAAAAGACAAAGGATTTTATGCTCACATATAGAAAATCGAATCAGTTAGAGATCATTGGGTATTCTGATTCCGATTCTGCTAGTTGCCAAGACACTCACAAATCCGCTTCAGGTTACATCTATCTACTTGGTGGAGGTGCGGTTTCTTGGAAAAGCGCTAAGCAGTCACTCGTTGCCCTATCCACAATGGCAACTGAGTATGTTGCCTGCTATGAGACTTTAAATTATGGGATATGGTTGCAGAACTTTGTCACAGGGCTGCGAATTTTGGATCAGGTTGACAGACCACTAAAGTTGTATTGTGACAACAAGTCTGCAGTTATGTATTCTAATAACAACAGGAGCTCATCAAAGTCTAAGCATATAGACATCAAGTTCCTAGTTGTGAAAGAAAGAATTCAGAGTGGTAAATTATCAATTGAGCATATAGGTACATACTTCATGATTGCGGATCCGTTCACTAGAGGGTTGACACCTAAAGTGTTCAATGAGCATGTTTCTCATATGGTTGTGGTTTCACCTGAGGAATTCAGTTCTAGTGGGAGTTTGTAATTTCTTTTATACTCATGTGACAACATCAGTTTGGTTTAAAGACCTTTAGTTACATTCTCTAGAGAAATAAAGTTTATGTTCTTTTACTCTGAATTCATACCATCTCATTTGGTTCTGAGAAGATATTTTGATCACATAAGGTATAAAGTTGGATCAGTTGGAAATAGACATGTTATGATCACATCTCATGTAATTTCTATTCTACACATCCCTATTTGATTCATGTCGTTCTTTTATGTTGACATATGTGATCATTGATGGGTTGAGTTACGCTTTAAAGTGACAAAGATCGCTTTGATCCTTTGTTGATATAATTGATGGACTGGATTGGTTTAAAGATACTCATAACATAGATAGCAATTTTGGAGCTCATAAAGTTTTTTTATATGTATTTACTCATTTGTCCAAGTGGGAGATTGTTGGATTAATTTCCATTATGTGGACCTACATGAGTTTAAATAAATATCAACTAACTATTTTGGTTGACTCAAATAAATAAAGTGATCAAATTAAAATTATTAAGAGTCTAGGTATCTATTAAGAAAAATATGGACTTGGATTTAAATCTGTGTAGATACCTAATTGGAATCTATCTCTAAGTATGGAGCGGGATAGGATTCTATACTAAAGGTTATAAATAAGGGTTAGGTCCTCTCACCAGGGTAACATGTGCCATACCACCTGTCCTCATCTGTAGTTGGAATTTGTGGCTTACCTCTTGGTGGAAAAGATCAAACCCTAGGTAGATAGAACAAATGTTCATCTCCTGCTTCAGATCAATTCTTCATCGATGGCATCTTCATCAGGTTTGCTTTCGCGTTTTCAGATTTTATGAGTGTTGCAATTACCACATATGAGATACTATTTATTTTATTTTTGATCATCTGGTATAGATCTGAAATAATCTATCAAGTAAGTCTCATGCATACCTACTATAGTCTCCTTTGACTCCCTATCTCCATTATCCGCCTCGATCGTCGCTACAGTATAATGCGCACGTCGATCAACAGATCGACCCCGGCCGGGCAGGCACGACCGCACCGCGCGCTCGCACCGTCGCACGATCGACCACACGTCACTCCACTATATACATATTACATCCATGTAACGCCGCCACTGGTTGTCCCTTTGCGTCGCGTGGAAGAAAGACCAGGGGGGCGTAGGCGGCCGATGCCAAAAGCGCCGTTGGCTACAAGCATGTCGCGTTGCCGGCGCCACTGTGCCGCGCCCCTCTTTCTGGCGCGCGGGCGCGGCAAGCCTTGGCGAGTGGCGCCAGGCGAGGCCACTGTTCGCTCGAAAGCCCCGCGCAGCGGCACAGCCAGTGTCTCGTTCGGTGCGGTGAACAGTATTGTGACTTGTGAGCGTACTAGGCTGCCCGGCCAGGGCTTTCCGCATGGTCGGCGCCTAGCTCGGAGTTGGAGCGCGACCCGCATATACGCACATAGCTCGTACGCGCGGCCGGGGACCGAACCGGCCGCCGGGCAGAGGCTTAAAAAGCAAGCGGCACTGCTGCCACGGCCGTCCTTCTCCAGGCCCGCGTACAGGAGAAAGGCGAGCCGGCTCGTGATCGCTGTCTTGGGTTAAAGCTAGCTGGAAGGAGAGTAGTACTGGAGTCTCAGCTGATATATCATATACGGCACTAACGGTGTCTTTAGTTGATCGTATGTAGGGTTGAGCATACTGAAAAGACATGTGCTATTGAACTGTACGTACGGGTAATGGTGCACTGTACGTAACGTACTTGATCTCTGAAGTTTCGTCATCAAATGTGCTGTCAAGATTCTCTCTATCGGATGAAATTTACTTGTCATGGGGTTTTCGCTTGTGATAGCGCGAATCAAATGTTAGCCTCTTCCTCAGATGTATAAATCGACTTTGATACCCTTGCACCACCGATGTGGGACAAAACCCAATGGTTAGCTCTCCAAATTCTCAAAACAGATATTTTATGAGCTCTTCTGGGATTGACATCCTCTGCCATCGCATGGCAGATGAGGAGCACCACCGAGGATATTTAGCTCTCCAAATTCTCAAAAGCAGATATTTTATGAGCTCTTCGATTGAGCAGATCCGAGCCGTCCGATATGGGAAGAACGGCTCAGATCAACCGCAACAGCGAATGATACCATGTTCGTGAATAGTGCAAATGCTGCAGTATTTTTGCTACAATATTTTAAACACAAGACGCTGCGATCGATCGATCCTTTCTTACCGATCCGACGGTGCAAGCACGCAACGCAATGTCGCGATCAGAGTCGAAAGCATCTAGGCCCATAAAAATGGTTTTGGTAATTAATGTCAACAATGTACTAACAGACTAACATATGTGCTAAGATGTTTAAAGGTTAAGTCCCGAAGTTTGAATAAAGATATGGATATGACAATGCCAAGATGATAAAGATCGACATGGCTCAAGGCAAAGGTATTACAGCCTAAAGATCATTTTGTAGTTTTTACCGATCTCGATGTTTGAAGAAAAGATCGGATTTGTAGGCTAGATGTCGTACTATTAAGAGGGATCAATGCTAGTAGCTTGAAAGTTCATTTATGTCCCATCTTGATCAACTAGTTGTCATGCATTGAACTTCTTTTGCTTCTGGAAGTTCTTCACTGGAAATCGGTATGACCGCAGTTGATGCGCGGTACTACCGCAAGTCGGTGGTACCAAGATCTAGTTGGATGTATAACAATTCCATAATATATTTTTGGAAGTGTTTCTTAAAATCTCAAAATTGGTATGATCACATTTGATGAGCGGTATAACCGCGGGTTGGTAGTACCGAAATATTGTTGGCGGTATGTATTTTTCAATGAACATGTTTTGGGAGTTTCTCTTGAAATCTAAAACGGTATGACCGCATCTCTTGAGTGGTACTACCGTAGTACGGTAGTACCGAGTTTTACATAGCAGTACGATATTTCCATAGAGGGTGTTTTCTTGTGATTTTGATCCTCTAAAAATCGGTAGTACCGTTCTAACAGAGCGTTATTGCCGCTAGGCGGTAGTACTAGTTTCTAGTTGGTGGTAGTATCATAACTTTTCTGTAATGGCCATAACAAGTGCATTTAATGAACAGAAGTCAACCGTTCATCATCAACTGCGGTAGTACCAGGTCTGTACGACGATATTACCGCATATCCTGAATTTTTCAAAAGTTCGGATCAAACGGCTAGTTTTCTTGGTGAGGGCTATAAATACACCCCCACTAGCACCAAGCCAAGAACCTTTGAGCATATTGAATACACTTAAGCCTTTGGTGTACTCTCTTCTACTCATTTTGCATTGAATTCATATTTTGAGGTAATTGAGAGCATTCAAGTGCATTGCATCATTAGTTGATCGTCTTGGCACTTGATAAATCTTCAAGCAAGCGCTGTGATTTGTTACTCTTGGTGCTTGTCGGCACCTAGACGGCTTGGAGAAGACTTGCGCGGTGATCTCTTCAAGAAGAGTGCAAAGAGGTCCGACAACATTCATAGTGAGCTTCAAACCAATCACAATAGAGACACTCGAGGGTTAAGGCTTAATTCATGGAGCCGGTCCAATTCGGTTGGACTCACCTCAATGTGGATTAGTGAAGACCAGTAAGTCTTCGATACCACGGAAAAACATCGTGTGTCTCTATTGTGGTTTAAATTCTTGTCTTCACTATTTCCGCATTTACATTTCTAGCAATTACTTGAGTAGAATTGCTTAGCTAGATTTATATTTAGTATTGGCATAATCTTGAGTTGTTTTAGCATATTTTGATCATAGGCTTTAAACTTGTGCTAGTAATTCATCTTTAAGATTGCATTTGTTAAAATTGTTAATTAAAGTACAAGATTTTTTTATAACCTCCTATTCACCCCCCTCTAGTCGGTCATCCTTGATCCTATAAGTGGTATCAGAGCTTGGTCTCTCTAATATTAGACTTAACCGTCTAGGAGTGAAAGGATGGCTAGTGAGGGAATGTCAATTGGCAAGGCACCTTTATTTGATGGATCAAATTATGCTTATTGAAAAATTAGAATGTCTATTTATTTAAAGGCCATGAGCCTAAGCATATGGAGAATTATTAGTGAGAGTTTCGTTATGACACTCGATCCTACACATCCCACGGATCTTGAGGAAAGAAACTCTCACCTCAATGCTCAAGCGATGAAAGCTCTCTTTGGAGCCTTGAACGCGGATGAGTTCAATCGAGTGAGCAATCTTGAAACCGCTCATTGAAGCCCCCTGCTGCCGGTGAAGGAAGCCCTGCTGCTGCCGGCCACTTGGAGGAAGGGCACCCTGGGCGTTTTGGTTGGCCAAGAAGAGGAAGGAGAAGGAGGGAGAGAGAAAGGGAGAGATCGTGGCCTGGAGTTGGTGTTCATCGCGTTCGGTGGCGGTTCTACAAGGGTATATCCCATTCCCCCTCTAGTCGGTCATCCTTGATCCTATAAGTGGTATCAGAGCTTGGTCTCTCTAATATTAGACTTAACCGTCTAGGAGTGAAAGGATGGCTAGTGAGGGAATGTCAATTGGCAAGGCACCTTTATTTGATGGATCAAATTATGCTTATTGAAAAATTAGAATGTCTATTTATTTAAAGGCCATGAGCCTAAGCATATGGAGAATTATTAGTGAGAGTTTCGTTATGACACTCGATCCTACACATCCCACGGATCTTGAGGAAAGAAACTCTCACCTCAATGCTCAAGCGATGAAAGCTCTCTTTGGAGCCTTGAACGCGGATGAGTTCAATCGAGTGAGCAATCTTGAAACCGCTCATTGAAGCCCCCTGCTGCTGCCGGCCACTTGGAGAAAGGGTACCCCGGGCGTTTTGGTTGGCCAAGAAGAGGAAGGAGAAGGAGGGAGAGAGAAAGGGAGAGATCGTGGCCTAGAGTTGGTGTTCATCGCGTTTGGTGGCGGTTCTACAAGGGTATATCCCGTTCCCCTTTTGATTAGTTGCTTAATTGATTAAATAGGTAATATCGGTATTAGATCTGTTTAGGGCAGATAGGATTGGCCGATGTTTTTGATGAGCTTAGCTGTGAATTTGTCCTGGATGCCTCCTAGAGAGTTGTAGGGGACATTGATACCTTTCTGTAAAGTATTAGATCATGTCGTTTGGACGAACGGTTTAGGAGTTATGAATTTTGTCGTGCTACCGTTCGGTAGTTCTGTTATATTTCGGACAGATGTTGTTAATCAGTCTTAAGCAGTTAGTTAAAGTATTATTTAGAAGAGCTCACCATAACAATTGTTGTAAATATCTTTATAAGATTTCCAGAAAGCACAAGATCATAATATTTGGTCTTGTGTACCGAAAGTTATGATAGATTTAGTGCCGCTGTCCAGAAACACCGACGAGAATTGGCTGTTCTGTTAATCAGGTTGGTGAGGGTAGAAGATGGCCGAATTTGGAAGTCTAACCAAATAGGTTTAGGTGGGGAATTTGTTAATATTTCCATAAATTCTAAGAACGCATCATTTGGATCTTGGATCAAAAAGTTATGTATTTTAGAATATGACTGTCTGTTAAGGGAACAGACTGCTGTTTAAGATTTTGGGAGTTGGGTTTACGCTAGAGAACGTAGCGTTTTTGTAATTGCTTCTAGCTTTGTTTGTCCAGTATTATTGTCTTAGCATGCTTATTAAATAAATTCAGGTGGGGGATTGGTCCCAGGGGCAGCGCCCTCTTCGCGTCCTCTGTTCTCGCATGGTTGAGGCAAGTACTCTGATTGATAGAATAATGATGAGTATTTGATATTGAGTGCAAGTATTTGATACATATTAGCTATGAATGATTGCTAGAGTGATATGTATGATTAATGATGGTGAATGTTTGAGATATGATTAAGTTTTATTCATGTATGATGTTGTTGCTTTTACATGTTATTGATAGAAAGAGTAATTGTTCATGTGCATGTTGAGAGTATATCTGAGGCTTGGTCACGTAGTGACCAAGTATGTATATTTGAGGTCCCCATCATGTAGATGACGGGTTTGTGGTCCCCACACTCGTGGAGTGTGGGAATTGATTTGAGATCCCTATCACGAAGATGATGGGCTTGTGGTCCCTATACTTATAGAGTATAGGCTTTTAGTCCCTGTGCTAGAGGGTACAGGCAAGGGTATACATCGACGGTTGTATACCCCGCATTACCGATAAAATGCGAAAAGAGTAAAAAGGTAAAAGATGCATTGCGCATTGGCATTACATAATCATGTGATATGTTTTGGTGTAAAGCTTTAGAATTTGGATGATGAAGTTATAGCTGTGAGTTATAATGTTTTACTATTTGTACTTGCTGAGTTTTTGGGCTCACTCTTGCTATTGTTGTGTTTTTTTAGGTACCCTTTACAAGAACGACATGCATGGGAGGGAATAGTCTTGAGTTAGACTCACACTGTCACAAATCTTATATAGTTGATTAAATTTAGAACGTACCTTAATAAATGAGTAGACTGCTTAAAAGATTTGTTATGATTATGCCTTACACTTAAGATTATTTGTAATAATGATGATTAGCATATGTTGGATGTCTTTTGATTATGCTGAATGTTGGATTATTTAATTATGATATAATCAACTGTTGGAACCTTCGTATAGTCAACTATACAAATGAGGTTCTGTCAAAATTTATTAAATTGTCTTAGTTTTAATTGGTTATGTGTTAGTTTAGTAGCATTCCAGGCTCATGTTGGGCTGGAGTGTTACAAAGGCACTAACCTTCTTGATGTTAATATTGTGCAAAAAATGCTTACGGCTCATCTGGAGAAATATGAGATATTGGTGACTCTATTTCTCAATTCCTCCTAATTGCCAAGAATGACATCAATCGGTCTCTTGGGCAACCTCATCACCAATGAAGTATACAAGAAAGACAAGGAGGAGCTTTTGGAGCCGTCCTCCTCCAAGAAGAAGATTACCGCTTTCAAGGCGAACGAGGAATCAAGTGATGAAGTGGAGGAAGAAGAAGATGATCTCCAAAGAAGAATTTGCTTTCCTTGTGAGCAGAATGAAAAAATTCATGAGAAGACACCCATTTCGGTGCTCAAATTTTGACAAGAACAAAAAGGGGCAATTCTCAAACAACAACAAGCGATATAACAATATCCGTTGCTATGAGCGCGATGAGAAGGGACACATTGCCTCTCATTGCCCTAACAAGAAGGATGACAAGGGCAAGTCATCAAAGAAGAAGGAATACAACGGTAAGAAGAAGATTTTCAAGAAGCTTCATAAAGATGGCAAGAATGAAGCTCATATTAGATAATGGGACTCCGATGAGGAGTATTCGGACTCTGACTACGATGATGAAAGGTCCTCAAATATGAGAGGACTTGTCGGCATCGCCATCAAGGAAGCGTCGTCACTCTTCTCCACTCCTATTTACCTCATGGCGAAAGGAGATCAGGTAAAATCCATTAGTAATAATGAACCTTCATATGATGAACTAATGGATATGCTTGAAATCCATTAGTAATAATGAACCTTCATATGATGAACTAATGGATATGCTTGAAGAATTAAATGAATATCTTGGAAACGAGAAGTCAAAATTTAAAGTCTTAAAGAAAGAGTATATCTTTATAAAAAGACTCTTATGAGGAGCTAAAGGAAGCTCATAACGATCTCCTCCTAAAAGATATTGAAAATTTTCATTCAAACTTTGGAATTACTTGTAATTTAATGAATGAGATGTCTAGAGTAGAAGTCATTCTAAATGTCTAGAGTTGAAGTCATTCTAAATGCTATTTCAATGACTAATACTTCTACTTCATGTGATGATTTGTTATCCATGTCATGTTGCTATAAAATTGATTCAAATGTTGGTATGGCTAAAGTATGTGATCCATTGGTCATTGTTGAAAATCATGAATTAAAAGAGCAAGTCACAAAATTGAGCAAGAGTTCGGAAAGATGTTTTAAGGGAAAAGCTATCCTTGACAAGCTATTGAGTGAGCAAAGGTACTCATTCAACAAGGAATGACTTGGGTTTATTCCCAAGAGAGGTAAGAAGCAAATTTACAAGCCCGCAATGTTTATAAAGGAAAATGATAAATATTACAATAAATGTCATAATGTAGGTCATCTACAAAATACATGCTCAATTGCTAAAACAAAATCTTATGGCATTTATGATTCATGCTGCATGCTTAGAAAATCAGAAGATAGTAAAGTTGTAGCAAAGTTTATTGACACTTCAATTTTAGGCGCAAAAAATAATGTTATTTGGGTGCCCAAAACCTTGGTTAATAACCTTCAAGAACCCAAACAAATTTGGGTACCTAAAAGAACTTAATTATTGTTTTGTAGGTGAACTACAAGATCGGTGGAAAATATTGGGTGTTTGATAGCAATTGCACTCAACATATGACCGGTGATAGAAAAATGTTCACCACATTCGAGAATGGCAAAGAAAATGACAAGATCACATTCGGTGACAATAGCAAAATAAAGGTAATATGATTGGGTAAAATTGTTATCTTAAATAACATTTTCATTTCTAATGCATTTTTAGTTGAATCGCTAAATTTTAATTTGCTATCTGTTGCTCAAATATGTTATCTTGGTTTAACTTGTTCATTTTCTCAAGAAAGAGTTTCCATTTTTAATGAAAACAATAACTCTTTAGCTTTCAAAGGATTTAGACTTGGAAATCTTTATTTGGTTAATTTTTCCTCAAATGATTCATGCTTGAAAACATATTTGATTGCAAAAACATCTTTGGGTTGACTTTGGCATAGAAGGCTAGCTCATATTGGAATGATTCAACTCAAAAAACTTTTCAAACGTGACTTAGTAGTTGGCTTGAAAGATGTGAAGTTTGAGAAAATAGACTTTATATCGCTTGTCAAGCCAGAAAACAAGTGCTAATTCTCATCGTTCCAAAAGTATCATGTCAACTTCTAGGCCGTTAGAACTCTTACATATTTGATTTATTTGGGCCAACGACCTATAAGAGTATCGGGGGTAATAGCTATTATTTAGTCATTGTGGATGATTACTCGAGATACGCATGGGTATTCTTCCTAGACGACAAAGCCAAAACATCTGGCATTTTCAAGTTTTGCTAAAAGGGTTCAAAATGAATTTGATTTTAAAATTAAGAAAATCCGTAGTGATAATGGCTCCGAGTTCAAGAACACAAAAGCATAAACTTTTCATCACCTACACTTCGGAGCAAAATGGAGTTGTAGAAATGAAAATTCGAATATTAATTGAAATGTCTAGGACAATGCATGATTAATATAATACTTCCGATAGCTTTTGGGCGAAAGCAATCAATACCGCTTGCCATGCCAATATCGTCTTTATTTGCATCGTCTTTTGAAAAAGACTTCTTATGAACTTCTTATTGGAACAAAATCGAACATCTCATATTTTCGTGTCTTTGGTTGCAAATGTTATATTTTGAGAAAAGGTATTCGTCTTTTAAAATTTGCAAGTCGATGTGATGTTGGTTTCCTACTTGGTTATTCATCAAATAACAAAGCTTATCATGTCTTCAACAAAAATTCCAGTTTAGTTGAAGAAAAACATGATGTTCAATTTGATAAAACTAACGGCTCTCATGAAGAGCAAGATAATTTGGATGATATAAGTAACGAAGCCTTGAGACAAGTAATGAAGAATATGCAAATAGGTGACATCAAGCCAAAAGAAGATCCAAATGATTCATCATCTTCTACTCAAGTCGAACCTCCCACATCTTCAACGTCAAGTCAAATTCAAATTAATGAAGAGGACAACAAGAAAGATGATGAACCATCCAACTTACCTCCAAGAATTCATAATGCAATTTCAAAAGATCATCCAATAGATCAAATATAGGGTGATGTGAGTAAAGGTGTTCAAACTCAATCTCGTGTTGCTTCTTTTTGTGAACATTACACTTTTGTCTCTTCTCTTGAGCCAAAACATGTAGATGAAGCACTCGATGATCCGGATTGGGTAAACACAATGCATGAAGAACTTCACCCGAAATATTGTTTGGACATTGGTGGAGAGACCCAAGGAACACAACATAATTGGCACAAAGTAGGTCTTTCGGAACAAGCAAGATGAAAGTGGAATGGTTGTAAGAAACAAAGCAAGATTAGTTGCTCAAGGATTTTCTCAAGTTGAAGGTTTGGATTACGGTGAAACTTTCGCTTATGTAACTAGACAAGAGTCAATAAGGATATTACTTGCTTTTGCATCATGCTTTGAAATTAAATTATTTTAAATGGTTATTAAAAATGTTTTTCTAAATGGTAAAATATCCAAAGTTGTATTTGTTGAACAACCACACGGTATTGAAGATTCTAAGAATCCAAATCATGTCTATAAACTCTCCAAGGCACTCTATGGTCTTAAACAAGCTCCCAGAGCTTGGTATGAATGCCTTAGAGATTTTCTAGTTTTAAAAGGATTCAAAATTGTAAAAATTGACTCAACCTTGTTTACAAAAGTTTTAGATGATGATTTCTTTGTATGCTAAATTTATGTTGATGATATTATCTTTCGGTCTACTAATTAAGATTTTTGCAAAGAGTTTAGTGATATGATATCTAGGGTATTTGAAATGTCCATGATCGAAGAGTTTAGCTATTTCCTTGGACTTCAAATCAAGCAACTCAAATATAGGACCTTCGTAAGCCAAACAAAGTATGCAAAGGATTTGATCAAGTGGTTTGGCATGAAAGACGCAAAACCCATCAAGACTCCCATGGCAATCAATGGTCATCTTGACATTAATGAGGGAGGCAAACTAGTAGATTTAAAGCTTTATAGTTCTATGATTGGTAGTTTGTTTTATCTTACTGCATCTAGGCCCGGTATCATGTTTAGTATTTGCATGTGTGCAATATTTTAAGCATCACCAAAAGAGTGTCATTTGGTGGCCGTGAAAAGAATTCTTAGATGTTTAAAGCATTCCTCTAGCATTGGCTTATGGTATCCCAAAGGTGCAAAAATTGATTTAATTGGATATTCGGATTCGGATTATGCGGGTTGCAAAGTGGATAAAAAAAAGCACCTTGGGGATTTGTCAATTCTTAGGAAGATCTTTAATGTCTTGGTCATCCAAGAAACAAAATTCCATAGCCCTATCCACCGCCGAAACCAAATATGTTTTCACAGGTAGTTGTTGTGCTAAATTGCTATGGATGAGGCAAACATTGATAGATTATGGAATTAAATTTTATAATATACCTCTTTTGTGTGGTAATGATAGTACCGTGAAGATTACAAATAACCCGGTCCAACACTCAAGAACCAAACATATAAATATCCACCACCATTTCTTGAGAGATCATGTGGGCAAAGGAGATATCAAAATTAGCCACATAAGGACCGATGATCTATTAGTCGATATCTTCACCAAACCATTAGATGAGAGTCGCTTTTGCAAGTTGAGGAATGAGTTAAATGTCATAGATCATTCTAATATTGCTTGAAATTCATGCATCATGTCTTTTTGCTCTCATTTGGTTTTCTTGAAGTATTTATGAAAAATAATTTCAAAATCCTTCTTAAAATCTCTATTTCTATATTAAAAAAAAACTGTATCCATTGGAGTTTCTATTATCTATCTCATGCACAACGATCCTAAAAAATATATATTTGAGTGTTTGTGTTAAGGATCATTTGCATTTCCATTTCAGTTTCTACTTTGTTAGGCAAAACGGTAATATCATTGCGGTTTCTGCAGATTTTATCATTGCTCTCGATAATAGCGCATTGCAACAAAGAAGATATTACCAGATATGGTCGACAGCCCAAAAGCGGTTACAGCTGAGGCCTTATCCTCTACTCCCTTCACCCATGCGGTGCAACCGCTCCTCTTTCTCAAAAACCATCGAGAGTTCATCTCTCTCTCTCTCTCTCTCTTCTTCTCCTCTCCACAAACCTCCCACTCAAATCTTTCGATTTTGTGGATTTGTCTTGGATCTTTCGATTGGGATTGGTTCTAGTGATAATATCTCCTCTATTCCTTGAGGTATTTGATCAAGATTCATCTCTTTTCTCATCCTTTTGGCATCTATCTCATTTCTAGGGTTTGAGTCTAATGTGTATGAGTTGATCTATTAGTTTTGGGCAAATTGGTAGAAACTAATATTTGGTGACATATGAAGTCTATTTCATAATTCAACTCATGCCAAATACTTGTTAGATGCATAATCGATCAATGACCTAAGCACTTTTTGCCATTGCGGTATTACCGCCCGTGGACTACGGTACTATCGCTTGCCGGTAATACCGGAGGTCTATTGCAGTGCTACCGCTTTTGTAAAAAAAAATAGTTGATCTTATCATGCTCATTCACTTTAATCCTATTCTTTCTAGTTCTAATTGCTTCTCTTATCTTAGCAACCATGCCAAGGACTAAATCATCTCTTCGCAAGAATGCTACTCCTGACGGAGATCCGGAAGAGAGATATGATCCTCCAACCTCCTCTATTGAACCTTCTCGACCAAGGGTAGCAACTCGAAAGGAAGCATCTCGAAAGTCAGCATCCATGAGAACCCAAGACCAAGGTCAATCCTCAAAGCAACCTCACGTATCTGAAGAAGAAGAATCTAGTGAAGATGAGGAATATTTTGAGGAAGAAGAAGATGAGGAGGATATGGCAGAGGCCGAAGAGCCTGTTATTGATCTCATGCAGATTACGAGTGATAGTTATGCAATGCTTCACCATCCAAATCATTTTGAAAAACCAGCAAATTCAACAGATGCAAGATTTCATACCAGATTCCAACAGCAAGTCTATGCTGAGCTCTACAGTCATCACCGGCAGTTCGCCGATCACAAGTATGTAGATTGGGCACACTTACAGAACATTGATCGCTTTACTGGAGCTTACCGTTTATTTCAAAGAACTGGTCTGGAAGAGATAGTAGCATTAGGATGTCACTACAATGAGGAGTTAATTCGATAGTTTTGTGCTACAGTCTACATTTCTCCAGATTTCACTACTACAGAAAAGGCCTTTACAGACGGTTCAAAAACGCTATCACAGACGGTTCCGTGAGCCGTCTGAGTTTATGGGTCAGTAATGCTAATGGTCATCACAGACGATTTCAACCGCTCGTAATACATACTATCACTGCATTTCGCCTCAGATGCAACCGTCTGTGATAGTCGACTACCACAGACGGTCCGTAGATAAAACCGTCTGTGATATTGACTACCACAGACGGTCTGTAGATGAAACCGTCTGTGATAGTCGACTACCACAGACGGTCTGTAGATGAAACCGTCTGTGATAGTCGACTACCGCTGCACGGTCTCGTATATGAAACCGTCAGGATAGTGATTTCGCCCGTATATGAAACCGCTCGTGATAGTCGACTATCACGCGCACGGTTTCATATACGTATCGTTCGTAGTAGTCGATCATCACGACGGTTTCATCCACTGCATCGCTCAGGAAGTCGATTATCACTGCATTTGAAGTTCCATCTACGGACCGCCCGTGGTAGTCTTTGCATTGCTAAATCTATTTACGCTATTGGCTAGCCTCAGAAATGCTAGCCATGCCCTCTCAAACAAGCACATCCATTCTCATTCATTTCGTAGCACATCAAAATTGCATTCATTTCAGAAACAAGCACACATCCAATTCACAAATCAATTAACTAAAATTAACCATTAATGTACATCAATTTACACACATGTACCATTATGTTCAATCTATCTCAATCAAGTTCAATCTGCTACACTGTGGAAACTCCCATTTGGATTTATGACCTGTGTGTTCAGGAATGCCGCAAGGTGTGATCGAATTTTTATGAGCTCGCTCTGTTCCAACGCAGTTTCAGCGATGTTCGCAACCTGTCGATATGAAGGTTAAATTCGGGCTTATATAAATTGGTAAGTATATATGAAATAATTGTTGAAAGATTGACAAACCTGAGGATCATTGGTGATCGCGGAACCGATGAGTAGTTGCATGTTGTGGCAAACATAGTATCCACAGACGTTGCGGCCCGGCGGCTGCTGGTGGCACTGCAAAAATAGAATTGGTTAGTTCGAGAGGCATTGCTACAAAGTGTTATATAGGATTAATGTGTACTAGCTAGCAAGTACCGGGAATGTTTGATCATGTTGCGGCGTTCTTCCCTTGATATTCCATCCTTTAGCATGTAACACGCCGAACACCCCACGTGACTCCAAGAAGTTAGCCTTAGCCATTGCAAAGGAAGGAAAGACTACAATAGAGTTTCTATGGAGGAAATGTGTTTACTCGATGATTAAACTCCGGATAGTCGTGAAGTTGTGAGTGGCCCTATGTAGGGAATCTAGGTATATTACGATTTCGCTTTTGGTATAATTACAATTAGAATCCAATGGAACCTACACATGTATGTCAAGATGGTCATTAAACCTAAGTTCGTGTTGCTTATAAAGTACAAATCAACAAGTATAGCCAGAGTGCAACACTACTTACTCGTTGTAGGGCAAAAGTATGAATTCCTTGTTGCGGTGAGCCATGAAAAATCTATAACGTAATTCTCGATTTAATGTTGCATTCGCCGTGATGCTTTGCTCGGAGACAACGTGTGGGTCGAGGAAACCTACCGGTGATTTCCTTCTTTCGCTTCACGATCATGTATCTATTATACAAAAGCTAGGAGTTATATATAACATTTATCGATATTACACTAACATTGACCGTGATTGTACACACTTACATTGTCCAAAGATCGTATGATTGAGACGCCGAGCTCGCCGAGGTTGAAGAGATGAACAAGTCGCCGAAGGTCACCATGAAGACGGCGCCTTGATACACGTGGTTAAAATGATGCTCCTTGAACTTGACGGTGACACCCGAGCATCGTTGATCAACCGCTTGTTGGACTATTCCATGTACCATGCATGCAATTCCGCAATCCAATCCTAGGGTAGGGTCGTTTAACTTCTCGAGCAACGGCTTGCCGGCTTGTATTTCCGCCAACGGCAAGAAGGGATATCGAGAGGACTCGATCGCCTTCGATTTGCCCTTGCCCTTTGCTCGCTTTGTATAGGTCGACTTCACAAGAGTCGATCGAGCACGAGGTGTAGATGCATGTGATGCGGGCCCTTGCCATGTCAAGGCAGTAGCCGGTGCAAGCCAGTCCCGTGGACTTGATGCCGCTGCAGACATTCCGTGAAGTTGACACCGAGCAGTAGCTCGTGCAGATGTCCTCCTTGGGCCATCGGATGAATGTTCCAACGGCTTGCCCTAGAGTCATGACCTCATCGTTTGGGGAATTTTCAAGGATGGCCTCAAATTGGCACAAACACCGCCCACATTCACTTTTATGTAAACCCGCGCTAGATTTGCACTGCACCAAAGCTCGACATCGATGAATACACCGCCCCAAGCAAGATCTAGGGCAACAGAGACATATCTCACTTGAGCTTGCACTTCAGAGCCACCCCACGCATATAACGGTACAAAATTAGCTACTCCAACAGCTTATCAATGGATTGAGCATTCCGAGATAATAATTATTACCTGTATGTCATCGACGGAAAATCACATCACCTATTGTGGTAGGGTTAGGGTTGGACGCAGCAGCCTACTCTGATGTTTGGGGGGTCAAGCTAGCAGTATAGTAAGGGTGGGCTTCCAACCGACTTGGCATTTGCAATCCCCTAATCCTTTCCTCAAAAGTCTCTTTTCGCTTTTGCTCGAACGCATCTAATCCTTTCTCAAAGGATTGAGTGACCTCTCGTGGTGACTTTTTCACCGACCTCCTCGATTTTTCTGAGCTCATCTCCGAGGGATGCACGAAGATCCTCTCGTAGCTTTGCATCGTGCTCGGCTTTGGCTCTCCTCCTACTCCTAAGACGATCCGCAAGATCCGCTTGGAACCATTGTTCCCATGTAACAAAAACACCAGCCTCTCGTGCGACCGGATGCTCATCGCTTCCTAGGGCCGCAGAGAGTATATCTTTCTCCCTATCTCGCCCGAATGAGCCTTGGGAAGATTGTGCACTCGCCATATCTCGCAATATAGCCCGACATGTCATTTCACTTCCTATGAAGTTATGGAGTAATTACAAACTAGGTAGTTCGATATCTTACCAGCGTTGGGACACTTCCCGGTCTTCGGGTTTGGAAAGTACACTTCAGAGGGTTTAATAGATAACTCGCAAATAACCACCGTCGGGCGCCAAGACATCGCTGATCTCGAAATAGCAGGAGAGATTCAAACCGCTTGCTCGCTGCTCCTCGATCCCTCCATATCGGGCTTTACCCGCATACCAGCCGTGCCGAGTCCGTGGGGTGCTTGTTTTTGCCCGAGGGCCGTAGCGCCGTGACTTTCACTCTTAAATTCATCTGCTGCCTTCTTCGCCACAAACTCGCCCAGACTCTTCCAAGAGTAGATACTTGTGGAAGGGCGGCTTCAGATCCTTCTCCACGTAGTTCTTGACAAGCGTGTTTGAAGTTCTTCCACGCTTTGCACGCCAGTAACGCGTCGTCGCAGACGAGTCCGTGAGTTCTACCGGATCTCGAACGATGCAAGAATTTCCGCACAAGACAAAGAAGCTCAATGGTCCGCACCACCTTCCACTTAATCGTAGGTGATCTTGACCTGCTCCTCAGCAACTATTCCGAGCATTCTCCTAATGCGACGCTTCTACGAGGATTGATAGGGTCCCTGATCGACGACCGTGATGGTAAATCGCCCGGGCCTTTTCGATATTCCTCTTCTACCGCATGTTGGATATTGTTCCAGAGGATGGTGCATCATCGACACATGAGGCGGCTACCGACTCGTAATGAGCGGAAGACATCTTCACAAGAAATAGAACATCATGTGAACAAATGAAATCAAAGATAAAGCTAAGATTTAACATTTTGATATTGCTATCGATGTAGAGTAAGCATTCCAATTAGAGCTCAAGTACAAACCCGATTATCAAAACAATTTCAAGACAAGACTATTATCATCACAGAGCATTCATCTCAAGCCCACCACACCACATTGCAATGTATTCCAAAGAGCGTGATCAAAACAAATACCATATGAATAATCGACTAGAACAAATACAAATTCCTAAAACAAGTACAATTATCATGAAGGACCATGACAGATTATTGATAGAAATAGTTAGGGAAAGGGCCTGGGGTCGATCGGTAATCGGCATTGGTTACCTTTGGGCGCCGAGGAGAAGGACGAGCAGGGAGCAAGACGAGCAAAGAGGCGGGCTGGCGGGGAGGCGCCACTGCTCTGGGGGAGGAGGCGGCGGGCTCGGGCAGGAGGCGCGGTGGGCTGGGAGGCGCCGGGTCAGAGGAGGAGACTCATGGCTCGGGGAGGCGCGCCGGGCGGAGGAGGAGGCGGCGCGACGGATCGGGAGGAGAAGCGCCGGCTCGAGGAGGCGGCGCGAGGACGTGGCGACGGGCCTGGGAGGAGGGAGAGCGAGAGGAGTTGAGAAACTTAATCGCTTGAGAGTGGCGCGAAAACCCTAGCTAGAGTCCTAATGTAAAGATGGACATCATGCACGGTTCTAAATTAGAACGTTCAGGATATATTATCATCGCCGCACTTTCTAACTTAGAACCGCTCAGGATATGTGATGTATCATGCACGGTTTTAATAAACAACCGTCGTGATATGTGATATCACGCACGGTTCTAACTTAGAACCGCTCGTGATATATGATGTATCATGCACGGTGTTAATAAACAACCGTCAGTGATATACATAGCATGCACGGTTTTGATAAACAACCGTCTGTGATATACATGTGAGACGCTCTGTAGTTCAAACCGCTCGTGATATTATTTTGTATTGGTTAATATCTAGATCGATTGCTTATTGGCTAGCCTCAGAAATGCTAGCCATGCCCTCTCAAACAAGCGTAAAAGACAACAAGTACATGTATATACATCCAATTCACATTCATTTGAGAAACAATCACATCCATTTCACAAGACAAATCAATTAATTAACTCAAATGAACTAAAATTAACCATTCATCGTAATGTATATACATATACACACATTGTTCAATTAATCTTTAAAAATTAGCCCTTCATGATGATCGACGCAGTATGTAGCTAGTTTCGTCATGTTCTTCTTCCTCGACCCTTATGCCGCTTCCAAAGGAGGCAACTCATCAAATTGATTGTATTCTTCCTCGCCCACTACATTCTCAACTCCGACAATCCTCCTTTTTCCATGAAGAACTACGTGGCGCTTCTTATTTGCCGGTCGGTAACATAGAAGACTTGAACAACTTGGTTAGCCAAGACGAATGGTTCGTCTTTGTATCCGACACGCTCGAGGTCCACGGTAGTGACGCCTGCATTTGTCGACCTTCACCGTGGGAGATGGACCCAACAAAGACCAAATAGGGGATCTTGAAAAGCACGAGTCGAGCTCCCATATCTCCTCTATTTGCCCATAGTAGGAGCTCCTCACCCATCGATCATGAATGCATCTATGCGACACCGCTGCTCGTTAGTGCTTTTATATCCCGAGTCTGCAGATAGAATGTGTACCCATTTATGTCGATCCTCGCCATGTTACAAGCTCAGAATGTTGGCCCTTTTGCCAACCATGTCAAGATATCACTTGACGAGCTCCTAGCAAGTCGCTTCCTTCAACCATTGGTTGAACCGTCGCTGTGTTGTCTCGTGATCCAAACATCCGCCGCAGCGGATTCATTGGTCAAGCACGCCCCAGCCGGTCGATATACGGGACACTTCACCATGTGTTGCAAGACGTGAAATGGGCTTGAGCATACGATCCATATTTGGAGTGATTGCTTTCCTTCCGATGGTCCCGACACTCGAGCCTCCCTCATGGCGAGATCGAGGCACACCCATCGGCTCGACCGAGCCATGTAATCGAGGCGTAACTCAATGACCTCTTCGCCAGCATAACCTTCGACGATGCTCGCCCTCGCCGAGATCGATTCCGCACATATGACTTGAGAATTCCCATGAACCTCTCGAACGGGTACATGCTACGAGGAACACGGCCCGCACATCTTTATCTCCTCACAATATGAACAATGAGATGGACCATGATATCGAAAAACGACGGAGGGAAATACATCTCAAGATCACATAGTGTCGCTACCACCTCGTCTCCGCAGAGCATCTAGTCCTTCGAGATCGATGACCTTCTCGAGCAATTGTGTTAAAAAATAACACAAACCTCATGATTGTCTCTGACCTTGATCGCAAAATACTTCTAATTGCAACAGGAGCATTTGTGTCATCAACACATGACAATCATGAGACTTCATGCCAATTAACTTCAAATCTTTTATCGAAACAAGTTTCTTCATGTTGGCGAGTAACCGGACGGAACTTTCACGCCATGCAAGCACCGCACAGCTCGGTTCTCGCCTTGGACAGAGTGTAACAAGTGGGGAAGGTACGCTCGTCTTTATCGGTCCTTGTTGGTGCTAACTCGTGTCCGATGTCCATATCAACCAAGTCAAGCCGCGTGCGCTGACACCATCCTTTGTTTTGTCACTTAATGTTCAAGAAGAGACCAATCAAGTCGTCACATACATTCTTCTCTACATGCATGACGCCGATGCAAAGGGCTAACTTCTAGGTGCTCCCAATAAGGTAAGTCCCAAAATATTGATCTCTTCTTCCACATGTTCTTCTTACTTGTCCTCGATTTACATCCCTTTCCAAGCACAACATCTAAATCCTTAACCATATCATAGACCTCTTTTCCGCTTAAATGCCTTGAGCCGAATCGTCCTCCTTCTCTCCGTCAATTGTTTCTTCATCTCGCAGTATGGGTGAGCCCTCCAAGGAACCTACGATGACGCATGTACACGGTTTTATGCAAGTGATTCAGCCACACACTCTCGGTATCATCTAAGCAAAGGAGTATGTGCTTTGGCCCCTTTTGTACTCGCCCGACAGATTAGCAAGGGCAGGATAATCATTTATGGTGCGTAACAACAAGGAACGAAGTGAAGTTCTCTCGCTTGTACGCATCCCATAATTGCACCCTTCAATCCACAAGATTTTTAGATCTTCCATCAATGGTGCTAGGTACACATCAATATCATTCCTGTGTTGCTTCGCCCTTGGATAAGTATCGACAACAAAATATACTTCCGCTTCATACACAACCAAGGAGGAAGGTTGTAGATACAGAGCGCCACGGCCAAGTGCTATATCGGCCGCTTCATGTTACCGAAAGGATTCATTCCATCTCAGACTAATCCAAACCTTATATTCCTTGCTCGCACCGAAGTCCGCAAACCTCCTATCGATGTTTCTCCATTGGGCGTAATCAGCAGGTGTCTTAACTTTCCGTCATTCTTACGCCTCCGAAAGTGCCAATACGCAGCTTTTGCATTCTTTGGGTTCGCAAAACCGCTTCAAACGGGAATTACAGAAGATACCACGCCACCTTAGCAGAGGTCCTTTCTTCACCTCGATTCCTCGTCGTCATCCGATTGTTTACGCTTGTATCGGGATGCGTTGCACACGGACATACATGCATGTTTGTATACTGCACAGTAGAGGATACAATGTTCGGACATGCATGTATTCTTTCTACTTCCATTCCCAATGGACAAAGAACCTTTTGGCTTTGTAGGTGGTTTGGGCAACTCATTTCTCTCAGGAAGCATGTCCGCTAAGAGACCTAATAAATTGTGAAACTCTTGTCGACCAACCGCTGCTTGCCTTCAATTTCAGTAGCTTTACACGGATGACAACCTTGTGTATTCCGACTTGCGCCGGGAACAAAGGTTTCTCCGAGTCCTCCATCACGCCGGAATTGAACATACTCCCTCTCATCACGCTTCCTTCGCAGATCGCGAAGCATCCGATCTAGATTGTCATCGCGGCACTTATCCGAATCGGAACCACAATCGACATTGGCAGATATCGTTGACTTCAGATAATATGCATATCGTTGACTTCAGATAATATGCTCTTCACCGTGGATCGTCCAACATGTATAACCCTTTTGAAACCCTTCAATCAAGTGTGCTTCGATCTGCGCGCGGTTGTTAAACATCTTCAGATTCTCGCGATCAATGCATGGACAAGACATATATTCCGCCCTTATTCAACATATCCTCCTCAGCCTCTTGTAAAAGCGACACGCCATTAATGTATTCTTCACTCACACGGTTCTCGGTGTACATCCAAATTTCGGTCCATCACACGGTTCAGATTGAAAACCACGTTTTGATCTCTTGATATGGATGACACGGACTCAAAGACTACATGCTTCTAAAGCTGACTTTGAGCAAGCTCTGCGGACGTACTCAGGATCCCAAGAGAAGATCTATAATAGAGGAGCACTCAAAACCCCGACTTGGCATCAGTTCTATGATGAGAATGTGAATTTTGTACCCGAGAAAATTGGAGATCTTCTCCCTTTGCCAAGCTTGATCAACCGGATCATCAATCACACCTTCTTCCTAAGAGTGAAAAGTTCGATGCTATCCGAAGACATGCATGGAACATCATAGATAATATCATGAATAAAAAAAAGTTTGATATAGTCGACCTTATCATAAGAGAGATTGGAGCTTCTAAGAATGACAGAATTAAAAGGATTTACTTTGTTCCTTATATCTTGGCTCTTATCATGAGGAAGATTTAGTTCCGATGAGGACATTCAGGAGTTCACAAGCCCTATAAGCCAAGGGATGGGGGTCCAGTTCCTACAACAATTCCCCCTCAGGGTCAAGAAAATGATCCAGCTGAAGATCAAGTCACTTTATCAAGATCAAGTCACTTTATCTCAGATTTACTCAGCAGTCTTGGAGATTCGCAACTCTCGGCAAAGGTTGGAAGATGCTCAGGCTAATACAAACAATAGGATCGCTACTTTAACAAATCAAGTGAAC
Organism: Phyllostachys edulis; assembly: GCA_036346405.1. Classification (NCBI taxonomy): domain Eukaryota; kingdom Viridiplantae; phylum Streptophyta; class Magnoliopsida; order Poales; family Poaceae; genus Phyllostachys; species Phyllostachys edulis. The sequence continues at coordinate 90,096,300 of CM070562.1, read as the reverse complement.
ACTCTTGAGCAAATCTATGCACCCTCTTCGCCTGTTCGTTTCGGACGTCGTCACCGTCGTGTTTCATCTCCTCAAGATCCATCTTCTCAGGCTCCACCTCAAGAACGATTCCTTTTGGTCTTTGATGCCAAAGGGGGAGAAATTGGAGAAGAAGATTGAAAAATTAAGGGGGAGAAGATCAAGATCAAGACTATCTTAATATATATCTTATATTATCTATGTTTGAAGTACTACTTGGAACATGTGTGCTTGTAATAGCTAAATAGTTTAACTTGTTGCATCATGACTCTTATAATATGCTATGGGACATGATGGTTATTATCTATGTTTAATCGAGTTTATGTGTTCAAGCTCTTTATCATAATTATTATCTTTTTCTTGAATAATAAATGATTCATGTTCCTCATATTGAACAAATAGAGGAAACTCTGCTAACATATCTAAAAATTCACAAATGTGCATGAAAATTACCTCTTGAATCTAAATCACATCTTTAGGGGGAGTTTTGTTTATTTGTTGATTGACTTTGAATAAAATTAGTTATTCATCTCTTTTGAACTCATCTCTAGAATTATTTTCTCAATTCAAATGTCAAAACAAGAATATACAACTTGGTGTATATTCAAAATCTTTCAAAACTTTCTTATTGATTAGGTTGTCATCAATTACCAAAAAGGGGGTGATTGAAAGCATTTAGGCCCCTAAAAATGGTTTTAATAATTAATATCAACAATGTACTAAGGGACTAACATGTGTGCTAAGATGTTTAAAGATTAAGTCCCGAAGTTTGAATAAAGACATGGATATGGCAATGCAAAGATGATAAAAGATCGACATGGCTCAAGGTAAAGGTATTACAGCCTAAGGATCCTTTTGTAGTTTTTACTGATCTCGGTGTTTGAAGAAAAGATCAAATTTGTAGGCTAGATGTCGTACTATTAAGAGGGATCAAGGCTAGTAGCTTGAAAGTTCATTTATGTGCCATCTTGATCAATTAGGAGTCATGCATTGCATTTCTTTTGCTTCTGGAAGTTCTTCACTGGAAATCGGTATGACCGCAGTTGATGTGTGGTACTACCGCAAGTCGGTAGTACGGAGATCTAGTTGGCGGTATGACAATTCCAGAGTATGTTTTTGGAAGTGTTTCTTGAAATTCAAAAAGCGGTATGACCGCATTTGATGAGCGGTATAACCGCGGGTCGGTAGTACCAAAATTTTATTGGTGTAACATCCCAAAATCCTAATTCTGGGATTATGTAATAAAAATGCATTAGCGAAATTACTTTGATCATTTGCATATGAAATATAACCTGTTAAAGTTTATTTTTGAATTTGAAAGCAAAACTTTAACTACAAACAAATAGGTGCTAAAAAGGAAATAGATGAAACAAAGTAAAAATATTTAAAGGAGAGAATTATTCCGGGCATATTATCCCAGAAATAATTCCCAAAAACTTTTATATGAAATCTTATTAAGAAATACAATTACAAAAGCACAAAACAGAAATTTGTATGAATTTTAGAGAGATTCATAGAAATTATTAACCTTTGAAAATTTTACAAGAGAAACTAAATTAGCTAAGAAGCCTACAAAAAAATCATTAAATTTAGAAGTCATTTGCATAGTAAATAAAATCAGAGAATAATTCAGTAGAAAATCAAAATCCAAAAAATCCTAACTCTCTCTGACCTCTCGCTGACTGGTGGACCCCGAGCACTGGGACCTTCATCCACCTCATGCCCGGGCACACCAGTGTGGTACCACGAGCTCTCCACCGCACCACCCACAGTTTTCCTCGCCGCACCCGGTTTCCATCCTCCCACCGGCCCCTATCGCTTCGCCGGTCAACACCGTGCCCATCCCTACTCGGCCGAAGCCCATCCCTGCCCGTACGATGGAGAAAACCTCATCGCCCTGCCCACGGTCGCTCGAGATATCCTCATCAATCTCCGCCACCTCTGTCTATAAAAGCTGTCCCCGAGCTCCATTTCTTCTTTTCCAATCCAGTGCGCACCCCCTCACTCCTTCTCCACTGAAACGTCCCCAATCGCTCGAAGAGTGCAAGCCCTAAAATGGTCATGCACTGCTACCTTCGTCCCCAACACCGTGAAGGGTTCCTCATCGTTCCTCTCGCATCACTTTGTGTTCCAAAAACCCCTAAAGCATTCCCCTCACTTGATTTTGCTTTTGATCCTCACGAGCTCCCAAATCGCTTCTTCTTCTTCAGCTCTGACCAGAACCGCCGACTCAAGCCTCGTCGGAGATCCCCTACACCTCAATCCAATTCTATGCACCTGAAGCATCGCCTGGACCTCCTCGAGCTTCTGCAACCATCATTAGGCCTTCTCCTTCTACCGAACGTCTTCTCCACGTGCGACCCACCTCGTCACCTCGGCTCACCGTCGACCAGTCATCTCCGACCACCTCAGCTCCTCTCCTTACTTCTGGTATGACCCTGGTAGTCCATAGGAGCTTATGCGCACGTTAGTTTGTCAAGGGCGTAGCTCATTCGAGCTCTTGCTCTTTATCGTACTCACTCCACCACTCAACGCCGGCACGCCACCGCTACGAGCCATCTCTGACCACGCCACCAGTGCCCATATAGGTGCGCTTTAGATTAGGGATCCTGTTTTGGTCATTCTCTAACCTCTAAGAGCACCACATCGCCTGGCAAGACACGGTGGCACAACAGTGACGAGTACTGTAGCTCGTCATCAGTTGCCTAATCACAGTCATTAGCACAAATCATGTTTTAAACAATTAGTTAAACCCTAATAAGTCACTAACGTGTGGGACAAAGTCATTAGTTTAAAGAAAACTCAAATCGAAACGTTATTCAATAATGGGTCTATGACATGCGGGCCCCACGATTAAGTGCAAAGTGAACTCCGTGCCGTGAGCCCGTGCTCTGTGCACATAGACCTTCGGTCTATGCATTATTTGTGTAGACCGAGTCACTGACAGTGGGCCCTACTTGTCGGTTTTTAAACAAAAATCAAATGAAAATAGGAAATACATTTTTAGTTATGAGGAGAATACGCTTTCTCTTATTGGTAAGCGTAAACCTCATTAGAACAGACGCGAGAATACGCTTTCTCCATTAGAAAGTGTATTTAATCTAGATTTATTAAACCGAACCAAAATGAAACCTTAATAACTTTTGCTACAAAACTCCAAATTGAACAAAATTTATCTCTAAATTCGTATAAAATCATAATATACCTAAATATGTAAAAATATTTAATTTTGCACACTATTGAATTTATTTGGTGTTATTTAATTCGTTTCCAGCTCTTTTTAATTTAGACGTCGATTGCTCCGGTTATTATTGCGACGACCAACAAATCATATTTCCAGAACAACAGGAGCAAGGCAAGCACCTCCTTTGATCATGTTGGTTCTAGTATTTTACTTATTGTACTTTGTTTTGTAAATTCTATTATGCATGCGTGTATGTTGTGCATGAAAAATGCTATTATTGTGAAATTGGTAGTTGTAATCCTAATTGCTGCATGTCTCCTTAGAATATTGATTCCTTACAGTTGTAGCCTTTAGAATATGGGTTAGGCAAAATATAATGTCATTTGGGAATTTCTGAGTGCGATTATCGCACAAATGCAACTAAAGTGATAAATTTTCTAAAAATTTGATAAAAGGACAATACGTTAATTTGAGAATTTAGGATATTTTGAAAATGGTCCAGAGGAGATACCTTTGTTATTTTGTATGAAAATGAAATAAAAACTTTAGTTTTTAGACAAGGGCGAGTTATATTGTATTTTGAAAAAAAAGTGAGGATTGTGACTCACTAGTAGTTAGGGTGAAGATCTCGCCCGTAGTCGATTAAGGACTAAAGCTAGCATCTCTGAGACTAAGACCTAATCATACAGTCGTATGTGCTTGGATGGGGTAGCCATAGCCAACTAAGTTATCGAACCATAGCCTTGCATGATTAGTAGGCAGAAGTAGTGCGAGCATGACTTGTTAGGTATGTCGTCACAACTGTGGATGTCTTACTTCAACGGGTTTCTATCTGGGCGAAGTGAGGGACTCACTCAACGGGTTTCTATCCGGGTGAGTGAGGCCCGTCTTTCGATTTGTATTCTTTTATTATTATCCGGATGGATAAGGATAATTACTCGCAGGGCTAGTGCAAGGTTAGGGCTAGATAACGTAAAAGCTGCATCGCGAACTCTAGACTGCTTACCTTCGGTAGTGAGTAGTGATATAGAGATATTCCAGGCAACTGGAATACCGCATACTATGGGTAAATTTGTACACCTCTGCAGAGTAAAAAATCTATTTAAATAGCTGCGCTCGCTATCATGAGCATGCTTAGTGCGGCTGGAATGGCAATAGCTTTGTTTTTCCAAAAACCGGGTTGTCACAAAACTTGGGAAATGACATGGGGTTTTCATTTGTTGAGTTAACTGCTATGTCTATGGCTGGATTGTTATGTCTATAGCGGGACTGCATTTTCTATGGCTGGATTGCTATGTCTATAGCAGGACTGTCATTTCTATGGTTGAACATGAACTTGTCAGTGCCATTTCTATGGCAGAATATGATTACATTTTTGCTTGCAACCGAGTAGGGTTGCAGGTGTTGTTATTATTTTGTTTAGTTCTTAGTTATTGTCTTGTACTTGTTATTATTTTGTTTAGTTCTTAGTTATTGTCTTGTACTTATTTACACTGCTCTTTCAAATTCTGTTGTAAATTATTACTTATGAATATTGCAAATAAAAATGGCTTTGAGCAAAATAACTTGTAGATTAGAGCCTCTTTATTTGACAGCCTTGAATCTAATATAATTTTTGCGATGCACTACAAGTCTTGCTGAGTACACAAGTACTCAATCTTGCTTATATTGTTGTTTAGAGGTTGAAGATGAGTAGATGCCAGACGACGAGTTCTTTGCTTCCGACACCAGAGGGTTCGGTGACGGATCTACCTAGGCCTTGTTCCTTGTCGGTTGTCTATGGGATCGGATGGGCATGCCGCTGGAGTTTTGCTAAAACTATATGTCTTCCACTGTTTATTTTACTCTGATGACTGCTTTTATTTGGCCGGTCAGCTGCTGTTGTAATAATCTTGTAATAGCTTAAGTAGAGTACCCTTTTACTTACTTCAGCATGTGAATGTATGGATATGATTGCCAAATATTGTGAATGTGTGTGCTAACCTTTAATCCTAGGACTAGCATGGTATACACATAGGGTCTTCGGGTATTCCACGCCTAGGGGTCCGACAATTGGCGGTATGTATTTTTCAGTGAACATGTTTTTGAGAGTTTCTCTTGAAATCTAAAACGTTATGACCATATCTCTTGAGCGGTACTATCGCAGTGCGATAGTACCGAGTTTTACATAACGGTACAATATTTCCAGAGATGGTATTTTCTTATGATTTTGATCCTCTAAAAAATCGGTAGTACCGTTCTAGCCGAGCGGTATTACCGCTGTGTGGTAGTACCTGTTTCTAGTTGGTGGTAGCACCGCAATTTTTTCTTAACAGCTATAACAGGCACATTTAATGAACAGCAGTCGACCGTTGATCATCGACTGCGGTAGTACCGGGTCGTACGGCGGTATTACTGCATATCCTGAATTTTTCAAGAGTTTGATTCAAACGGCTAGTTTTATTGGTGAGGGCTATAAATACACCCCCACTAGCACCAAGCCAAGAACCTTTGAACATATTGAATACACTTAAGCCTTTGGTGCACTCTCTTCTACTCATTTTGCATTGAATTCACATTTTGAGGTAGTTGAAAGCATTCAAGTGCATTGCATCATTAGTTGATCATCTTGACACTTGATAGATCTTCAAGCGGGCTGTGCAATTTGTTACCTTTGGTGCTTGCCGGCACCTAGATGGCTTGGAGAAAATTTACTCGGTGATCTCTTCAAGAAGAGTGTAAAGAGGCCCGGCAACATTGTGATTGGTTTGGAGCTCACTATCTCCGAAGTGGAGTTAGAGCATTCATAGTGAAATCGAGGGTTAAGACTTAATTCGTGGAGTCGGTCCAATTCGGTTGGACTCACCACAGCGTGGACTAGGGATTAATATGGACAACAGGAAAACATCGTGTGTCTTCATTGTGGTTTAAATTCTTGTCTTTACTATTTCCGCATTTACATTTCTAGCAATTACTTGAATAGAATTGCTTAGCTAGATTTGTATTTAGTATTGGCATAATCTTGAGTTGTTTTAGCATATTTTGATCATAGGCTTTAAATTTGTGCTAGTAATTCATCTTTAAGATTTTATTTGATAAAATTGTTAATTAGAGTACAAAATTTTTTATGACCGCCTATTCGCCCGTCTCTAGTCGGTCAGATGTGTTTCCGCTCTTCTCAGATTGACAGCCTTGACGTGGTCCATATTAATCCCGACAGTTAACCCAGGGCAGGCCACACGATCCAGTGGCAGATTTTTGTCAAAGCGCCGGTCCAAATTAGCTTCTCTGAGGATAACTGATCACGTACGTAGGGACCACTCTGAACGCGAGCAAGAAGATAACCTCACCAGGTCTGATACTCTCTGCGAGTCACGGGGAGTCGAGAGACAGGTACATGCATCCAAGCTTTGCAAACACAAGCCCGGCCGATCCTAACGAAAAACACACACACATGCATGCCCGTCCATGCGAGTAATAACACCTAAAAAATGGCCGACTATTACTGCACAGATGCACACGACAAGAATGTATAAACACATGACGCCCTTTTACCCCGACCGATCGAGTTGTCTCTGCATTCATCAGCGTGCAGCTGCAGCTGCAGCAGCTAGCTAGCAGTCGGCAGTAGAGCGGATACCCATTACTGATGCATCACTGCGGAATCGCGGTTGAAATTTATTTCCTACCTCTACGTTGACGTACGTAAAAGTGATCAGCACAGGATTAAGATGGGGATGATGGAAGGTAAAATCCGACAACTAGAATGTCAAACGAGGTATACTTTCAGGCACGGGGCTGTTTGTGCCTTCGCTGATCCGTGCATCCCTGCGTCCATCAATGTAATCACCAAGGCTGCAGCAACAAAATCAACGAGTGCACTGCACGCTATATATCTTTTTCTTAGGGCCCATTTGGAACGCGGAATTTTTTCCCCCATTACTGCAAGAATTGAACTGATGTCCTATGAAATCATTGTGAAATACTGCCGAGATTAATTACTGATGAGCATCGGTATCATCGTGCATTGTCAAAGACGTACGTGTAGTATATATATATATATATATATACAGGCGTACACAGCTGCATGTGTACTGCACTCCCGTGCAAGATATGCTCCATGCCTACAAATATAGTAGATTTTGTTTTTTCCGTGCAAGTCACGGATCTAAATATTACCCTATATGCATGCATGTTAATGCCCTCAACCTGCGGCACTGAGCAATGCAACAACCAACAAGCGAGCAAACTGAACTCGTAACGCACGTGAGAAGTTGTTGGATTCTCATGACGAGGGGGCCTCGTGCGCGCGCGCACGAGCGTAGTCTCGTGTGAGGACTGATCTGACCATCATGCTTGTGTGTTCGGTTAATGGATCGGTATTGCTAGCGAGGGGACCGAAGGGTGGAACGGTGGAAAGAGGCTAAAATGTAAGTTTTTTGAATTTTTGGCCGAAATGGTTGTTTCTCACCTCGTATTAACAAAAAGGACTGCCTACGGGGCCATTTTTGCTAAAAAAAAATCCGAAGAGAGTTATTTTTGCTAATACGAGGCGAGAAATTGCCATTTCGGCAACAAAAAAAAAAATCCGTATAGCATGAGAGATTTTACTCTGGCCGGGTAAGGTACGTACGTACGTGAGGTGCCTATAAAGAAAAGACCAGATCGCGGAGCTCTGGACTCTAGGCTGGAGCGTTCACGGGCGGCTCCAAGGCCATAGCCCATCTTCTCGGCCCCACTAATCACAGCAATGGAAAGATTCCTTCAGATGTATATGTATCAGCCTATCAGTCACGCACGCCTGCATGAGCATGACAGAATAGATCAACAGAGCTAGGAGCAGTGATAGGTGCGCGAGGAGAGAAAGAAATAGATGAACGTACAGCATGTAAGTTGCAACTGTGCTATGTATCAATATCGGCAAATCAGCCTACAGTGGCATGAATGTACGTGGCTGCAGTCGGATAAAGTGCGCAAGAGGCTCCGATCGAAGGACTATACAGTGTACATGCATGCATGGCATACGAGCTAGACATACTGCCCCTTTACGTGATCAGCATGCATGCCACGGCCCATGTCCTTTCTGTCCGGCCTTTCGTTTCGCCTGCCAGGAGAGACGACGTCAGGTGACAAGCTTAGCTAGCTAGCTAGGCCAGGGCACCGCAACCGGCTGCTTATTAGTCACTTCCCTACCTAGCTAGGAGTAAAAAATCAACCAAACGTTCTAACCGGCCGTACAATATATGTTAACCGTATGTGCTGTGATTTTGGCCACTGTTACATACTTACATACACGCTTCGTTTCGATCGGAACGGGAGGAAATTAGCTAGAGCGTCGGCTTCGAGGACACAAGTCACAGAACGTTGTAATTAACGGCGACGTACCCACTGTGATTTTTCTCTCTGTTGTCGCAAAGAAACAGCAGCACGTACGTACCTTGCTCGTTGATACGCGATAGCTCTGTACCATTCATGCTGGTTCATGAGACTCGTAGCTTGTGTAGCCTTTTCCGTCCGATGATTTTGATCGCATGACCATTTTCCCCGTGTCCGTTGCGGCAGCTGGGCCGGATAGCACAGGACGAGTCACAGGCCAGCAGATCGAGCAACGCGAGCCGTGAGGCAACCTGGACGAGAGCAGAGAGGCGACAGCGGCAGGACCAGCGAGACCACAGGGCCCAGCTGAGCCCACGAGCGAGACGTTGGCCGACAGCGAAGGACAGCCAAGTCCAGTCCGTCTCCGTCCACGGGTGGGAGGTCATGTCCGTCGGCTCGGCTGGCCGGGCAAGACATTCCCTCTGTGCCAAGGCCGGGCAGTGGCACGGCAGCGTTTCTCTTGGCTGCACGCATCGCGACGCGGTCGGGAGCGGCTGGTACACCGTCTGACCTCTAATCACGAGCTGGGTTTCTTCGTTGTGGGCCTGATAGTGATAGGCATAATACGGAAATTGGAACCAAAGCGTTTTAGGTTGTTGCGCCCTATATCGTGTTAGAGTAGAGGAAATTGGCTAGTATAGTCATCTTAAGACTTACAATCTCCAAGCCATGGGTTCATATCCAGAAAACTCACAAAAGTAACTACCCACACTCATTGTCAGTGCAAATCGAACTTTGGCAGAATCAAAGTGACACATGAACTATGCAAGGGTTGGGTTTTGATAAACTTAAGATCCAATCATCTGTAGCGAGGCAAATTTGGCCCAGCCTGAGCTTGACTGTTAGGCTCTACCTAAATCAAGGCCCAGCTCGAAAATTTAGGCTGTAGCCTCAGGCCCAAAGTGGCCTAATTGACCGATTGATGGACTGAGTGGTTCGTTGGCCCAAAAGGGCCCAGGGCGAACTTCGGGCTGGGATGATTTTTTTGTAAATAAATTCATTTTTAATCATTTTACAAAAATAACCCACGCTTTTTTTTACAGAAATAACATGTAGTCATTGGCCCACCAGGCTACTAGGCCCAATTGCAGGGTAGGCCAGCGATTTGAGGCATGTCGACACACAATCGCGCGACAAGCGGACGATATTGAGCCACGTCGCCCAATTGCGCCACCCTCACGCAACTGGCAGCCACCTAACACCAGTCGCGACTAAGGACCGATATAGTCGGCTGGTTCCAATCTGAATCAACTCGCACAACATAAAGATAAGGGAGAAGAGCGCCAGCGGCAGAGAAGAAGAGAGGAAGAGAGGGGAGGAGAAGGGAGGGGAGGAGAGGGAAGGGAAGGAGGAGGAGACTCTGCCCTCGGCTCGGCGTGCCTCCGTGTACTCATCCTTTTGTAGTGAGTTTGTCCTGTGTCGTAAACTCTACGTAGCATGCTTAATTAGCATATGTTCTAAATATCCTAAGTCGTGTGGTAGGTATGTCAGGTCAACGATTTTTTAGAGTGTTTTATGGGTAGCAAGAAGTTCGTGAGGGGGCCATGTAAGGTTGATTTGAGCAGTTTTCTGTAGGCCACAATGTATTACCCGAACCTGGATAATCTTAAAATCTAGGAGGTGTTGCATTAGCTGATATGCAGCTTCTCGCTGGACCCAACACTATATGGTGTCACTGTGAGATGCTTGTGGAATCGTTTGTCAGAAGTGGTCCATTGGGAATTGAGGCCGATGGAGCGAAGAAGGTCATGGCAAACCTAGTTAGAAGCATTGTTGACACTGACTACGAGTAACCAAATGTAACCGCAAACGCACGGGTCAATTGTAGCTTTTCACCTAGAGTATTCCAAGGTTATCAAATCCACAGGGAACCTCCTGCTATCAAACTTAGGGATTTCTAACAGCACATCTAATCCCACATAAAATCATAGTATAAAATAATGATCCTTTCCTAAACCCTAAGGCAACAAGTTGACGATAAATGTTCTAGGTATGCATGACAGTTGTTCATCTACAAAGAAGTTATTTTAATCTAGTTACTATTATTCTCTAGTTGTTGCGATAGATCTCACACAGGGGACCGTAGTGCCCTTCACCAGCCTTGCGCACCTTGATCAATGGTCGCAAATAACTACATTGTACATCATCACACCTAGCATCCCTATTGTATCGCATGAACAAGCTATGAGAGAGACGCCAAACATAAGTTAGTTGCCGGCGGCATGTCGTTTTCTATGCCCTAGTGCTGCCACCACTATGCACTGCTCCAACCCCCAAATGTACGGATCTTTCTAACTTATGCGCTAACTACAAACAAGCTTGTAAACCAATATGTAAGGATCCACTAGATCGATCTAATCACCACAATTATAACGACTAGCTAAAATGATCTACATACCAAAATAGATCGAAAACAAAACATTGTATAATCAGACAACCGTAAAATAGAAGCAAAAGAAGCAACTAAGATAGATTGAAACAACTAGAATATGAAAAGATTACAACAACTACTTGAGATTACATCGTTACCTCTTACAAAAGTTGAAGCAGAGCCCCGGAACCTATGGCAGTGCTTCGCCGCTAAAGAACTAATCTTATCTAGCCTATTCAACTAGAGGAACGGATTTCGAGGGTCAAATTCCGCCGAAATTGTTGTGGGCGTCGGAAGAGGATGTCTAAAATGGAAGGAGGTGTCCCCTTTTAAAGGCTACCAAGGGAGGGGGGCGTTGTGTGCTCGCCGGCTCATGTCGTGCGATGCTCGACTCAAGGATTGAGTCGAGCGGCTCACAGACACAAGCACTCCCGTCCGTGTGTCGTCCGCTCTCCGAAAGCTTCTATGTGTGTATGACATGTGGGCCTTGTCTGAATCCTTCTGTTTTCCAATCCAGAGTCCATGTTAGTTTCCAAAAATTAGAGAGTTTGATATCTTGGTGTCCAAGTCGGCAGTCTTCCATGCAAAATCCGAACAAGAGCCTTCTAGAGGATCCTCCAAAGGAGAGTCGGTGTTTTGATGGAGCCCTACGCTGGCCGACTCATGGCTAGCCCACGCCCAGTAGCCCCGGTGCATGGCCCATAACGGCCCATTTATCTTCTTTGCGTATTTCCCAATGATTTTCGATGATTTATGCAAAGAATATTCTAAAAATACAATCTCTGATTCCGGGTTAGGGTTAGCGATAATAATCCATTATTGTGGCAATTTCTTACCAATTTACCAGGAATGTAAGATATGAAAACACACATAAAATGAGTGTCAACAAGCATGATGGAATCGTGGCTTTCAATCGGTGTTTTTGGTGCATGCGTGTTCAAGTGCACTTGGCAGTTCTCGTGACGTGGGGGAGAGTAGTGCGGGTGTGCAGGTGGAAGTTGAGGATCAAGGGCGGGCCTAGTATGGGACATGGGTGTACACATGTACACCCAATTTCTTCTTCAAAAAACCTAGTATATAGTAGGTTTATTAGTTATATATACTAATAATTTGGCTCAATACTCTGTATTTCAACCCCCTCGTGATTTCAACCCATTCCACACCCTCCCTCTCCAAATCACCCCTACTACGCGCGCGACCCAATAGCCCAAGTATCAGCCCAAGTGGCCAAGTTCCTAGCCCAATCCTGACCTAACTCATTCTCTCTCCCCTCGGTTCAAGCGGTGGGCACAAAGCATAAAAGTACAGTGGCGGCAGGCGGCCAGTCGGGAAGGAGCACTCGCCTCATGACAATGACCGTGAGGCGAGAAGTGCTGGTGTCTTGTGGCGATCGGCGTGTGTTTGCGGCAAGTAGGGTAGAGATGCGAGCAAGCAGACAGCGCGGGGAGCGAAGTGAGGGTGTGAGGCAGCGTGGGCGAGCAGGGAGGCGTCACATCGAGTAGGATGGTGGTAAGGGTGAGCAGACAAAAGAGAGCAGGCGGCGTTGTGGCGAGGTCTTATTCCCAATATGTTCTGCTCGGTCTTCCATTCTCCCTCCCAATTCCAAAATCAGAAAATCCCAATTAAGTAGTTGATTGAATGATTGTGTCTTTGTGAAATGTGGATAGTAATACCTTCAAAAATGAAGAAGAAGTCTATAGATTTGAAATATTTGTGGGATAGAGCTGGGAATACTAACATAATAAAGGAATTTCTTTGAACTTTTAAATTAGCTAGCAGAAAATTTTGAAAAGTTAGCAAGTGGTTATAAGGAAGAATCAAATGACTACCCCTAAAATCACATGAAGAGTTGTGGAGTTAAAATTGTATCTTTTTTTTTAATTATTTTGTAAATTATTTTAGATGTTGTTTTTTATAGGAACAATATGTACTTTGATTTTTGCAATTGTGAACATGTACATTTTCCATCGATGGACATTTTGTTAACTCTGAACATCCAATTTGAAAATCCTAGGTCCGCCACGGTTGAAGATGGTGGTGCAGATGCAGTTGTGGCGGGAGACAGACATGTGATCGATCGCAATGGACAAGCGGACGAAGGGGAAGACATTGATTCATAGTGGATGACTTGGAGCGAGAAGGCTGAAGTGGTAGGGACAAAGAACAAGCTTTGGAAGAGGACGAGGAGGATGACGACTGCTCAGATGGTGATGATGTCCCCGATGCGCCGGTGCTTGATGCTTGGAATAGACATGACCCAAGGGGCCATGGTTGTGAGTGATGGCCACGATTCCCGGTGGGAGTATGGGCAGGATGTGATGCGTGTTGATGTCATGTTTGCAGATAAGTCAGCTCCCAAGGATACTATAAAATTATAGGTGATGTCAATGCAGAGGCAAGTTAAGGTTGTCAAATCAAACAAAGAGCACTACACTATGAAGTGTGAGAAAGATTGGTGTACTTGGCGTGTTCACAACTACAAGCCGAAGTATGAAATGCACTGAGGACCACTCGTGTGTTATGAGCAACGTATTGTCAAAGCACCGCAACCTCCCTTCTTTCATTGCAAATGTCATGTACGGGGAAATTGTGGAGAAGAAGGACATGAAAGAGAAACTAATCATGCAGGCCATTGAGCAGAGGTACAAGTACAAGATCAGCTATGCGAAGGCATGGAGGGCGAAGCAGAATGCAATGGAGAGAAGGTCCAACACGTTTGAATCAGCCTACGACGATCTCACTCAACTACTTGAGATGCTAAGGGACAGAAACCCTGGAACATATATTGCTGTGAAGGATAAGGTTTTAGAAAAACCAAAGGGGTACATGATAATAATGCAACGGGCTTTCCTTGCAATTGGTGCATGCGTTGATGCCTTCCGTCACTACCACCCGCTGATGTGTATGGATGAAACCGAGAAGTACAAGGGTCTTAACGGCAATCGGCGTGGATGCCAACAATCAGATCCTTTTCGTGGTTGTTGCAATCGTAGAGAGTGAGAACTTCGATAGTTGGTTATGGTTTTTCAGGCACATCAAGGTTGGAGTCGTTGGTCAATGCCCAGGTTCATAATACATGACCGACATACCGGGTTGATCAAGGCCATCAAAAAGCTGCAAGAGATCCAGATGAGTCTTTTCCATGGCATGACCTACGAAACCGTTGGTGCATGCGACACCTTTTTCATGGTAAATGCACAGACGCCCTATTGTACCAAGATGACGTAGCACATGGTCGAGAAAAGCGAGAAGGCTTGAATGCACCCACTCTTCATTATGGGCACCACAGAATCGAAATGGGTTGGAAACGATGAGTGGCGTCATCACACATAAGGTGAGCCTTGGACATGAAGGCAACAACAATTACCAGTGCACGTGTAACAAGCCATGCTCTCATGTGTTGGCTGCATGTGTTGTGATTAAGATGGACTCTGCGTGGTACGTGTCGGGCTTCTTTATGAAGTAAAATGTGGTTTGGATTTGGAGTAGGGAAATTCGTGGATTTCGTGTTGTTGGTAACTTCACGAAAAATAGTGTGCAAAATATGATATATGCCCTTGATTTGGACTTGCTGAAGGGTGGCAAAGGCCATCGGCAAACTCGTCATATCCGAAACGACATGGACATAGCAAGGACCATGTGAAGATGTGCATCCTTTGTGGAGATTACGGGCATAAGAAAAACAAGCGCACAAAGCATAATGGGTCCGGTGAAGGTCACGACGGCACGACTAGTGGCGGTCGTGGGAGAGGCCGTCGAGGAGATCATGGAGAGCGACATGTTGTAGATCACAAAGATGGAGTTGCTACCTGATACAGTTTGTGCCCATGTTAGGAGTGCTTTGTTCCTATCGTCGTGGTCAATTTGTGTAATCCATTTCATGGTTGTATTCTGTTTGCTGCAAACTACCTTTACTTTAATATGTTGCTACTCGATTCGATATGTTGTAAACCTGACTATTTAATTTCGTAAATTAAAATAATGTTTATTTAAATTATTTCTTAAAACTGTGCTCAATTGTCGGCCTGATCTGCAAGTGGTCTCAGTCGCGTTTTGCCCGGCGACTATACTCGGCATGGGCCCTAGTCGCGCCACCAGCTCGCGACTGAGACACGTGGCAGACCAATGCCTCAGTCGTGGTTCAAGTGCGTGGCTAGGCCTCCCCTATCACCTAATCGCTGGCCCACTGTGCAATTGAGCTTAGTCGTCTAGTGGGCCAGCGGTAAGAGCTTTAAAAAAAACAAATCGTGTATTATTTTTGTAAAACGACTAAAAATGGTTTATTAAAAAAAAGAAAAACGCTCGTGTTTATTTGTCGCCAATGTTCAGCTCTCTTTTTTTTTACGAGCAATGCTTATTTCGTTTTCTCTTTTTTTTTCGTGGCCAGGAGGAGTTAACGCCCAAGTGAATCCTAGGATTCGAACCAAGTGGGGGAGGGGAGCGACGCCAACTCGTTCCAACCGAGTACTCTCGGTTCTCTATTTCGTTCTCTGTGCGAGACTGTTTCTGTTACACTCAATCAAAGAGCACAGTCTTTATTCATCATAGAGAGCATCGCAATCATGAAATTATGGAGGAGCTCCGGTGTTCTACGCCACAAAGCATTGGCTTGTCCTCAACACTGCTCGCCTAGCTAGCACACAAATGAGCGGCAGTGATACCTATCAACTCTGATCTGTGAGCATCCTTTGATGCCCACAGGCACAGACACAGATTGACGAACGTCTGGCTGTCTGTCTCAAGCGTCACTCGGCGCTGCCCCCAACTCGCTGACGGGGTCGAGGCAACCAATCTTGGTTGACCTGAGCCATCTGATTAACATCCAACGGTTTTCCAAGGCTTACCCGGTGTTACCAAGGCGCTCGCGTCGGACCTTGGATGCCTTCACGCCTACAAGCGCGCGCAGCCGGGCCGCCCCGTCTTCCAGAGCGTTGCAACGCCGCCACCCCCACCCCGCGCAAACGGATCACCAGACGAAATCCGTCGAAAATCCCACCGCGGTTACGCCCCTGGAGAGCGGCGGCGGGCCGCACCGCGCCGACGCTCCGAAACTAACCAGTAGGAGCAGCTTTTCCCCGTGAAGCCCCGCAGACCAAGTTCATTCGCAGCCCCCTCCAACGAGCAAAATGCCGCGCGCCGCGGCGCGAAGGAGGCGCTCGACGACCACGTGTGGCGTGCACTACAGGACCGACCGCGTCTACCGCAAGCGAGGTGAACCGCTTTCTAGAATTGCTGGGTTGGGCGAACCCCTTGTCTGAGCAAATTTGGTGTTGCTACATGAGTATGTAGCCGCACTCCTCCCGTTAATTACCATACCGGTCAACCAGATCGGTAATGTGATTGATATCCAGTGAAATCAATAGCCGCAATGGTGAAATATACTTGTTAAGAAATGCCATGATGCCAATTCGAAATTCTAATCCATAATTCCCAATTTTTCTGGTGATATCTGTATGGTGGTTCCTCCAATGTTCATTTCATAATCAGAGTGAATATGTCTAAGAATGGATCAAGTGCTCTCAGGCGAGATTTCTGACCTATAGTGACAGTGTGATCTATGCAGTAGTCTGGCATATATTCCCTAATTTGTGGTTGTGGATGCTGCATACCGTCACATGCATTCGTCCATGTCCAGTACTATTACAGATTCAGCTGATACGTTTAGCTCATTAGGACCTCATATTTTTCCTCTCCATAGTGTGTAATAGTGGATTGAGGACGATCTCTAGGCGGTTCGTGTGATAGTTGTCATGGTCATGGGTATTGTGTTTTGGTGGTCCTGTGTTGGTGACTAGGCAATGCCAATGGCTGCCTGCCTGGTGGATGTCAGATGGTTGTTATGCTGGTGGTGAGATGTTTCAGCTGACAGAGATTGGTGCCAGCATTAAGCGCTAGGCTAGGGAATGTAGAACGGATGTTATTTTGTTTGGTAGAGGAACTACTGTTTCTTTAGCACTGCAGTTGCACTTGGGAAGTGTGGGTATCAGGAATCAGGACACATTGTTGCTGTCACGACCCGAATTTGTCGACAAGAACGAACGCAGGAAATAGGAGTGCGAGGGAAGTGGACGAGGATCCGCGTGCCTGCACTTCAGCGCAGCCGTGATGCCGGCGACGCCAAAGCACAGGGCACGGGATAGAGGGAGATATCTCCTGATAATTCTTGCTTGCCTCAATTGATAGCTCAGCTGGCTATTAAGTAGCCGCCCCTAACAATCAATCTCTAATCTTATCTCATTTAAATAGCTAACCAATCTTATCTCTAATTTAAATAGCTAATCTTATCTTTAACTAACCAAGATATCTTATCTCTAACTAATGAGGAGATAAAGAAATGAAGAGACAAACTATTCGGTTGGCACCGAATTGGATGGACTGTCCTCCTGCGCATGCACCGGTTGAGGCTGCCCCTGCCGCCGGCGGCGCTAGTAGTAGTGTCCCCACATGACAGTTGCTAATTTGACAACTACACTTGGGGGCCTCCTGTATCATCTTGAATTCTTGATGTCTCCTGGGATGGTTAGATTGGTTTTGAGAGGGGACCTGAATATCTGAAAGGTCGTTTGCATTCACACTAGTACTGAAATTAATACTCATTTCTTCCTCCACCATGTAACTCTTTGTTCAATGCAGTATGGAGTGGGGCTTCTGTCTTCCACTAGATTGGATCCTTTGAAGATTAGGAGTATTGGCTTACTCATCCCGATTGTATACCATCAGAATAATTATCTTGGCGTACAAGGTATATCTTTGAATTTTATGCATAAGCTGAAGTATTTAATCAGATACTTTCTAGCTGACAAGTTGTTACCTAAACCTGAGTTGCCAAGTTCTGGAAAGAGGTTGTGGAGGAGTGGACTCACTTGAAGCAATTGCACTTAAAACATCAGAAACTATATGTTTGAACAATTGTTAGGGCCATCTTGACACTGTAAATATAGTCTCCTTGTAACACTATGCATTTTATTCAATTTCGTATCACTGAATGGATCTAACGTTGGTACATTTTACACATTACTCTTATTTCCTTTTGTAAAGTTGCCTTTTGCTCTTTTTTTAGATTGATCTATTAGATGTATCTTGGTAGTTGCTGTATATTCAACTTTGTAAATTTGGTAGCTAAATCGTGGACTGGAGTCTCTTTTTTCTTATGGAATGATCTATGGCTTTCAACCAACTTTTCGTTTTATATTTTTACATTAGAAATTGGTTTTGACGTATGTGAGAGGATTTATTGGGGGTTTTCAACTTTGGAGGATTTCAATGATTCAGTGCCACTTTTTTTTAAGTACTAATAGTAGCTGAAGCCATTTGTTTGTGCTACTTGTAGAAAGTGTAAACATGTGATGGAAAGCACCGTAAAATCTACATTTGAGTGCGAAAGAAGTCATGCCATGCTTTCATTTATATTTGAGAGTGAGACATTTAAGACAACTATGTAAAGCTGGTGTCATTTTGCTGCGCGTCCTGTTTTAATCAGTGTTGTGCATTCTTGTTGCCAATCTTGCCGTTTTGTTGGTGGAGCCATGCTGTTGATAGATAATAGTTAGGACTTTGAACATTACTATGATGAATCATTACCTGATCAGCTTGTTGTCTTGGCAATAAATATGAGGTGCAGGTTTGGTGAGAGTAATATCTGCCAAACTTCTATATGTAGCTGTGAGTTGTAAAAAAAAACCTGTAGTGTTATAGGATTTGCCTTTTTTTTTTGTCAGCGTACCTCATTTTATTGTTATTGTACCTTTTCAAGAACAATGGGAAAGTAATATCCTACCTGACGATGGGAATAATGATGATAAGGGACTTGCACAAAACCAAGACGCCCTCCCTGTTCCTCAAGTTGGACATTGCAAAAGCCTTTCACTTCATCTATTGGGGGTATCTACTAGAAGTGCTGGAGCATCTTGGTTTCGGTCCTAGATGGAGGGAGTGGATATCGATCTTGTTCGCTACCTCGTCATCCAAGGTCCTTATTAATGGCAAGCCGGGGAAAAGCTTCCATCATCACAGAGGGGTCCGTCAAGGGGATCCCCTATCATCGATGCTTTTTATCATAGTGATCGACCCATTGGCAAAAATCCTCGACCGTGCAACCCAAGAGGACATCCTTTCCCCAATTCACTCAAGGACAATTCAGATGAGAACCTCGCTATATGTGGATGATGCCGCCATCTTCATGAACCCAATAAAGACTGAAATCCAAGCCATTCAACAAATCTTGCAAGTATTTGGTCAAACCACGGGCCTAGTAACAAACCTTCAGAAAAGCGCTATCTACCCAATTAGATGTGGGGAGCTTGACCTCCAAGAAATTCTTCAACCGTTCCCGGGAGAGTGCAAGAGATTCCCTTGCAAATATCTAGGCTTGCCGCTACACACGTGCAAGCTGAGGAAAATCCACGTCATGCCTCTCATAGAAAAGATAAGCTCAAGGCTCCCGAAATGGAAAGGAAAGCTTCTATCCAAAGCGGGCAGGTTAACCCTCGTCAACTCAGTGCTATCTTTGCTTCCGACCTAACATCCCACCATTTTCCCATTAGCGAAGTGGGCAAGGAAGAAACTGGACAGAATTAGACGATCGTTCCTTTGGAAGGGCTCTGAGCATGCAAATTAGATGATCATTCCTTTGGAAGGGCTTAGGAATTTCCGACCTCGAGAAATTTGGCCGAGCTCTAAGGTTAAGATGGATGTGGTATGAATGGAAGAATAACTCTAAACCTTGGGCCAGAACAGAGGTTCCTTGCGACGCAACTGATAAACAATTGTTCTGTGCGGTTACAGTTGTGTTGTTAGGAAATGGCCAAAAGGCAAAATTCTGGCATGATCATTGGCTATCAAACACAGCACCAAAATACATGGCACCGAACCTATTCAAAATAGCAACAAGAAAAAACAGATCGGTCTTCAAGGAACTGCAAAACAACAACTGGATCCGCTCGGTGAGATCTCTCAACATACCTCAACAACTGCAGGAATTTATAGCCCTTTGGACCAAAATTCACCATGTCAACCTCAATCCAAACAACCAAGACGACATTGTCTGGACACGGACGTTGAACGGTGAATACTCTTCTAAATCAGCCTACCTAATGCAATTCCACGGCAGCACTCAATGTCCATATGGAAAGCTGATTTGGAAGGCTCAGACAGAGAACAAATGTAACTTTTTCGCTTGGACTTTAGGCCATGACAAAATCCTAACGACTGATAACTTAGCAAAGAGAGGATGGCCACATCAACCTTTGTGTAGCCTTTGCAACCAAGCCTCAGAAACATTGTCACACCTATGCCTACTGTGCGCCGACGCAATTGAGACATGGTCCAGGGTGTTCAGTTTGACAAACTACAACATATTGAGCCGTGTACCACCTCAAAATTTCAATAGCTTAATGGCATGGTGACAACAAGCTAGCCAACAAACGCTGAAAGGGGATAGAAAAAAAATCAATGGAATAGTCATCTACATAGCGTGGAACATTTGGAAGGAGAGAAATAGGAGGATATTTCAAACTGTGGAAATGAACTTGCAGCAGCTCGCCTTCAAGATAGAGAGGACATCTAATTCTGGGAGCAAGCTTTCCTTGATTAGTTTTCTCTTTCTAGCCGTACCCCTGCGGCTTCAGTCACGAGTCTTTGGTTTACTTTGAGTAGCTGCGTTCCTTCTAGTTGTGTTTTTCCTCTCCCTTGTTAATGCTTGAACTTGCTTTATTCTCTCTTTAATGAAATTAGCAGAGCTCCTGCCTTGTCGTTAAAAAAAATTAGAGGTGTGATTCCATTTTATATCCCTGCAATCTGGACTTTGAAAACTCATCCCATAATTGATATGTTTCTTTGGCTTATGTTTCACAACAAGCTGATGACTAGAGATAACTTGCTAAAGAGAAATATTGTGAAACCTTGAAACTGTGCTACTGTAGCGAAAATGAAAGTATAAATCATTTGTTCTTTGGTTGTGTGGTCTCTAAATGTGTTTGGGCTGAGATTTCTGATATTCTACAGAAAAACATAGGGAATGATTATGAATCAGTAGCAAAATTTTGGTTAAGTCAGAAGAAATATGCTGTGTTGAATGTGGTAACATCTGCTATTTTATGGTGCTTATGGAAATGTCGTAATGATATTATCTTGCAGCGCAAAAATTGGCTCAACATTAAACAGGTTTGGAGAAAGCTGCTGAATACACAGAGAAGTTGGAGGCCTTTATACCAGGATACAGAGTTACAAGAGATGGATCGTTACTGTATAAGAGTAGAGCGCCTGCTGAAGGATCCTCTGAAGTTGATGTACAAATGAAGATGCTGGACTTAGGAGGAAGCCTAATGCAATGTGAAGCAAAAGAAGAGATCAGTGGTGAGGAAGCTGGAAGAAGAGGCATGACAGAGATGAAGTAAGAAAAGGCAAAGAGGCTGACAAGAAAAAGAGAAAGTGGGGGAAATAGAAGAGGAATATGTAATGCAATGCTTTATTTTAGTAATGTGTTTTATCCTGTAGTTGCCAGACTTGGCACAAGAAGAGAAAAGTTTGAGCTGAGAATGTAATGAACTAGCATTGTTAAAGCCAAATTCAATAATATGGAGCTGGGGCACCCTTGTGGTGGTGTCCTGTTCATCTTTAAAAAAAAAACCTTTTCAAGAACTTGAATAGATGATAATTCTGTAGAATAATTGCAGCCTGATAATTTTCTGCGGCGTGAACTTCCATGTCCTACGATACGAACAGAACTCCATGCCAAATTGAGATTCAGGCGTAGCTTAAAAAAAGGATATAAGGTTTTTGCTGCAGTCGATTACATTATCAAATATTCTGGTAATTCTCATCATCCATATTTGCCAAACACAGTGGTATTTACAGCGTTATCATTCTTTTATCTATAATAGTGTCCTCCCCTGAGCGTCATCATCATCACTATCACATTATGTTGCAATGATCATCACTATCACATTGCAATGTTTCTGTTAAATGATTTGTTTGTTGAACATTTTGTCCATCCTAAAGGATTAAAGGGACTTATCTTTATTTCCCACTACCTATACGAGTTGTTTTTGTCGCTATTGAGTAACTTGTTTCTGCTCAGTTAATCCTGCTATTTTGTAGTGCAGTTAGTAAAATGGCTGCTCCAAGTAAATCGGATTAATATTTTGATCCTCGTCTTATACCGGTCACAGCAACTTTACTTTTGAATATTTTTCATTCTTAGGAATGTTGAGATGTTCTTGACTGCTGAATATGCATTGACGAAGGTTTGAGAAGATGATGAGCTGCAGCATCCTGCTGTGTCCAGGTAAATTTATTCATTTCTTGTATATCTCGTTTTATCATATTTTTAATTTTTTAACTTCAGTAATTTCGGTAACATCATCCATTGATGTATTCTGTATTTGTGTATACTATATATGCTTCTTAAATCAGCTGTGGCTGATCATATCGTTGATCATACCGAAGCATTGTACGAGTGCAGCCAGAGTCTTTTCAGTTTTCATACAGATGAATTGACCTCGAGAGATATGACTGACCTTTTGACCATCTTCCCATTTAGAGTGCTCAACGCCTTTGACCTAACCAGAGTGACTGTACTCCTGCTCCATGTCACGACAGGGGAGAGGCTCAACAAGAGTTCAGAACTTCCCTACATGGCTACATCCATCTCATAGTTTGCCACGTATGAACGAACACACAATTGCCTATAGACTACAGAGCCCAGCCATTGTTCTCATTGGAACGTGTTGTTTTCAACCATCGCTGTCACCCTCCACCAACCTATTAATTAAGGTCGTTAGTGGGGAGCCTTCACGCTCGACATCCTTCTGATTGAGGGAGAGCGAGCTGTCTGTCCTCGCCTTCAAGCTTCTATATTCTTATATAATTCCAGTGGTTGACACATTTCGCAGAGGGTCAACTTGGAGTAAACAAAGGAACTCCTTTATTTGCCTGTCATTAGGTTCACCCTACGCAGAGCCTCCTACTGATGTGTTTTTTCCTCTTCTATTAGAATATATGATGCGCGTGCTTAATGCTGCCCATCCTCGTCTTGTCTCTCTTCCTTTCCTAAAGGTGGAGGGTCCTTGTGTAGCCACTTGAGGAGCTTTAGTATTAGTAGGCGTGATGGCCCTGAATTGCTTGCTTATGGCCCTCTTAACCATGTTGTGTAAATGTGGATAGGATAGGGCGGGTGATTCTTCCCGTCTCTTGTCGAAGCTCAAGTTGGAAACTTTGCCACCGCACTTTGAGTTGACATCTCACCCCAATTTGCTAATTGACATTGCTAACTTTGAGCCTGGGAAGGGGAAATTCTCCTGTCCATGCTTTCTCAGTTAACTATCAGAGTGGAGAATGGGTGTCCTGCACCACGAATGGGGACAGGGTGGCGGCGTTGGAAACCATTTTCTGTTCACAATGGAATAGTTGGGGAGACGAAGCAGGGCTAGGCTAGGCTGCAAGGCCTATCGGTGGTACGGGCCATCGGTGGGTGAGGTGGGGCTGGTGGCGTCGGGGAAGATGTGCAAGAGCAGCTAGATTAGGGATCTCTAGATGATAACCCAGATCTGGCGCGTCACCTACCCCTACTCCCAGATCCCGCGAGTCTGTGCGAGCCCCCCGTGGATTCCATCCCGAATCTGGATGGGTCGCCCTCACCTCCGGCTGGCACGGCGTGCAAGCACGTGGGAGCACACCTCGTGCGCCTCCCCGGTGAAGCCGCCTTGGTCTCCGACGCCCTGGGCCGCGCCTTCCCAATGCAGCAGCATCAACCTCTCACGGTGCAAATCCGCCAAAAATCCTTTTGCGGTCTCATCAGGCAGAGTTCATGCAAAAGGGAAGCAGAGCGCTGAAAAGCTCCCCGAGGGCTCGTTTGGATATGGATGAATTATAACCAATTTTTTCGGATTAGAAGTGATTTTAATTTAAATTCTGAGTTAATCTGAAGGGATTGAGTCGGACCACAATGTATCCAAACAAGTCCTGAGATGAGTGAGGACAGTAACTCCCTGTTGGTGCTCTGCGGGACGTTCATTCAATGTCAGCAACCCGCTGCACCGGGAAGCCTCTTCGCGCCTCTGCTTGGTTGTCAAAAATGCAAGCTGCTAGGTGTTGGAACGAAAATCTCCATCCGGTGGTTGGTTCGGGCCAGGGTAGCTTCATTCAAGGCTCTTCAATTGCGGACAAGCAACTGCGCTAGGAGGTGGTCAGACCGAGATTCTGGTGGACGAAATCTGCCCATAAAGACGCCATGCATTCAACTCAGCAGGAAAGTGTTTCAACTGTCTAGCAAGAGACCACCAGGTAGCACATTGCAGAGATCCACCCAGATGCCTGAGATGTAAGAATTGACCGTTTGACCATTTTGCACGCTCTTGCGCCCAGAAATCCAGGAAATAGGCCACACACCAGCAGAGCCGACCTCCGCCCCAGCACCAACCTTTAGCTCCAACATCCACTTGGCCGGTTGGCCCTCCCTAAGCAAGATGGAAGACCACACTGTCAGCCATTTCCAACATGTCGGGCGAGAGCTTCTGCGCCGTCACGGTTACTCCCGACATGGAGGCTGAGCTTCACCGTCTCCGCATTCTCGTCAACGTGGTTGGCCCCCGCCGAACCTCCTCCCGGGAGAGCCATCCAAGCCCGCCTTCGGTTCCCACTGAGAGACATCCATGTCTCCCACTGCCATCCGGAAGACTTCTTGGTGGAGTTTGAGACCCAACGCCAGCACGACGTTGCGCTGGAGGCAGGAGGCACCTCTCTTGACGGCTTTCAATTCCAGTTCATGCCTTGGAACACTACAGCCAATTCCCAGCGCAACATTTGGAGGTACCGGGCTTTGCTATGCTTGGAGAGCATCCCTCTCCATGTGTGGCGCTCTTCTGTGGCTGAGCGCGCGGTGAGGCGCAATTGCTAGTATTGCCAGTTCGACAGGTTGATGAACTGTCCCGCGATCGCGACCGAAATGCCTCGATTTGGGCGGTTTGGGTCTGTGTGCGCGACCCAGACCCCATACCCAAAGTCACCCACCTGACTTTGCTGGAGCGCACGGAGGAGTTTGTTCCGGCGTCGGCCCCTCGTTCCCAACACCCGCCCCCCGCCCCCCCGCTTCTCCAGGGAGGGGCAGCGTCACCGGGTGCTCGTCCACTTGAGCATCCCGGAGGATTTCTCCCTGCAAGACATCCGCGCTCCCAACAGTGATCAAAGCGGCATCCCGTCTGACCCGGAAGACGAATACCCCAAGCGTGACCATCTCTTTTGGTCAGCTGGAGTGCCGGACAGGTGGTTGGTGCCGCCCAGAAGGCCCAGGGGGGACGTCTACTCGCGGCAGGGTCCCAGACGAGATGTCAGAGAAGACGAGGGGGACCGCGAGGACAGTGCAAGTCGAGCACATTTCTTCTAGGCTATGCGGGAGCGCGCACTGGGCCGGGGTGCAGATCATGCTCACCGGCCGGTCGCTATAGATGTGAGTATGTTGCAAACGTCATCACGCTGAAGGAGGAGGAAGAGGAAGAGGAGGAGGAGTGACTCGTACGCATCAAAAAGAGGGAGCACAGCGGCGACTCCTCCGACGGTGACTAGGGTAGCGACAGCAGTGGTGACAACCGCCACAAGCCGAAACGTACCAAGCAGACCCACTTGACGCAAGTCGTCGTCGACGAGCCTACGCTTCTCATGGCACAGGTGTGTGTGCTCACCGAGACATTCATGGGCACGGGTACTGATATGGTACTCAACGAGGTGCACGCGCAAGTGCATCTAGGGCGCGAGGAGGACGTCCACGATGACGCTTGGTATCTAGACATCGGCGTCGGCAATCACATATCCGGATGCTAAACAAGCTTCGCGGAGATGGATGAGGACGTCACCGGTTCTGTCAAGTTCGGTGACAGCTCGGTAGTGGAAATACACTGGCGTGGCACCGTCTTGTTCACCTGCCAGAATAGAGAGCACCTTGCGCTGACGGGGGTGTACTACATCCCACGATTGCGTAGCAACATAGTGAGCCTTGGGTAGCTTGATGAGAACGGCCACCAGACGCTCACACTACTACAGAAAAGGCCTTCACAGACGGTTCAAAAGCGTCATCACAGACGGTTTCGTGAGCCGTCTGAGTTTATGGGTCAGTAATGACATAGGTCATCACGAGCGGTTTTGAGCGAACAGTCTGTAATACATAATATCACAGACGGTTATTAACTCAAAACCGTCTGTGATAGTCGACAATCACAGACAGGTTGTAGATGAAACCGTCTCTACTATCACAGACGGTTTCATCTACAAACCATCTGTGATTGTGGACTATCACAAACGGTTTCATCTACAAACCATCTGTGATTGTGGACTATCACAGACGGTTTCATCTACAAATCATCTGTGATTGTCGACTATTACAGACGGTTTCATCTACAAACCGTCTGTGATATTCTTTTGCATTGCTAAATCTATTTCTGTTTATTGGCTAGCCTCAGGAAATGCTAGCCATGTCCTCTGAAATAAGCACATCCAATTCGCATTCATTTCAGAAGCACATCCAATTCACAAATTAATTAACTAAAATTAACCATTAATGTACATTAATTTACACACATGTACCATTAAGTTTAATCTATCCCAATCAAGTTCAATCTACACTGTGGAAACTCCCATCTGAATTTATGACCTGACTGTTCAGGAATGACGCAATGTGTGATCGAACTTTTATGAGCTCGCTCTGTTCCAGTGCAATTTCAGCGATAGTCGCAACCTGTCAATAGGAAGATTAAATTCGTGCTTATATAAATTGGTAAGTATATATGAAATAATTGTTGCAAGATTGACAAACCTGAGGATCATTGGTGATCGCAGAACCGATGAGTAGTTCCATGTTGTGGCAAACATAGTATCCACAGACGTTGCGGCCCGGCGGCTGCTGGTGGCACTGCAAAAATAGAATTGGTTAGTACGAGAGGTATTACTACGAAGTGTTATATAGGATTAATGCGTGCTAGCTAGCGAGTACCGGGAAAGTTAGATCGTGTTGCAGCCACCTTCCCCTGCAATTCCATCCTCTAGCACATAACACGTCGAACACCCTACGTGACTCCAAGAAGTTAGCCTTAGCCATTACAAAGGAAGGAAAGACTACAATAGAGTTTCTATGGAGGAAATGTGTTTACCTGTTGATTAAATTCCAGATAACTATGAAGTTATGAGTGATCCTCTTTAGAGAATCTAGATATATTACCCATTTCCGTTTTGGTATAATTACAATTAGAATTCAGTGGAAGCTACACAGGTATGTCAGCATGGTCATTAAACCTAAGTTCGTGTTGCTTATAAAGTACAAATCAACAAGTATAGCCAGTAGTGCAACACTTACTCCTGGTTGTAGGGAAAAAGTATGTATTCCTTGTTGCGGAAAGCCATGAAAAAATCTATAACGTAATTCTTGACGAATATTGCATTTGCCTTGATGGTTTGCTCGGAGACCATGTGTGGGTTGAGAAAACCTACCGGTGAATTCCTTCTTTCAACTTCAGACATCATGTATCTATATAGAAAAGTAAGGAGTTATATATAACATTTATCGGTATTACACGAACATTGACCGTGATTGTACACACTTGCAGCCCGGGAACAAAGGTTTCTCCAAGTCCTCCATCAAGCCCCGGAATTGAACATACTCCATCTCATCACAGTTCCCTTCTGCATCGTGAAGCATCTGATCTAGATTGTCATCGTGCAGCCTATCCGAATCGGAACCACAATCGACATCATCCGGTGGCATATTGATATCGTTGACTTCCTGTATAATATGCTCTTCACCGTGGCTGGTCCAACGTGTATAACCCTTTTTGAAACCCCTTCGAATTAAGTGTGCTTCGATTTGCGCTCGGTTCTTAAATATCTTCAGATTCTCGCAGTCAATGCATGGGCAGTACATATATTCCGCCCCCTTATTCAACATATCCTCCTCGGCAGCTCTTGTAAAAGCACACACGCTATTAATGTACTCTTCACTCACACGGTTCTCAGCGTACATCCAGCTTCGGTCCATCACACAGTTCATATTGAAAACCCTAGAAATAAATAAAATGGTGACTTCGAAAGTGTATTTTCTGAGGCTTAATTACGCTTTCCAACAAAGAAAGCGTATTTTTCTCTGAACTAAAGGTGGTTTTTTTTTCATTTTCTTTATTTTTTCGGATTTTATTAACTTACATGTGGGTCCTACTTGTCAGTGACTCATTTTTTATTTCATGATTTTATTTATAAAATCTATGGCGGTCCCACATGTCATAGACTCGTTAGTTTATTGACTAAATGATTAAAAACAGTAGGATTTGAAGCTCAAATTGGGCTTAGGGTGACATCGCATTGCTAATAGTCGTGGCTCGGGGCCCTAAGGCCGCCTGAGGCGAACCGACGGTGATATCCCGTAGTGGCGCTATGGGCTTCACTAGCGATTTCGGCGTAAACGCCTGAAACTACTTAAATTAAAGGATGATTATGCTCCAGTAGCCCACCTCGATCACGAGGAATGTGTCAATGAAGTCGGGGAAGGTCCAAGGCGGCTGGTCGTCGATCGGTGAACAGAGGCAACGTCGGCAAGCTCCTCGGCGACAATAGCTGAAATGGACCACACGAGCGGGCTCAGTGAGGTGAGGCGATACTCAAACCGGGCACAGAGTGGCGATGGACTCACCGGGTTTGGAGATCTCCATGATTACCGTAGCACCAGAGATGGAGATCAAGAAGACTCTGTTGGGGAGCTATATATGTACACTGCACCGTCTGTGATGGGTTAATTATCACGGACGGTTTATGTTTAAAACCGTCTGTGATATTGGGTAATATCACAGACGGTTTTTTGGTCAGAACCGTCTGTGATACTTCACAGATGAACCGTCTGTGATATGACCTCTTCACAGACGGTTTTTAGCGCGCAGAATAACATAGACGGTGGGTAAATAAAAACCGTCTGAGATTGTGTTTAATACAGACGGTTTCGATGAACCATCTGTGATCAGGCGTCCAGTATTAGCATTTCTGTAGTAGTGTCATCCAGGACGGCGTGCGCACGATCTGCGACCGGCAGCGTCGCATACTTGCTCGGGCAAACCGCACTCGCAACCGGCTCTATGTGCTTACCCTTAGCATTGCACAACCGGTCTGCCTGTGCACGTGGCGCAGCGACGACACGTGGTGGCGCGGCGGCAACGCGCGACGGGCGCGGAGCCGGTGTGTGGTGCTTGGCGCGACGACAGCGCGCACGACACGGCGGGTAGCCGCGACACATGGGCGCGACGAGCGGCGAGGTGGTCTCTGGCGTGCAGACGGCGACGGCGGCGAAGCGCCGCGTCAGCCGTAGGGCCGTGAACGGGAGCGCATGCATGGCGCACGGCTCAGTAGTCGGTGGCACAGTGTGGCCGACGCATAGTGCCGCCACAGTTGGGGTGCGACACCAGGCGGCGCGCGGCAATCAAGCATATATTCTGGTACATTGCTGGTACGCGGAGCTATGGCTGTCATTACGCGAAGAAGTTAGATAAGCCACGGTTTGTCGACTACAGCGATAGCGACATCGTCAACGACGTCGATGGCCGCAAGAGCACGACGAGCATCTGGGCTGCGTCAAGATTAAGAAAGCGCATCAAGAATTAGAGGTTGCTTGTTGAATAATCCTTAATGCACTGTTTATTTTTGTGTTTATTGTGTTTCGGTTTTCCATGGCTGTTTTTGTTGTGTGCATTAGCAGTGACTTCTTTGCATGGCGCTAGTAATGTGTTAATCAATCACTAGTGGGCACGTTCAGTTACTAGTAGCACATTCTGTGCGTGCTAGTTCATTTGCATTAGTAGTCTTTACGAGCTATTAGTTTGCAAGTAACTATGGAGTTTTTTGTTCAGAATAAAAGGAGAGAAAGAAAACAAGAAATGCTGTGAGAACATTCGGTAGCGCCAAAATATCTGTGTCTTGCTTCTTGCCGGTTAGCATTTTGTGTCTAGGCGTTCGAGCGGTTCACGTGCTTAGTTCGATCCTGTGCTAATTGATTCGGCAGGGTTGGCATGTAACATGTTAGTATCAACAAGCTATTTGTTTGTGCCAACTTACCGCAGGTACTATGCGCCCGGTTATCAGAAATTGACAACTGCAGGTTCCTACTAGAAGCTTGCTCCCTTAAGTTGATCTGCAACTCATTTCATGACTAATCCATGCAAAATTTTCAGCTGGAATGTAAGGGGGCTGAACGCACCAGCACGTAGATAGATTGTGAGAGAGTTCATAGTGGATAGTGCATGCTCTATCCTCTGTCTACAAGAAACAAAACTTGATGTGCTCAACAGTAGTTTGTTAGCAGAATTAACAGGTGGTCGGCTACAGGGCGTGATAAACAAACCAGCTGAGGGAACAAGAGGGGGGCATCATGATTCTCTGGGATGAGAACTTGTTGCCGATTGACAACCCAACTCTTTCGCCTAGATCCATAATAGCAACGGTGACGCCGAGGGGAGACGGCCAGGCATGGATACTAACATTTGCCTATGGACCACATGAGGACTCTCAAAAACAAGCTTTCATAGAGGAGATAAAGCACACTCATTCCTTAATCGACAAACCTTGGCTGATTATGGGGGACTTCAATCTTCGTGGATGCAGAGGTCGGGAGAGATTTTTCTCTTCTATTATCTAAAAAAATGGGAGACTTCAATCTAATCTATCCGACCTGTGATAAAAACAACCTCAATTTGAACAGAAGGCTCATGGGAAGGTTTAGGTCTGCACTCAACCTTTGTGAACTAAAAGAAATGCATTTGCATGGCCAGCGATACACTTGGTCCAATGAACAAGCAAACCCAATCCAGGAACGAATTGACAGATCCTTCTGCAATTCAGACCGTGATGCCCTCTTCCCAGATTGCATCCTCCAGCCCCTGTCGACATCAGTCTCGGATCACTGATCGTTACTGATTTCGGTCGAGAAGAGGTACAGAACACCAAATTGGTTTCATTTTGAAAATTATTGGCCCTTTATGTCGGGCTACCAAGAATTGGTTTTGGTCTCAGCCGGTCCACACGACTGACCTGATCAAGGTAATAATTTCCAAAATGCAGAGAACTGCAAAGGCACTTAGAGCTTGGAATAGATCCAAAGTCGGAAACACAAAATTGCAAATGCACTTAGAGCTTGGAATAGATCTAAAGTCGGAAACACAAAATTGCAAATGCACATAGCCCTGGAGGTAGTGTTCCAGCTTGGGCCGCTTGGCCAAGCATAGGAACTTAGGAACCTCACTAGGCCAGAAAAGGACGTAAGGACAGCTCTGAAGGCAAGAATCATGGGCCTGGCCACCATAGAAAGACTGAGATGGAGGTCGCGATCATGGATCATTTGGCTCAAGCTCGGAGACGCAAATACTAAGTTCTTTCACTCCAAAGCGAACTCAAGAAGAACGAAGCAGTTTATTCGTTCCCTCACCAAAAACGGCAAAACGTTAACACTTCAAGCAGAAATGTTGGACCCGAATTTTCGAAATCCTGAATTCTCTGTTCAAAACACGGTGCTATTCTCTGGATCAGTAGATAGCACTCACAGATACATTACTGGACCATTTCATACATAACGTAGACTGAACCATTCATTAATTTAACACAACAGAGTTTACATAGACTGCATATGGTCGAGTTGTACAATAAGGACCGAACAAACCAATGATTACATTACAAAAGTAGCGGAAACTACAGCGAAAGCAAAAGGGGGTATAGCACATCTCTCCACAGACAAGTGACTGGGGTTGCCTGTGTACGACCAATATTATCCAAGGACTTAGATAATATTAGTTGTACGCAAGTACCGACGGAGTCGGCTAGACTAGGGCGAGACTAGAACAGCTAAAGACTAAACTATGCTTCATCATCTCCTTGGCCTTCGATCTACGAATACTCGTAGTATGCATAATGTCCTGGATCTGCGGGTTCTGAAGGGTTTGGAGAAGAGCGAGAATGAGCACCACTTCTGTGCTGGCAAGCCAACACACAAAATGCAATAATATACATACAAGGCCTAACAAGGATAGCTCAGATTTATTTATTTGCTAAAGCAATGTTTTCAATTACCAATATTAGTAAATCCTATCACTTAGTATTTTAACCAATTGCATTTCAATTAAAGAGAATAATTGTGCAATATTAAATAACAGCAGAGGTTGCCTCCACTTTATGCTTAATTTTAATTGTGGTTACCTCCACCTAGTTCGACGACCTAGGAAAAATCCAATCTCAGGGTTAGGTGAGTCCGACCTGATTTTCATCCTACCCAAAAAGTTTTATAAATAGAAGTAACTCTAGTAAGTTCCTATGTCCGTCTTTGACCGTAGGTACGGCTGTTCAAACAGTTTATTACTCTGCAGAGGTTGTACACTTTACCTACAAAAGATAATCATCTTTATATGTACACATGTTTCCGTAGATATGTGAATCAAGGAGACATCATCACAAGACCTTTACAATGCCTCCCTCAGTATTAGTTACACCCACTAATGTTTCACCTGAGAAGGGTTATGCTTATATAGAACTGTCAACCCTTACCCAGACCCCATCTTGCACCCTCTTAAACGACTTTCGTCGTGCACTCCGACCCTTCGCCGCGAAGGCTTACAGTGTCGCGGGTCATCTACCTGGTGCAACTCGTACTGATGAATACAAATTATTTAGTCAGATCAACACGATAGACTTGTGGTTGCACTGTTTTACATTGGGAGATCAACACAGAATTAAGTCCTTAGGGTTATCTGGGCGGTTCAAACCACATACTAACCACAAACCACATTCCTTGGGCTGCATTAGTACCCATCACCATACCATCGATCGTACCATCCGCCTGGATGTGGTGTTAGCAAGTTATTAGGGTTTTGAGAAGTATAAACCAAATTATCACAGCCATTTTAGTCATTTGCTCCAATGACTGTCCAAATCTATTTTCATGATTAAAAGATGATGATTAGGGCATTTAATACCCTGGTAATTAAGCAAGACTAGCATGTCGCTTAAGTACAACCTAATAGCTAGTATAGTTACCATATAATTACTAGGGTGACAAGGATTCATAGATTCAATTATCAAAGGATGATATAATAATTAATTAATTATCAAATAGGTATTTAACTACCTTAAAATTTAACATACATTTGCATAAAGAATTAAAGCATGCAATTTGCTATTTTAAAAGAATATAATTTGCATGAAATGTAGGTTCAGTATGATCAAAGTATTGACTCGCCTTGGATAAAGGTAAGAGAGTCTTGATAATCTTGAGCTTGATCAAGTTGAAGATCTCCCGCTTCTTCGAACTCTATTCGGGCGAACGTACCGAAAAAAGATCAAACAAGCAAACCAAATAAATAAGTACAAAATAAATATCAAATGAACTCCAAATAAATCAAAACCACTACCATTAGCAATATCTTGAATTTAGACAAATTTAGAAACATATTTCACTTGAATCGGAGTTATAACGAAGGAGAACAAAGCTTTTGAAGTTTGAGTTTTTGAATTAAGTCTAGAGAATAAAAGAGGACAGAGAGGATGTCTCTTTGACAAGTGGGGCCCGCTGTGTAGTGGTGCGGCTCACAGCACAGGACCTGGACTTGCGGTCCATGGGCATGGTTCTCTCATCCACTGGATTTACTGAGAATTTGATGCCTCGGGGACCCACTTGTCATTAGGACCTTAGAGAAACAACTGAGTTTCTTTAACTGGCTTCATTAAGTAATCACCGGGGCCACGCGCAGTGAACCAATGAAGCAATCAAACCAGCTTTTAAAGCACGGTTAACCCTAAGCGACAATGATTCGGGGGTTTAAAGGCTGCTACATGGGCTACCTGAGCTTTGGACCAAACAAGGGAGGCTAGGGCGCTTGCGGGAGCATTGCCGGCGTCGGCGAGCGGAGGCGAGTGGTGGCCGGCAATGGGGCAAAATGGGACCCCACAAGGGTGGTGGTCCCATGGGCGGCAATGGCGACGCCGGAGAAGACCCGGTGCAGCGGTGACCCGGTTGAAGGCGGTGTGGTGGCGCAGAGATGAAGAAGGCGCGCGCATGGGCTTGAGGGCAGTGAGAGGGGCCTAGGGGAGCAGATCGTGCAGGCGGAGAAAGTCCGTGGTGGTCCGGCGGCGTGATCCGGCGGACAAAAGCCCTGTAGAGACACCTATTTTATGGGTTAAAGACGTTTTCAATCATGTTTATAGTGTCGTAGAGTCGTTTTTGTAAAGCGTGTCTAGAGCGTCTCCCCACATACCGTGTCAAAGATCGTAGAGACGTATTATTAAGCGCATCTACAATGATATGAGTTGTTTAGATTGCATCTCTACAAGCTTGGAGACGCTTTCATATATGCATTTCCATATCGTCTCTACTCTCCCTAGTGACGCTTTATTGCGTGCCAAGAAATATAGATACACATTCATAGACGTATTTAGATTGAGCTAGAAATGTCCATTTTTATTTTGTTCAGTAGAAATATTTTATCACTAGTTAAACTACAATGATTCAGAGGATATAGTATCACATATTTTCATAAAGAAGTTTCAGATCTTAGGTAAAGCCATTTCAAATGTAGAATTACATTGTCGATATATAAAAAAACCAGTAGAAAAAAAACATAGACACTCCATTGCGGAGTGAATTGAGTTAACAACTGAATCTAGCATCCACATACAAAGGTGCAAACACATCGAAAAAAATTCCTACAAATCCTACAACTGAATCAGGCGACGAGTGGCTAGAGGGCAGCGATAGCGGCGGCGTCTTCAGGAACAAACAGCCTAATCCACCTCCAAATAACAGCCTGGTACATGTACAGTGATAAACTTGTTTATTATGTCTATTCATGTCTCAAAAAGAAATCATGCGCGCATGACATAAGAATGGTTGCATTTATCGAAAACAAAGTAAATACACAATACGAAATTGAAAGCACAGGAACCGCAAGGATACTTTTTTTTAAGTAGCAAAATTGTGAAGATAGAAATGATAAAGCATAAGAAATAGTCTCTTCAATTTAAGTTGGCAGAAATAGAGTGTTTATTAAGGCTAAGTCCTCCGCTAACTCAAATCAAAACGAAAAACCTGCGAGCTAAGCAGGAAAATAACTGGAGATGTTCATACTGTTACAACTCCAAAATAGAAGTCTCTAAATTCATTCAAATGTTTAGGCTCTAGAGTTTCATTTTCTAGTACACTGATACTGTGCTCATACTGGAACTTACTTTGAAAGAAGAAACCCATAATTAAGCTCTATGCACACTTAATCCAGTTCCCTACATAGGAAAAAGCAATCATTTTGCCGCACCAATCCAGATTGAGATCAAGGAAAGGAAGTTGATTAAATTATTGAATCACTAAAACCATAAGTTCAATGACTAACAAAAAAAATATGGTGAATAAGCACAATATAGAAAAGGTTCCATCTTTGATGGCCAATAAAAGCAGGACACCACTGCGTGCTTCATGAAATTTTTTTTACTTTGGATGAAATAAATTCAACAATATGGAGTGTTAAGCCCTGGGTATAATTTCTTAAGGTAAAATTAACCGGTAGTCACTAAACAAAAATCAATAGATTGCTAATGTTATTTTAAACGAGGATGAGGAACACCATTAGATCTGAAGTACTTTTCATACAAGGTCAAATAGCATTTTAAATTTTGGAAGAATTTTAAGTTGTAACAAAGGTTTTCACCAAAACATGGAAATGGGTTTGGATTGTAAGCCTGGGTAGTTTGTTCTTCCTTCTATAGTTTTATAGATTTATATCCTTCATCCATCTAATTTGATGCATGGTATGTCATTACTAGGATTCCATCCTAATGCATAAGTTGACTGGGGTACATCACCACCCTACGAACTGAATAGCTTACCATGCCAGCCATAGAATTTTAGTATTTTGCACCTGCATTCAGTTTTTCACCAAAAAGGGGTGGTGTGTGCATTAAATTTGGAGTCATGTTCTGGTGGTCACCATGAAGGCATGAACTACACAAAAGGTTAAAAAGAACCTGTGGCTACCAATCTTTGCATAGATGCCACCATCACTGAGCTAATTTGACTACGATCACTATAATCACTATATCCGATATCAATTTCTACATCATTAGTTTGCATGAAGAAAAGTACTAGTAACTCAAGTAACTGGCTTACCTTGCAGCAGCCTTGAAAGGTCCAGTGGCTGGGCATAAGAACCATCGCTAGATCCGACAAAAATTACTTGTGCTGTACTAAATATGATGCCCATACCTCATCACCGGAGGGTGGTGAACCCAAAGGCCTGTATACTACCGCAATGATGAAGGCTATCATGATTCAAAAATGGTTAGCTCGCTTAAGAACACATCAAGACATTACTACCACATCATTAGTAAAATTAGATTAAAGCGCTACAGGAAAAAAAATACCCATAAAATTGACCATCTTGTTAATGTGTTAGTACAATCTGAATCTACACTCCACCAACTATTAACTCCCTTGCCTACCAAAGATGCTACTTTTTATAGTGGAATCCCCAATCCCCATGTCTCAGCCAAGTTGAACACAATATTACATGATGGACGTCTAGTGAGTTTTTTTTTCCAGCTTATAAAACAAAATCTTTAAAGAACCACCAAACCACATTTACACGGTGACTTCACATTGCAAGACAAAGATGCTTATTAAATGCATTTAGCTAACATAATATTATTTTAGCTGTTCTATTCATGAGACACCATAAAGTAGTCTGACTGCGCAAGTAAAAACCATACCTTTCTCCAGGTCTGATAAAAGAATCCCACATTCTACAGACCTACAATTGGAGGTAAAATGCAGATAAGATGACTGAATGAATATATTGAGTAATTGCACAAAACAAAAAATTGATAGAACTTAGACAAAATCTCCAACTTTCACAAAAATTTCATTAGTGCGTCAAGCAAGCACTGGTAAGCTAGTAGCTCCCTAACATCCCGACAATGGAACAATGGGGAGAGAAATTTTCATTAGTGCGTCAATACATGTCAACCAGTAATGGAACAATGGGGAGAGGATGAGATGAGCACTCACTGGAGGTCTCCAAGTGGACGGGATGGGCTCTCCCGACGGCGACACCAGAGCTCTATCGAGGCGGCGACACCGCCGCCGCCGTTGAAGCCGCAGAGGGAGGGGCAGCCGCCGGGTGTGGAGGGAGGCGGCAAGGACCTTGCAAGGTAAGCAGCGAATCGCGACTCATGAGGGTGGAGCCAGCGGAGGGAGGGTGGCCGGGCGTGGAGGCAAGGGCATGGCATCGGGCATGGAGGAGGGCGGAGGGAGGCGGGCACGGGCATGGATGGAGGGCATGGACGGAGGGCGTGAGGGTCGGCACAACACCGGCCAGCACATTTTATTTTTGTTGGGAGGTTGAAGAAGCCGGGCGTGGATGGAGGGCATGGACGGAGGGCATGAGGGTCGGCACAGCACCGGCCAGCACATTGCATTTTTGTTGGGAGGTTGAAGAAGTGGGGAGGTGGAGGGACGGAGGTGTGGGGAGGTGGAGAGATGCCTACGGTAAGAGATTTTGTAGTGTCATATAAAACTTCTTGAGAAACGTCTTTACATACGAGGTGTTTCTTGGCGTAGAGACGGACATAAAAGCGTCAAAACAAAATCTTCTTTACATGATAGTTTTGTTGTAGTAGGGTTCCAAAACCAGTGGCCTACCTAGAAGGAAAATGCTGGTATTTTTCGAGGTTTCTATTAATGGAGGTGTCGAATGGATTTTCCCACCACGAGCATGGAATGAAATTTGGGGATATTGAAGAAACATTCACTTCTACTAGACGTGGAGTAGAGTGAAGTTTCTGAGGAATTTACGATAGGAATCTCGCGTTTCAAACGGTGCGTAAAACCCTATGTGGGTAGAGGTGGATAACGAGCTGGCTCGACTCATTAAGGCTTGTTAAAGAAACAAGCTCGGCTCGGCTCGTTAAGCTAACGAGCATAATAACAAGCTCGGCTCGGCTCATTCAAACTCGTTAACTCGGCTCGTTAGGTTCATTATTAACAAACTCGTTAACTCAGCCCGTTAAGACTCGTTAACTCGGCACTGCGCACAATGGGCTGAGCCTGGTTTTCTTAACGAGCTAAACGAGCAACTCACGAGCCAGCTCAACTCGGCTCGTTAAGAAAACGAGCTAAATTGTCAGCTCAGCTCGGCTCGACTCATTAAGGTACTGAGTTCAAGCCAAGTTCTTAATGAGCCGAGCTGACCCGCGAGTTTTAGGCTTTTTTTCCACCCTTATAAGTGGGATAACCATGACCCATAGTGCTGGTTTATCAGTCCATAGATAAGAAGATTAGGTTCACAGCATGTCCAACCATTTAATTCATGACAGAAACCTTGCAGAATAAATTTGGTACGAGGTTGTCACCCTTTCCACTACTAGAAACCATGCAAGTGCAGACAACTCGATATACCTGTCCATATTTTTCTTTCGAAGGATGGTAGACCACATAATGCCACGGCCCACTGCCAGCCAAAATATGGACAGGTATATCAGTGGTCAGAAAGAATAGCCCAAGTTTTGCGATTCTATAATTTGTGATCATGGATGATTTGCCAGCGTTTCCACTTTGTGCGTCTCCCTGCTGTCTTCTCCTGTCTGCCTCGTGCTGCCCGGTGAAGTTTTTTTCTACTCCGTGCTGTAACTTAGTTCTGAACTTCTCAAAGGAAAAAAAAACTTTCTGAGATTCTGAATGTTACGAGCAGAAATACTTTTTGGGTGACACCATTGGTTGGCGTACGGCGATAATAATGCTAGTCTCTTCACGAGGTGTGCCTAACTATCCTAACTATCTAAAGAACTCAAGGGCGCATCCTCCCGTGTTCATTCCCCAAAGTTTGCACGTGCCTCAGCGCAATCTAAAAAAGCCTAATTGACAGAATTAAAAGTAATATAGAAAAAATGGTTCGATCTATGAGTGTCGTTCATTGACGGTTATCTTTCGATTCGAGGAAAGTCGATCGTGCTGATAACGTGTTAAGAAACCGTCGCTGGCGAGTCCAGTTCGAGCGATTACCTTATAGATAAATTCAGAATCGTAAGAACAATGCAAGAATACAAGAACAAAATAGTAGATCGAACACATAGATATAGGAGGTTTCTTGTTTCTCTTTATTCATTCATCAATCGATCAATTTTTACAATGAATATCACCTCATATTTATAGGTTAGAGACCTTGCTAGGGTTTAGGATGAGGAGTCCATACATGGGCTGGGTTCTGGGTCAAGCCCATAGTTTCTTAACACTTCCCCTTGGGCACTTATCCTCACACGTTAATGCCTCGTCAAAACTCCATAAAAACCCAGTGGGGAAAATTTGGAGAAAGAACACATGATACAAGTTCTGCTGCGTTGCACGAATTGTCACATTAAAAACCTTAGCCGAGAAACTTCAGGAAAACTCATCAAGGGAAAAAGAGTACAATCCACCCAATTTCATTTAATCTTCAGGATTTACTCTTTGGGTACTCGATCTTCGCAATCAAGTTTCAATAATGAGTTCGTGAAGATTCTCCCCCTGAATTATGCACTTCTCTAAGTCTCGTCATTACAATTCCACGTATGCACTTTTCAAAGCTAGATGCTGGAAGTAACTTAGTGAATAAATCTGCAAGATTTTCACATGACTTAGTATGCAGTACTTCAATTTTGTCCATCTTTTGCAATTCATGAGCATAGATGAACTTGGGGTTGATATGCTTTATGAGACGATTCTTCACATAACTCATCTGCACTTGTGCAACACAAGCTGCATTATCTTCATAGATAATAGTGGGGGTTTGCGCGATATTCAATCCACATGACTACTGGATGTGGTGAATCATCCGCCGAAGTCAAACACATTCTCATAAGGCCTCGTACAGTGCTATGATTTCCGAGTGGTTCATCGAAGTCGATACATGACTCTGCTCAAACGATTTCTATGGAATTGCAGTTCCACCACATAGAAATACATAGACTGTTTGTGACTTGGCTGTATGCGGGTTCTACAGGTACCCGGCATCTGTATAGCCATTCATATTCAGGTTTTGGTTCTTTCTGTAGAACAGACCAAGTTCTTTGCTTCCTTAGATGTATCGAAAGATGTTCTTCATTCCCTACCAATGCCTTTGGTAGGTTCTGCACTATACCTTGCTAATAGGTTCACGGCAAATACGATGTCCGATCTAGTACATTTTGCTAAATACATGAGTGCTCCTACTGCACTCAAGTATGGAATTTCGGTCCCAGAACTTCCTCCCCCTCTTCTTTAGGTCTGTACAGGTCTTTATCTTGCTGCAAAGATCTCCAACCATTGGCACTTTCGAAGGGTATGCCTTTTCAAATCCGAATCTTTCTAACACTTTCTGAGTGTAGGTTGACTGATGTACTAAAATCCCTTCAGGGGCATGCTTAAGTTGCAAGACTAAGCAATATTTGGTTTTACCCAAATCTTTCATTTCGAACTCTGACTCCAAGTAAGAGCTTGCTTTCTTAATACCTTCTAGGGTTCCAATGATATTCAGGTCATCTTCATACACTGAGATTATACAAAATCTATCCTGGGATAGTCGTATAAATACACAGGGATAATTCTTATTGTTCGTGTAGCCTTTCTTGCATAGAAAGTCGCTTCAAGCAATTATACCACATCCTTCCTGATTGCTACTTCGTACAGTGACTTTTTGAGTTTCACACTGCATAGATTTCTATTTGCTCTGTCTTGGTTCAGGACAGAGATACAATCAGGTATCTTCATATAAATGTCCGAATCCAATATTCCATAAAGGTTTGCTGTTACCACATCCATCAATTTCACTTTTAACTTCAAATTTACTACCATTGAGATTAAATATCTAAAGGGTGGTTTCGCCCATGACCGGGGAA
Source organism: Phyllostachys edulis (assembly GCA_036346405.1). NCBI lineage: Eukaryota > Viridiplantae > Streptophyta > Magnoliopsida > Poales > Poaceae > Phyllostachys > Phyllostachys edulis. Next base: position 90,055,477 of record CM070562.1, on the reverse strand, counting down.
TAGGTTTCTTCATAAACAACTCCTGGATGTTGAGTTAAACCTTGTGCAACAAGCTTTGCTTTACTTCATTATTTTCATTTCTCTTTCGAACAAATACCCACTTATGCCCTATGGGGTGCATATAGGGAGACGAACGGCTTACAGGCCCAAACACCTTTCTTGTATTCAGAGATAATAATTCTACTTCTATTGCCTTCTTCCAATTTTTCCAATCTAATCTTTTCTTCCATTCAGCGAGCGATGCAGGCTCTGGATTAAGATCGATGATTGTGGCAATTTTCTTTGCAAAATCAATGTCGACATTGGGTTTTGTCTTATTCATAGATTCTCCCGTGGTCACAAAGTTTATAGCTATTTCTTCAAGGGGCGATTCTTCTAATGCGTCCAATGCTTCTACTTGCTCACCGCTGCTTTCAATTACGGAGGCAAGTCCCTTTAGTTTTTCAGCTCCGATATGTGCGCACACATCGGAGCTGACGTCTCGTTCATGGGGATGTTCAATTCTAGTATGCCTTATTCTGAAGGTTCCATACTGATGCCAGGTCTCAACTGGCTCCCCTTTTGGTTTTGGGGTACTTCAGTGATCGGCCGTGCCAAGTCCTTCTTATCCTTTTTCACCAAGCGTCCTCGGTTACTTCGGATTCGAGGGGCCGGAGTTCTCGTCCTTTCAGAGGCCTTAGGATGGGATTAGGGATACCTTCATCGGTATTTCAACCCTCTTCGGTGCGTTGCGTGCACATACGATTTGGTCACGCTCTTCAAATCACTAAAGTGGTCAGGCAGATGATTTGCTAATGCTTGCAAATCAATTATCTTCTAGACTGCAATTGTCTTCTAGACTTCAATTGTCTTTTAGATTTCAATTATCTTCTGGACTTCTCTATTTGCTTCACTAGTGCGCGGGCTGCAATTTTCTTCTGGACTTCTCTATTTCTCGATATTTTCATAAAGGGGTTAATTTCCTCCCCCTAATGACGGGAAACTAGCCTCATCTAATACACTATCAGCAAATAGGGCAGTATACAAATCTCCCATCATAGGGTCTAAATACCTTATTATAGATATTGTCTCATAACCAGCGTATATCCTAGACTTTCGAAGAAGGCCCATTGTAGATCGCTGTGGTGATGGTATATGTACATAAACCTTGCAACCAAACCTTCAAAGATGAGAAATTTTCTGTACTGACCCTTGCGCTAGTTGCATAGGTGAATGGATGTTATATGCCGGTGGTCTAAAATTGATGAGAGTTGTCTTTGAGCAGATCACGTATCCCCAACATGCAGTTGGTAAATTACAATTCTTCAAAGGCGGTCGGGCAATAAATTTAATCCTTGTAATTAATGCCTCTGCTAGTCCATTTTGGGTGTGGACATGCGGTGCAGAATGCTCAACTTTAATTCCTATTGCCATATAATAATCATCAAATGCCTTTAAAGTAAATTCTCCGGCGTTGTCCATTCTGGTGGACTTCACATGATGATCAGGGAAATTATTTCTAATTTTAATTATCTACGAGATTTAGCTTTGCAAAAGCATAGTTTCTCGTAGACAATAAACATATATGCGACCATTTCGAGGAAGTATCGATGAGCACCATAAAATACCTAAATGGCCCTTATAGGGTGACGAGGATTAAAATCTCTATGTATTACTTTAACACATAATAAAAGACCATACGTCTTCATGGTCGCAACCCCTAAGGCTAACGACTTCACTGGTCGTAAGGATTCCAGAGGTTACATAATGGGTACCCTGGTCGGACAAGGTCTTGTGCCTAGTCTCCGACCAGGTAGCTGCTCGAAAAAACTATGAACTGGTGTATAGATCTGATTCCAGGTATATCCTTTACCATGTGATGAATGGAACCGTGCTGTATACTTCATACCACGCGATGTTACATAGTCCTAAGACACTGACAATAACCACCATACGGTTGAGTGCCTCATAGACACTGAACCGCAGAGCAGTTGGTACATTATCAACTGACACCTCGCTCCGACCAGTCGCGAAGCTTCACCAGGGACGCCTTCTCCAGGAGTAACTGCCACCTCTTCGGAAGTTATTTAAGGGTGGAGCACAGAAGACAGAAGGACGAGGACAATCTGATGGAAGAGAGATCGAAGTCAAGCAAATCTAGACAAGATCATCTGACATATCAAACCGCATTCTCTGTGTAATTAGGATTAGTCCTTTGCCTAGTCTAAGGCACCCCCTGTAAATCCAGTTCATATCAATAAAAGAGCAGTCCCATTCTCTCCCAGAAAATATCGCGTCATTTTCCTCTTTTTATTTTGTAAGATCGGTGACTCGATCGTCGACAGCTGGCGCCGTCCGTGGAGAAAAAGACGTAAGTTTCCTGAAGAAACTCTTCGCTCATCAAATCCTCGCGTATTCCTCGTAATCACTCATGTGACTATGGCCGGAGTTTGGGACGAGGAGAATTGGTTTGACCTGGCGGACTACTCCAACCTCGACATGGAAGGATGCATCTGTGCCATGCAAGAAAATGGCATGTCATCCTCCTCCTCCTCCTTCGGTTCGCACGTTGCCGACGTTAGCAAAATCGACCGGATGGATAAGGATCCACCAGTACGACAAGTGGCGCTTCCAGCCATTCCGACTAGCTTGAAATGTCCAAAAACCACTCCAAGCCCGGTCCTTCCGACCGGCGAAATAGGTGATGAAAATTCAGCACCGCAACTCGAGAATCTCTATACTCTCGATGAAATCATGGCTGAAAGGTACTCACCTACGGCTTATGGTGATTTCAGGAGCCAATCGACACCTGGTAACGGTGTCAATGAAACCTCCACTGGTCGTAGGCCAAGTGGGGATGACAAGACTCAGCATACGATCGGTAGTCCGTTGGATCAGGCTGAGCCCACCAAGAAGACCTCTGGAGGTGCTCATCTCCGACCGCTCTCCGTCGTGGAAACTCCTAGTAGAAGCACTAGAAGGCTCTCCATTAGTTACAATGGAAGCTCGTCGGAAGATCGCTGCTGGAGGCACGAGGTTAATACGATCGGAGATGCAAATCCAGATGCCTTGCACGGTCTTACACACTCTGCCACGCCACCACTTGTTGGTAGAGATGTTACAGGCCATCAAGCACCAACTTCCGGAGGCAACAGAACTAATCGACGTCCATCAGTTAACTCGCCTGCTCTGCCCCACCAAGAGTAGCTGATCGGGCGGAACAAACCAGGAGGTTGGGGGGAGGTTTAGATCTTCGAACACCGACTACCAGCATGAATCCTTCAAGACCTTCAGTAACTGTACAAAACCTGAAACATGTTCAAGATATGTTGAATAATTCTAACCCTGCTCTAGCAGAGACCCCAAGTTTTGTACAACTCGTAGGCCAAGTATCGAAGATTCTTCAGCAGACCATGCAACGAACAGAAGCATACCGGGAACAGAAAAATTCAGGAAGTCAAACCATGACTTCGTCCCAACGTTCCTTCCTCGGTAGGGGGCAGCATGGTCGTGTTGGAGAACAACCGATACCAAGGCATCCTCGACGATTCCGACCAAGGAGTCACGAGGGGAGAAGGCTGTTTCAGGCAACCACACCTTCACCTCGTCGAGATGAACAATCGCTTGGACCAGATGATCTCCGACAATAGCGTCTACGACCGGATCGGGACACCGAAGATTCGGCAATCTAACCTCAGAAACCAGTCTCCGACTGATTACAATCCGACACCTTTCCAAACAAGGCACCATGAATCAATCACAGGTTGTCGAGCCTTCTCGGCAGGGCTCCAAGCTGTGTGTTGGCCAAACAGGTTCCGACTGGCCAACCTGGACAAGTTCAATGGGACTCAGAACCCATTGAAATTTCTCCAAATATATACCACCGCCATCAAAGCTGCTGGTGGTGATGAAAATGTGATGGCGAACTATCTGCCCACAGTGCTCGAAGGGTTTGCCCGATCGTGGTTACTTAACCTATCGGTCGGATCAATCTATACTTGGGAGCAACTCTGCGACCTTCTAATTGCGAATTTTTAAGGCACGTATGACCACCCTGGAAAGGAGGATGATCTCCACTGAATCCGGTAAGGCTCTGATGAGACTCTCTGTTAATACATCAAGAGATTCAACCAGGTTCATAATTCCATACCAGAAGTCGTAGAATCATCCGTCGTCCAGGCTTTCAAAACAGGTCTAAGGAATCGGCGGTTTACGCAGGACATAGCAATGAACCCTCCGCGAACAACCGTCGAACTTTTCGACATGGCTGATAAATACGCCATTGCTAGCGAAGCAATTGAGTGGTGTGAGGCCATTGATCGGAAGGATAAAATTCCCCAACTTGGCTTGGATAAACCGGAGAAGAAGAATAAGAAAGCTCTCAAGAAGAAGAAAAACCACAGATCTGACGATAAAGAAGTCCTGGCTATTCCTGAAAAGTTTACGAAGGGAAAGAAGGACTATGCCGGTCGAGGCAAAGCGAAGGCTCCGACCGAATGATATAAGAAAAAGGAAAAAGTCCGGTTTACTCCCCTGAATTATCAGAAAAGTCTGGTTTACCCCCTGAACTACAAAACCGGTTATTTAACCCCCTGAATTTGTCAAATCCGGTCAAATAACCCCCCGTAGCGGTTTGGAGCGGTGGTTTTGGTGACGTGGCTGGTTTTTGTCCAAATCAGCATGTACGTGGCATCCAAATTCAGTACGTGGCATCCAAATCACCTTCTCTCTCTCTTCCTTACCTTCTCTGACGATGAGCTTGTCATCGCCTCAAGAAAGAAGAAGATTCACTCTTCGCTAGTGCGAATTAATCTCGAACTCACGACCCGATCTTGTCGAGGCTGTCAGCGACGGCCTTCATCCTCGGCTGGAGCTCCGGGTCGGCCTCCGTGCACGCCAGCGCGACGTGGAACGCGGCCACCACCTCCTTCTTGGGCAGCGGTGGCGCCTCCCACAGCAGCGTCGGGTCCACCATCTCCGCCATCGGCCGCGCGTCCTCCTCGAACCCGCGTCGCACCCATTGCACCACCTCGGGCGTGGCCCCGTGCTCCCCGCTCCCGGACCGATCCGTCGTCGTCGACGGCGACGAGAACGACTCCGAGGTCCACGGCGACGCGTGGTCGGCCGGCCCCCCCGTCAAGATCTCCGGAGGACCACGCCAAGGAGAACACGTCCCATTCTGCCGGCCGCGGCCGGCTGGCAGCCGCTCGAGAGCGGTAGCCGCCTCCATGATCGGTCTGGCGCCATCTTGGTGTAGGGGATGGCGCCGCCGAGGAGGCCGCCCGCCGAGGGCGTTGGCGGAGGAGGGTAGAGGGTGGTGTCGGAGGTGCAGCCTGCAACGGCGAGGAGGCGGACGAGGCCGAAGTCGGCAACGTGGGGGGACAAGTCGGCATCGAGGAGGATGTTGGAGGGCTTGACCTCGCCGTGAACGAACCGACGGGGGCTGCACTCGTGGAGGTACGCTAGCCCGCGCGCCGCGCCCTTGGCGGTCTTCAGCCGCGTTGACAACGACAGAACGGGTTGACCGGGACGGAGTTTATGAGGGAGAGAGAGAACCATGGAAATGGGAGGAGATTGGGGAAGAAAGAAAGCAAATGAAGAAGATGGCACGTCTCTCTCTCCCAATCAGCTTCTCTCTCTCTCAGTCAGCAAAACCACTGCCACGTCACCAAAACCACCGCTCCAAACCGCTACGGGGGGTTATTTGACCGGATTTGACAAATTCAGGGGGTTAAATAACCGGTTTTGTAGTTCAGGGGGTAAACCAGACTTTTCTGATAGTTCAGGGGAGTAAACCGAACTTTTTCCTAAGAAAAATAAGAAGTGGTGTCCACTTCACCATTAGGCAGGGCATGACCTCCGCACCTGTCAAGCCTGGAAGAAAATGCTAGAGGATTACTATGCAGGTAAAGGACCACTCCCCGCAATACAGGAACTCGGTGAAACAAGTTCCAAAAAGGACAAAGATGGCGACGAAGAAATGGAGTACCAGGAGCCGCAACATACGGTCAACATGATCATTGGTGGGTCTTCTTCGTACGAGTCAAGGCGTCATCTCAAGGCCATGGAGCGGGAGGTCAACCTTGTAGAGCCTCCGACCATCATCAAGCCATCAAGGTGGTCGGACACCGTAATATCCTTCAACAAAGAAGACTGCCCCATCCCTTCGACTCGACCAGGTAGGTTCCCTATTGTTGTTGAACCTACTATTAATAACTGTAGGGTTAATCGAGTCTTAATAGATGGTGGTAGTTCTTTAAACATTTTATTTGCGGGAGCTTTAAAAGAAATGCAAGTTCCCAAGTCCAAGGTGAAACCAGTGAAATATGCCTTTCATGGTATAGTTCCTGGTTCCACCGCTAAACCGATAGGATAAATTTCTTTACCGGTCACGTTCGGAAGACCTGACAACTTCCGAACAAAAAAGATTCTGTTTGATGTGGTGGATTTTGAGTCTGCATACAACGGAATCTTGGGTCATCTGGTTTTAGCAAAATTCTTGATAGCCACGCACTACGGTTATCAAAGTTTGAAAATGCCTGGACCTAAGGGAGTCATCACGGTTCGAGGAGATCAGAAAATGGCTTACGTGTGTGATCGGAAATCCTTAGAACTGGTCGATGAACTTTCGACCAGAGAGGCTAATCCATCTACCGTGCAGGTCAAGCACTCGAGGCCAAAGATGACACCAAAGCCATCCGACCAAACAAAAGAGGTACCACTCGACAAAGGCGCTTCTCCGGACAGCACCAAGTCGTCACCTGGGTCAGAAAACACTGACTCATCTACCTGCAAGATTCTGGTCGGGGCAAGACTCGACCCCAAATAGGAAGAGTCGCTTGTCTCCTTCTTTCGAGCAAATCAGGACGTATTCGCCTAGCAGGCGTTCGATATGCCTGAAGTCCCCCGGGAGATGATCGAGCACAGGCTAGCTCTCCAGCCTGATAAGAAACCGATCAAGCAGAAGCTGTGGTGTTTTGCACCTGATCAAAAGGAGGCAATCCAGTCGGAGATTGACAAGCTCCTCAAGGCTAGATTCATTCGTGAAGTCGACCACCCTCAGTGGCTCGCCAATCCTGTAATGGTTAGGAAGAATAATGGAAAATGACGAATGTGTATTGGCTTTACAGATCTTAATAAAGCTTGTCCGAAGGATGACTTTCCCCTTCCACGCATTGACCAACTTGTAAACTCTACTTCCGGGTGTGAGTTACTAAGGTTTTTAGATGCGTATTCAGGGTACCACCAGATTAATATGTGCAAAGAAGATGAAGAGAAAACTTCCTTCATCACCCCATATGACACTTATTGCTATGTTAAGATGTCGTTTGGTCTCAAAAATGTTGGTGCGACTTTTCAAAGGTTGATGTAGAAAATATTTAATCCACAAATAGGTCGAAATCTAGAAGCCTACGTTGATGATCTGGTCGTAAAAAGCATCAATGTTGGCGATCATGTTCCAGACCTACAAGAAACTTTCAATAACTTGAGAAGGCATAATCTCAAGTTGAATCCGGAGAAGTGTGTGTTCGGAGTTTCTGCTGAAAAACTGCTCGGTTTCCTAGTCTCAGCTAGAGGTATTGAAGCAAATCCAGTAAAAATATCGGCCATCGACAAGATGTGTCCTCCGACCACGAAGAAAGAGGTCCAGAAACTAATCGGTTGTATGACAGCGCTAAGTCGTTTCATAGCAAGGTTAGGGGAAAAAGGATTACATTTCTTTAAACTTCTTCGAAAACATAGAAGTTTCGAGTGGACTAAAGAGACAAACGATGCCTTTAAAGAACTTAAGAAGTACCTTACGAGCCCCCCGATCTTAGTTTCTCCAAGATCGGGAGAAACATTGCTAATTTACGTGGCTGCAACACCACAAACAGTTAGCGGTGTATGTAACATCCCAAAGTGTTGTTACCAAAATAAAATTAATAAAGTTATTATCTTGTTGGATTTTCTAAAATTTGAAAGAATTTGATTGCTTTATTTGAATTTCTGAAGTTTTAAAATTCAAAAAGGAGATTTATTAAAGTTTTTGAAGTTTAAATTGAGTTAAAGTTGAAAAACAAAAATTAAACTAATTTCTGGAATTTTAAAAGCTTTTTCCTAAATATTTTAAAGATAAAATAAATTATGTGCAAAAACTATTATCAATTATAAGTTGGAAATAATTTTATTAAGTCCAAATAACTCTAGAGATTTCTGTGAATTTTTCTAGAATTTTTGGATTTATTTGCTATTTTCTAAAACCTTTTAGAATTAATCGGATTAAGTAAATTAACAAATCCATTTAAAATCCTAAAAGCCTCTTGAGCCGAAATCTCCTTGGCCCGTTCCTATTCACGCGCGCGTCGGCCCGTTTTGGCCCACCCGCACCCGAGCCAACCACTCAACCCGCCCCTCCCTCTCTTGACTGTCCGATTTACATCAGACAGCCAACACGCGGACACGCCACACGGAACCATCCGCGCCATCGGATCGAAATCCAACTGCACACTCCCGCCTTCAACCTAGCCCTTCTCCTTCCTCGCGCAGACCCACTCTCCCGCCATTGCCGCTCGCACAGAGCTCCGCCTCCGCAGCGTTTCCCCTCCCCATTTCCTTCCACGTTGTGCGCATTAAATACTCCTAACTCCGACGCTTCCCCTCGGCCGTTTTTCCCTCTTCATGGCGCACGATTTCGCCGGTTGAGTAACTCTGCCGCCGCATGTGAGAACCCGCAAAATTAACCTAAACTAACTAACAGTAATCGGTAATTAGCGATAATTAGAATTCTTTAAATCCAGAGTAAATAGTAATTTCAGAGTTAATATCAGGTGCATAATCGTTACATCTGGCAACAAGAGGGTTATAAAAACAATTTCCCCAATATCATTATCAACCAAGGGTCAATTACAAAACTAAATCCATTGCAGGCATAAGTGGATCATTAATACAAACTCAGGAATATGTACACCTTTCAATGCAATCAAAGAAAACATTGCATCAATCCAAGTACAAAACAGAAGTAATATATTACAAACCCATTGCTTGTTTCAAAATTAATTTTACAACCAACTGCAGCATTCGTAACAACAATTAATTAAACTGTATCTGCTTCTTGCATCCTTATAGCATCAGTTATCCTTGCCACCTTGTACCTTGAGCACCAGTCCATAGAGCCATCTCTCGATCCATTCCCATCGCTCGTTAAAAAAATCAGAAAACGGTTAGTAAGTCAACGCCATGTGGAGAATAGAAAATAGAAAGTAGAAGATTGGAGGTGGCCGTCAGAATTCTCCGAAGCACACTGGGGTTCCCTGATCAACTCAAGCTAGCCAGCCCCTTGATCGTCAAGGTACCCAGACTAGCTAGAGTTAACCGGCACCTCTTTGCTTTCGTAGGTTTCATCATGCGGCATTTAATTTAATCTGACACCCTCGTATACTGAATTACTCAGCCACAGAAAATCGCACGCATAGTGTTTTTCCAACCACAGACCAAAAAGCCCCCACCGAGAATCTTACCATGAGAATAAGAGCAAGGGCAATATGGTCATGTGCAAGATAAGGAGAATGCCCAACCTAGAGCATAAAAGGGATCATGCAGCCACCTCAATGCTTCTCGTGCCCATTTCCATTCACAGCCGAAAGAGGATGAGCAAGCCACAACATTCCCCTCCCACATTCATTTTACCTCAAGGCCAAGAACACAAATGAAGCCAAGCAACTAGGAGATAGGAACCATCGAAGTAAGCTCACTGCCACCACCATCCTCACCAAGCCATCAAGCAAAGCCACAACAAGCATAAGCCATAACCACAAGAATAAGCAGTATCACCTCCATCATAAACCATCCACACCCACAACCAATAGAGAAAAGTAGAAGAGGAAGGGAGCAAGGGGGAAGAGCAAGACCGAAGGAGCCAGGGCGGCGACTTTGAACCGTCAGCAATCATCGACATCACCAGGCATCAAGGCAGCCAGGGGAGCCAAGGAGCCGGAGAGCCAGGAAGGAGGGCGAGCACCGGAGAGCAAGGGCGACGCCGGCGGCGGCCTGCACCGCAAGCAACCACTATCAGCCACACCGAGACCTGCAGGAGACGCATCCACCCACAGCCGGCATCACCCCTACCTCTGGCATCCTCAACCCAACCCAACCAAACAAGGTAAACAACCATCGGTCCCCTCTGGCATTTCTGCCCAAAGCCAAACCCTCAGCGACGCATCCATCAGTAGTAATCATCGTAGAGCAAGAGGGAGAGTGGGGTGTAGATTAACCTCAGTAGCAGCCGAGCCGAGGCTCAGCGAGGGCGAGGCCGCATGATGGGCCGGGCCGAGCAGAGCGAGGAGGCTGGGGCTGGCGGCGCTGGCCCCAAGGCGCCATGAGGAGGTCTGGGAAGGCGATAGCGACAGGCCGAGTAGAGGGTAGCCCAGAGGCGGCTTGGGCATGGATCGGAGCCGAGGAGGCGGAGGCCGGGAGGTGAGAGCAGAGGCGCGGTCAAAGGCACCGAGGACTGGGAACGGCGCATGATGGCGGGAAGAGCGAGGCAAGGCGTCGGGCCAAGGAGCCTCCAAGAGCGGCGGCGGCATGGCCTTGAAGAGAGAGAGAAAGAGAGATTCGAGTGGGGAGAGAGGGAGAGATTTGGGGATTTCTTCCTGGGGGAGAGAGAGAGAGTGGGAGAGGAAGGGGGAGATGAGAGTGTGTGGTGTGTGTTGGGTGGTGCTTGTGTGCGTGCGTCTGTGCGTGGGTGCGTTGGCCGGCCGAGTGGAGAGAGAGAGAGAGGAAGGGAGGGATTAGGGGTAGGATTAGAAGTGGATTTCGGATTTTAGGTTTAGAGGTATGTTTTTCTGATTTTAGGTAAGTACTAATTAAGTGTGCAGTAATGTGTTAATCGGTAGCTTTTGTAAATTATTTAGCCTTTAGCTGTTAAATTGTTGCTGTTAAATAACTTAGCTTAGATCTCGTTTAATTAACCAATCTGTAATTAATCTGTGGTTTAAAATTGCTAGATAGACCGAGTGGTCGTTAATTCTGTTACTATTAAAACAACTAGTTTGTGTAGCAGCTTTGTGCTTTGTGATTATTTATTAGGGTAATTTAAGCTTTTTTCTTACATTAGTTTATTCGGTAGTTAAGTGTGGACCCATGGTCATCGACCTTAGTCTTGGCTTTTGAGAGCGATTATCTTGGGGAGTGCTAACTTAGTGTAGATCTCGAAAAATGTTTATTTAAATAAAATTGTGCTAACAAACTAGAAGCCGCTAACTTATGTATGCATAATATCACTCAAAATTAACTATGTATTTATTTATATTACTATTCGTGCCACCGTGTTGCTACAGAGGACGAACCAGCACGGGCAGGAGAAATTGATCAGAGATTCGTCGACGCCAATCTTTCCTACGACTCCAAACACAAGCGATCCTCTTGACCATAAACATAGTTAATTTAAATGTAAACCGTATATTGCACTATATGTTTATTGCATCAAAATTGTTTTCTCAAAACTTAAATAAATGATTGAGATTAAAATGATTTTGAAAGAAATGAGAATGAATAAAGGAAAGAAATGAGAATGATTATGGTTGGTAAAAGGGGGCCCTAGCAGGGGAAACATGACGACGACGACGATGACAATGATGATGATGATGAGGTAAGAGGTGGGCCTCTTTTTACATATGGTTATAATATAAGGACAAACAAAACTCTTGCTCGGTCTGAAGCCGTAAATTCAGTACCAACCATTTTTCTATTTCGGCGGGCAGAAAATGCTACCTAGTTACGTAATTAAGATTCTCCACAACAGGACACATTGGAGTGTTTGGGCTCGGAAGTGCGCCGGCCCAAGGAGGAGTGTTGAGCACGGACGATGGCCGCCTCAACCAACGTTACTAGAACTCGGTGTATGACAAGGTTAGCAGCGTGACTAAATCAGCACCGACGGAAAGTAATCGGTGGAGACTTGATCATGTAACCTGGAAAATGTTCTGTATTCTGGACTTGAACCCGCATCAAAGGAAATGCAGGGGACCCGGCTCATTTAGAGCTCAGAATAACTATGGGTAAAGTGGTACAAAGCCTGCACAGTGCTATACAAATCATGAATTCATGCCAGTCTCTTGGATTGGAGTCTACGGGAACCACCAGGGGTCTTTCTTCTCTCCGAGTAATAAGTAGTGTTTTCAGTATTAAAATTTGCCATCTAATGTTTTAACAAATTATTTTCAGAAATGAGATGACTTAGAAAATGTGATAACAACCAGAGATAGTCATCCAATGCATTCTTTGCTATTAATACTTGCTGAGTACATTCGTGTACTCAACCTTGTTAGTATTCTCCTTTGTAGATCCTAGTCCGACTGGGAACTCTCCCGAGTGGGATGACGGACTTGTAGGTACTGACGCAGCTGCTGGAGGAGAAGAGACCGACTACGGAGGCCAGGGCGAGGGTGGCGCCTTATGCGACTCATGGGACGAATAGAAGGCCGAGACTTCAGTGGTGACGAGAAAAGCGGAGTCGTTCCTTTTGTAGCTGTTTAATATATGTACTAAGAATCATAGCCTTATGTGGCTATTCTTGGAATAAAATGTCTGACTTCTATCTTATTGTTACTGTGCGTGACTCTAGTAAGGCTTACTATTCGTTGGAGCAGTGTTCTACTGAGCAAACGAATAGTAATCCGTATGCCTAAGTGTGATTACCCTTGGGGTAATGACACGGGGCGTCACACCGCACCTCCCACGCACGATCTCCTTCCCCGGTGCCCCTCGGCCTCTATAAAAGGGAGCCTCCGGTGCACCGCCCCCCCTCATTTCGCCACCCCCCCCCATTCACTTCCCCTCTCTCGCCGTGAGATCGTCGAATTTGGAGATTCCTCGCTGCCAGTCACAAGAGCTTGGAGCTTCGATTGTGCCGCCGCCATCAACGCCGCGTCCTCGCCGCCGCCACCGTCGGCATCGCCACCTCCTCGCGAACCCGGTGCTCACCTTCGCTTCGCTAGAGCACCGCTGGATCTCGTCGCCACCGTGAACTGCAACCTCGCCGCCGGCCGCCTCTGTCCTTTCCTCGTCGTGTGGGTGAGCGCACCAGGACCGCCGCATCCTCCTCTCTCTTCGCATACCTTCGCCGCCCGCCGCCGCGCAGCACAGCACCGGCGACCATCGGTCCCAGCACCGACGCCGCCTTGCCAGCGTGGCCTTGCCACATAACCACCACCTCATGAACACGTGTGCGCCACTTCGCCAATTTCGTCTACGTGGTGCCATGTCACCACAGCCCCCCTGAGCCAAAAGCCTGTGAGCTTAGTTCAAGTGGACCGTGTCTATGACACGTGGGGTCCACACATTAGGGAATTATTTTATTTCCTTTAATCCCGAAAAACCCTGTGGCTGACATCAGCCTTGCGCAATAAATAGATTTTCCTTTAGAAAAATAATTCGGGAAATTCATTTAAATTGCAGATTTAGGTTTAAAACTTCTAAAATTCATATCTTTTGCATCCAAACTCCAAATTGGGTGATTCAAATTTCTAAAATTATCTAAAATCATAATCTAGCTATCTAAACTAAAATTATTTAATTTGGAGTTCATTTGAAGTTAATTTTTAATTTTATTTAAATTTAGCTTATTTTCACGTTTAGATTTCGACGAGTTCGAAGAACCAGAATTAATCAACGACCAGACTTTTGAGCAAGGCAAGTTACATTCTTGAACATGTTTAAATTCCAGTATTTAAAATTATTTAAATTCTGTTTTAAATTATGTATTGCATGCTTATTTAAATACCTGTTTTTAAATCCTTAGATATTCCTATAATCATTTGTATGGCCAATTTTGGTATTGAACTACACATCTTGACACCATAAATAAAACCTGGTTGATACGTTAGTATGGACTAGGATCATTTGAAAAGGTTATGCCCAGACATGCTTAGACCAAAATGTTTCATTTGGGGAATTTTAGCCAATGAATCAATTTTTATTTAAAATTAAGTCATGGTATTGTTTTACCATGGACTCTTGGAAATGATTTTGAAAACAAAATGAAATAAAATGATGGTTTGAACTTGGGCGAAATGGTTGTTTGGATGGTGCATGTCGATGCACGGGATCGAATCATTTCTATGATCGAGGCCCAGGGTTTTTATTGGAAGTCGCCCAAGTCAGTTAAGGACCGGCCTGAGAGCCGCTTTTGCTAAGCCACAATCGTACTACCACATGTCCTGTGTGGGCAGGACCTGGCCAACTAATCTGCAATGTTCTACCGTGGTCTTTCCCTTCCGATGCGTGGGTGTCTTTTATGACCTACTTTTATATATTCCCACCTAGCGCAAGAGGGGGCTAGGAACTCTGCTGATTTCTATCCAAAGAGGGTGAAACCTTAGCAAGGGGGAACTGCGGTGGAATGGCGCATTGTAAAAGCCTTGTCATGTGCTCTAGACTGCTTACCTAAGATAGTGAGCGGTGGTATCGACGGATGCCAAACAAACTAGAGAAATCGTGTCATGTGGGTAAAGTTGTACAACCTCTGCAGAGTGTAAACCTATTTGAATAGCCGTGTCCACAGTTATGGACATGTTTAGCAATTGCCACTCAAATTTAGACTTTGGTTTTGAATTCAAAATGGATTTGACACAAATGGTTTATCAAATTGAGAATTCGGGTGGTTAGCCTTGTGATAGGAGGGTATCCATCACCATATTTCATATGGAGGTTATCCTACTATAAAACTTGAGTTTATAAAATAAATTTTAGTTATGGAATAACTGCTTTGAAACTTAGTATGAAGAATAACTGCTTTGAAACTTAGTATGAATATTTGAAAGAAACATGGCTTTATGCAAAAAGAACCCTATAAGCTTTCCTTTGAAATATCCTTTATGCATGCATTGAATCTGTTACTTGACGGGTGTAACTTGCGAGCACGGTAGTAGTGCTCATCCTTGCTTATTGCAAATAATCTCAGAGGAGTAGTTCTTCATGGACGAGGAGGACTTGGACGACTAGGCTGCGCCCCCAGACGATTGCCTGTGGTGTATCGTTTGGCCTACTACTATCTTTTGCTTTCCGCTGTAATTTTTCTTCAGGCCAAGTGCCCTTTTGTAATAAATACTCTGATATTATCAATAAAATTTGTGATGTGGGCTTGTTACCATATTTGTGAACTGTGTACACTAGCTATTCCTGGACTAGTGTTGTAAACACAGAGAATCTGGGATCCTTTAATCCCGGGTTCGACAGTGTACTGGTCGTAGAACAGGATAACATCCAACGACCAGTGTATTACGTAAGAGAAGTCTTACATGGACCAAAGGAAAGATACCCATAGGTACAAAAGTTTCTCTATGGTCTCCTTATGTCTTCAAGGAAACTAAGGCATTACTTTCAGGCCCACAAAGTGGTCGTACCAACTGGATATCCCCTTGGTCAAGTCCTTGGAAACATTGAATCATCAGGACGAATAGCAAAATGGGCAGTTAAGTTAGGGGCGTTCGACCTCCATTTCATCTCACGAATAGCAATCAAGTCCTAGGCAATAGCAGAATTCATTGCCGAGTGGACAAACCCTGAACCCACCCAAGGGCTCGAGTACGAACACCACGATGAGTGGATAATGTACTTTGACAGTTCCTTGATGCTAAAAGGCTCGGAGGCTGGAGTTGTCTTGATATCCCCTACTGGCGAACACATCAAGTACGCCATCTAGTTAAATGTTTCTGCCACAAACAACGTGACAGAATATGAAGGTTTATTGGCAGGACTCCGAGTAGCTCGTTCGCTCGGGATTCGCAGATTACTAGTGAAAGACGATTCTCAACTAGTAGCAAATCAAGTAGGGAAAGAGTATCAATGCTCGAGTACCAAGATGTCATCTTATCTGGCGGAAGTACGAAAACTAGAAAAGCACTTCTTCGGTTTCCAGATCCAACATATTCCTAGAAAGGAAAACTTTCTAGCAGACCAGTTGGCACGGATGGCCTCCACGAGGTCGACCATCTCGCCCGGAGTTTTTCTCGAGCAACTCGATTCGCCCTCGGTGGTCAAGCGTTCCGAGAACATACATGATTCTTTACAGGTCGTACAAACCGATCATGAAAATATGGATGCTCCATAGGTCGTTGACGGTTGGCGTTGTCACGATTAGGGTAGAGATTGGATGACATCGATCTACAATTATCTTCAGCATGATATAATTCTAGAAGATGATGTAGAGGCTGATCGTCTAGCACGAAAAGCCAAATCATACACTCTGATCGAATGTACCTTGTATAAATGAGGATCTCACGGAGTGTTGCTGAGATGCTTATCTCAAACGGATGGCATTAAGTTGTTAAACGAAATCCATGAAGGAGTCTGTGGAGCACATCATTCCTCTGAGAACTTCGGTCAGTAAAGCCTTGAGCAAGGATACTCTCGCCAAGCGCCCTTCATGATGCAAAAGAGCTCGTGACGAAGTGCGTACAATGTTAGTTTCATAGCCGACAAGTACATCAGCCAGCACAAGCCTTACAAACAATTCCTCTTTCTTGGCCTTTTACAACCTAGGGACTGGACATTCTGGAAACTTTCCCAAGAGCACCAGGGGGCTTCGAATTCCTTTATGTCATGATTGACATGTTTACAAAATGGATCGAAACCGAGCCTGTTGTTAAAACAACAACTGAGGCTGCTAAGAGATTTCTCACAAAAAATGCGATCACACGATTTGGTGTACCCAGTCGTATAATCACATACAACGGTGCCCAGTTCTCAAGTGGTCAATTCCAAGAATTCTGCGACGAACTTGGTATCAAAGTTCATTTTGCTTCGGTTGCTCATCCATAGTGCAACGGAGCGGTTGAGCGAGCCAATGGTATCGTCTGGATTATGGGCCGTTCGAACCACGACTAGTCGTGCGACTGGTGAAATGCTATTCTTCTTGGTTTATGGTGCTGAAGCCATGCTTCCTCTAGAACTAAAGCTTGGCTCTGCTCGGACTGATTGTTTCAACAAAAAAGATCAAAATGAACGAAGACTCGATAACATCAATTTCCTTAAGAACGACAAAACCAAGCCCTGGTACGATCAGCAGTCTATCAACAAGCCATGCGAAGGTACCATAGTCGTAAAGTGCAACCTCGCAGCGTGATCTGGTTCTCAGAAAAATTCAGAACCAAGCAAATCACAACAAGCTTTCTCCTAAGTGGGAAGGTCCTTACATTGTGATCGAAGTTACCCAACCAGGTTCTGTACGACTAGCCATGTCGGACGGGCAAGTTTTGTCAAATTCTTGGAACATTGATCAATTGCGTATCTATGTCTATTTATTTTGTACATTATTTCAATTCTTTTTCATTTAGATTAGTACTTTCCTTTATTTCTTTTCGATGAGTGATATGGTTTATATATCTATGCCTATATTCTGGTCACCTACTATTATTGTTTGCGATGGTCAGAGAAGACAATTTTTCTCTCCGGTATCCTTTGTCAGGATCTCTGTTACTCTTTGGCAATGGCATCTGTGTCATACGCTGTATAGGTCCTAGTCGTGATCATTCCATGAATGATTTCCATCCGTGACCATACGAGTAAAGAGAGCATAATACAAAGAACTTCATATAGTGCTTTATACTATTAAGATTATGAAGACTATATTTCTTCATTTCAAAATTCTGTTCTACTCTCGTTTGGCTACTGGTCGAGACACGAAAAGCCTCATAATCGAAGTCTCTCCTTTTTCGCACGTGGTCCTACCCACTGGAAGGAGCTTCCTAGCGACGGTTCTTTTCTTACGATCCTCGCTGCCATTCGAACTTGAGCCTGAGCACGTTTTGCGAAATATTTTTTCTATGTCTTCTGTTCTTAGCAGTTTTTTCAACCAGTTTTTGGGGTCATATATATATATATATATATATATATATATATATATATATATATATATATATATATATATATATATATACACGATCACTTATCGTTTTTTGCATACATTCTTGCATTTTCTACTTTTGTCAACACAACAAATCTTTTTTTTCGACCATATACAGTTTTGTTTGGTATTTTGATTATGACAAACAAAGATCTATAACTAGTCGAAATCATACACTGGTTCTGACCAAAATGATTTCCTAGTATTGTTACGGTCAGTTTTGTCCTATGATCAGTATATGCCTTCGAAACAATGGTTTCGACTTGCATTCTCTTTCTTGGCTAACTGCTTGTCTAGTAAGGCTCTTCTACTACAAAGCAGTCGGGGGCTAGGGAGTATACGAGAATTTTAAAAAGTCAACGGGATAAACAAAAGAATTGTTGATGACATAAAGGTAAGTTTTATATATAATTCCAATATTACAATGTCCTACTCCAGAATGTCTCCAGACTAATTACTACTTGATGGAGATCCGACTTCCATCTCCTCTACAACTTTGTCTCCAAGCAGCCTTAGTTCTTTCATAAACTTGGTCGCCTCATCAGGCAGGCAGTTGAAGTCATCTTCAACAGCTTGGAGATCAATGGAGGGGGTCGGAATCCTTCAGTTTTGCCAACGCAAAACTAACTCCATTGGCAACACCTTCTTTCATAGTCTGGGCATAATTCTCTTGAGTAGTGTTGAGCAGACTCTTGAGATCTTCTAGAAGTTGGCCCAAGTAGGTCATTTTCTCTATTGGATCTCTTAAGGGAGGCGGATTTGATCCTAATCCCATATCAAAGATCATCTTGTTTAGTGCATGGATCTTTTCATCAAGTCTTTGCACAAGAGCCGCCGCCTTATCCTATTCAAATTCCAGAGCCTTCTTTGCTCTATTCAACGCTTGAGTTTGCTCTATACGAGTAAAACAAGTAGTATGTAAAAATGATTAGGGGAGGTTAATAAGTCAAGTCTACGACCAAATTACCTTCAATCCTCTTTTCAAGAGTTTCATGTTTGGTTGTCGCATCTGCGATCGACCGGTCCTTAGCCTGATTTTCTTCTTCAAGCTGGGTTATTCTGGCTTTATCAACCACGACCTCTTCTTTTATTTTTTTCTCCAAATCTATTGAATATGATAAGGGAGAATAATTAAGCAAAAGAAGAACAAAGCATTGAACAAAAAGAAAGGTTAAGGATGAAGTTCTTACTTTCCAATTCAGAGTGTTTTTTCTCTAGGTCCTTTATTCACTGGGTCAGTCCTCTGATCATAGCAAAGTTCTCAACCATGTGCTACATAAATAGCAATTCTTCTTTAAGTTTCCTATAAACTTTTTAAGAGAAACTATGAAACTAGTCGTAGATACTTACCCGGATTGACACGTCATTATAATCGGCAAAAATGATATCAGGACCTATCTTGATTTGATGGTTCGATATTCTTCCCCATGCCTTGTCAAGCTCCTTATCCTCAATAAATCGGGGGCGAAATGGGAACTTGTTAGGTTGAGAGGGATTACCAGCGAGGTCGGGATCTGTTGAGGGCCTTTAGGGCATCTACCTCATTGAAGGGTTAGGATCACCAATGGATCTGAATGACCGCCGCACCGACACTTGCTCGGGGCTTCCTCGACCACGTTATCCTTAGGAACTTTGTCCTGAGAAGTGCTTTGGACGAGGACTTCCACGAGTGCACGGTCCTCGGGAACATTCAGTCGAAGCGACGAGCAGCTAGAAGATCTGTACAAAACGAAGGAAGGAAACTCAAAACTCTAAATCATCAACAACTATTAAAGGTATGCACTCATACAACCTTTTCATTTGTACATACCTAGTTGATTTTTTGGTTTTGACTTTGAAACGCGGTAGAGTAAATTCTGTATAGCTAGCCTTCCTTTTTTTATCAACCAATTTCACCAGTTTTGGGTTGGTAGGGTTGGTTATTCCCCTCACATTCTCCAACATGAGGTTGGAAGCAATATCCTCGACCAACTGATCGAGGGTAACGTTCTTGACCATCGGGTCAGAGGGTGTGGTTTTATCAACTTCCAGATCAGTTGTCTCAGTAACAGCTGTTAGAGCGTGAACGACCACTCTGGAGTCTACGACTTCCGCAGCTCTGTTCTGCGGGCCTTCAGTCTTCTCCACCTAAGTCAAAAAACAAGTTTGGTTAGGTGATAAAAATTTTCTATCTAAGTATACATATTCTTTTAAATGCTCTATTACCTCGGGAGAATCATCTTCTTCCAAAGCCTCTCGGCAGGAACCACGGTGGGATTACGATCCTCACCGGATTGTATGACTTTCAGTCTGACCGCCTACAAAATTAGAGCAAGATCAATAAACTGATCGGAGGATATGTATATATGATAAAGTACAGTTGATTATCTACCTTAAGTCTCGCCATCTCTCTTCACAGAGACTATCGCCAAGATATCGGGAATCTGGCCTTCTCACTGAGCTCTCTAGCGCAGATCATCTTGATCCGCTCTCTGATTTCCTCAAAAGAAAGGGCTTTAAAAGAAAAAGAGACAGAGCAGATTTTAAGGTTTTACGATAATCAAGTAGTAAGTTATACTGGTCGGAGCTTTCCTTGAAGACTTACCATCTCGTGAGTCCGTGATTGTTTCATCACAACCAATGGACCAGAGCAGGGATTGAGTCCGGAGCTTCAAAGGACTAATTCGGCGTTTGGTGAAATCTCTCACCACATGACAGGAGGTCAAGCCTTTGATCCTCAGATCTCGAATGGCATCCACACATCTTTCGACCATCCCTATCTTCTCCACGGTTCCCCTCCACTTGGAATTCTCGTTTGCCCTGATTCCGGCGAAGTAGAGGCCGTCATCCCTCGTAACCGTCATGTAAAACTAGTTCTTCTTCCATGACGACCACGAGGACTTCGAGTACATTTGGATGTACTCATCGTCCTTACCATCATGAAGGCGCAGCGTGCATTCTCCAAGAGTTTCCGTGGATCTTCCCGACATCACCATCCGATAGACGTACCTGAAGAGCTTCAAATTTGGACGCACTCCCAGGCACGCCTCGCATAAGTAGGCAAAGATACTGATGTTGGCGATGGAATTAGAGGCCAAATTCACCAACTCCACCCCGTAGTACTCCAGAATGCGGGGGAGGAATTTGTGCACCGGAACCCTCAATCTGCACTCAATGTAAGCAAGGAAAACTGGAATTTCTCCATCTTCGCAGCTTGGAAAGTGTTCTCCGGCTGCTGACCTCCATCTGATCAGTTTCCTGTCTGGGAGCATTTCGATCTTCTCCAGCGCCTCAAGCTTCTTCTCACTTAGATCTAAAGCCATCCACTTTGTAATTTGCTCCGACATGGTGAAATTTCTCAAAGGGATGAATAGTAGTCAGAGAAGGCTTTGAGGTCGGAAAGACAATAAGAGGTCAGAAAGGTTTTCTTGGCAAGGAACTAAAGGGGATTGAAGGGAGAACTGAAAGCGTAAGAATTCTAAAGCCTAGCGATGGAGATTTTATAGCTTCAGATATTTAACTACAATCGGGAGTTATCTAAAAGTCTAACGGACAAAAACCTTTTGTCCAACGGATAGAAAAACTCTTAGGTTCCCAAGGCAAGTTCTTAACTTTAAAGTGAACACAGACCACTTCGTATGTTACGATATTAAATGGGGTCTGCCCGATACGACTTCATCGGAAGAAAGTGTTCACACGACCTGTTCTTTTAAAGTTTGAGGGCTAGCTGATGAGCATTAAAATCTCTGTATTACTTTAATACATAATAAAAGACCATACGTCTTCATGGTCGTAACCCCTAAGGCTAACAACCTCACTAGTCATAAGGATTCCAGAGGTTACATAATGGGTACCCTGGTCGGATAAGGTCCTGTGCCTAGTCTCCAACCAGGTAGCTGCTCGGAAAAGCTATGAACTGGTGTATAGATCTGATTCCAGGTATATCCTTTACTGTGTGATGAATGGAACACGTGCTGTATGTTCCATACCACGCGATGTTACACAGTCCTAAGACACTGACAATAACCACCATACGGTTGAGTGTCTCACAGACACTCAACTGCAGAGCAGTTGGTACATTATCAACTGACGCCTCACTCCGACCAGTCGGGACGCTTCACCAGGGACGCCTTCTCTAGGAGTAACTGCTACCTCTAAGACCTAGGTGGTATTATCTATCATGCTAGAGATAGAAAAGGTTCAGAGCTTCTAAATATGGTTTTCAGGGTAGTATAGGCTGTAGGTGCCTTAATATTAGTGTAGTATAGCCCAGATTCATATGAAGGAAGTCGTTCTACTACCATTTTTCTACTTTCTTCACGCTTTGTAAAGAGTAGGTATTCCTTACCATACTCTTCTTCAGTCTCTACGTGGAAACCGTTAGTGCGAATATCCTTGAGAGTTCTAGTCGATTCTAGTACAACAAGGTTTCTTTAATGATCAAAGTTGTGCCCATCGGGAGTATAATTGTGGCCCTTCTTGAGCCTATTATACAAGTATCGCTGCCTGTGATTGTCGTAAGACTACCAGCATTCTTGCTGATCAACTGAAAAAGTTTCATCTCTCTCAAGATGGTATTCATTGTGCTGTTACCTGCTAAGCACACTCCCTCCATAGGGCGCCACACGCGTTCTAATATAATGTACTTCATTAATATGTAGCAGAAAACAAGTAACACATAAATAAAATACTTCAAATATCGAACATAACTTGCTATTATAAATACGGGAATAAGTCTTGCGGGACTCATAATAAGAATATAATGCTTTGCTCTCCTAGAGCTTACAACCATCATTCAAAGAATAAAATAATTCATTGTTCTGCTTCAAATTCTGTACAAATTCTGACCATGTCGTGTCAATACGTTCTTCGAACTCCTGGTTCGTGATGCCAGCTATTTTCATATTCATACAAAGAGTTCATAAGATTACTGCTAGTAATTTACATAAAATGGTTGCAAAATTCTCATAATGCTCTTCGAACTCTCGGTTCGTGTTCCCATACTTTTCTATGCATTTTTCATGATTTAATGTTATTTTCAATGATTAAAAGCAATATAAACAATCACAGATAATCAAAATAGTAAATACAATAAATAAATTGCAAACAAAATAACAATAACAAAGTTAAACATGCTTCAAATGCAAAAAATTGGTTCAAAATTTGAATTCCCGAGGCCCTTTTCTGCTGGAAAATAATTTTTCGGTGAATTCTGCAATTTCCAGGGGTTAACACACAAAATTTCAGTATAGGGAAAAATATTCGCGTAAATTTTAGATTTGCGGGGGGCATTTTCGCAAATTTTAGGATTTCTATTTCTTTTCCCGAAATTATTTTTTGGGTCTCCATCCGGTCGGGCTCCCTTTTTTCGGCCCGTTTAAAAGGGCTGGCCGATTCCTTGGCCCGTTTGGGGCCCATCAAAAGCCACTACATATGGTGCTAGGGAAACCCTAGCACCAAGGACCCCAAAAAAAGGCGGCGGCACCCTTTGCTCGTAAGCTGCTGCGGAGCCATGTCGTGGGTGGCTAGCAGCGGCGTCGGCGTTCATCTTGGGGCGTTGAGGACGAACGCGCGGTGGGGAGCGGCAGTCACGGTGGCCATGCCGTCTGAGGCGGCGGCACGTGGTGGCATCGGTCGTGTCTGGCGGCCTCGTCCTCGTCGGCGTGGCGGCCATGGCGGGAGCAGCGGCGCCCGGCCTTGTGTGGCGGCGGCAGCTCAATGATCCAAGATGGAGCCGCCCGCGATGCAGCGTCGTGGCGGCGGCAAGCGGCCACGAGGATCGGCGGCGTGCTCTAACGTGATGGCGTCGGCTGGTGGCCTTTGCGGGTGGCGCCGGCGCTGGCGTGATAGCCACTAGTGGTGGAATGCAACTTGGCTGGCGCGATGGTACCGGCAATGGGCGCAGCTTGCACGCGGCGCGGTTCAAGGTGGCGTCTTGGCGGGGCGGCGGAGTGCGGGCGTGGCGGTGCCTGCCTCTCCTTTTTTTTCTTCTTCTTTTGCGTCGGTCGAAGGACGGCGCCATGCGGCGGCGGTTGTGCACGGCAGGCGGCGCTTGAGTGAGGCATCGCCTGACTTATTGTAGTGGCGGTGTGGGGAGAAGCCCATGCGGGAGCGCCGTCAGTAGCTCTAGGCTGGCAGCCAATTTTTTCGTGTTTACTGTTCTTACAATGCCATGTGCACTGTTCATCCGAAAATATTGTTCATACAATTACCGATCGGCTTGGCCGGTGACTTCAAGTCGGCTCGTGGTTGATTAGAATGTATTTGAGATTTTTAATCTATGGTACAATCGACATCCAATCTTTCATGCAATCTACCAATTGACATTGTGTCAGCAACTTCAAGTCGGCTCGCGGTAGATTAGAACGGATTTGCACCGTAGGTTACAATCTAGAAAGCCAAATTTGCAGAATTGAAAGCAATCTAGAAAAAACGATTCGATCTACGAGTGTCGTTCATTGACGGTTACCTTTCGATCCGAGGAGAGTCAATCGTGCTGATAACGTGTTAAGGAACCGTCGCTGGCGAGTCCAGTTTGAGCGATTACCTCGTAGACAAATTCAAAATCGTAAGAACAATGCAAGAACACAAGAACAGAATAGTAGATTGAACGCAGAGATATAGGGGGCTTCTTGCTTCTCTTTATTCCTTCATCAATAGATCACTTTTTTACAATGAATAGCACCCCATATTTATAGGCTAGAGACCCTGCTAGGGTTTGGGATGGGGAGCCCATACATGGGCTGGGTTTTGGGCTAAGCCCATAGTTTCTTAACATCTTTCAACAATTTAAGCCCTCAAAATAGAACCCCAAACTTTCTGTGCACTACTTACAGTTGAGATGAAGCATCGACATGATTTTTTTTAATAATATTATTTTAATAAAGATTTACAAACATAATTAGTTATAATTTTTTTTAGAAATGGGCTACTATCGCCATTTGAAATGACGAAATATCCGGGTCGCCATTAGAAGTTTGCTGAAAGGCTTAAGTCATAATTTAAAATGGTGACAGGAGCTGGATATATATATATATATATATATGTGTGTGTGTGTGTGTGTGTGTGTGTGTGTGTGTGTGTGTGTGTGTGTGTGTGTAGAGAATTTAGCGTCAAATTTTAGTGGATTTTACA
The DNA here is from genome assembly GCA_036346405.1 of Phyllostachys edulis. Classification (NCBI taxonomy): domain Eukaryota; kingdom Viridiplantae; phylum Streptophyta; class Magnoliopsida; order Poales; family Poaceae; genus Phyllostachys; species Phyllostachys edulis. Next base: position 90,030,501 of record CM070562.1, on the reverse strand, counting down.
AAGTTTTTTTGGTAATATCTTTGTCAGACCCCAAACTTGAATACCTGAAGCCCTTGTGTATCTACCGTTTGGTAATCACATCCATACATTCATATGTACAAAATAAAACAAAAATGGTACATAGCCTAAACGATTACAATATTTACATCACAAGGGCCGACCGGCCAAGTAAAAGCTTAAGTTTCAGTGATGGCAAATACAGCAGCGGAAAATAAAAGGTAATAAGAGTTCCAAATTCTAGTGGCATGCCCATCCAATACCTCAGGCAACTGACTAGAGACAAGTTCTAGAAAGATGCATCACTAAACCCACCGGTTCTGGGTGCGAAGTAAGCGTCGTCTTGTGTAGGCTTGTCCTCTAAGTCTGACAACAAATTAAGCAAGATTGAGTACATTGCATACTCAGCAAGACTTGTAGTGTATCGTAAATTTTATATAAATGTGAGGCTAACAAGAGATGATGTTCTATGCTACAAGTCATTTTTAGCATTAAGCAAATTTTATTTGCAATACCAATACGTAGTATTTTGCAACGAAAATTTTAAGAGCAGTTAAATAGATGAAGGATAACAAGTAAGCAATGGAATAAATAACTTCTCGCAACCCTCCTCAGCTACGAGCAACATTTGTTTTTAGCCATAAGCATGGCACTCGGTTCAAATATAGATCAACAAACTATTTTCCACATTTTCCAATGAAACGGTTTTTTTATGAAAACCAAGACTATACCGTGCAATACTACACTTAGCACGCTCATTACGGCGAGAATGGCTATTTAAATAGATTTAAACTCTGCAGAGGGGTACAACTTTATCCACAGCACACGAATTCTCTAGTTTGTTCGGCATTCGTCGATACCACCGCTTACTACCTTCGGTAAGTAGTCTAGAGCACGTGTCAAAGCCTTTACATCATCTGTGAGGCATTCGCCGTTGTGTTGGCAAGCTTTATGCCCAACACCGTGGTGAAAGGAACCCCTTCGAGCAATCACACATGCTCGCACTACTACGCTCTACCAACGTGCAATGCTAGTTTTTAATGACTTAATTAGCTAATACCGTCCCATACCGGCACATGTGGTTGTACGCTTACACTTAGGTCGGATATACCAGCGTTCAGTCCTTAATTGGCCCAGGCGAGGATCTCCCCCTATCTACCTGCAAGACCCCTTTCTCACACTTCTCTTAATATAATATAATTCACCCGCGTCATAAACTAGGTTTTTCATTTTATTTTTATACAAAATAACAAAGGTACACCCCTCTGGACTGTCTTTTCAAAACTCCCAAATTCATATTTATCATGTCGTCCTTTTTATCATTTTCATGAAAGGCTATAACCCGACTAAACAATTATGCAAGATTCGCATTCAAAAACCCAAGTTGACATTATTCCATGTCTAAACCATAACCTAATGGCTACAACAACGAGGTTATCAATATTTCAAGGAGGTTCATGCATTGAATAGGATTTACAACAACCGATATCCCTAACATAGCAATCTTATATCTAACATACACACATGCATAATAGATTTTACAAAAAGAAGTACAATAATTTAAATAATAGGATCAACATGGTCAAAGGGGGTGCTTTACTTGCTCTGGTTGCTCTAAAAATGAGGATGTAATATCGTCGCAAAAATCGTCCGAATAATCGACGTCTAATCAAAAGAGCCAGAAGCAAATTAAATATAACAAAATAATTTCAATAGCAAAAAATCCAAATCTTTTCGCATATTTAGGTAGATCATGATTTTAGATGAATTTAGAAAAAAATATTCATCTCATTTGGAGTTTTTATGCAAAACTTATTAAGGTTTCAATTTGCTTCGGTTTGAAAATTCCGCGGTGGGGGCGACGCTCGGGTTGGGGAGGGCACGAGGGAGAGGTGGGGAAAGGTGGGAGGACCCTAGGAACACGATATGACATTCCTACCTTGGCTCAACCTTCGCCAGAGAAGAAGATCGGGTGGAGGAGGATTTTTGGCCGGTAATGGGGAAGAGGTGGAAATTCCGGTGATCCTGCCGTTCAAGAGAGAAATTAGGAAGGGGGAAGGGGTCCTTGGGTCCTGGGACACTCGGTGATGGCGGTGGCGTGGCGAGGCTTCGTCAGAGCGGCTGATCGGTGTTGGGGGCGTGGCGGCAGGAAAAGGGGGCTTCGCTTTCTTCGATTCTTCTCAACAATCAGGAGTGGAAGGGAGGTGGCAAGGTGGGGAGCAGCAGGGGGGGCTCGGGCTCTACTTAAAAGCCAAGGGGAGGAAGGAATGGGAGCCAGGAGGTGACGAAGGGGGCACATTGCTGCATGGCACAGTAGGGCGGTCAAGGCGACATGCACGGCGACGAGCGCACGGGATGGGCATGATCAGGGCGCACGCTTGTGCGACAGGAGGCCAAGGGTGACGCGGTGTGCATGGACGTGGAGGCGTGGATGACGCAGCTGATGTGGGCACGCTGCGCGATGAGCGCAGACGTGGGCATGGCGCTAGCATCATGGGACGCTTAGGCGGAGTGCTGCTTGGCGAAGGGAGGAGACGGGGCCTTTGTTGGCGCAAAACCTTTGAGTGGCACGGTGGAGCGAGGTCGAGCGGGTAGGCGCGTGTGGGAGCAAGCAGGTGCAGGCGCCTGGGCATGACAGAGAGGCTCGGTGCTAGCCTAGAGATTGCTTGGGGCTACCACGGGCTGGGAAGGAAGACTGAGGGAGGGAGCCAAGCTCAGGGGAGAATGAAATTTTGAAACCAAAAATCAAATAAAAAAGAAGTTTGAAACTGAGATTTGGATTTGAGCTTTTGAGAACAAGAGACAACGGTAAACACTATCCAAGAACTAAAAATAGGAATGTTACAAACCTACCCAACTTAAACGGAATCTTGACCCTGGTATTTGAGCTACTCCCGAAAAACAGAAGGAGAGGGGGAAAGGGTCCGGCGGGGGGATGGGGAACTAAGCACCACGGGTTCTTTAGCTCCAAAGAACAACAGCTTAAAACCTTTCAACAAATATTCTTTACATGTGAAGCTTCAGAATTAAACAAAACTTGCGCTGGAACTGATTTAGCAGAAAATGTACCCATTTGTACTTCTATGACTTCCTTTGCCCCTTTGGCTGTGACATGGTTCACGTGTCCGCGGTTGGGTGTTGAGGAAGACTTGGATGCTTGCGGAGTCGACTGACTCTTGCTTGGAGTTGGCGTCTGTCCTAGAGCGGGTGTGGCCCCCAAGCCGAAAGGCACGGGGGTGACTCGGCGTTGAGGGATCCTGTTGGCAAAGTGTCCTTTTTCTGTACAGCTGAAACAACGAAGATGTGCTACCGGGTTGGTTGTTGCGGTGCCTTGCCGGGAGCGGAGTCTTGGGACACGTTCCCTTGGGATCTGAGTGAGACGAGAGTTGAAACTGGAGCTCTTGGTGGTGGGATTGCAATTGGCTTGAATGATGAGCTGCCATGGAATGATGATCTCTGGGGGTAGCTACTTTGTGGCTCCTGAGATGCCATCTTTCTTTTGCGTCTGGTTTCCATATTCCTTTTTTTATTTTCCAGTACGAGGGCTTTGTTGACGAAGTGGTGGAAACTGGGGAAATCGTGGAGGATAAGCTGGACTCTCATGTCTTCGTTCATTCCTTCCACGAAGTGGTCGATCTTTTTCTCTTCAACAGCGACGTTACTTGGGGCGTAACGAGCGAGTTGGTTGAACTTTGTTAGATACTAATTGATTGTCATGTGACCCTGCTTTAGAGCTATGAATTCATTCTTCTTCATTCTCATTGTACCAGCGGGTACAAAGTTGGTTCTGAAAAAGATCTTGAATTCACTCCAGGTGATGGACTGCAACATAGGTTCAATCTCTTCTTCTAGCTGCACTTTGGTAATTTCTTCTGCAGCTAGTTCTTGCAGTTCACCAGCTTCTGGTGCTGCTACTTCTGCTTCTTCTTCTTCTTACTCTTCATCGGCCACTGGACTTTCACCACCTCGGACAGCGAGGTAGTTCTCCCACTAAGCAGCAGTGGCTCCTTTTAGCTGATGGGTGGCGAAGTCTACTTTATCTTCTTCTGAGCATCGGACGAGACGATGCTTCTTTTCAGTATCTCTAAGCCAATCCTCAGCTTCTAGGGGTTCATTTGCTACAGCGAAGGTGAGAGGTCTGGTCCTGAGGAAGTTTGCCAACTTGGAGGTGTGACCGGCTGCTCTAGTCTGCTGATTAGCGAGCAAAGCTTGAAGAATCTGCGTCTGCTGGAACATGACTTGCGCCATCGTCTGGTGCGTTGGCGGTGGGGGAGGTAGATCTTGACCACGGCCACTGTCACGACCTCTTCCTCGGCCTGCTACAAAAGCACTACGGCTCGGGGCGGCGGCTCTCTTTGGTGCCATCTAAAGGAACGTTGAAGCTTAGAACAAGGGGGGAGTATATGACAGTTACTAGCCCTCTAGAGCACAACAGAAGATCTCAAATAAAACAAGGGAACAAAACAAGTACAATACAATACAAAGGCCTAGAGTGGATGCATTATATTAAGAGGGTTAGGTGTTACATGACTCTCGAGACATAGCATATAGTCTATGCTAAGCCACGACACAGGTAACAAACACAATGTCTACAAATGAGAGAAAAAGAAAATGCTTGCAACCAAAAGACTGTCTAGCAAGCACTGCTAGCTAACCTAGACTAGCCTGACTACTCCTCCAGCGGGTACTGACTACCACAAGCAGTGTAGTTGCTCGGGAGCGGGGCGAGAAGCGGCTCGATCAAGCTTGGCGGCGAGAACGAGAACGAGGCAGGTGAGGCTGCGTCACTGTTTGGACTCTCCAAGGTCGATGATGGGCGGCGGGCCGGGGTGTCGCACACTCTTGCACGCTGTGATCCTAATGCGGGGTCCTTCGAGTGGAAGTGGTCGAGCTGACGCTGGGTTGCTGGGGATGACGACGGGTGCAGCAGGAGTTGGGTAGAGATCACAGTGGCTGTCGTGATCCGTGCTAACTCTACAACATCAGCATCCCTCTCCTGCCTCACCTCAGAGAGGGCTACATCCCATCTGATCAGCCAGTTGTGGAAGGTGTCGGAGTGGTCGTAGCTGGAAATGAGGAGTATCCGAAGCTGTCCAATTTCGTCCACGGCATCGATGAGGGAAGCTGTCATTGCCTGCGTGAGCTACACTTGGTGGGTTAGGCGGGGGTCGTCTTCTGTGATTTCGAACATCTCGAGATAGCACCATCCTTCCTAAAGAGACAGATAGAAGCAGAACGGAGATCTCAATAGGTCATCCGCATGCATTTGGCACAGACGAGCTAAGGCAAAATGAGCTGTGTCCTGAACTGCATTAGAACATCGGCTCCTGGAATGCTCGGCTTTGAAGGTCTGGGTGATGAACTCTCCTTCCCTCATGTAGAGGTATACCTCCATAGACCAAGATCCCTGGTCCAGGGCCTGAGTCATCCGGCTGGTGATGGTAATCTAGGTATTGCATGAGTTGGCGGAGAATGTCCACGAACTCATCGTCGTTCTCTCCATGGGTGGAGAAGTCCCACAGGGCATCAGATGAAGCACCGACCATCTACAAATTTTGAAACAAGGGAGTGGGTCATAACTAAGTAAAAACTTAAGTGATGTCAAGGTAAGTAAAGAGCTAAGAGAGATGAGTAAGATCAATAAGTACATTATATTTTGCCAAAACTTTTCCAAGTTTTTGAAAATAGGACTCAAGTCCTTAGGCACGCCCAATCTAACTAAGGCTGCTACAATCGTATACACTGATACCAGCTCTGTCGGACACGGATTTTTGAAATCCCGAATCTTCTGTGAAAAACACTGTGCTATTCCCCGGATCAGTACATAGCACTTACAGATACAATACTGGACCAGTTCATACATAATGTAGACCGAACCATTCATTAATATAACAACACAGAGTTTACATAGACCGCATCGAGTCCAGTTTTATAATAAGGACCGAACAGGCCAAAGATTACATTACAAAAGTAGCGAAAACTACAGCGGAAGCAAAAGGGGTAGAGCACATCTCTCCATAAGCAAGCGACTGGGGTTGCCCGTGTATGACCGATATTACCTAAGGACTTGGATAATATTGGTCGTACGCAAGTACCGATGGAGTCAGCTGGACTGGGGTGAGACTAGAACAGCTAAAGACTAAACTACACTTCATCATCTCCTTGGCCTTCGACATTTGGATCCTCGTAGTATGCATAATGTCCTGGATCCACGGGTTCTGAAGGGTTTGGGGAAGAGCGAGAATGAGCACCACTTCCGTGCTCGTGAGCCAACACACAAGATGCAATAATATACATGCAAGGCCTAACAAGGATGGCTCGGGTTCTTTTATTTGCTAAAGCAATGTTTTTAATTATCAATATTAGTAAATCCTATCACTTAGCATTTTAACCAATTGCATTTTAATTAAAGAAAATAATTGTGCAATATTAAATAACAGCAGAGGTTACCTCCACCTTATGCTTAATTTTGATTGTGGTAACCTCCACCTATTAACAACACTGAGTTCGACGATCCAGGAAAAATCCAATCTCAGGGCTAGGTGAGCCTGACCTGATTTTCATCCCACCCACAAAGTTTTATAAATATAACTAACTCTAGTAAGTTCCCATGTCCGCCTTTGACCGTAGGCACAACTATTTGAACAGTTTATTACTCTGTAGAGGGTGTACACTTTACCGACAAAAGATAATCCTCTTTATATGTACACACGTTTCCATAGACATGTGAATCAAAGAGAGATCACCACAAGGCCTTTGCAATGCCTCCCTCAGTATTAGTTACACCCGCTAAGATTTTGCCTGAGAAGGGTTACGTTCATATAGACCCATCAACCCTTACCCAATCCCCTCTTGCGCCCTCTTAAACGACTTTCGTCGTGCACCCCAACCCTTCGACGCGAAGTCTTACGGTGTCACGGGTCATCTATCTGGTGCAACTCGTACTGATGGATACAAATTATTTAGCTAAGTCAACACGATAGACTTGTGGTTGCACTATTTTACATTGGGAGGTCATCACAGGATTATGTCCTTAGGGTTATCTTGGCGGTTCATACCACATACCAACCACAAACCATATTGCTTGGGCTGTGTTAGCACCCATCACCATACCATCCATCATACCATCTGACCAGATGTGGTATTAGCAAGTTATTAGGGTTTTGAGAAGTATAAACCAAATTATCACAACCATTTCAGTAATTTGCCCCAATGACTATCCAAATCCATTTTTATGATTAAAATATGATGATTAGGGCATTTAATGCCCTTGTACTTAAGTAAGACTAGTATGTCGCTTAAGTACAACCTAATAGCTAGCATAGTTATCATATATGTAATACCCCAAAAGTATTTGAGAATATTCGAGAGTGAATTAATTGAATTAGGAGGACTAAATAGAAAATAGTTATTTAAGCAGTTAAAGAGGGGGTTTACAGCGAAATTTGGACAACCTGGGCCGGGACCTCAGGCCCATTGGTATTTGGCCCAAAGGTGGGAGGTGGTGGTTGGCCATAAGGGGGGAAATTAGCCAAAGTGGCTCATGGCCCATGAGGAAATCAGCCACCAACAAAAGGAGGAGGGGGAACCCTAGGTTTTGCTATAGTGATTCTGTGCTATAGTGCCACCACCATACTGTAGCACTGTAGCACGCCCTCCCCATTGATGCCGCCTCCCCCTCCATGCCGTCCTCCTTGGCCAAGCCATGTCGCCCCTTGCTGCTGGCCATAGGAGGAAGAAGAAGAGGAGGGGAGGAGACCAACTTTGTGGGGGGTAGTTCATCGTCTTCCTGCGTTCTTCAAGGGTAACAAATAGTCTCCCTCGCTGTATGTTTTGTATTAGACGCGTTTATGAATTCGTTTAGTAGATCGATTTCAATTTCTGCTAGATCGCGTTCTGTCCAGAGACTTGAGCGGCTGTTTTCGGTCATCTAGAGTCCGAATCTGTGGATCCCATCTCTTAGAGATATAGTCGCCAAGAACACCCAATTCTGAATTACGATCTGCGAGATATGAATTTTTTTGTGAGTCTGTCCTGCTAATCTGTCGGTATCCTGACAGCAGTTAGTAATCTGAATTAAGCGATTAGTTAAATGGAAAAGTAGAGAAGCTCAATATAATGAAAGTTGTATATTATTCTCTCAGCTTTCTAGAAAGCTCAAGAACTCGGAATTTGGACAATCGTACTGAAAGTTATGGTCGTTTTTGTATTACTGTCCAAAAAACCTAACGTGAATTCGATGTTTTATTATTTGGCTTGGTAGGGGTATTAGACGGCCGATTCAGGACGGCTTACCAACTAGACTTAGTTGGATAATTTGTTAACCTTTCCAGGAAGTCTAAGAACACCTCATTTGGACTCCTGTACTAAAAGTTATGGATTTTAGAATAGGGCTGTCCACAGATGGGACAGATCGATCTTTAGGAGTTGGAATTGGGAAGGCGCTTGAGAGAATAGCGAGTTCAGTTGTGCTATTAGTTATATTTTTGGTCCAGTATGATTTTCTTAGCATGCTTTATAATTATATTCAGGTGGGGGATTGGTCCCAGGGGCAGTGCCCTCTTCGCGTCCTCCGTTCCCGCACGGTTGAGGCAAGTATTCTGGTTGTTAGTATAATTATGAATGTTTGACAGTGAGTGCTTGTGTTTTTATACATATTAGCTATGCATGAATGATAGTGTGATATGTATGAATAAGATTGGCGAATGCTTGAGTTATGGCTAAAGGTCATTCATGTTTGTTGTTAATGCAATACATGTTATTTAAAGTTTGAGATTTTGGTATGTAATTGTTGATTCACATGTTATTGAAAGATAGAGTACATGTGCATGTTGAGAACATACCTAAGACTTGGTTACGTGGTGACCAAGTATGTATATTTGAGGTCCCCGTCATCTAGATGACGGGCTTGTGGTCCCCACATTCGTGGAATGTGGGCATTGAGTAGAGGTCCCCATCATGAAGATGATGGGCTGTGGTCCCTATACTTGTGGTGTATAGGCTCTTGGCCCCTGTGCTAGAGGGCACAAGCAAGGGTATACATCGACGGTTGTATACCCCGCATTACCGGTAAAATGCGAAAAGAGTAAAAGAGAAAATGATGCATTGCGCGTTCGCATTACATAAACATGTGAGTTGTTTTAGTGTAAAGTTTCTTATGGTATGTTGATGCTATAACCATGAGCTTAATGTTTCTTTATTGATACTTGCTGAGTCTTTAGGCTCACTCTTACTTTTGTTGTGCTTTTAGGTACCACTTGCAAGAACGGCATGCATGAGAGGGAGTAGGCTTGCTTTGGATGCACTTACTACCACACATTCTTTAAAGATGAATATCATTTAGATCATATCTTAATAATAAGCAAACTACTTAAGGATTAATTATGGTTATGCTCGAATGCATTGGATTATTTGTAATAATGAGAGTAGCAAATTTTGATTATGCTTGCTTATGCTTTAGCTAAATAGATTATTTGTGAATGCTTTGATGAATTTTGGATGTTGGAATATTGATTATGATATTTGCAACTGTTGGAACCTCCGGTATAATTAATTATACAAATGAGGTTCTGCCGAAATTTAGAACTATGCCTTATGTTTAATTTGTTATCATGTATATTTAGTAGCATTCCAGGCTCTAGTTGGGCTGGGGTGTTACAATATAATTACTAGGGTGACAAGGATTCATGGATTCAATTATTAAAGGATGGTATAACAATTAATTAATTATCAAATGGGTATTTAACTACCTTAAGATTTAACATACATTTGCATAACGAATTAAAGCAAGCAATTTGCTATTTTAAAAGAATATAATTTGCATGAAATGTAGGTTCAATATGATCAAAGTATTGACTCGCCTGGGTTAAAGGCAAGAGGGTCTTGATAATCTTGAGCTTGATCAAGTTGGAGATCTCTTGCTTCTTCGAACTCTATTTGGGCGAACGTACCGAAAAAAGATCAAACAGGCAAACAAAACAAATAAGTACAAAATAAATATCAAATGAACTCCAAATAAATCAAAACCACAGCCATTAGCAAGATCTTGAATTCAGACAAATTTTGAAATAAATTTCACTTGAATCAGAGTTATAACGAAGGAGAACGGAGCTTCCGAAGTTTGAGTTTTTGAGTTAAATCAAGATAATAGAAGAGGAGACAAAGGATGTCTCTTTGACAGGTGGGGCCCGCTGCGTAGTGGTCCGGCTCACAGCATAGGGCCTGGACTTGCGGTCCATGGGCATGGTTCTCTGGTCCACCAGATTTACTGAGAAATTAGATGCATCGGGGGCCCACTTGTCATTGGGACCTCAAAGAGACAACTGAGTTTCTTTAATTGGCTTCATTAAGTAATCTCCGGGGCCACGCGTAGTGAACCAATGAAGCAATCAAACCAGCTTTTAAAGCACAGTTAACCCTAACCGATAAGGATTCGGAGGTTTAAAAGTGCTCTGAGTGCTGAGCTTGAGACCAAGCGAGGGAGGCTAGGTATTTGGAGAGAGCATTAAGCACCGTGAATGGACGCGAGTGGTAGCCAGCAATGGGGCAAAATCGGACCCCACAAGGGTGGTTGTCCCACGGGCGGCAGTGGTGGCGCCGGAGAAGACCAGTCTTGGCGCGCAGCTTGAAGGCGACTACTGGTGCAGGGTGGCCTGCGACACCCGGCGATGTGGCGATCAGAGATCTAGGAAGCGCGCCGCAGGGGGCTTGAGGGGAGTGAAAGGGGCCTAGGGGGAGCAGACCGTGCGGGCGGAGGAAGGCTATGGCGGTCCAGCAGCGTGGGTCGGCGGCGGCACGTCAGAGGCATCGACGCTCGAGTGGGGGAGGGCACGGGGGAGACAGGGAAAGGTGCTAGGACCCTAGGAACACAATATGACATGCCTACCTTGGCTCAACTTTCGCCGGAGAAGAAGATCGGGTGGAGGGAGGATTTTCGGCCGGCAATGGGGAAGAGGTGGAAATTCCAATGATCCTGAAGTTCAAGAGAGAAATTAGGAAGGGGGAAGGGGTCCTTGGGTCCTGGGACACTCAGTGACGGTGGTGGCGCGACGAGGCTTCATCGGAGCAGCTGATCGGTGTTGGGGGCGCGGCGGCAGGAAAAAGGGGGCTCCGCTTTCTTTGGTTCTTCTCAGCAACTAGGAGTGGAAGGGAGGTGGCAAGGTGGGGGAATGGGGGGCTCAGGCTCTACTTAAAGCCAAGGGGGAGGAATGGGAGCAGGGAGGTGTGAAGGCGCCTGCTGTGGCGGCAGGCGGTCATGGCGACGTGCACGGCGACGAGCGCGCGGGATGGGCATGGTCAGGGCGCACGCTAGCACGTGATGAGGCCAATCTTGACACGGTGTGCCTGAGCCTTGAATCTTGAGTCGTGGATGAGCCTTGGTGGTGTGGCCTAGTGTTGTCGAAAGCCTGACGTGGGCACGGCTGCAATGGCGTCATGGCGCAACAGGGGGCGAGAGGAGGTCTTGTTGTGACAGAGGCGAGGGCGTGTGGCTGGCGGCGAAAAACGCAGACGGCACAACAAGTAGGTGACGTGGGGCAGGCGCGCACGCGTGGGAGTAGCAGGACGCCAGGCGCACATGGGCGCAGCCAGAGTGGCTTGGGGCTGGCCTAGAGATTGCTTGGGGCTGCCACGGGCCAGGAAGGAAGACCGAGGGAGGGAGCCAAGCTCAGGGGAGAAAGAAATTTTGAAACCGAAAATCAAATAAAAAAGAAGTTTGAAACTGAGATTTGGATTTGAGCTTTTGAGAACAAGAGACAACCGTAAACACTATTTAAGAACTGAAAATGGGAATGTTACAGGAAAAGAGCAAGCACTTCATCAGCACTTTACCGGACTCTTGGGAACTGCATGACCGGCACTCAACACCTTCGACTGGAGCATGCTTCAGTTGCAAACTATTGTCTTGCAAGATGTGGAATGGCCTTTCACTGAATAGGAGATTGAGGCAACAATGAAGAAGATGTTGACTAACAAGGCATCCGAGCCGAACGGATTCACTGGATGTTTCTTCAAAGATAGCTGGTCGACCATTAAAATAGATGTGTTAGCGGTGTTTGCGAAGCTCTATGCCAAGAACAGGATGCGCTTCAACAAAATAAACACAACAAACTAGGTCTTGCTGCCCAAGAAAGGAGAGGCCACCGAAATAGGATATTACAGACCAATTAGTCTAATCCATAGCTTAGCTAAGCTCCTCACCACGGTACTCTCTATCTACCTGGAAAAACACATGGATAGCCTCATCTCCAAGTCACAGAGTGCTTTCATAAAGAGACGTTGCATACAAGATAATTTCATGTATGTGCAAAACAGCGCCCGCAGTTACCATCAATCCAGGACTTCGGTACTCATATTAAAACTTGACATAGCCAAAGCTTTTGACTCTATCTCCTGGCCTTATCTGCTTGACATGCTACATATGAGGGGCTTTGGCCCGAGATGGAGAGATTGGATCTCCATCCTTCTAGGGACATCCAGCTCTAAGATCATTCTCAACGACATCGATTTGGAGTACGACAGGGAGACTCTCTGTCCCCCTACCTTTTCATACTTGCCATGGACACACTACAGTGCATACTTGACATTGCAACGCAACAAGGTTGGCTTACACCTCTCCCCGGGAGGTCAGCGAAGACACAGCTATCCATGTATGCGGATGACACAATGATCTTCCTAGCGCCGATCAAAGAGGAGGTACAAATTCTCAAATATCTTTTTTCGGATGTTCGGCAAAATCATAGGGCTAAACATAAATCTCGACAAGAGTGTTGTTGTACCCATTTGCTGCCAAGCACTTGATCTTGATGATATCCTCCTAAATTTCCCTGCCATTCAGAAATACCTACCATGCATGTACCTTGGTATACCACTATCACTTCGCAAACTCAGAAGGGTGCAACTCCAACCCCTAATAGACAAGATTGAAGCGAGATTGGCAGGCTACAAAAGGAAAAAGTTATCGAGAGCAGGGAGGTTAACAATCCTCAAGACGGTGCTCATAGCAATGCCACTCTACCAACTTACGGTAGCTGATCTGCCTACACGAGCACGTAAACAAATTGACAAACGCCGAAGGGCATGGTTTTGGAGCAGACAAGATTCATGCACAAGGGGGAAAGTGTTGGGTGAATTGGAGTACAGTGTGTTTCCCCAAAATCTATGGAGGGCTCGGAGTGCTTCAACTAAATCTCTTTGGCCGAGCACTACGCCTTTGCTGGTTGTGGTACCAATGGAAGGCACTAGAGAAGCAATGCGCTGGAATGCAATTGCTGATAGATGAGATGGACTGCACCTTGTTTCGAGCCTTCACGACGCTCTTGCTACATGACGGCTCCAAGGCAAACTTCTAGAAAGATGCCTAGTTAAACTCCATGCCATTGTGCGAGGTTGCACCTAGTCTTTACCAAATTGCAGCTAGGAAAAATAGGACGGTTCAAGAGGCATTAACCAATGAGAAATGGATCGCCGATCTTAGAAGGAAGATAATTGAACTTCATCTTGTGGATTTCGTAAATATCTTTACCAAGCTAGACCAGATAGTACTAACGCCACATACTCCGAATAACATAACCTGGAATTGGACACCTTCTGGGGAATACACTGTGAAATTGGCATGCATGGCTCAGTTCCTGGGATCGATCAAAAGACCATTTGAACGTTTCATTTGGAAGCCATGGGCGCCACAAAATTATAAAATCTTCGCATGGCTTCTCATCTAGCACCGGCTACCAACGACGAAAGCAGTCCAACATATGCCCGATGACTATTGGTGCCCACTTTGTAACAACCATTAGGAGACATCGGTCCATTTGTTCTTTGATTGCTCCTATGCCAAAAGAATTTGGACCTTGATGGCAACCTAGTTACAACGAAACAACTTGGACCTAACACAATGGAATGAGCATGAAAATATAACTCACTGGTGGTCTCAGAGAGTCCAGACTAAAGCGGCGGGAAATAGAAAGGGACAAGCTACTTTGATTATTCTAGTTCTTTGAGAAATTTGAAAAGAAAGGAATAGGAGGTTTTTTCAAAACGAGCCGACTGGGACGAGGGCAATCATAAAAGAAGAATTATGGGCTTGGGTCCTAACTGGAGCGACTAACCTTGTAGTATACCTGCTGGAGGGGCACACACCCAATACCTTATAATCCTTGATTGACCAATCCGCCTGTGTGTAGCGTTTTGCTGTGGTAGTACAAGGCAAACGGTAGACTCGTCCTGTGTATGTTCTATGTCGTGTCATTGTTTTGGACACTGGTCCTGTGCGTGTTTTCTACCCTCCTTTAATAAAATAACTACAAACCTCATGCAGTTCTCCCAAAAAAGATCAAGGTGGTGATCACTGATGAGTTTAGGAAGGATTTTATAGTTGGAGTGATATCACAATAATTTCACCTTTTTACCTTGATTGGATTCAATTCAACATTCACTCCGATAGTTATAAAAGCTATGAAGATCAATTGACAAGCATAGCGGAAGACTTATGTTGAATCCAATCAAAACCCTAAAGGAAATCAACCAAAAACTCAAATTAAAATGAGTCGGGCGGTAGTACCGGTGAACAATAAAAACAACCCGATGAATAGTAAAAACAGCCCAAACCAAAACCAAAGTCGGCACAAATTTTGACCTGGTGATCCAAACTTCATGAAACTTGAAACAAGCTTACTCTAGGATGTCAGGAACCTATTCCAATCAAAGATCGTGAAGATCATTGCCAAAGATCCAACCTTTCTCCGTTTGAATGTTGCTTCAAAACCGAGTCAAAGACAAACTTTGATCCTAGAACTTGCTCGTGGGTAAGAGATGATCAAGAACAAGAGGAATCTTATCTCGAAAAATCTTGCTTGGATTGATTTGAGACTGATATTGGTTTACAGCCACTCCGTCAAGGAGGACAAAAGCTTAACACTTGAGCATACAATCAATCCAACTCTCTAGAGCCCTAACCTCTCCACTTTCCGCTCCTGTTCCTAAACACAAACTAGGATTTCTTGAATACAAGGTGACGAGGATATAATAATCCTCATTTTATCTTTTATCTATAATTCTTATTATAGGTAAATATGGCGTCATATGGTCACCGAGTATACCCCTTAATGTTATAAGGGAAGAGCCTCTTTGGGTGGTCGTAAGTTCTTCTCGACCACCCCCATAATCGTAAGTTATGCTATGACTACCCCAATAGTCGTAAGTCTTGCTCGACTACCTCATGGTCGTAAGTTCTTCACGACTAGGTCAGCTCGACCACCTTATGATCAATTAAACCTCTGAGACAAGTGGGCCCAATTGATTAAGGGATTCAAGCGATCATCATCTGTTGTTACTCTGCGAAGTAATAGTACGTAATGCTCCATTATCTACGGTATATTCTTTGTTAGGCGGCGTGGAGGAGTTATCGCGGTGATTACTACCAAGCGTCGTCAGATTCTGAGATGTGATGGCGCCGCTTCACTGGAGCTGCTCGCTCCTTCACGTACTATATAAAGGCGGCAATCAGAGAAGGAAAGGGGATCAATCGGGCCATCAGGAATACCAGTACTATCTGTAATAGTCTTAGTTTTTCCCCTGATTGTTCAGAATACACTCAATACCATACACACACAGGAGTAGGGTTGTTATTCTCTCCGGAGAAGGCTGAACACGTATAAAAATCCCGTGTCAATCTCTGCGTGATTCCATTCTAGGAGACCCCGAATCAAACAATCTTTCGTAAGTTCGGTTCTAAAACACCGGCGGTTAGGCGCCGACCGTGGGGATCTTCGGTAATCTCTTGTCAACATTCTCTCTGTTTTCCAAATCTCATGCACTCATGGCGGGAGAATGGAGCGAGGCTGGTTCGACTTGGCGGTCTGTGACGTCGACATGGATGCGGTTTCGATTCTGGCGAGTGATGACTCATCCGATGGTCTTGTTGCCTCCGGTGATCTTCCCGAGATCCAGGAGGCAGTTGTTGGTGGAGTTGAGGAGGATCCTTATCCCCACAGTGATGCGTCAGAGAGGATCTACCCTCTCAAAGGACAAGGTCAATCGACGGGATCACACCAGTGGACTCACAACACAACGAGTTTTTCCTCGAAGTGTCCGAATCCCCGAGGCGGTCCAACTTGGTAAGGCAAGCTCTGGAAGCCATAATTAGGGACTTCACCGGCATCTGGTGATCATCTCTCTCGGATGACATCGAGAGGCAGCGGGATCAAGCATGCTTTTCTGCAAATTCGACCATCTCTCATGAGATCACATCTGCCGCGGAGCAGTTATAACCGGACTTCCCTACGAGAGGATTACTCCAAGTCGCCGGATGGTGTCTCGGCGACTCCTCAAGCGGGGAGGCCTCGGCGCAAGTGAGAATCATCAGCAGGAGGTCTTCGTCCTTCCCTCGGATCAAGGTCACTCTCCTAGAGACCAGTGGAGACTCTCCCGAAGATCACACATTACACCCCTCGTGGCAATGGCAAGGACACCACCTTTGGCGGACACGACCAACACCTTCATGAGCGAAGGAAATCCTCGACATTCTCGCACTTCATTGAGGTAGTCTCAAGAGTCCGACATGGAAGCTCTTGAGGTTGCCGACGGAAGAAAATTGAAGCCGAAGAATTTACACAGGCGCATTCAATATCAATCGAGGAAGCTCGAGAACTCCGGTACATCAATGACTTGCTCGAGAATCCAACTCAAGAGCTAGCGGCGCGCGAGCTCGACCTCTTCGTTGAGGAGATCGCACAAAGGCTTGAACACGATGGCAAAGTGGAAGCACCTCGCCGACATCACTCGAGAAGTCATAACAATACAACTTCTTGACTACGGTCGATCGAACATATCACCACGGAGGAATCGGCCTTGATGAAAGTCGCATCGATCTCCTACTCGGAGAAATATCTTTCGAGCGATTGATGATCGACAAACTCCTCGGAGGTGATCGCTCACCATTCCGACATGAGAATCTGCGGCGGATGAACTACGAGAGTATTCCCTCGTGGATCGAGATCTATCGTAGAGTCTGGTCAACCTATTCTTGGGTATCGTCGAGTGCGACCACGATGATATAAACCCTTCTTTCACGCAAAGGAGGCGTCAAGAAGTCATTCTTGGATGTCGGGCATTCTTGCTCGATCTCGAGCCGTTATTGCCACCTCGATTTCGACCGGTGAACATGGAGAAGTTTGATGGTTCCCAAAATCCCATCGAATTCCTTGAGATCTATACCACGGTGTCCGAAGCGGCGGGAGGAGAGAGCATGTGATGGCAAATTACCTTCCAAGCGTGCTCGAAGGATCGCTCGATCGTGGTTATTGAACCAACCACTCGAGTCGATTTACTCTTAGCAACACCTCTGCGACCTTCTCTTGGCAAATTTCCAAGGCACTTACAATCGTCCGGAAAGGAGGATGACTTGCACGGATGAGACGAGCGACAAGCGAGACCTTGCGCCAATTCATCAAGCGTTTTAGTCGGGTTAAGTAACTCAATTCGGAAGTTTCGATTCATCTGTTATCGGGGCTTTCAAGCAAGGAGTCCATGTAGAAGGATAACGAAGACATTGCTTTGAATCCTCCTACTACGTCATTTGAACTCTTTGAGATGGTGATCGATATGCAAGCTATACGAGGCGGTCGAGTGGAATAACACGATAGATCGAAAAGACAATACCTCTCGAGAGCCAGCGACATTAGTAAGAAGAAAGATAAGAAAGCAAAAAGTCCAAAAACAAGGCGAAGGGTCAAAAACTCCAAGCCGGCGGTTCCAAGGAAGTTTTGGTACATGAATGATAAAGAGCCACACACCTCCAAGCCGCGACTCGACCGAGGCAAAGGTAAGCGCCCGATCGGAAAAATGATAAGCCTAGGTGGTGTCCTTTCCATAAAAAGGAAGGACATGACCTTCCATAGCTAGGGTCTTCAACGAAAGCTTGAAGACTACTACAGCGACAAGGACCACTTCCCACTCTCGGCGGGTAGGGCAAGCGAGTGGTCATAAGTCATCGGATAGCGAGGAGGAGATCTTGTTCGGGATCCGCAACACACCGTCGAACACATATCACGGGGATCATCGGCATATGAATCAAAGCGGCTGACTCAAAGGCTGCGAGCGTGAGGTAAACTCCATAGATCCTCCTCTTGTCAATAAATTACGAAGTGGTGGAAGTCACCATCTCTTTCGAGAAGGGTGTTGCCGATTCCTTCGACTTCGACGGTCGATACCCAATCATGGTCGAACCCACCATCAACAATTGTCGGGTCAATCGAGTTTGGTTGATGGTGGCGCTCGTTAAACATTTTGTTTACGAGTGCCTGGATGACATGCAAGTACCGGGACCAAGGTAAGGCCGATGCGATACTCTTTCCATGGAATCGTCAGGGATCTTCGGCTAAACCAATTGGCCAAGTTTCTCTTCCTTTAACATTTGGTTCACCAAGTAATTTCGAGACGAGAAAATCTCCTTTGATGTGGTCGATTTCGATCGGCATATAACGCCATACTCGGACGACCAACTTTGGCAAAATTCTAATGGCTACTCATTATGGATATCAATGTATTAAGATGCGAGTCCCAAAGGAGTAATCACAATCCATTGTGACAAGAAGATGGCGCATACTGCGGCCGTCGATCCTCGAGATGGTTGGACAAATACCAACTCGAGAAGAAAGTCGACCTTAACCGACTAGCAAGTGAAGCCTAAAAACGCACCAAAGCCGAGCGACAAAGTCAAAGAGGTTCCTCTAGACGCGAGGAGCCCTCGAGGCTGTTCGCATCGAGGATACCGACCCCAAATAGGAAGGCGCCCTCATCGCCTTCCTCCAGAGCTACGCAGATGTCTTTGCGTGGCAAGCATCCGACATGCCGGAGTCCCGGGGAGGTGATCAAGCCGCAGGCTAGCTACGGCACGACAAAGTACCGTAAAACAAAAATTACGGAGATTTGCCCTGATCGGCGAGATGCTATTAAATCGAAATTGGATAAGCTACTCAAGCGGGCTTTATAAGAGGTCAACCACCCAGTGGTTGGCTAATCTGTAATGGTTAGAAAGTCAAGCGGCAAATGGCGTATGTCGTGAACTTTCTTGATCTTAATAAAGCTTGTCCAAAAGGCGATTTTCCTTTACCTCGTATCGATCGGTTGGTTGATTCTCTGCGAGGTTGTGAAATGTTAAGTTTTTAGATGCATATTGCGGATACCACCGGATCAATATGTGTCTAGGCGATGAAGAAAAGACGCATTTATTACACCATTTGATATATTTTGCTATGTCAAAATGCCATTTGGTCTAAAAATGCGGCGCTTCTTTTCAGCGCTTGATGCAAGCAACTTTTTCATCTCAATTAGGCGGAATCTAGAGGCCTATGTTGATGATCTAGTTGTTAAAAGCATCAAGAGGCTTAATCATATTCTTGACCTACAAGAAACATTCGACAATCTCGAGAAAACATCGCTTAAAACTCAATCGAGAAGTGTGTGTTGGAATCTCTTGAGAAAATTGCTTGGATTCCTAGTATCTATACGAGGAATCGAAGCAAATCAAAAGATCAAGGCCATTCTCCAAATCGCCCTCCAACCACAAGGAAAGAAGTTCGAGAAACTCACGGGGTGCATGGCGGCTTTAAGTCGTTTGATCGCCTGTTGGGAGAAAAGGACTACCTTTCTTTAAACTTCTAAGGAAACATGAAGGTTTTGAGTGGTCGAAAGAGGCGAAGCTGCCTTTGAGGATGTCAAGAGGTACCTTCTGAGTGCTCCTATTTTGGTCTCTCAGAGGTCGGAAGAAACACTCTTAATTTACCTAGCGCCACGCCACAGGCGATAAGCGCGATCTTGGTCGTAGAACGTGAAAATATACAACGACCGGTTTACTCGTGAGTGAAGTTTTACGGGCCTAAGGGCGTTACCCTCGGGTCCAAAAGCTTCTATATGCCCTCCTCATGTCTTGAGAAGCTGCGGCATTATTTTGGCGCACAAACTATTTGTCTTGTCTGAGTTTCCCTTAAAGCGATCCTCCACAATAGGGAAGCAATGGGGCGTATGGCAAAATGGTCGGTCGAACTTGGGGAGTTCGACATCCATTCGTGTCGAACGGCCGTTAAATCCCGAGATCTTGGCAGACTTTGTCACCGAATGGACAAATCTGAACTGTTCGGGATCCCGATCTGATTCCCACGACCGATGGGCGATGTACTGACGGGTCACTTACTTTAAGTGGCTCGAAAGTTGAGGTGGTCTGGTATCTCCTCTAGGAGAGACCTTAAAGTATGCCATACAATTAAACTTTCGGGCCACTAACAGCGTGGCGAATCTGAAGGTTTGCTAGGCGGCATCTGACGTGGCGCTCTCGATTCGCCGACTACTTGTGAGAGGAGACTCTCAACTAGTCGTGAATCAAGTCGGAAAATAGTACCGGTGCTCTAATCCGACAATGTCTCGGTACTTATCGGAAGTCGTAAGCTAGAAAAGCACTTTTTAGGTTTGAGGCACAATTCATCCCTCGAAAGGATAATTTCCTCATGAGACCAACTTGCTCGAATAGCTTCTTCCGATCTGAAGTACCAAAAGAGTCTTCTTGGAACAACTCGAAGCCGTCTCGGTCGACGAACGAAACACCTCCTATTGAGGCGGCCTCTCTAGAATCACGAGGATACATGGATGACACCCATCTATGCATATCTTGAAGGGTTCTATACGAAGGCGATCTCGAAGCGGATCGCTTATCGAAAAAGCCAAAATGTATACTTTGGTGGAAGGAGTCCTTTATAAGCGAGGTACTCAAGGGGTGCTCATGCGATGCATTCCCTGAGGCGAGGATTAACACTTCTTCATGACATACATGAAGGCATCTGTGGAAATCATGCTTCCTCTGAGCGTTGGTCGGTAAGGCCTTTCGACAAGGTTTTCTTGGCCAATGACCCTTCGATGCTAAAGAGTTGGTTAAAAGGTGTGTCGATGCGGTTTCATAGCGGCGAGATACACCAACCGGCTCGAGCATTACAAACAATACCTCTATCTTGGCCTTTTGCGACACAGGGTCTCGATATCCTAGGACCGTTCCCCAAAGCTCCGGGAGGTTTGAGTTCCTTTTGTGGCTATTGATCGTTCACAAAATGGATCGAAGCGAAACGATGGCTGGGATAACAGGAAGCGGCAAAGCGGTTTATGATGAGATCGTAATTACTCGATTTGGAGTCTACAAGTCGAATAATTACAGATAATGGTAAGCAATTTTGGCGCAAAATTTCAGGAATTTTGCGACGAGTTGGAGTACCAAGTTGTGTTATGTACATAGCCCATCCCCAAAGTAATGGGGCGATTGAACATGCAAGCGGCCAAATAATGAGAGGAATTAAGACTCGAGTCTTGACCCGACTCATCAAGCGCTCGGGGCTTGGGTACAAGAGCTACCCTACGTATTATGGGCTGTTAAATGCGACTACGGTCGGGCTCTGGTGAAACACCATTCTTTCTAGTCTTGAAGTTGAAGCCATGCTTCCTCGGAACTAAAGATCTGATCAACACAGTGAAACTTTCACAGACTCCAACCAAGAACAACTTGGCGAGATGATATTAATCTACTTGAAGAAAAGAGAAACGAGCCCTAATTAGTTCGGCGGTCTATCAACAAGCCTGCGAAGATACTACGATCGTAAGGTCCAACCTCATGACCTCATTGTAGGTGACTTAGTATTGAGACTTTGCCAATCCAAGTCTAATCGGAACAAACTTTCTCCCAAGTGGGAAGGTCCTTACGATGGTCGAAGTTACTCGTCGAGAGTCGATACGATTGGCAATGGAAGGCGGCGGAGTTCTCTCGAATTCTTGGAACATCGACCCGATTCACATAAGTTTTATGTGTAACCAATCATTGGACAATAAAGAATCGGGTTCTCTCTACCTCTATTGTCTTACTTTTGAGTAGTGCTTTCATAATCTTTCGACTATATTCTAAACACCCAGTTTCCTTTACCTTTGGTGAAAAGCGAGATAACATCACCTAGTCGAAGCCTCTCCTTTACGCATGTGGTCACGCCCACTAGAAGGAGCTTCCTAGTATTGACTCGTTACTCACTTTTGCCGCCAACACAAAGAGCTCGGGTTCTATTTAGTGAAATATTTTTGAAAGCTTACTCCTTTCACCTTAGATTATTTCTTGATTCTTTTGAAAAATATTCTAAGCAAAGTGCACTTTTAGATTTATTCACTGCCTTTGGTGCATTGATTAAATCTCAACTAAGTCGGAGGAAGAAACACATCTAGTCGAAGTCTCTCCTCTCTGCGTGGTCACGCCCACTAGAAGGAACTTCCTAGCATCGTTCGATTTCCTACTCTTGCTATCGGGACAGACTTATCGAGTCCTCCAAAGAAGAAGGCGAATGAATTTTTGAAGTCCTCTGGATGTTTGTTTAACTCAAGTTCTTTGTTCTCGACTTAAATAATCTAGTCGAGATGGTAACATCACCTAGTCGAAGACTTTCCTCTCTGCGTGGTCACCCACTAGAAGGAACTTCCTAGTGTCGATTCGTTTCCACTTTTTCGACCAGTGCATGACGGTTGTGATAAAAAACAACAAGTTAAAAAAACCTCTCTGTTTTCAAAAACCCTTTTTAACACTATTTATTTAGTTCGTCTAAACAAACTAAGCAAATAGTCGGGGGCTAGGATAAAGTTATTAATTTGACTTCAATTCTTAGTCTTTCATTTCGTTAATTATCTTTTGAGTTACTAACTACTCGACAAGATGATTTGCAGGAAACAAGATGGATTATATAATACATCAACAAAAGATTGTTTTTCAGGTTTGTTACAAACTACTCTGAAGAAGGAGAGCCCAGTCGCATCTCCTCCGAAACCTTCTAGCCAACTGATTGCATTTCTTCAATCAGACGACTTGCTACCTTGAGGCGATCGAAGTAAACCGATTGGTTGAACATTAAGGTTGGGGTCACGAGCTTTAAGTTTGGCCAATGCATAACTTCTCGCAACCGGCCGCCTCCTTTATCGATTGACTTGGTTGGTCTTGAGGTGGTCATCGGTTCTTGCAAAGTCGACTTGTTCCCCAATTGTACTTATGTGAGCGACCATCGTATCATCTTGAGGAGCTTTTCCTCGGTATGAAGCTCACTAAGTACATTGTTGAGGCGTGACCTTTGCTTTGAAGATTAATCTTCATTGTCTCCATCTCTGTTGGAGTGCAGTCGAAGCCTCGCGGAGTTGTTTGTTTTCGACCGCTTGCTCTGAAAAGAATAAGACCGGTCAAGTAAAAATAAACTTCTAGAGGAAAAGAAAACAAAAATAATTACAGGTAAAATATTTCCTTACCTGCTAGTCGAGAATCAATTTCTTGATTTCTTCATCATGGGAGGCAACGGTCTCGGCATGCTTCTTCTCCCATGATCTAATCTCCTCGCATTTTCTTTGTATCTGGACGGTCTCGATTATAAATCACGGTTTTATCCACGAGCTCATTTTGAGCCTTCGATTCGAGTTCCATTTCTAGAAAAGAAATGAGAGTGAGAATATGGGAAGAACTTCGTAAAGATTGCGAGTAAAGAATTGTTTACGATCTTTGGGACTTTAGTCTCGTAATTTTCTCATTTTCTCTCTCGGAATCGAGAAGTCTCGTGAATGACCAAAGTTTTATTTTGGACTTCATTCGGAGCTTTCTTATATCATCTTCTTTTTCTTAAAAAAGTACTTGATCGAGCAAAGATCGAAAACATAAGCGGTCTTAAGTTCGGCACTTCTTGTTTATCCTTTCTGCACCTTTTAGGTTTGCGAGTTAGCTTCTTTAAGCTTCCTCGGGAGAAATTCTACTTTCTCCTGTAACTCTCGACTCCTCTTTTTGATAATCGGCGAGTCGGTCGAGTCTTTCGTCGCTTTTTAACTTTGTAAAGGTTAAAAGTGGACATGAACATTATTAAATTGGTTGTAAGCTCTCCTACAACCATTGATCTAGTCGTAAGTTCTTCTCGACTATGGATCTAGTCGTAAGTTCTCCTCTGACTAAACCTTGATCGTAAGTCTTTTACGACTAGCATATAGTCGTGAGTTTTTCCCGACAAACCTGTAAGCACTATATAAGTAGTCAAATCGAAAGCGACTATGAAAAATAGTAACTTACCACCTCTCACTTTGTTTGCGAGTTCCTCTTTCTGTCATGACTCTAGAAGTTGTCGATGATATTCACCGAAACAACGGCGATTTGCTCTATGGCTTTACGCAAAAGAAAAACGGTGAGAAACAAGAGAAGATTATACTGTATGTATAAGTATCATCAAATACTTACACTCATGGTTGATCGAGCAAATATCGAGTAAACCGATTACGGGTGCTTACTCGTCCACTCTCTCAACTTGGTCCCACCAAACCTTCTCAAAGCGCTCATTATCAAAAGTGTTCCCTCTATTGGGAATGTCTTTGGGATGGGGACTTCGATTCTGAATCTAAGCGAAGACCCACTATGGGCGGGGCCAAAGAAATCGAGCGAAGTTGAAGTATTCCTCATCTTAGATTCTGAAATTGTAATTTCCTTTGGGTACCGGGAAGGAGGTTTGTAATAATTTCCTTCCCTTGCGGTGGTCGGCACATCACCACCTTGGGCAGAGGCCTGCGACTACCTCTGCTTGGTCCCACGGTCACATCGGTGGTCATGGCGGCTACCTCGGTGGTTGTAAGCGCCACCTCATTAACTATGGTTGCCTCGGTGGCCATAGCTTCAACTTCAGTGATCGAAACAACCGCTTCAGGAGCTACAACTTCTTCCACAACCCGAGCTGTGGATGATCCTTCGACCATCTCTGTTGTCATCTCTCCAATCGTTGGAGAGGCTGCAATGGGCTTTTCGATAGAAACCACTATGGGGGCTGAAGGAGTAGAGCTAAAATAAACAAAAGGATAACAAGTCAAATTATGGAAAGCAAAAGGTAAATGATGTTCTTACACTTTAGCTTGTTTCACATACCTCTGCATCCTGGACTTGATCAGAAACTTCGAAGCCATCTTCCCGATGGAAGGGTTCTTCGACTTCTTTGCTACGACCACGTCTGATTGTAGCTCAAGTTGGGGAATAGGCTCGGCCACGACCACGTCTGGTCGTGGATCTTGAACAGGGACCATTTCTCTGGTCTCCTGACTTTCCGAAGGGCCGAGATCGGTCTCGACCACTCCAAAAGCGGCGCTACCCTCAACAATAGGGAATTTGGATCGGCGTTGTCCTTCACAAAAGACATAAACTCCTTCTAGTTCTCTTTTTCTAGTTGCTTGACAAAACTAGAAGTGGCGGCTGTGAAAGCTTTCTTGTCATAATAAAAAGGTACCTTAGCCTTGTGGGCTTTGCGCCTAAGAGGTTCTTCAACCTCCACGGCCTCCTCATTGCATGTTGCTTGATCTCGACTCTTCTTTGTGGTCATGTCCTTGGTCTTCTGGACCTTGCGTATAAGAGGTTCTTCATCCTCCTCGACTTGATTGCTTGACTTGATTTCTGCTGCGACTATCGTGCATGAGACCTTAACAAGGACTGAGTGAAAAGCGAGGGACTTGAGCTTGATCCTCCTTGTCGGCGACTCTTGAAA
This sequence comes from Phyllostachys edulis, assembly GCA_036346405.1. Classification (NCBI taxonomy): domain Eukaryota; kingdom Viridiplantae; phylum Streptophyta; class Magnoliopsida; order Poales; family Poaceae; genus Phyllostachys; species Phyllostachys edulis. Next base: position 90,004,948 of record CM070562.1, on the reverse strand, counting down.
GGCAGCGCTTTTTACTTGGGGGGGCTGAGTCCTTGTCCTTGTCGCCCTGCTCCAATGGTCATCGAGTTCGACCTCTTAAATGCGTCGGCGGTTTCCATGCCTACTTTACGTAAAGAAAAAAGAAGAAGAAGAAGAATCAATGACCCGATCGTAAGTTTTTCTCTGACGATTACCTAGTCGTAAGCTTTTCTCGACATGTCACGATCGTAAGATTTTCTCGATCACTACCTAGTCGTAAGTTCTTTCTCGACTATAAAGTCCTAAGGATAAAATCAGCTTTTGATTACCTTTAGGCGCTTAACCTTTTCCTCTGCGGACAAAACCGCAAGGATTTGAGAACCGCCATTCCGGTGGCGGGGCTTCTCTAAGCGAGTTTGACTCGAGCGTCAATCTCTGCTGTGAAAGATCGTATAAAACAGATAAAGATACTCGATTGGATAAATCTGAAGAAGACCAAACTAAGAGTTAAGTCGAAAAACTACTTACCCTCATCGTAGTCCCTGGTTGGGTCTTTTGGCCCCATATACTTCCACATAGGAGGTACTCGTTTCTTCAAAGGGCTAATTCGACGTGTGATGAAATCCTTCACCACATGCCATCCAGTCAACCCCCTTCTTTCAAATCCTTAATAGCTTGAATATAGGGGCAATTAAGTGATATCTTGGGAGTCGAATCCCATGAAGATTTCTTTTAATGACCTTCCCTAAAAGGTAAGGCTATCTTGGAGTGACTTTCGGTAAAACCACCTCTTCCTCCTAGCAGCCATGAGGACCGAGTGAACATCTGAATATACTCCTTGACTTCCGTCATGGAGCTTGAGACCACAACTTCGGCTATCCTAGATTGGCAAGCTATTAGTAGAAATCTTGAAAAAGCTCAAGATCATTTGGAATTCCAGTCGCCTCACACAGATATACAAATCGCTCGGCATTGTGATGGAATTAGGACCAAGGTTCACCAATTCCACTCCAAAATGCTCGAGTATAAGTGTAAGAAAGGGGTGAAGCGGTAATCGTAGACCACACTCACGATGCGCCTAGAAGGCGGAATTTGTCCATCCTCCCAAGCGGCCATTCTTTGCTTGTTCGCGGGAACCACTCCACGAGAACTCTCTGGAATCTTCCCGGCATTGACAAGGGCTTCCATCTTCGCCGTATCCATCTCCGACTCGGCCCACTCGGAGACCCTCCCGGCCATTTCTCTCAGAAGGGGGAGATTCTTGGTTGAGTTGGTGGCGGACAAGACAAGAACTTGATGAACAGTGGGATAATTTGAGGAAAAGGGTGAACCCTAAGTCTTACCCCCGGTAAGTATTTATAACCGCGTGCCTCGGGCTGGAGGCGTGGTATTCCAAAGGTTTCCACCGTCTCGGGAACCGCTTCAACGGACAGGCTAACAGGCGTCGTTTAAAATTCCCCAACATGTCCGTTTGAGAAAATCAGGTTTGCTTTTACACCTCAAGCGAAATTACTTCCTTGGCTAGATTCTTTTTAACCAAAGGAAATGTTCATCGGAAGGTTTTCTTCCGATCACCATCTGCGATCACCTTGTGATCGTAGAAATGTTCTCGACTATTTGATAGCCGTAAGCAATTTCCTTGACCAAGCATATTTCTAGTCAAAGTAGTATACTAATGACGAAGAGTTTTTCCTTCGACTATCTTTCTCGACCCTCTCGTGGTCAGTAAGACCATCTATAACCCTTTACCAAGTAAGTTGCTTTCACTTGAAGGTGGGGGCTAGATGGCGAGGATATAATAATCCTCATTTTATCTTTTATCTATAATTCTTATTATAGGTAAATATGGCGTCATATGGTCCTGAGTATACCCCTTAATGTTATAAGGGAAGAGCCTCTTTGGGTGGTCGTAAGTTCTTCTCGACCACCCCCATAATCGTAAGTTATGCTATGACTACCCCAATAGTCGTAAGTCTTGCTACGACTACCTCATGGTCGTAAGTTCTTCTCGACTAGGTCAGCTCGACCACCTTATGATCAATTAAACCTCTGAGACAAGTGGTCCCAATTGATTAAGGGATTCAAGCAGATCATCATCTGTTGTTACTCTGCGAAGTAATAGCACGTAATGCTCCATTATCTACGGTATATTCTTTGTTAGGCGGCGTGGAGGAGTTATCGCGGTGATTACTACCAGCGTCGTCCGTTCTGAGGATGTGATGAGGCACCACTTCACTGGAGAAGCTGCCGCTCCTTCACGTACTATATAAAGGCGGCAATCAGAGAAGGAAAGGGGGATCAATCGGGCCATCAGGAATACCAGTACTATCTGTAATAGTCTTAGTTTTTTCCCTGATTGTTCAGAATACACTCAATACCATACACACACAGGAGTAGGGTTGTTATTCTCTCCGGAGAAGGCCTGAACCTGTATAAAAATCCCCGTGTCAATCTCTCTGCGTGATTCCATTCTAGGAGACCCCCCGAATCAAACAATCTTTACGTAAGTTCGGTTCTAAAACACCGACACAAGGGTTGGGTGGTGCACAACCAGCACCATCCCCTTTTATAGTGGAGGCTAGGCTATGAGAGAAAACCCTAATGGGCACCTGTTAAGCCCACACACAAACGGGCCTAACTCACACACGCTTCTCAAAGCCCCGTCTTCATCTTCAATTGACCTAAACCACCTCTCCTTGCACCATCTTGCGCTGCGGTTTAGCCAAAGGCCATCAAGGTGGTATTTTGGTGAAGTTACCAAAATACCCCTCCTCGATCCTTCTCCAAAGACCGAGTCCAATCTTTATGAAGCAATCGCATGCTTCGCCACATGTAGGTTGATCAAAGGCTCTCTTCATGCCGGAAAGTCTCTCCCATCCAGCTCCCACCGAAGCCACCATGGCACTTGCACCGACCCCCACGCCGCTTGGTGCAATCCGTCGCACTGAACTTCCCGTTCGGTCATCGTTGTCCATTTTGCGCCATGCTTGAGTCAATTGTCTTCACCCGGCATCCTGAAGGATCTAGACCTGCCATTATGTGTTAATGGAGTTTTGGTGATTAATGACAAATCTAATTGTGGAACTAACACTTTCATTGATATACATATTGTGTAGTCTTATTTGGATATAAAGGTGAAAACCATGAAGGCATGCATGTGATTAATGACAAATCCAATTCATTGGATAAACAAAAGGAAAATCCAAACAGTATGCATTTATAATGATAAATCTATTTGTGAGACTAACTCTTCTATTTGCCTTATCTCATGATTAGTCTCGTTTGGATATAAAGAACAAAAGAGGTATGCATTCGACTTCATAGTTCTTATATATTATTGCATTCCTTGGATCCAAAATATAGGTTGAACCCACCAAAAGATTAACCTAAATATGTGCATATGTTTCCACTACATATTCATGTATGCACACATATAGGGGAGTTCAATCTATATTTTGAGGTTTCATTAGTATTGATCCATATTCTGTTTCCACACATATTTGGGATCTTTACTTTGAAACATATCCTTTGAATATATTTAACTTGCATAGTTAATATATTCATATGAGTATATAAGACTTGTGTAGTCTAAATATACTTATATGTGAGTATAACATAACTTGTGTAGTTCATGTGTACTCACATATCCTTGAATATATACAACTTGTGAAGTTAATATATTCATGTGTGTATATGAGACATGTGTGCTCATATATCCTTTGATTATATATAACTTGTGTAGTTATATATATTCGTATGAATATATACAACTTGTGTAGTGCTTATATACTCATACCAATCTACATTCAATTATTTGCAATTGTGTTGTGGGACTAACGTGTGTGCTAAGATGTTTAAAGGCTTAGTCCCAGTTTATGGATGGCGACATGGTAATGGAAATGCATGACAATAGAGGGATCATGGCTAGTAGCTTAATAGCATGTTCTTGTGCCCTTTGGATCAATTTAGGATCATGCATGCATTTGAATTTAAACTTGAAATTAAATTGAAAAGTGTTAAGTGCTTCTATCCAAAATCGGTAGTACTGCTTGATTATAATTAGCGATTAAATGCAGCTTAGTGCGATATGACCGACTTTACTTGGCGGTAGTACCGCTTTTTGAAGAACGACCAACTAAGTACTCAAGCGGAACGACCGACTCCTTGAATGGTCGTACTGCAGAGCGGTCATTCCGATTTTTAGTTGGCGGTTCAAGAAAACCAGAAGCGATGCAACCTGCCTCAGAATCTCTCATGAAAATCGGTCGTACCGCTAGTGACAATCGGTCGTACCGATGTGCGGTCGTACCGAAATTTGTGAGGCGGTTCAATAAAAACAGAACAGGTGTAAATCTGCTCAAAAACTCAATTTGGAAATCGGACGTTCCACGCTTGGGAACGGTAGTACCGGCCTGCGGTCATTCCGTTTTTTATATGGCGGTACAAAAATTCCAGAATGCTTGTAATCTTCAGCAAATTGGAAACCCGCAATCGGTAGTACCGCTCCTTCGTGCTTGATGCGATCGGATAAGCGATAATACCGCAACTTGGTTGGCGGTAATCCGGTCCGTGATTTTCAGCGGCTTGTTTAGAAGCATTATTGCGGTATATCTTGGTAAGCGATGTTAATCATTATGGGACTAACATTTTCCATGAGTTGGATGAATAGGTTATGTTCGGGATAATGGAGACTTTGGATGGCATCATGAGTTGATCGTCATCAAGTCAAGGTTCAAGAAGAGGATGCATCATGTGTTGATGCATATCAAGATCTCGAAGAAGAGATGATCATGAGTTGATCATCAAGTCAAGAAGACTCATCATGTGTTGATGGAGGTCAAGTAAAGGATGCATCATGGGTTGATGCATGTCAAGGCGATGACCCGGACTTGAAGTGAAGATGTCGTCATCAACCTTCAAGAAGATGCTCAAAGTAAAGGTATGACTAGCTAGGGCTAAGGATGTGTTCCTAGTCTTTTACCGGTCTTGGTGTTTGGTTGGAAGACCGGATTGCTAGTATAGGTTGCCGTACTATTAAGAGGGGTCTTGTCTAGTAGCTTGAGTCTCATCATGTGTTGATAGCTCAATCTCACTTGCTCTAGCTCACCATGGCATGATGCTATTATTTGCAAATGTGTTTTGCAAATAGTCGATGCTCATGCATTTACTCTTTGTAGCATGAGACTATACTTTGCAAATGTGTTTTGAAAATGGTTGAAGTCCATGTACCTACTCCTTGTGGCATTATCTAAGTTTGCAAATGTGTTTTGCAAATTGTTGGGATTCATGTATTTTCCCTTGGCATGGTCTAAGATTGCTTGTTGCTAATTCTTTGGACTTAGACCATGGTAGTGGCTCTTGGAGTTGTGCTTTTTGATTTGATAAAATGTGTTTGAGATTAAATCAAATAGGAGGGTTGTGTAGCCCTCTTAATAAGCTTTCCATAGAGTCTAAGATCACTCAATTCCGACATCGGAGTCAAAAGTTATGACCTTTTTACCGAGTGTAAATGCATGCTGTTTTTGGGTTGCGGTGCGACCGGCTGTGTAAGAAGTCTTGATACGACCGCCCAGAACAGTTGTACCGCCCTTGTGAGTCTTGATACGACCGCCCGAGGCTAGAACGGCTAGTTTTTGGCTGTTTCGTCTCCCAGCGGCTAGTTTTTGGTGTAGGGGCTATAAATACCCCCTTGGCGGTTGAGAGGCAACCTTTGGCATCTCATTTCACTCTCTTGACCTAGTGTGAGCCTCTCCTCTCAATTGTGCATGTGTTGCACCTTGTGAGCAAGGAGAGGTCTCTAGTTGCATGTGTTGCATCTAGAGGTGGATTCGTATCCACTTGAGCTTGTGTATTCGTTGCGTGGTGAGAGTCAAGCAAGGGGCTTGGCTTGTTACTCTTGGTGTTTGCCGACACCTAGGCGGCGTGGGCGTCGTGGACGGTGATCTTCTCAAGAAGCTTGTGAGAAGGCCGGTGTGTTGTGAAGGTTGGAGCTCACCTACCAAGCGGGAAAGAGCTACCACTAGTGGAATTGAGGTGTTTGGCTTAATTAGTGGAGCGGTCCAATTGGTTTGGGCTTACCTCAGCGTGGATTAGGGAGACCGGCAAGTCTCCGATCACTGCAGTAAAACATTGCCGTGTCAATTGTGGTTTGCATTCTTGTGCCTTACTTTTGCATTTACATTCATTGTGTATGAATGCTTGCTTTACATTGTGCAATTTATATACCTTGTAGTAAATTGCTTATTCATTGTGTATGATTGCAATAGTTCATTGTGCTATTCATCATTGCTAGAATTGAATTGCTCAAGTTATATGTTTAATTGATATATTCATCAATAGACTTGTATTGTTGGCACACTTAGTTGAACCTAGTTGTTCTAGGATTTAATTGTGCAAAACCGTATTTGTATTAGCTTCCGCATTAGAAATCGGTTTTAGCCAAAAGAATTTTAAAACCACCTATTCACCCCCCCCCTCTAGTCGGCCTCCTCGATCTTACACATCCTCAATCGTTCTGAACCTCAGCTCTCCAAGCCTAGTCCTAATCATCCTCGTCGTTGACCTCCAAGCTTCCTACACAACAATAAACAAAGAAATCGATTCTGAGAACAAGTTATTCACAATTTGACCTATGTTAGTCAAAACATGTATCATGCAACACATAAACAATAGAACCCATGAAATTGACATATCTTACAAACATCACCGCCAAGCTGGCCAGCGAACAGGGCAAAATCGATCATACCTCCATGTAAACATTGGTACTACCGCACTACGGTAGTACCGCTTCCAAAATGTGGTCATACTGACTTCGAGGAGAGAAGAAACTCCCAAAAACATGTTCTCTAGAAAAAAAAAACATACCGCCAAATGAAATCCGGTCCTTCCGCACTGCGGTAGTACCGCTTCTCAATTGCGGTCATACCGCACTACAATAGTACCGCTCCTCTATTGCGGTAATACCGATTTTCCTGAACTTCGCCGAAAACGAGTGTTTTGACAAACCCTCAACACCATTGCCAATTGTATCATCATACCAAGATCATGAGCATATCCCCATGATATCCACAATCTCTCCCTTGATGAACACATTGGTAATTTCCCAAAAATAAAAGTTTAACGTTTGAAAATAGAAAAACTCAATGTTTTCCCGCAAATGCACAACTTTGTCCATAAGAAAGAGAACGCAATGAAAATGACCAAGTTGGCTTCGGATTAGCATAGGCAAGCGAGATAAGGCTGAAGAAAGCAAGAAAGCTTCAATTTCTAGATAAGAGTAAAAAATCTCACTTAAGGTCCATATGAAAGAACAATTATTCAATTTGACCTTTGATCATTGTGAGGTTTCAAAAATTGCAATTCGGGTTCAGAAATGACAATAAGATCATAAGAATGCAAATTAGATACTCCCCCTCACTATGATCACCATTTTTCAAAAGATTTCATTTTCTCCATTTTTCTCCAAATAGCTCCCCCTTTTTACACTTTAGTTATATCTTCCACTTTGACAATGGAGTCATCAAGGAATCACGCATTTCTCTCATCCAGAGATGAAAAATGCAGAAATAAGGAAGAAGCATAAGAAAGAGTATGCATGAAATGCACTGGAGTGGCTTCATTTTTATATTTTTCAATTCTTTGTACAAGAAGCTTTGGACATTACCCAAAAGAACAAGCTAGCATCTCTATTATTACTCAATACACATCAAGCCTGAATATGCTAGCAAGATCATGTTAAAACATATATATCAAAGCTAAGCTAGAAGGCTCAAGATAAAGCGATGAATTTCAACAATTTAAGCAAAGCTTCAAAATTAGCAAGTTCATCAACAGGGATCCTAAAGTGATAATGGCCGTGTCAAAATAGCAATGTGAGATCAAGAACCTAACAACGACCATCCTAGAGACAAAAAAGTCCTAAATTTGAATCATTTTGCTCAAAGTACCTTAATCACCAAATTTTTACAACAGCTTTCATTTGCAATGAGTATTGATGTTGATTAAAGGTCTATCTTAGTGAAGAAGATCCTGGACTAGGAATCATCCACAAACTCTTCCTAAGCTTCAACCAGGACGACAAATCTTAAGGTTCATGTCAATTTTGACAAGCAGTCCCCATGAGATCGTCTGGATTATCAAACTATCTCCAAGTTCATGTCTTTGACATGCAATCTCGTGAGAATAGTTTGACACAATTTAACCACAGGAGAATTTTGAAATTTGATTTTTCATTTTGCACAAGAGCAATTTTAGATTCACAAAGAAACAAGAAGCTCAAGAGATGTTCAATTCCTAGATTCAAGAGCTAACAAAGTAATTTTGACAAAGCCAATGTCACAAAAATATCACTAATTATGCAACTAGCTAAAAGATCCATAAATTATAATCTTTAGTTCAAGTTGTCTTAAAATTCTAGCTCATTTAGCAAAGACTTAGCTACACATGTGAAAGCATGATAATTCTAGCAAGTCAAAGAACTAAACATGGAACTGAGCAAAAATTGAAACACTAAAGCTCAACAGGGTAATAAGCAAAGCTTCAACAATTTAAATGACAAACAGTAAAGCTTATATTACAATGCATCTTTTTGAGATTTTCATATGAATGAAATATGATACAATGAGATGCAAGAAAAACTCAAAGGCCTAAAAAATCAAAAAGACCAGCAAGTTCAAAAGAAGATTAAAGAAAGATCGGATGGACAAGGAAAGCTCAGAAGAGAACCAACTCCCCTCAAACCAATCCATAGGGATAAATTACCCCTAACTCACTTCTCAAGGTAGCAAACCTAGTTGGGTCTAAAGGCTTGGTGAGGATATTAGCTAACTGAGCCTTGGACTCCATAAATTTTAGCACAATATCACCCTTCTCTACATGATCTCAAAGGAAGTGATAACGAATATCAATATGCTTGGTCCTAGAATGTTGCACAGGGTTCTTAGCAATATTAATGGCAGAAGTGTTATCACAGAGAAGAGAAACACTAGCAAAAGTTAACCCATAGTCCTTAAGGGTGGACACCATCCACAGAATCTGACAACAACCACTAGCGGCAGCTACATATTTAGCTTCTGCAGTGGATTGTGCAACAGAGGACTGCTTCATAGAAGACCAAGAGACAGAGAGCCTAAGAAGTGACAAGTGCCTGAGGTACTCTTTCTATCTAGCTGACAGCCCGCAAAATCAGAATCAGAAAACCCCCGAATGGACAAGGAAGAAGAGCAGGAATTCCAAATGCTATACTAGAGGGTAGAGTGAAGTTACCTAAAAATGTGCTTGACGTCTTGGCGATGTGAAGTCCTCGGAGACGTCTGAAACCTCGCACAGAGGCAGATCGCGAAGTGGATGTCCGTTCTTGAGGCCGTCGGGTAAAGGAGTGAGCCGATCATGCTGCGGTACTTGCGTTGATCCATGGCTTCTCCTTCCTCATCTGGCTCCAAAGCAGTCGAAGTCATCATGGGAGTAGCGATCGGCTTGCAGTCACCCATCTCGAAGTGTTTGAGCAGATCCTTGGTGTACTTCGTCTGATGGATGAAGATCCCTTTCTTGCATTGCTTGATTTGAAGTCCTAGAAAGTAGTTGAGTTCTCCCATCAAACTCATCTCAAATTCCCTGGACATGGTCTTAGAAAAACTAGAAACAAGAGCATGAGAAAAAACCATCGAAGATAATATCATCTACGTAAATCTGAACAAGCAAGAAGTCATTGCCATACCTAAGAATGAATAGAGTCTTGTCTACCTTGCCCATCTCAAATTTATTCTTAAGCAAGAAGGTCTTAAGTCTATCATACCAGGCTCTAGGGGCTTGTTTAAGACCATACAAGGCTTTGGATAGCTTGAAAACATGATGTGAATGCTTGAGATTCTTAAAGCCTGGGGGTTGCCTAACATGCACTTCCTCCTCTATGTAACCATTTAGAAATGCACTCTTAACATCTATCTGGTGCAGCCTAAAACCCTTAGATGCAACAAATGCAAGCACAATATGAATGGCTTCTAATCTAGCAACAGGAGCAAAGGTTTCATCAAAGTCTAACCCCTCATCTTGGCTAAAACCCTGAGCTACCAATCTAGCCTTGTTTCTAACCACAGAGCCATCCTCACTTTGTTTGTTTTTGAACACCTAATGGGTTCCTATCACATTATGACCACTAGGAGGCTCTACTAGGTTCCAGACCTTGTTTCTCTCAAAGTTCTCTAACTCCTCATGCATGGCATTAACCCAGCTCGAATCAGATAAAGCATGTGATATATCATGGGGTTCAAAAGAAGCAACAAATGCATAATAAGAGTAGAGAATTGGATCGTGATACTTGGAGCGAGTGACTCGCTCGTGAAGATGACCAATCATATGATCTGAAGGATGACACCTCTGAATGTGTAGTGGAGCGCCTGGGGGAGATAGCATCTCTTCGACCTCCACAGGTACTGCTGATGATGAAGATGCAGTAGGAGCCTCAACTGAAGGTGAAGTAGTCGAAACAGGTTCTTCAATTGGTTCAAGAGGTGTAGCAGCAATAGGCGGGAGACAAATATCAGCTTCGTCCTCATCTTCCTCCACAAAGATGCTCTCTGTCGCCTGTGTGTCACTTGAAACATCTGATCTAGCTCCAGGGCTAGTATCATCAAAGGTGACATTGCATGTCTTCTGGATAACGTTAGTCTCAACATTAAGAACCCAAAAACCCCTCGAATGTGCAGGATAACCCAGAAATAAACCATCAGAAGTTCTTGACTCAAATTTATCTAGGTTTCCTGTCTTGAGAATGAAACACTTGGCTCTAAAAACTCAAAAATGAGAAACAGATGGTTTTCTACCAAACCGAAGCTCATATGATGTCTTGCCTAAAGACGGTTTCAACAATATATGATTGGCAATATGGCAAGCTGTAGCAATAGCTTCGGTCCAAAACCTCCTCGGAGTGCTATACTCATCTAGCATCGTCCTAGCCATCTCGACTAAGCTTCGGTTCTTCCTTTTCACCATGCCATTTTGTTGAGGGACATGTGAGGCATTCTTGAACTCTGTGCCATTGTCACTTTGGATTGCTCTCAAGGCACCAGGAAGTTCAGAAGCCAAGTGAAAGAACGAGATCATGAAAGTGATCAAATGCTTCATCCTTCAAAGCAAGAAAGAACACCCAAGAGTATCTCGAAAAATCATTGATTATGACAAGAATGTACCATTTGCCACTAGCTGACCGAACTCTAACAAGACCAACAGTATCCCTGTGAAGCAATTGTCCCGATCAGTCAATCATGACCACAGTCAATGAAAGGTGTGAGGCGGTAACTTGCTTGCCATGCCTACAGGACGCACATACAGCATCCTTGACGGCTTTGAGTTTGGGCAAACCATTCATGAGATCAAGGCTGCTAACTCACGTCAAATGATCAAAACCAATATACCCTAAATGACGGTGCCAAAGCCAGAACTTAGAAGAAGATGCAATCAAATACTTGAGAGATCTAGCAAAAGATTCAGAAAAGTCAGCACTAAAAATCCTACCAACTCTAGAAATCCCAAAAATAAGCTCATTAGCTGAATCAAGCACACGATAAGCATTTTTCTTAAATCTAGTCTCATAGCCATCATTAAGAAGCTACGAGACAGAAAGCAAGGTGTACCTTAGCTTGTCCACAAGAGCGACGTCCTTCAGGATGAATTTGTCGTTCACCCTGATCGATCTCGTTCCTTCAATCCGCCCTTGTGTATCATCTCCAAAGGTGATGAAGTCATCACCCGTCGATCGCGTGAAGGCGGTGAATCATCTTGAGTCTCCAGTCATGTGGCGTGAACACTCGGAGTCGATGAACCACGTGTTCTTCCCTCTTCCGCGGTGATCCTGAAAATCAAGGCATAGAAGATCGATGTGTCTAAATATTGGGGTTAGTTAAACATGACTTGGGAACCCAATACTGAGACATACATCTACGAGCAGTATGTAAAGCAGAATTGCTAGCCTTGATCCTACTTGAGGTTCTATCATGAGTAATGGTTACAAGAACATGAGATGCATCATGTCTAGGAACTTGACGACGATGAGCATGTAAAACAAGTCCTAGTCCAGGTTTCTTCTTTTCTAGATGACCATGTTTCATGAACTCTCTAGGTTGATGAGATGAAATTCTAGCAGGATTTTTCTAGCATTTTTTAACATACGCCAACAGAACTCAGACAAATGGCCATCCTTCTTGCAATAGGTGCAATGGTACTAGGTACTACTGGGAGAAGCACCTTTTGACTCAATAGATGGTTGGGTAAAACTTGTAGATTTGAAAATGGTTTTTGTAGGTTAGGTTTTGAACTCAACTAAGCCATTTTTCAATACTTGAATGACATTTGGTTTGGACTTGTCTTGGACAAAGTTGTATCCTAACCCTTGCTTCTTATAAGGAGTTTTGGACTTATCAAGAATCATGTTTAACTGTTTCTTACCCTTAGACAATTTTTCTAATGAATCCTTAAGATAAGCATTCTCTTTTCCAAGGTTAAGACATGATTCACAAGTTTTAGCCTTAATGACTCTAGCATGCTTCTCCTTATAAATAGCAACTTTAAGCTTAAGGGCTTCACATGAAGCACAAGGAGCAGAATTAATTTTGTCCTTAAGCTTGGCATACTTAGCTCTAACTGCTTCTAATATGTCTTTTACTTCATGTTCACGTTCTAAGCAGAAAGAGTAAGTGCTAGACTTAGCCTTATCAGAAGCGACCAACTTGCTAGATTCTAAGTATTTTTCATATGGAGTAGATTTAACTTCAATTAACTCAGTCCTAACATTTTCTAGTTGGTGTAAGGCAATGTAACGTCCCAATTTTCTCAGCCTTTTTGAAGATTTTCAAAATAAAAAGAACCATTTGGTTTTGATGAGAGTTCTAAAGCCTAACTTGAGATTTCGGAATTAAAGGTGTTTAAGATGACTAAATCAAACTTCAAACTAATCCAAAGTTGGTTTCTTTTAAGCTTGTTGGAGTTCTCTGGTGTTATTTTTCCCCTTTCTCTGTTCACTCCGTGTTTCCCTCGGCTCAGCTCCTTCTTCTCCAGACCTCCCTTCATTTGGATCTAAGGGTCCAGACCTCCCTTCGTTTGGATCTGAGGGTCCAGACCTCCCTTTGTTTGGATCTGAGGGTTCGGACCTCCCTCTCAGTCTAGACCTCCCTGTTGGTCCGGACCTCCCCCTCCGTCAAGACCTCCCTGTTGGTTTAGACCTCCCTTCAGTCTAGACCTCCCTATTGGTTTAGATTCCCTCCTTCCGTTTGGACTTTCCCTTAGGTCCAGATCTCCCTTTCATTTGGACCTCCGGGTTGTCCTGGCGACCTCCAGGTTGTCTTGGCGACCTCCGGGTGGTCCTGGAAACTTGCCATGACCACCCTCGTGTCAAAGACCAAAGACCACCCTCCTGGTCTTTTTGCAAAGACCACCCTCTGTGGCCACAACCTCCCTTCTTGTCGTTTTGCCGTGACCTTCCTCTGAGGCCACGACCTCCTCCTTTTTGTCATTTTGCCGCGACCTCTCTCTCCTCCCCTTTTGTCGTTTTGCCGCGACCTCCCTCTGAAGCCGTGACCTCCCCTTTTGTCCTCTAGTCGCGACCTCTCCTTGGGTCACGACTACCCCTCCTAGTATTTTTGCAAAGACCACCCTCTTGGCTTTTTGCAAAGACCACCCTCTTGGTCCGCGACCACCCCTTGGGCTGCGACCTCCTCTTGGGTCATGACCTCCCTTTTAACTGGCTCCTTTTGTCAGTCCTGCTCACCTTCTCCTTCCTCTCATCGCACCACTGCTGACGCAAAGGACCTTGGGCATTAAATGTTGTTGTGTCGCTTTAAATGCTGCTGCTTTTTGCAGGACCTAATCCCCCCTTTTGTCACTTCCCCTACTTGCCCCCATCTCTTCCTTCACCTACCCTTGAACTCGTATGTTTTCTCCTGGCTATAAAAGCCTGAGCAGCCCTTTTTTATCTCCTTTAGCCTTCTCCAGCTTTCTTGCTTTGCTCAGGACCTTTTTCCTCAGGACCTTTTCCTCAGGACCTCCTTCGACCTCTCCCTCTCAGTTGGACCTCCTCTCGAGAGCCTTTTTTTAGTTCTTCTGTTCTTGAGTTTTTCCTGTGGTTCTTGTTTGGTAGTCTTTGGTTCTTATTTGAATTCGTTGTATTTATTTGGCTCTTCTCGCACGTGTAGATTCCGGCTTCGCGAAAGAGTTCTTGGACCCGGCGACCTCTACCGAAGAATCCCAGCTCTTCATTGAAGGCAAGTTATAGACCTTTGATCATATTGAACCCAGTTTGCAAAACTACTTTGTTTTATATCAACATGCATGGCTATTTGTATAAAAATGGTTTAGGAATTAGTTAAACACCTACTTGACAGTATGACTCCTTGAATACTTGTGTTCGACATGTTGACATGTACCTTTGGACACCATAGGTGGGTAATCTTAGTTGGACATTCTTATTGTGATAACCAACACGGGTGCGTATATTGCTTAAACCTGCTTTAGATATGCGACGTCTCTTGATCACATGATTCAATAATGTTAAACTTGACTTAATGATATATGGAATTGTGGTGCGGCCACTGTTATTAAAAGATGTTGTGCCATGGCTGGGTGGTCATTTGGCCGGGTTGAACCCAAAATGATTCTTACTCGAGCAAGTGATCGTGTAGTAAAGGGGGTGCAGTAAGCACACTGGGATGAGGAAGTCTCGCCTGAGCAGTCACTAAGGACTTAACCTTGTAAGCCATTGATCCGGGCCTTACCGTGCAACCACAAGTTCATTATGGGGTGGACCTGGCCGACTAATTAGAAGATGTTTTGGTTTGATTCTGTCATGAAGGTGTGGTCTGGGTCGTGACCAGGGTGGTCGCGTGTGGTCTGGGTAGTGGACTGGGTGGTCCACGAGTGGTTTCAAAGAAAACTTGTTTACTTATGTATTTAACGAGGATCTAATAATCCTCATTTTATCATTTATCTATAATTCTTATTATGGGTAAATATGACGTCATATGGTCCCTGAGTATACCCCATATATTTACAAGGAGAAGCCAACGGTGGTCGTAAGTTCTTCTCGACCACCCCCATAATCGTAAGTCACCTGCCACGACTACCTCATGGTCGTAAGTTCTTCTCGATTACTATCCGGTCATAAGTTATTCTCGACTACCCTATGGTCGTAAGCTCTTCTCGACCATATCGCCCACGACCACCCTATGATCAGCAGATCCTCTGAGGCGAGTGGGTCCAATTGATTGGGGAATTCAAGCAGTCAATATACACTATTATTCTATGGAGTAATAGCACATAATACTCCATTATCTCTGACAAGTAATTGCCAGACGACACGGAGGAGTTAATACCCCGGTGATTATTGCAAACATGCTTTGTTATAGAGGCGATGAGGCGCCACTTCACTGGAGAAATGACCACTCCTTCACCGACTATATAAAGGTGGCGGTCAGAGAGGAATGGGACGGACAACAGAAGCGAGATGAAGGCAATCGGGAAGATAGGCACTATCCTCTGTAATAGTCCTTGTCTTTCTCCTGATTGTAGAAAATACACTCAATACCATATACACACAGGAGTAGGGTTGTTATTCTCTCCGGAGAAGGCCTAAACCTGTATAAAAATCCCCGTGTCAATCTCTCTGTGTGATTTCATTCTTAAAGACCCCCCCGAATCAAACAATCTTTATGTAAGATCGGTTCTAAAACAATGACAGTATTAATCTTTCAACTTGTGCTTTGCAATCTACTTACTATATTTCAAGTAAATTTTGCTTTCTGCAAACTAACCATAAATACCTCCTTGTCAAAGCCTTGCATAATATTATTTGCATATTGTTCCCTGCGACTTGTTGAGTACATTCAAAAGTACTCACAGCTTGTGCCCTCTGGTTGATCAGCAGCTGAAGAAACCTCCTCGGGTGCTCTGACCTCTTTATAGAGGAGGTCTTTGAAGACCAGGCATGCTAGGACGTCCTCCACTCAATTGCTTGTGGGCATGTCAGGCGGTCTCCACGTGTTATTTCGTTTTCCGCTGAGTTGTAGCCCTACGGGGCAGCCTTTGTAAACAAGCTTGACCATAAGGTTTTTTGTTGTTAATATTATTTTGTCTGCTTCTTCTATTGTTTGTGGTATGGTTGTGATGACATCGTTGTTGAACTGTGTGGACCGACTCTCGATCTTGGGGTGGTCCGGTGTGCAGGAGGTCCTGAGGGTGGTCTCTGGTGAGGCGCGACAGGCAACATCATGAGCACTTTGCAATTTAGCAAGTTCAGAGTGTAAAGTATGACAGGATAAACAATCATGAGTGCCAAGGTTCCTAGCATTCACAAGTTTTAGCGTAAGATTATCAACTTGTGATTCTAAGTCCTTATTCCTAGCCATGGTGAACTCTAACGCCTTATCCTACCTAAGCAGTTGCTCATAGATGGTATCACATCTAGCAGAGAAAACCTTATAGGATGGAGGTACCACATCGATGTCATCAACGTTGACAGAGTCGGCCATGAAGCACATGTCGATGAAGTCTTTTGCCTTCTCTTTCTTCTTGTCTTGAGAGAGCTCCTCCTCCTTGTCCTCCTCGCTCCCGGAGTCCACATCACTCATGGATTGCTCTCCAAAAATGGCAAGGGCCCAGTGAGTGGCCTTCATGAGTTTGGCAGCATCAAACTTGGGCCTGTTCCCTTGAGGCTTCCTCCAAGCTGCGTTCTCCTCCTTGTGGTTACCCTTCCCTTTTAGCTTGGGGTAGTTCGCCCGGATATGGTAGAGCTCTCCACACTCATAGCATGTCACAGGGCCGCCTCTCTTCTTGTTTCTCACATTGTTATATGCCCGTGTGAATTTTTTGGCTAAGAGGGCTAACTCAGGCTCAGGGATACTCTCAAGTTCCTCTTCATGGATTGCAGACAAACAGGCAAGTGAAAATCCAAAGGAAGATTTAGAAGAGCCATCAGAAGTTCTCTTAAGAGGGTCAGCCACTAAATCCATGTTCTCCTTCTTATGATGATCAACTCTCTTGATCTCATGAGTCTTGAGCTTGCTATAGAGCAGCTCCAAAGTGAGATTAGAGAGATTGACATTCTCCTCAATGACAGTAGCCTTCATCTCCCACTCCTTTGTGTTGATTGCAGCCAAAAGGTGGGTGTCATTCTCAGACTGAGAATACTCGATGTCGATCGCTCTCAACTGATTAAGCATCTTGTTAAAGCAAGTGAATACATCATCGATGCTCTCTCCAGGATACATCTCGAACTTGTTGTGTTCTCTCTTGAAGACCGTCTAGCGTACTTGCTTGATTTGGGATGAACCCTCATGGTAGGTTTCGAGGGTGTGCCAAATCTCGTGTGCTGTCTCAAGATGACAGATCCTGACATCCTCCTGTCTACCAAGCCCAGCATATTGGAGGTTGTTTGCCTTATGGTTGTTAGCCAAGAGGACTGCTGGAGCTAGCGTACCAACCTCGGGCAAAACGAGCGGGGCTCAAACAACCTCCCATACAGCTTGTCCTTTGCTCTGAAGGTAGACACGCGTGCGATTCTTCCAATAGGAATAGTCGAGTCCATCGAAGACATGCGGCTTGGTGGATTACTTCTCCATCGCCAAGTTCAGTGGCCGGTTAAGATCAGGATTGAACTAACCGAGCTTTGATACCACTTGTTGGATTGGACCGAAATGGCGACTAGAGGGGGGCTGAATAGGAGCATGGTCTCTTTTTCACATTGATCGGATTCAATTCAACTTTCACTCCGATAGCTATAAAAGCTATGAAGATCAATCGACAAGCAAAGTGGAAGATTTGTGTTGGATCCAATCAAAACCCCAAAGCAAATCAACCAGAAACTCAAATTAAAATGAGTCGGGCGGTAGTACCGGTGAACAGTAAAAACAACTCAATGAACAGTAAAAATAGCCCGAACCAAAACCTACTCTAGGACGGAACTTGATATGGTGATCCAAACTTTATGGAACTTGAAACAAGCCTACTCTAGGATGTCAGGAACCTATTCTAATCAAATATCGTGAAGATCATTGCCAAAGTTTCAACATTTTCCGTTTGAATGAAAGTTGCTTCAAAACCAAGCCAAAGACAAAGACTCATCTTGAAAAATTTTGCTTAGATTGATTTGAGATTGATATTGATTTATGGGATATTCAATTATTTGCCACTGCCTAAACATGCGTAATTGATTATTTTCCACTGATGTGAGTATGACATGTGGTCCCCGAACCCACATGTCATACTCACATACAGTGGTAAATCCTAAAATTCACTCTTTTGTAGTGGCAAATAATCAATTATTCCTTTATTTACAGTCGCTCCATCAAGGAGAACAAAAGCTCAACACTTGAGCACACAATCAATGCAACTCTCTGGAGCCCTAACCTCTCCACTTTCCTCTCCTGTCCCTAAACACAAACTAGGGTTTCTTGAATACAAGGGTTGGGAGGTGTACAACCAGCATCCTCCCCTTTTATAGTGGAGGTTAGGCTATGAGAGAAAACCCTAATAGGCACTCGTTAAGCCCACACACAAACAAGTCTAACTCACGCACGCTTCTCAAAGCGTCGTCTTCATTTTCAATTGACCTAAACCACCTCTCCTTATGCGATCTTGTACTGCTGTTTAGCCAAAGGCCATCAAGGTGGTATTTTGGTGAAGTTACCAAAATACCCCTTCTCGGTCCTTCTCCAAAGACCAAGTTCAATTTTCATGAAGCAATTGCATGCTTCGCCACGTGTAGGTTGATCAAAAGCTCTCTTCATGTCGGTAATTCTCTCCTATCCGGCTTCCACCGAAACCACCATGGTACTTGCACTGATCCCCACGCCGCTTGATGCAACCCGTCGCACCGAACTTCCCGTTCGGTCATCCTTGTCCATTTTGTGCCATGCTTGAGTCAATTGTCTTCACCCGGTATCCTCGATCGTTCTGAACTCCAGCTCTCCAAGCCTAGTTCTGATCATCCTCGTCGTTGACCGTTGTTGACCTCCAAGCTTTCTGCACAGCAATAGACAAATAAATCGATTCCGGGAACAAATTCTTCGCAATTTGACTCATGTTAGTCAAAACATGCATCAAGCAACACATATGCAATGAAACCCATGAAATTAACCTATCTTACAAACATCGCTGCAAAGCTGGCCAGCGAACAGGGCAAAATCGGTCATACTGCACTGCGATAGTACCGTTCCCAAAATGTGATCATACCGATTTCCAGGAGAGAAGAAACTCCAAAAAACATGTTCTCTGGAAAAAACATATCGCCAAGTAAAATCCGGTCCTACCGCTTCTCAATTGCGGTCATACCGCGCTGTGGTAGTACCACCCCTCTATTGCGGTAATACCGATTTTTCTGAACTTCGCCGAAAACGAGTGTTTCAACAAACCCTCAATATTATGTCCAATTGTATCATCATCCTAAGATCATAAGTATATCCAGGATATCCACATTTAGTCACTGTAGTTTTCCGTCTTAAAAAAAAAGAGGTTGTGCATAGCTTGGTAAGCTGGTATCTGCAGTTCCGTCTTAAGGAAAGTTCAACTTCCTTGGTTTTCTACTAACTTATAGTCTATATACATACTATGACTGAATATTACAAATGGTGATAATACACTACTACTCAACCACAAATACACATAGTTGCAATCTCGAACTAATTTCAAACTAAACTACCTCCCAGACAAGAGATGCATTATCCTCAATTAAGGAAAGCAGACAACATATTATGCCGTTTGCCTGTTCCGCTTTTTGCAGCTGACCTGCTGTTGATTTTCAATCTGTGTTCAGATTGCTGGCTCCAGCCTTTCCTGGCATTCATACAGCTTGTGACTCCAAAGAGTCAGGAAGCAATGGATTGCAGCCTTGAAACCTCGCTTCGCCCACTACCAACGCCACCACCGTCACTCACCAACCCTACGGCGAGCTCTTTCCAAGGCACTGCACTCCCTGCTCCAATGTTCACCGAGCAAAAGAACAGGGAAAGCAACAAGACAAGGTGGTGCAGTGAGTAGGGAACAGAGCCGAAAATCGGTTAAACCGGATTTACCTGTGGGAATACAAACTGGTCTAAAAAAATTCAGTTTCGATGAATTTTATCTAAAAAATCAAATTTGCCTAAATTTTGTTCGGCTTTTCAGCCGCAATAGTCTATGAGATGATGGATCAAAAATCGGATTTTCGGCCTTACCAGCTACCCTCGGTAAAAAAATTAGACCGGTAAAAAAATCTCTGGTAGTGAACTAATAAGAAGAGATCTGTATGCTGCAGCTAGCCCTCCATGCACATGGCACCGAGCCACCGATACACTCAAGTGGAAGGAAGACCACGGAGCAAAGTGAGTACTGCTTACTGTTGTCTGAGAATATTCCTCTTCAACCGTAGTTGTGGTGTCCATGGCTTCATTTAGTAATGATAAATCACCTGACAATGACATGGTCACAGTAAAGTAAAGTTGAGAAAAAAAAAAGTCAGCTGAGATTAGCTAGCATCGCTGAATTCCAAAGTGACGTGATCTGACGTCTCGAAGTTGGGGAATCCTTTGCTTATATGGTTTCTTGTCGGTTTCTTCTCCCGAACTAGCCTCCTCGTGCACAAATTTGTATTTTTGGCCCCTCTCTCTCTCCTTCCGTGGTCAATGAGCACGAAAGAGGGGCGATCAGCACGAATCTCCGCGGGAATGGACGGTGACCGTGGAACCGAAGAGTTTCCGCGCTCGGCCATCGTGAAAAGGTTCTTCCCGCGCTCATACACCGCGGCAAGTGGCCTGGCCCAGTGTACCGTGCCTTTTCACGCTCGGGGAGCGCGAAAAGTGACCTTCTCCACTCCCCAACCGCGGAAGGAGAGGGAGGAGAGCCAAAAATACAAATTTGTGTGCAAGAAAGTTAGTTCGGAAGAAAAAAACACCGAGAAGACCGTACAAGCAAAGGATTCGAAGTTGGGCGGCTCTTTTACTCTGCTTGTATGGTCATGGAATGGTATCGATCTTCCCGTCTGAAAGACGTATCCTACTCATGTACAAACATCTATCTTTACAAGAATCGTTTGGTGCAGATGCAACGGTTTTGGAGAAGCATATGATTGGCATAGAGGGATTACTTTGCATTATTGTTGCTACTTCTGACAATTGTGCGTGTATTCTGTGTTACTTCGATAACATGAATTTTATTCACCGCTACAAAAGATCGAACTCTTGGCATGGAATCTTAGGTTATGTATAATAGACTTACATTAGCTGTCTATAGTATCTGCCATGTAGGATTTAAATTAACGTGGATGAAAGAGAATAAATAGAGATAAATATGTTGTCTATAATCCTGTAGCCGACTGTATCACCAGAATCAAGGAAAGCATTAAAAGATTGTGTGTTGTCTACAATCATGTAGCCAACTGTATCACCACAATCCACTGTATGAGCTGTCTTTAGTGCTGTCAACAAGTGACATGGAGAGTTGCTATAGACAACAGCTGTCTGTACCATTGTACATGCCCTCTTGTTGCAAGAAACCGCATGCTTCAGAAATATGTGCACGAGGGACGGAAATCGTAGTTGTTTATTGTGGCGTCCCGTTTCATTACCCCAAAGGGTAATCACACTTAGTCATGCAGATTACTATTCGTCTACCAGGTAGGACATCGCTCCGACGAATAGTAAGCCTTATCAAAGTCTACGCAGTAGAACAATAAGATAGAAAATGTACTATATTCCAATATTTAGTCACGCAAGACTATGGTCTTTACATTACAAGTAGTAATTTTACAACTGATAAATGGGACTAAATCCCCTCGCTTGCTTGCCATGCTCCTCTGGTCGTCTACTCGCCCCACACGTCGAACATGGCGCCCATCTCGCCCTAGTCCTCGTAGTCAGCGGTCTCGCCTCCTGCAGTCTCATTGGTACCTGCGCGTCCGTCGTCCCACTTGGGATAGTTCCCGACCGGACTAGGATCTAACAAAAGAGAATAATAGCAATGTTAAGTACTAGTGTACTCAGAAAGTATTAATAGCAAAAGATGCACTTGATGACTCATCTCTGGTTGTGATTTACATTTTCTAATTCATCTCTATTTCTAAAAATAAACAACTCGTCAAAACTTTAGGTGGAAAGTTTTAATTCAGAAAGACTACTTGTCACTCGGAGATAGAGATAGACCCCTGGTGGTTTCCGTAGACTCCAATCCAGGAGACAAGCATGAATTCATGATTTTGTATAGCACTGCGCAGGCTTGTACCACTTTACCTATAGCTACTCTAAGCTCTCTATGAACCAGGTCTCCTACATTTTCTTTGATGCGAGTTCGAGTCCAGAATACGGAACGTTTTTCAGGTTACATGATTATTCCTCCACCCATTACTATCTGTCGATGCTGACCACGGTGCTGATCTCGTCATCTACCGAGTTCCAGTAATGTTGGCTGGGTCGGTCTTACCTTCACCCAACACTCCACTTAGTGCTATAATGCCATTTTGATCCTATATAATTACTTACCCGATGTGGAGGGCATAATTACGTAACAAGGTAGCATTTTCTGCCCATCGAAACGGAAAAATTGTTGGCACTGAATTTACGATCTCAATTCCGAGTAAGAGTTTTGTTGGTCCTTATATTTTAATCATATGTAAAGGGTCACACCTCTTCCCTTATCTCTTTCCTGTCACGGGCCCCCTTTACCAGTCTAATATTCATCTTTTCTCATCTCATTCATCATCTCTGTTTTCATATCTTTTCTCATCATCTCATTTATTCGATTTGATTTTTGAGACATAATTTTTATGCAATAAATATATGATACAGCAATGTACAGTTTACATTTAATATAACTATATTTATGTTCAAGGGAAGAGCTTGCCTTTGGAGTTGTAGGAAAGATCGTCGTCGACGAAATCGGTATCGGTTACTCCTGTTTGCATTGGCGCGTCCTCTGCAATTTATACGGCAGATGCGAATAATATGTAAATAAATACTTAGTGACTTTTGATGTTAATATGCGTACATAAATTAGTCAATTTTCTTTTGTCAGCCGATTTTATTTTAATAACATTTTTTGGATCTCCCGTTAAGTTAGCACTACCCAACTGTGGTTGTTCTACGATCTATTCGCTCTAGGGTCGAGGTTGCCGAAACTCGCGTTTTAACGTACGAACATAAAATACTACGTGTGCTCGTATTTTACTAAGTTTATCAAATTTTATTCGCGCACATACGCCTAATTGATTTCCTTTAAGTACATACGTGTTTATTAATTTCCCTAAATAGACTCGGGGTTGTTTTATTTTAATTATTCTAACATGTTTAAATTATTTCTAACCTAATAGGTTATTTGTCTAATTTATTAGGTTCTACTGGTGATTAATTACTTTATAAAGTCTTTAATTTATTTTACGATTTTTCCTATTTTTATTTTCTGCTGGTCTGTATGTTGTTATACATCTCTATGGAGTTTTTAAAAATCCATTTTTCTAGCAATTTGCCTGAAACAGTAATGCATCAAGTTATTTATCTAACGCACTGACGATTTTATTGGATTTATTTTACCTCTTTTTCTACACTTTTATTTTTTTTGTCAGCCGGTCTACTGCTAAATGTTCTAATGTAGATTAAAAATTCATACTACTAGCGATTTGACCTAAACTCGCATGTATGCTACGTATCGCTCCATCTATTTATTAATATTTTTTATTTTATTTTTTACTTTTTTATTTTTCGGTCTGGTCTAAGGCTATTTATCTGTACACGGGTTACTTAAATTCGTTTGGTCCCAAAAAAATAAACAATGTCAATACTCAGTATTAGTAATGCTCATTTTTTCTGCTAAAACCATTAATACTAATTCTCGTTAGATTTTATTTATCTACCCTTTCCCTAGTTACTAATTTCTACATTTAATTCCTAATCTTCCTTCACCTAATCCCCCTCACCTAATCCCCTATCTTCTTTCTCTCTCTTGCTTTATCCACTCACGGCCAAAACCACTTCAGACTAACACTTCTTCCCCAATGCTTTTCTTCTCCCCATTCTCCATTCATTTCTCCTCTTTCCATTGCCTTCCTTCTGGTGCTTGGTTCCTTAGCCGAAGGCTCTCATGGTGCTTCCTCCCTCCAGCGTCGCCCCCGACTACGTCTTTGCCTGCCGCCGCCGCCGACACCTGCGCGCACCCCTCGGCCTTGGCTCGTCCGCAGCTCCCTGCGCCTGGTCCTCCCGTATGGCTCCTCCTGGCTCCCCTTCGACCTAGCACTACCTCTGGCCCCCTGCGCGCTTGTGCTCCCCGGGCCTGGTTCGGCCCAGCGCCCCTCTCCCCGGGGGCCACCTCCTCCCTTGGTGTCGCTGCCTATGTTGTCGGGTTCGGCTCCGCACCAAACCGCACCCCTGGTGCTCACGCCTATGTCGCCTATGGCCCGCTCCTGTGCCGCGCTCGGCTGGCGTGGCCTCCGGCTGCCGGCGGTTGGCCCCCCACCTCTTGCGCCTCCCTCCGCCCCTACCCTATGCGCGCGTGGCCTACGGCCCACCCACACTTCTAGCCTGCGCCCTCGATGACCTGGCTCGGCCCACTCGCCCCCTCCCTATGTGCTCCCAACCCCGAAATACGGCCACTACCCCATGGATTTTCCTTTCCCCTTATTCTGTCATTTTGGTTTTGTGTTGAGGGCTTGACTTGATTCTGATTTTTGTTGCCTCATGTTCATGCATGGAGGAGGGATGGAGGAGGGCTACTACTGGTTCATGCATGATGACTGAGATGGGGGTGAGCTACTGCCGGTTTGTTGTTTTGCATCAGTCGCACTGAGGTAATGATTCTACTCCTCTCTACCCGTTCCCTCCCTTTGCTCTGTGATGTGGATACTGAGAGCCATGGATGATGCTACTAGGGCTTGTGGGGCTTGTGTTATCTGTGTAGGTGTAGTTCATATGGGGGTGTCATTTTTAGACAAAATGATAGAGAGTGAATGGGTTACTTGTTGGGTTCGGTTCGGAATGGGATGGTAGTATCCGATGATGATGCGGTGAGGGTGCTCTCCCGTGTTCTTGTGGATTGCTTCCGGTCTTCCTGCTTCGTGTCGGCTTCGCGTGGTGGTCCTTGCGATTCTGGTCCCTGTCATTGTTCTCACTCCCTTAGTCTTCCTCTACTCCCTTTTGCTCCCCTCCTCCTTTGTCACTCTTTCTCTGTGGGTTTTGGGGTGTGGCATCAATGGTGCTTGTGCTTACTCTGTGCTTGTGGGTTGGTTGACTGTGGGTGTTTGCTCTTTGGTTGCTCTTTGGTTGACTGTGGGTGTTTGTCCAGTGGGTTGCTTTGGTTGTGAGGGAATGAAAGACTCTGTGGGGGAGGAAGGATTGGCTAGCTTTGTTTGTGGCTTGGCTTGTGGAGGAGGTGCTCTTGGTTTGTGGTTGTGGCTGTGGCTTGTCCCCTCATGTGCCTTGCCTCCTTTGCCCTTGCGGTTTGTGGCTGTGGCTTCCCTTGGCCCTTTGCATTCCCTCAATGCCCCTTGCCTTATCCCTAATGCTCTCACATGATGCTATGTGGCTATTGGATCTTTTGGTCCATGGTTAGTAAGTCACTATATGACGTAGGTGTCAGATATTAATAAACGTCGAGTGATGAAATCTATGGAAGTGAAGGGTGCCGATTGACTTAGGTTGGTCTGGGTGTCTTGATGATCAAGGTGTCGACTAACTTACGTTGGTCTGATATCATCTGTGGACTTCGTGGAATCTGACGGCAATCTTCTTTATTCTAATTATATTCTAACGTGTTTGATTCTCTACTTGTATGTTGGTCGATGGCAAGCGATGGAACGGTGGGTCGGGTTTTTGGGTTGGTCGAGGAAAAGGTTCGACGGCTAGCGATAAATGGACCGATGGCAAGGAGGGCTTCAGCGATATGTGTGCAAGAATTTGGATTGTGATTTAATTAAGTGTTGTAAGTTATATTTTGACCTGTTGTAACTCAATCTTGTAATAAATGTCGAGTTTGTAATATCTTACTTTTGCTTTGTAAATAATTTTTGTATGTTGTTTATGACTCAATTAATTAGTGAAATCAAGTCTGGGATTATATTAATTCTACCTTTTGCTTGCAATTGATTTTGAGATTATATTGATGATTGATTCTTGTGGCAATAAATTATATCTCAATCCCTGATGATGACCCTTGACAATATACTCGTGCATGAATTTGCTTGACGAGGTGTGCGTTAACGATCTAAGATTAGGTTATGTTCTTTGTTTAGATGAGTTTTAATCTACGGTAGTATCGGATAGCGTCGTTTACATTAGTATAAATTGTTAGGGAATTAATTGCTGTAATTAATTCCGAGTTTTTTTTAATGCTTTACCTCTTATTGCAACGAGTTCTTGGAAATGATTCTGTGTTATACCGATGTGTACGTTGTTGTAATAATTCATGTAATTAATTTGTGTGTGTAACATTGTATTATTATTACTTTATAATTCATATTGCTCAAAGGGTAGTGTAGCTGCAGCTAATAGGATTCTTAGTGAGATGGCACGGATTGGGTGTGCCATGAATTCGTTTACCTACGATGTTCTACTGCAGAGGAATTCGTTTACTTACGATGTTCTGCTGCAGAGTTTGTGGAAAGCTGGTAGGACTACCGAGACAGAACAGTTGTTGGATATGATGAATGAGAAAGGATGTAGCTTGGATACTGCTAGCTGTAATATCATTATTGATGGACTATCTAGAAATGGTACCTTAGATATAGCTATGGACATTGTATACGGTATGTGGAACGAAGGAAGCTTGGCTCTTGGCGGATTGGGTAATTCGTTCCTATGTTTTAGTTAGCGATTCTTCCAGCAGCAAGAATTGCCTTTCTGACCGAATCACCTACTCTACTCTGATTAGTGCATTGCAAAGAAGGAGGACTTGATGATGCAAAGAAGAAACTGTTTGAGATGATAGGAAAAGATATTTCTCCTAATTCGGTTATAAATGTTACCTTTATTCACGGGCATTGTAAGCATGGAAAGACTTCTTTGGCTACTAAGGTTCTGAGGGACATGGAGAAGAAAGGTTGCAACCAAAGCACAAGGACGTACAACTTGTTGATTTGGGAATTTCGAGAACAACACAGGTCAAATGAAATCCATGAATACCTTTTAGCTATTAACAACTTGAGCAGGCTATGCACATGATGAGCTTGCGGCTTTGGGGTGGCTTGACTGGTTAGGGTTTTGGTAGCATGGTGGATGGTTTCGGTGTTGTTTTGGTCCTCTGGACCTAGTGCTGGTATGAGTTCTTGTAGATGGCTTTAAGTTGTCTTGATGCTGTAATAATCTTTTACTTTCGCTTGCAACGGATTATTTAATTACTTAGGGATGGTATTAATGTGGTATGTGCTTTTGGAATGAATTCGCATTGCAAATTCTGGAGATGAATTCTTGTATTACTTTTCTGGGTAATGAAATCTTATAACTAATTCAGCTTGTATGAGGTTTTTTATTTTTACTGTAAGAATTCATTCATTAAATTTTGCTAATGAATTCTTGGTAACATATTTTTATATGAAATTGTTTGGTCATGCGTTCGATATCAACTGAGCTTATGTTTTGTTTTTATTTAGGTGAATTTTATTTACTGCTAATCATTGATTAGCATTGTTTTAGTTTAGTCGAAATTTTCGGGTTCATAAATTTGAGTTTGCAATGACGATAAAATTTAAGTTTATTCTGTGTTCAATTTGTTTTTTGATGCAAAACAGTAGGGCATGCCCTTCTGTATATATTAAATGAAGTGAAGTATATACAATAAAGAGAAAGAGGAAAAAACAAATAGAAAATAAAGGTTCAGTACAGAATAGAACCAAAAGAGGGGAATGGTGCCTATGCAGAAATGGCACGCACAAGAGTAACCAGAAGATCAGTTGGGGAAGTTAGATAACCATGCAGCAAGAATGGGCTTAAAGGATGGTTTGGTCCGGTGGATCGAGAGAGACTTCGAGTAAATGTGGCTCGCCACCACAGGATGCTAGGTGCTTGGTGATTGAAGATCTCGTTGTTCCTAGTGATCCAAATAGCCCATGTAGTTAATACAATCAGTTCCATAAAGAAGCTGTGACCAATCTTGTCTTTGAGGTGGAAAAGTGCTTGATGGGTTGTGGTGAGCGACATCCTTTGTGGGCAGATGAGGTCCCAACACCTGCTTAAAAGCAGTTCAAAAGAGGTGTTGTGCCGTTTCTTGAGAGCTTGATCACATAGGTAACAAGAGTAATCATCCATGGGGCAATTCTTGCGTCGTAAAATGTTCCTAGTGTTAAGCCTATCTTTGAGCATGAGCGGAAGAAGATTTTATGGTATTTGTTGGCGTGTGCATTTCCATAGCCAGTAATAGTAAGTTGGGATCGGTTGCTGACCCATGAGGGAAAGGTAGGTTTTGGTAGAAGAGTACCAAGGTGAGTTCCAGATGTATTGCCAAGAGTCGTAATGTGTTGAGAGGTCAAGTTGATGAATAAGCTGTTGCACTTGGCTGAATTGTTGGTGTGCTTGTGTAGACAGCGGTAGATGGAACAGGTCTTGTACATGCTCCACATTCTTAGCAATCGCAACAGAAGTGAGCTCCGATATGGAAAAAGAGAAGAGTTCCGGATGTTGGCTGCATAGCAAATTTCCATTCCACATGTCTTTCCAGAATAAAGCAGTTCGTCCATTTCCTACCATGCAGGTTGCAATACCTTTATACAGGGGCAGCAATTTGAGTAGGTCTCTCCACCAAAAGGATCCAGTTCTAGCCTGAACCGTTGGCAACGAATTATGATAATGAGCTTCCCAAACGAGATGGACCCAAGGTAGGTTGATATGGTTAAAAAACTTGTGTAGGTTCTTGAGCAATAGAGCCTTATTTTGGATGTCCAGGTTTAGAACTCCTAGCCCACCTTGGTTTTTTGGTTTGCAGACTTCTTTCCAAGCAATTAAAGATTTACCACGGGCATTCAGTGAGGTGCTTCTCCAGAGGCAATTGCGTCTGTATCTGTCAATTTGTGAGATGACTCCCTTTGGGAGTTTGAGAAGGCACATGAAGAAAGTGGGCAGTTGAGAAAAGACCGAATTCACGAGTAAGTCCGCTTCAATGGAGAGGAATTTGAAGCGACTTGCTAGCCTTCTATCGATTCTTTGGATGAGCGGGAAGAAATCTTTGATATTCGGTTTGGTTGTTCCCAAAGGGGGTCCTAGGTAGGTAAAGGGAAGTGAACCCTGCTTGCAACCAAATGTGTGGGAGAGGGTATCCATCTTGTCCGGATGAACATTGATCGGCGAAATTGAAGATTTGTGAAAGTTGACCTTGAGTCCGGTAGATTCAGCAAATGAATTGAGCAGTCCCTTAAGGAAGAAAAGTTGTTTAGCACAGGCCTGCATGATGATGAGTGTGTCATCTGCATATTGTACAATAGGGAAATCTTGACAGGCCAAGTATTGAATCGGCATGGTAAGTAGTCCCATATCCTTGGCTCTATTGAGGATGGATTGCAGGAGATCGGCAGAAGAAGAACAAATAAAAGTGGAGAAAGTGGGTCTCCTTGCCTCACACCCCTCTTGCGAGTATGTATCGGTTTACGGCACCCGTTGAGTAGAAACGGATGAAATCTTGGTGTTGAGGATGTTAGTTATCCAGGTCATCCATTTAGTTCCGAACCCCTTGTGCTCCATGATAGCAAGGATAGTCCTGTGTTCCACTTTGTCGAATGCCTTTTCAAAGTCTAGTTTAAGCACAATGGTCTCTTTTTTTGAAGAGTGACAGACATGGAGGAATTCAAATGCCCAGGCTAAGCAATCTTGAATGGTCCGAGATTTCAGGAAGCCATACTGGTTAGCATGAACAAGTTCTAAAATAACCGACTGGAGTCTGTTGGCCAGGAGTTTGGTGAGAATTTTAAAGGAGGTGTTCAGTAATGAAATCGATATGAAATCATCAGTTCCCATTGGGTTGTCCTTCTTGGGGATGAGGGCAATGAGTGCAGAGTTGATGGTTTGAAGGTTGAGCTCATTCAAGAAGAAGGCGTCATAGAGTTCGTAAAAGTCTTGCTTAATGGTGTCCCAACATTGCTTAATGAATTGGCCATTGAAACCATCTGGTCCCGGCAATTTGTCCGGCGGGAGGTGTTTAATGACTTCATCAATCTCTTGGTGTGTGAAGGCACCATCCAACCAGTTCAAGTTGGGGTGAGGCACCATCAGTTCTGCCAGATTGAAGTGCATAGTAGGTTCCATCGAGGTGCCAAGTCTTTCTTTAAAGGCTTCCCAAAATAATGAAGCTTTGTCCTGATGTGTCTTAAACACATTGCCCACGTCATCATGTAGGGCTGTGATGTAGTTAGCTCTAAATCTAATGGTAGCTCTGGCATGAAAGAACTTGGTGTTAGCATCGCCCAGTTTAGCCCAGTTGATGGTGCCCCGTTGCTTCCAGTAGATGTGCTGTTGCTTTAGGAGGTGATTAAGGAGCTCCTTTAGTATATCTCTGGCATTCCATTCTTCTGTTGATAATGTTCTGTATTCTTCTAATGTGTCGAGGAGTAGAATCACCTCATTCGACTTGGTAATAGCCTCTCGGAGATTAGATAGGTGTTTGGACCAAATCTTAAGTGTCCACCTGAGAGCTTTAAATTTCTGGTTAATCCGTTTGCCCGGATCAATGGCGTGACATGGTGCCTGCCAGACCTGACTTACCAGGTTCTTAAAATCCTTATGCAACATCCAATGGTTTTCAAATCTAAAGATAGTAGCTTTCGGGATGGAAGTGCTGATATGTATAACACAGGGAACATGGTCAGAGCCCGATTTAGCCAGTGGGATAACCCAAGTATTAGGGAACCGGAGAGTCCAGGCGTAGGAGGAGAAAACCCAGTCTAACCTTTGAAGTAATGGGTCACTCTGCATATTGCTCCAGGTAAAGGATCTGCCTTTTAATGGCATTTCAACCAGACCCAGATCATTGATGGCAGCATTGAAGCGCAGCATGTCATTTATGTTTCCTCCTGGTTTGTTTCTATTCTTAGGGTCTCTCATGAAATTGAAGTCACCCACAAAAGGCGATCTGGTTAGGTGGTATAGCAATGTTAGCGAACCAGTCCAGGAATCTTCCTTTGATATCGGGTCTGGGGGGGACATAGAGGTTGGTGAGAGACCAAGTCAGACCAGTGGACCGAGGTAAGTTCAACTGTGATGGAGAACTCATTAGAGGAAGTAGGGTGGCCCAAAAACATGGAACTCGTCCAAGCAATGAGAATGCCTCCTGAGTGGCCAACCGAAGGGAGGTAGTGAAAGCAATTGAATCGGTTGGGGCAGAAGTTATGCAAAAGTACCAAATCCAAGTTTTGAATCTTAGTTTCTTGCACACAAAGGATGTGTGGATATCATGGGGATATGCTCATGATCTTAATGTGATGGTACAATTGGCAATAGCTTCTTTGGTTTGTCGAAACGATCGTTTTCGGTTTTGTTGAAATTCTGTTTTCAGCAAGTGTCGGGATAATCGGTAGTACTGGGTGTGTAATCTCTGGTACTACCGCGATCTTGTAGTACCGGCTTGTGTTTGGTGGTAATACCGCTGGCGGTATTACCATAAAGCAAAGCGGTATGGTTTTTCGTAGCTAATGTAATTTGTGTTTTGGATTTCTCGAGGAGCGGTAGTCCGAGCTATGGTTCTTAGGTAGTACCAAGATGATTTGAACGACCGCGTGTGAGCGGTATGGTTTTTCCAGAACAAGTGTTTTTTGGGAAGTTTTGGATTTCCTTTGGTAACGATAGTACCGCCGTTGTTGGAGCGGTACGACCGCATGGCGGTAGTACCGGCCTTAACACGGCGGTAGTACCGATTTTCTGCTGAATTTCTTTTCAATTGGAGAATTGCTTTTGGGTTAGGTCAAGTTCATGGGTGTCATGGCATATGTGTTGCATGATGCATGTTTTGACTAACGTGGGTCAAGTTGTGAAGAATTTGTTCCCGGATTCGATTTCTTTGTCTATTGATGTGCAGGTTGCTTGGAGGTCAATGACGGTCAACGGCGAGGATGATCGGGACTAAGCTTGGAGAGCCGAGGTCGAAACGATCGGGATGCGGGTGAGGTCAATGGAGTCAAGCATTGCGCAAGAGGACAAAGGTGACCGAACAGGCGATTCGGTCTGACGGGTTCGATCAAGCGGCGCGGGGGTCGGTGCAAGTGCCATGGTGGTTTCGGTGGGAGCCGGATGGGAGAGACTTGCCGACATGAAGAGAGCCGCTGGATCAACCTACACGTGGCGAAGCATGGGAGGTGCTTCACGAAGATGGGACTCGGTCTTCGAAAAAGATCGAGAAGGGGTATTTTGGTAATTTTACCAAATACCGCCTTGATGACCTAATGCCAACCCGCGGCGCAAGTCGGTGCGTCAAGAAGTGGATTAGGTCAAGAGAATTGAAGACGGCGCTTTAAAATGCGTGCGTGTGTGACCCGTTTGTTTTGGGCCTTAACGGGAGCCCATTAGGGTTACTCTTCTAGAAGGTCTAAGCCTCCACTATAAATAGGGGGTGTGCTGGACAGCAACCTCAACCCTTTCATTACTTGTAAACCCTAGTTTTGCTTTTGTGCTTAGGGAGTTGATAGTTGGAGGTTAGGGTTCTAGAGAGTTGGATTTGATTTCGTGCTCATGTATTGAGTCTTTGTCCTCCATTGATGGAGTGGCTGTAAACCAATACCATATCAAATCAATCCAAAGAAAGTTCTCTCAAAGATGAGTTCATTTGCTTTCTTTCTCTCTATTTGATGATTTTGAGTCTTTCTTTGATCCGCGAGTTTTTGGTTGGTTTCTTGCCGTGATCTAACTTGCTGTGACATGTGGGAACCCATCTAGGATCATCTTGATCATCAATCACCCACGAGCAAGTCTCTAGATCATATTTCGATTTTTGCTCGGTTTTGAAGCACACTTCGTTCAAACTGAAAAAGATAGGAACTTTGGCTTGGATCTCTGCGATCCTTGATTGGAATAGGTTCCTAATATCCTTAGAAAGGTGTGTTCCAAATTTGGTGGAGTTTGGCCTTATGGTTTAAAAGTTACAACGATTTTCGATTTCGTTTTCAGGCTGTTCTGTTCATCGTCAGGATAAAAGGTAGTACCGCGATTTTGCCTGCGGTAGTACCGCGATGAGGTAGTACCGCATCTTCAACGGTGGTAGTACCGATTCACGAGATTTCAAAGACAACTTTTTGTTCTTTGCTCTGTGCTTTGGGGGTTTGATTAGGATTCAATACAAGGCTTCCGCTATACTTGTATATTGATCTTCATAGCTCTCATAGCTATTGGAGTGAAATTATTATTGGATCCAATCTTATTCGAAAAAGAATTTGAGCTCCTATTCACCCCCCCCCCCTCTAGTCGCCTTTTCGGTCCAACAGGATGCAACACTTGCTTTCTTCAATTTTGTTACGTACGGCTCTCCATTTGGTGCTAGAGTTAAGGCCCCTAACATTCCAGGTTAAGACTTTCCATTGTCTATTCATAGCTAATCAAGTGGTACTGTTGATTCCGGCATATACCAGATATGCCAGAAAATGTTGTTACAGCCTTCATCACAAGTAGCAAAATAGTAGAGGCACTCAAACATCGATGAGATACTAGAGCAATCCTAAAGTAGACTATAGTAGCGGTACTGTGGTAGCTGTAGTAAGTGACATCCCAAAAACTCCTGCAGTCCTTCACCTTCCTGCCATCAATGCTTGGTGTCTTCATCAGGTTCGGGCGAAGTTCCATCACAATGTTTGGCCTTAGTGGTTGCAATCCGAAGCTTATCATCCGTGACAAGGTCTGGTGGCACTTGACAGTAGCTCAAACAAAGGTTCTTGATGATTCTGGTCGACAGGTACGGTGGTGAAACCTCCTGTGGCAGGTGCTGTTTATCCGAGTCTAGTTTGCGCATGAAGCCTCCTTTAAGTGCTTTCAGTCTGGTGCATCTTCTGACCTCAGTCTCAACCAGAGGGGTGGCTCGTTTGGTGAGCTTCTTCTTCAGATGGATGTCCGAGGTGGTGCCAATAGCTGTCGACCCTTTCTGAATCGGAGTAGGAGAAGTGTGAGAATGCATGATCGATGTGTCATCTTTCGTTTGTGTCATCTCTGCCAGTGGAGAAACAGCATCTGTGGGATCAGTGACAGGGTGGTCTAGTACAGCTGAGGCTTCCAGCGACTCTTCTGTAGTATCTGGGTAAGTATCCGGAATGATGAATGGTTTGTTAGGTCCTGGCTGTTCGTCCGAATTGGAGATGATAGGCCACATGCCAGATGAAAGAATGCTCTTGGCCGTGTGAAAGCTATCTGGCGTGGAGAGCAACGTAGTAAAGAAATTGGCCCATTCCATGGGCATGTTCACCTGAAGGTCCTTGTTGGTCATCATTTGGGGGTGCATCTTGGCCGTGCCCACGATTCAAAAAAGGAGGGCGGAGGGTGATGAAGTCTTGTTGGCACCAACATGTACCGTGGCATTCATTCCTGGTATCAAGACCATGCCCAGTTGCAGGTTGATGTTAACAGGTTCTGGATTCCCCAACGGTT
Source organism: Phyllostachys edulis (assembly GCA_036346405.1). Classification (NCBI taxonomy): domain Eukaryota; kingdom Viridiplantae; phylum Streptophyta; class Magnoliopsida; order Poales; family Poaceae; genus Phyllostachys; species Phyllostachys edulis. The sequence continues at coordinate 89,970,449 of CM070562.1, read as the reverse complement.
CATTGTGCAATAGCTGTAAAGCATTCAGGTCCTCGTCGTCTTGGTTGATAGGCTGGTTGAGGTCAGGTATCAGCTCTGGTAGTGCTGATGGGTGCCCTCTTCTGATACGCTCTTCAGATAGACCGCCCGAGGCCGAAGTGTTAGAAGATGGTGCTTGCTCAGATAAATCAATGCTAATTTGAGGATCGGGTAACTGGTTATTAGGTTCTGCTCCCTCTAGGGGGTTGTGTTCATCCATTTCCATCAGGTCTTCCTGGATAGGTGGTAGTGGTGCTGGTTAGGGCCCTGGCAACCCAGCGGCATAGTGCATCTGGTGATGAGGTTGGTACTGGCCATTAGGGGCACCACCAAATGCGTCCTGAGCGCCTGCATTGCCATTGAAAGGGTTATCGTGGCCAGGTTCCGATGGTTGCAGGCCCCATGGCTGATTTGGAGGTGGATGTGGGTTCCCACCATCATCAGGTGGAGCATCTTCATCAGGGGGTCCGCCTCCCAAAAGCGTTTGGGCGATGATCTCACATGGTACAGTCCAGGACTCGCTGAGAAAGTCGTCCCCATCAGTAATCTGAATGCTTCGTGGTACCAGGTCTAAATCAATCACTCTTGCCTTGATGATAATCCGAGATAGGTTGGTCAGGTCCTTCTCCCATACAAGTAGACGTCCAAAGCTCTTAATGGCGTCTTGGATGTATGGCAGGCTCCAGTAGTCCAAAGGGAAACCAACAAGCATGAGCCAGCACTCTCTGTTGAAATTTATTCCTTTCCAGTTCAACCCCTCATTGTGCTTAAGGAAAGAAACATGAACATCTTGAAACAGGTGTGGGCTCGCATGAATCATTGCCTCCCGGGCATGTACACTATTGAACCTCACATAAGCAGCACCGAAGGGGCATGGCTGAATGCTACGAATACGAAGACGACGAATCTCCACAAGAAACTCTGTTAAGATATCTTCCACATTAGCAAAGGGGACCTGACCTGGTGGCATGGGTTCAATTGTCGCAATCGCCCAGTCCTCGTTGTTGGAAGGCGTGCGGCCACTGATCACCCGGGCGCGACAGGGCCTACCTTCAACTTGTTGTATTGCATATCCTCTAGGCAAGAGCGGCCGGAAATCTCCTTCAAAGTTGGCCATGGGATCAAAGGGGACGATCGCCCAATCTGGGGAGGGAGAGGGAGAAATAGAAGTTGGTGATGGCAGTCTAGAAGACGCCGGTAGTGGAACGGCCGCGTCTGTTTGCCTTGGGGATTGCGACGCTTCTTGAGGAAGCCCAAAGAAGTGCAGCCCGAGGTCTCTGAGGGAACGAAACATTAATGGCTCCAGGGGGCGTGCCGAGTTGGTCTGGTTCACACCTTTGAACCACGAATTGCAATCGTGTCTTGACCAATCCCAATTTCTAACTGAGGGGAAGAAACAGGGCTTAGGCACGAAGCCAGGGCTGGCAAAATTGCCTGGGCAAGATGCCGCAACATGACCTGGTGCTTTGCAATTGTGGCAATGGATGGCATTCTGCAATCTTATCGGTATGTCGAACGAAGGCGCTGGACGCAGATGGAGCTTAGTGGTCGATGCGAGTTATTGTTCTTGTCTTGGCTTGTATGCTCCTGTGAAGGACGGGGAAGAATGATAGGGGCATTAAGCCTCATCAAGACCTGCGTGTCGGGATGGTGGCTTGAGGCGGTGACTTGTTGGCCCTCATCCGGTTCTGGGTGGGCAATTAAGATTGATCTTTGTTCCTGGCGGTCGAGTTGTTATGACCAGAGCGCACCACCTCTGCAAAAGTTCTCTTTTTACCTTGAACCGTGGTCCATTCATTTTTTTGTTCTTCCGACCACAACTGAAATTCTCTTTGCCAGTTTGCCCCTCCATTGCCCCAGATGCTGAAGAATACCGCAAATTCTTTACAGGAGTAGCTTTTGAGGTTGAATATGAAGAAACCCACCTCTTTGGAAGCTACCGAGAATTTGAATCCAGAAGGATAAAGTTTGTTTACCTTGAAATCTCTAGCATTACCCCCCAAGCAAGCTTGCAGGGCCGAGCTAACCTTCTCTTCATCCAGACGAAATCGGGAGTGGCCAAATGAGGCCACTAAGAAGAATTCGCGAAGTCCACATCCAGGCCAGAAAACCACCAGAGAACCAAAGCGTTTCCAAATCTGCTTCTGGAGATCCAGACCTGGGGAGGGGTCGAGATCCAGAGTCATCCTGAGAGATGCGATGAAGTTACCTGTGGTGTCTGCCGGTGCCAGGGCGGCACCGGCGAGGCTGTGACGGAGCTACGCAAGTCGCAGGTGGAGTCGCCGGAGCTACGCGATGGATCTAGTCTTACTTGTGTTCAATTTGTTGATAATTATTGTATTGATTAGTTTATTTTACTATATAATATTATTTAACGTTGCTTAGCTTAATTAAATTGTCAGTTCTCACACTTACTCCGTATGAGTTGTGACAAGTGCCTTTCATGGACCATCGTCCATCATCTAATAACGTGGCAACAATCGCAGCGAGAAGGCTGCCAGTCTATGACCGCCCTCTCACGCTCTCTGAGAATTCAAATTGTACCTTTCGTTTCATTTTCTGCATCAAGCTGACCATTTACGCCTCTTGGAATCTTCAAGAAGTTAATGTGTACCTCAGTACCTCTAGAAAGTGCTTCTTCTCCTGCATCGTATCTATAAAACCTTAGAAACGTCTATCTTGCATTGCTTTTTTTTCTTTAGTAAAACGGTATATACACCATGGAGTAGCAGCTTCAAGCCTTCAACAGCGCTTTCCAAGAAGGTGAACTGTACAAATTGCAGGTAGATTACGCCCAATTTGGAAGCGGGAAATTCCCCAGATTTCTACCGGAATTGAACAGTTGTTCGCAAAATTCATGCATATATTCCAAGAGTATTCATCTGCATAAAACAGTTCTTAGAAAGCACGGAGAATCACTAGTTCACTACCCTAACAATCTTATTCTGAAAATTTTAAAACATGGCTACTCCATAGCATGCATATTATATATCTTTGAAAAAGAAAAGGAACACAAAATTTCTCAATGATGTCTTTCCGCATGCTTGCATCATGCCGACGAGCGCATATATATCCTCCTAAAAAAACACCACCGAAAATATTCCAAGCGCTCCTACAAATAGGCCCCCACATCAACTTTGGTCCACTCCATTGCACCTTCCATCCACACACATGCGATGCATCTGCAAGCAGGCGCGGCAGTGCACCTCCAGTATTTCATGCCCCAGCAGGAAGCAACGACTGATCAGGACTCGGCTGTCTGCAGCTCCTCCACTTCGCCGGCCGCCACCATGTGGGAGTATCACCAGGCGCATGCGGCGGCCTTGCAACCCGACTCATCCTCCTTCCCCTCATGGAGACCCTACGCCGGGACTACGGCGGCGCTCCTCGCCGGCTCGGCCTTCGCCACCGACTCATCGTCGTCGTCGGCCGACATGCGCCTGCCGGCCGGCGAGCACGTCCACGGCCATGCCTGGAGCCAAGGCGAACTGTGAGTACATCATACGTGCATGTCCTACTAACGCCTAACGACGCTAGCTATTGCATGCTTGCTGAATGATCTCACAAGTGAACTAACGGATTCTGTTTTCAGAAGCAACAGCACCGGCTATAGGGAGAACTTCCTTGATCTGCTCGTGTCGAAGAACGTGACGCCAGAGATGTTCGAGGACGTCCCAGCCAGCCACTATGTTTCACCAGCCCTGACGGCACGGTTCGAGGCAGTCTCCGATGCTTCCCCGATGAAGTACGAGATCGCCGGCTCGCCGCTTTTCTTGGGGAGTACTACTGGTGTGCCCCAGGTCCAGGGGATGAACATGATGAGTTGCATGCCATGCTACGTCGACAACCATCAGGTGAAGGAAGGCAACAACCACCAGCAAGAACTTGCAAACCCCATGGCCTCCTTTCTGCAGCAAATAAGTACTGCTGCTAGTGTTGGTATGTACACTAGCCTGGATTATTCAGGCTTAGGAGGACTTGACAAGATTTGCCAGGAGGGTCGAGTAACGGAGGCTAGTCCTTCTAGCATGAGGATCATGCCTGATTTTGGCTCTTTCGGTGGCTACAGATCAACCACAGAGTCGACGTCGGTGCAACCATACATGAGATGCGCCGATATGTCTGACAGCAATAGACAAGAGCAGGAGATTGTGTGGGTAAGTTGCACATGCCATTTGGTACCAATGGCCAATGAAGTACAAGTAGTACTAATTTATGGCAGCTGTTCATAAACCATGTGTTATTCTGTATATGAACGTGCACTATGGCGCAGGCAAGGAGTAACAGCACCGGCAGTGGGGCGGTGAGTGATCCTAAGAAGCGACCATCCGAGGAAAGGAAGGAGAGCACAGTCAAGAAATCCAAGCAAGAGGCATCCACATCATCACCTCCTAAGGTAGCAACAAAAAGTTAAATATATTTGATTTGTGAACTTGTTAAACCATTTCCATTTAGCATCTTAACGAAGTGATCATTTGGGACCAAATGCAGCAACAAGTGCCTAAAGTGAACCTGGGGGAGAAGATCACAGCCCTGCAGCAAATCGTTTCGCCGTTTGGGAAGGTACATGCATATTAATTTACATATCAACAATTTCTTCTGCAAATAGTGAAACTGCAACTGTTCTAATCAATCTAGTTCCCCGTATAATATTTTGCATCATATGATCAGACGGATACAGCATCGGTGCTGTTTGAAACTATCAAGCATATCAAGTTTCTGCACGAACAAGTACAGGTAAAACCATAACGAAAAACCCCTGCATGCTCTGTATATTTTGACCTAGCTATAAACGCTTCCAGAAAAGTAGAAGATTCTTATGCCCACCCTGACATTAGTAGTAAAAAGGAAGTGTACTGCAGATGAGCAATGTATATACAGTTATACACACACATGATCCGTGGTATCTTCAAAGATACAATGAATCGTTGCAATGACTGTTTAGCTGGTTCCACATATGATATTACTTAGTTGTGCCCCCTTTTATCAGTGGACTTCCTAGTCATACCCAAGAGCAACGTAAAGAATGTCTCAACTCGTCCTGTCTCACGCACTCTACCAAAACATGAGAAAAGGACAGTGCATACATAGTTACAAACAGCATGTCGCAATCACAAGATCCTTTTGATTTCAGCTATGCTGATTAGCCTCTCCTACTTTCTTACTATGTGCAGTTGCTAAGTGAGCCGTACACGAACGCGAGCAGGAACAAGGTACGAATTAATGTTGCAAAATCCCTTCTTTATCGAAAGATAGTCCTAGTTAGTGCGAAACTAATCGGTAGTTTCTGCTGCTTGTTTCAGGGTGGTAACAACGCTCCATGGGGAAATCATGCAGAGGCAAGCAAGGGAGAAGCGGAGCATGACTTGAGGGACATAGGGCTCTGCTTGGTCCCTGTCTCGTGGACCCCCGAAGTGTACCGGGATGCCAACGCGATGGACTACTGGACGCCAGCGTACAGGGGCTGCCTGTACTGATGCTATGATAACTAACTGATAGCTGCAAAGTTTCTGGTCATGCAGTAACTCTGCCGCGCCCGACGGATCGTCCCAAGTTATATATATAGGACGCAAACCGATGATCTGCTTATGGTGCTTGTGTTTCTTAGATTGTAATTCGTTTGCTTTGAACGTTTTAAGTTTGTTGATTTGTAACGAGTGCTGCAGAAATGATCTGAATCGACTTTAGTTGCTGACATTTCTGGAACATTTCTAATAGTAATGAGAAATCCATGACCGTCGTGGCTGTAGCGAAGGCTAGGATTCTATGAAAGATGTAACCTGTTGCAATTTGCGACTGTCCGAGCACAGCAAGCGGCGCGCGTTGCCACCGCTACGCCAAGCATGCATACCTACCGCATAATGGCTACGGGACGGTTGCGCATGCTGCACCGCTGGGGAACAGCTCCAGGCACATGTATGCCACGTCGAACGCTGCACCAGACTGCTCCGACCGGAAACGGCGTCGCAGAGAAGGCGCGCGGCGGTTGGTGCAGCTGAGGACACGCTGCCGACCAGCACCTCCCCACCTCCGCTCCATCACGGCGTTCTCTGCGTTGCGCTGGATGGCTTAGTACACGAAGGCAACGCCGAGTTCGGCGGCCATGGAATGGAAGTCGCCATCCGCCCCGTTGCCCATTCCACCGATCGATAACAAGCTCTTGTTCGGCTTTGACGGCTTGCCGCCCGGAAGCCAACGGACTCCGTCTCCCGACACGTTATCCGGTATCGCCCTTCTGTTGCCCTTGGCAAACATGGACAGGACGCGCATCGCCTCCTCCCTCCGGCGTTTCACGGCGAGCCACCGTGACGATTAGGAGACGGAGGAGAGGTTGATGAAGATGGCCCTGTACCGGATCCGCCACGACGTTCTTCGTGTGTATGCGATGGCAGGGAGGGAGGGAGGAAGCCCGCGATAACGAAGTCTGGCTATCCGCGCAGCCCGACGTACGGCAGCAACGGCTTCGGTGGAGAAGACGAGGCAAGTCGTGCAGAGGGCGGTGTAGTCCGAGGGGTTGGGACTTGGGAGTGAGGTAGGTGAGAAAGGCAGTGATGAGCCGGTGTTGGAGGTGGCGATGCAGGAAGAGAGTGGTGCATCGGTGCTGTTGCGGCCGGCGTGGATGTCCGCGAGGCAGCCGTGGGGCGTGGGCGGCAGACAGATCACCTGGCAAAAGGAGGGGAAAACCAACGGCTGGGAAATTATGGGTGCGACCGAAGCGCCCAAGTTGGTGGGATCGTTCCGTCAGCCACCCGACCGATCGAAATCATCGAATGACAGCAAGGTCACGAAGTACGCGGCCGCCGGCCAGGAGGGTACGCCTTGCCGCACAGGAGCCCCCAACTCGGCACGGCAACCTTGGAATTCCGCTCGCCATCAACCCTCTTCCGTCTTCCGCCTCGTGCGCCCTCCATTGGAGCCGCCCCCCGGTGCGCGTCGAACACCCAGCTGGTGGCCAACAGCCCAACACGAGGAGGACGTGCACCAGCTGCCGCGAACACACACCCCTTTCAGCTGGCTGGCCCCACGGCACGATGGGGAGAAGGCGTGCTGTGTTGAGCTAATCATGTGTGTGCGCTATGCATGTATTTGCATTGGGTTTGGAAAGTTCATTCACGATGTGATTTGTTTTGGAACAAATCAATCACGTTGATTAGATTAGATAGTTCCTTTTCTGTTGTTTCCTTCCGTAGGCTTCCCTTCCTGTGTGCCTTGACTCACGGCGGCTTCCTGTGATCACTACGTGATTAGGAGATGCTGCCGGCAGTGCATGTAATTACTTAGCATTTAGATTGGAAATAAATACCGAAAAGCTACAACAAGGAAGTTGTGCGGCACCAAAAAGAATTCATGTCGTGTCTTTTGATTGCCAAGTTTGAGTTCTCTCCTAAACAGTTCACGAGTGTGTTCTTCGTGCTCACGTTGTTGAGTGCTCACAATTGGTATCAGAGCGGCGACGATGTCTGGGAGCACGGGATCAGAATCCCCCACCACACCGTGAGCCCTTGCAGATGGCAGCGGCCACAGCAGCGTCGGCAACAAAGGCCGAAACGTGGTGGTGCACTAGATCAGGGAGGCGTCGGTGGCGGTGCGCTACCCTACCCTCACGTACACGAACTACATCGAGTGGGTTCTCTTGATGAGGGTCAACATGCAAGCTCCGGGAGGCGATCAATCTGGGAAATATTGAGTACCAGATTGACAGGGCAGCATTGGCGGCCATACTCCAGGGGGTGCCACCGGAGATGCTAGCGACACTAACGGTGAAGGACAACACCAAACAGGCCTAGGATGTCGTCAAAGCTATGCGCATGGGCGTGGAACGTGTCCGGGAGGCGAAGGCACAAGCCTTGCTCAAGGAGTTCGATGGGATTCGTATGAAGGGCAACGAGCCAGTGGACGATTTCGTCATGCGGTTGACCGGGCTTGTCAACAACATCCGCACACTTGGCTAAACCTTGGAGGGCGTCAAGGTGATCAAGAAGTTCATCCGCATCGTTCCTCTAAAGTTCACATAGGTGGCAATCTCCATCGAGCAGCTGATCGACATACGGACCTTGTCCGTGGAAGAGCTGGTGGGCCGGCTCAAGTTTGCGGAGGAGAGGTTCGATGCGGACTAAGTGGCCAATGATGGTGGCAGTGAGGCCAGTGGCCATCTTCTCCTCAACGAGGAGGAATGGCTGGCGCGCATGAAGAAGCGAGAGCAGGATGACTCCTCTTCGGGTGGCGGCAGGAACGGCAACAAGCAATGACGTGGCCACGGCAAGCAAGACGGGCAAGGTGTTGCCCGCGATGACAAGGAGAGCACTGGGTCCGGTGGCAGCCGCGACAAGTCCAAGCTCAAGTGTTTAAATTGTGGGAACCTTGGGCACTTCTCTCGAGAATGCCGCAAGCCACAGCAAGGGCGCAAGGAGCAAGAGCATCTCACTCAGGCTCAGGACGACGAGCCCACGTTGTTGATGGCCCAAGCATGCATGCTGATGGAGATCATGTGCGGCACACCCACTGACGTCACGTTGGACGAGGTGCACACGCAAGTGCACCTTGGCCGGAAGGAGGACAAGCATGACAGCGCCTAGTACCTGGACACGGGTGTGTCCAATTACATCTTCGGGTGCAAGGCTACTTTTGCCGAGCTAGACGTTGGTGTAAAGGGGACCGTGAAGTTTGGTGACAACTCTGTCGTCGACATATGTGGGCATGGGACTGTGTTGTTCACGTGCCACACCAAGGAGCATCGCGCGCTCACCGGGGTGTACTACATCCCACGGCTGCGAAGCAATATCATCAGCATCAAACAGCTTGACGAGAATGGTTGTCAAACGTTGATCGAGAATGGCACACTGTGGCTTCATGATCAGCAGCGGCAACTACTAGCTAAGGTAAAACGCTCCAGTAACCGCATGTATGTGCTTGATCTGGTTTTAGCGTAGCTGGTGTGTTTGGCGGCGAGCTGCAATGAAGATGTGTGGCGCTGGCATGCGCGCTACGGCCATCTGAATTTTCAGTCTCTGCAATGTCTCACACACGACGAGATGGTCCGCGGGTTGCCATAGATTGATCATGTGGATCGAGTCTATGATGCCTGCCTAGTCGAGAAACAACAGCGTGCTCCGTTCTCGCAGGAGGAGCGCTACCGCACCCAGGATCAACTCGAGCTGGTGCACGGTGACTTGTGTGGACCAGTTGCGCTGGCAACACTAGGAGGGAAGCAGTACTTTTTGCTCCTGGTGGATGATTTCAGCCGACACATGTGGCTGATGCTCCTGACGTCGAAAGACGAGGCGTCGGCAACCATCAAGCGCTTCCAAGCCCACGCTGAACTTGAGGCTGTGCGAAAGCTGAGGGCACTGCGCACTAATTGGGATGGTGAGTTCACGTCCACGGAATTCGGCGAGTACTGCGCGAACCTCAGTGTCAAGTGGTAGCTCACGGCACCGTACTCACCTCAGCAGAACCTCAGTGTCAAGTGGTAGCTCACGGCACCGTACTCACCTCAGCAGAATGGTGTTGTGGAGCATCAGAACCAGACAGTGGTTGGCATGGCGCACAGCCTGCTGAAGGCAAAAGGCGTGCCAGGAAAGTTTTAGGGTGAGGCTGTCACAATGGCAGTCTATCTCCTCAACCGTGCACCGACGTAGAGTGTCCACCGCAAGACGCCTTATGAGGCGCGGTATGAGCGGCGTCCAAACGTGCATTATTTCCGCACGTTTGGGTGTGTGGCGCATGTGAAGGTGGTGAAGCTAAACCTGAAGAAACTCGATGACAGAAGCATGCCCATGGTCTTCTTCGGCTACGAACCGGGGTCCAACGCATACCGAGTCTATGATCCCGTGGGCAATCGAGTTCACGTGTTGCGTGATGTGGTGTTCGACGAAGAGCCAAAGTGGGATTGGGGCACACCTGGAGCTGACGATCTACTGACCGCTCCCGGTGAAATTTTTCTCCGTGGTAGGAACATCGTCCACGCTGGGTCGCGCACCCATCCTAGGGTCACCGATGCTGACCTGTACTCTGGCTACACCAGCCCCGGCTGCACCTACCAGAGAGGAGATGGTGTCACCTCCCACTGATGCGTCGCAACCGTCTAATGAAGCGCCGCACCGGTACCGCACCATAGAGAACCTCTACGACACCACCGACGAGGTCATAGTTGAGGACTGCTTTGGATATCATGGGGATTTGCTCATGATCTTATGATGATGGTACAATTGGAAATGGCGTTGAAGGTTTGTCAAAACACGCGTTTTCGGCAAAGTTTAAATTCTGCCAGGTCTCAAGCGGTCAGACCGACCAAGGTGGCAGCCAGACCGGCCACCACTGGCGATCAGATCGGCCAAGTCTCAGGCAAAGTGGCTGGCGGTCAGACCGACCAATAGGCGGTGGTCCAACCAGCCATAAAAGATTTTTGAGTTTGAAGCTGGGCTAAAAATAGAGGGTGTAGGCAAAAGAGAGGATTCTTCTACACTTGGTCTCATAATTTTTGGAGATTCGAGTCAAAAGTTCTATTCGTTTGAAATTTTCAGAGAGTTTCGGATTTCCAAGAGGAAATTTTGGCTAAGCCCCTACTGGGCGGTCAGACCGGCCAACAGGTGGCGGTCAGATCGGTCATGGGTGGTGGTCTAACTGGTTTTGACTTGTTCATCGGCCATCTTGGCAGTGATGATTCTTTGGTTAGGTCAAGTTCACAGGTTTCAGTGCATATGTATTGCATGATACATGTTTTGACTAACGTGGGTCAAGTTGCGAAGAACTTGTTCCCGGAATCGTTTTCTTTGTCTATTGTTGTGTAGGAAGCTTGGAGGTCAATGATGGTCAACGGCGAGGATGATCGGGACTAGGCTTGGAGAGCTGAGGTTCAGAACGATCGAGGATGCTGGGTGAAATCAGAAGACTCAAGCATGGCGCAAAATGGACATGGATGATCAAATGGGAAGTTCGGTGCGACGGGTTGCATCAAGCGGCACGGGGTCGGTGCAAGTGCCATGGTGGTTTCGGTGGGAGCCGGATGGAAGAGACTTACCGACATGAAGAGAGCCGTTGATCAACCTACACGTGGCGAAGTATGGGATTGCTTCATGAAGATTGGACTCGGTCTTCAGAGAAGGATCGAGAAGGGGTATTTTGGTAACTTCACCTAAATACCACCTTGATGACCTTTTGCTAACCCGCGGCGCAAGAAGAAGTGGTTTAGGTCAAGAGGAGATGAAGACAACGCTTTAAAATACGTGCGTAAGTGAAGCCCGTTTGTGTGTGGGTTTAACGGGTGCCCATTAGGGATATCCTTCTAGAAGCTAGCCTCCACTATAAATAGGGGAGAGTGCTGATTGTGCACCCCCAACCCTCATATATAAAACCCTAGTTTGTGTTTTAGGGTTAGGAGAGAATAGTGGAGAGGTTAGGGTTCTAGGGAGATGGATTGATTATGTGCTCATGTATTGAGTCTTTGTCCTCCTGGATGGAGTGGCTATAAACCAACATCAACCCCAAATCAATCCAAGCAAGATTCCTCAAGATGAGTCTATTTTTGTTCTTACTCTCTATTTTGTTATTTTGGGGCTTTCTTTGATCTGGGGGTTTTTCTTTGGTTTCTGGCCTAGATCTAACTTGCTATGATATGTGGAAATACATCTAAGATCATCCTGATCATCAATCACCACGAGCAAGTGTTTAGATCTGTGGATATCATGGGGATATGCCCATGATCTTAGGATGATGAAACAATTGGCAATGTTGCTTTTGGTTTGAAGTTTCAAGCGTTTTCGTCAAAATTACTGAATCTGTCAGGTCTCAGGCGGTCAGACCGCTTTCTGTGTGGCGGTCAGACCGGCCAATCCGGCGGCCAGACCGGCCTTGTCTTCAATTGATTTTCTGGTTCAGTCCCAGTGGCGGTCAGATCGGCCAGAATGGCGGTCTGACCGGTTTTTGTGCAGAATAATGATATTAGTTGTGGATTGATTTTGGGATAGGTCATTTCCTTCTTGATAATGCATATGTGTTGCATATTGCATGTTTTTGGCTAACGTGGGTCAAGTTGTGAAGAACTTGTTCCCGGATTCGTATTTACTTGTCTATTTCTGTGCAGGTGGCTTGGAGGTCAACGACGGTCAACGGCGAGGAGGATCGGGACTAAGCTTGGAGAGCTGAGGTCCAGAACGATCAAGGATGCGGGTGAGATCAGAGGACTCAAGCGGGGCGCAGAATAGACATGGATGACCGAACGGGCAGTTCGGTGCGACTGGTTGGATCAAGCGGCGCGGGAGTCGTTGCAAGTGCTCAGTGGTGCCGGTGGGATTCGGACGGGAGAGACTTGCCGACATGGAGCCGTTGATCAACCTACACGTGGCGAAGCAGGCGATTGCTTCATGATCTGTGGACTCGGTCTTTTGGAGAAGGATCGAGAAGGGGTATTTTGGTAATTTCACCAAATATCGTCTTGGTGACCTTTTGGCTAAACCGCGGCGTGGGTCGGCGCATGGTGAAGCGGTTTAGGTCAATCGATGATGAAGACGGCGCTTTAAGATGCGTGCGTGTGTTAACCCATTTGTGTGCGGGGTCTAATGGGTGCCCTAATGGAATATTCTCTAGGATCTAGCCTCCACTATATAAGGGTTAAGTGCTGGTTGCATTTGTGACCCTTTGGCCATTTGTAACCCTAATTTTATGTTTTAGGGTTTGGGGATGAAAGGAGGAGAGCTAGGGTTCTAGAGAGGGATTGATTTGAGTGCTCAAGTGTTGGGCTTTGTCCTCCAAGTGGGAGTGGCTGTAAACAACAATCATCCATCTATCCAAATCAATCCAACAAGATTTCACAAGATGAGTCTCTATTTCGTTCGTGTGTTCATCCTCTCTATTTGATGATTTGGGGCTTTTCTTGATCCGGGAGTTTTTGCTTGGTTTTTCCTCTTGATCTTGCTTGCTGGGATCTGTGGGGTATGATCTAAGACCATCTTGATAATCATCCACCCATGAGCAAGTTTTTGGATCTAAGTTTTGATTTTGCCCGGTTTTGGTGAAAGAAAGGGTGATTTTCGGGGGGTTGCTCTTGGGAGCTTTTGGCTTGATTCTTCCTGTGATTGAGAGTGCTAAGATGTATGGGAGACCATCCTTAGCCATCTTAGATTGATTCCTCCCACGAATTCATCTCAATCACCGTTTTTGCATTTTGCTCGGTTTTGAACCCACCTTCGTTCAAACTGAAAAAGATAGGAACTTTGGCATGGATCTCTGTAATCTTTGATTGGAATAGGTTCCTAATATCTTTAAGAAGGTATGTTTCAAATTTCGTGGAGTTTGGCCTTACGGATCAAAAGTTAGACCGATTTTCGTTTTGGTTGCCATTTGTCTGTCTTGATTTTACATTCATCATCGGTGACGGTCAGACCGCCAATATCAGAGGTCAGACCGCCCCATGTAGCGGTCAGACCGCCCATTTGAGAGATCAGACCGCTAGGCAAAAAGTCAGACCGCCAATTTGAGAGGTCTGACTGCCCAACTCTTTGTGAATTGAGTTTTTTGGTGTTTTACTTGGGGTTTTGAGTTGGATTCAATACAAGTCCTCTGCAGTACTTGAATGTTGATCTTCATAGCTTCCGTAGCTATTGGAGTGATATTGTGTTGAATCTAATCAAGGTAAAAAATTAGGCGTGCTCTTATTCACCCCCCCCTCTAGTCGTCTTTCCGGTCCTACAAGTGGTATCAGAGCCAAGTTTGCTCTTTTGTGATCTTAACCGATCTTTGAGCATGGCGACTAATATGAGGACTTGTAAGCACTTCTTGACATCTTGTCATAGTTCTTTTACCAGTGGTGTCCATCGTAACAAGAAGTCCGAACGTGTGATAAGAATAATGGCGATTGACAAGGATTTCTCCTGTGATATCTGTGGCAAATCATTTTGTTTTGATTGTCCTAGTTTCAGGGATGAGTCACTTTTAGAGCCCGAGGAGAAGAAGTCTAGTGGCATATGTGCAGCAGCGATTGAGGATGAGAATGATGAAGAGCATTTTGAGGATGATCATGAAGACTCTTCCGAAGACGATCCCCTACTCAAGCTAAGCAAGGTGAGCAAAGAAAAACTCATTGATGGCTTGATTTCATATGAATACAAATTGCATGATCTTAGGAAGAAAATGAAAGTGCTAAAGAAAGAAAAGGGTGATTTGTCTCATGAGCTCACAAAATTGAAAATGTCCATGTGTGATTTTGATTCATTGCTTATAGACATGGATAATTTGAATAATTCTCTTGCATGCCTAAAAGCTGAAAATGAATTATTGAAATCAAATGCTTCTATGCCATGTGATTCTTGTATTGCCTTACATCATGAGCTTGACAATGCTAAGTTAGAAATAGGCAATCTTAGATCTATGGCCAGAAATGATTGTGATTCTTGTGTAGGCATGCTTGCTAAAATTGAGAAGCTTAAATTGACTAATTCCATGCATCTTGAGCAATTAGAAAATGCTAGGCCTTGTAGCATGTGCTTAGAACATGAAAAATTGCTTAAGAATGGTTTAGTCTCTTGCAAGAATTGTGCTTGTTTAGAAACTGAAATTGATGCTTTGAACTGTATGCTTAATTCGAAAGCATCATTAATTTCTTGCACATCTTGCATTTCATTGAAGAGCGAGGTTAAGTCTTTGCGCGATGATATGAGCGCCAAATCTTGTGACTCTTGTATTTGCCTTCACTCCGAAATTGATGTTCTCAAGATTTCTCTTGCTTCTTTGCATTCAGAGTTGAAGTCTTCTTGTGCTAAATGTGAGTCACTTGATGTTGGTTTTTGTGGCATCGCTTTGGATAGCTCTTCTTTGGTGAGTTCGACTCTTTCGGACTCTTCTTGTGTTGTCCAACGGATTTCAAAAGACAAATGTGCTTCTTTCTCAAATAGTACTAAATCTTCAAAAGAGAAATACCATTGCACATTTTGTAAGAAACATGGACACACTTTTGAGTTTTGCTTTCGCTGTCTGAAACATGAGCGTCGAGTGCGTCGTCATACCTCTAGTAACACACATAGTCTTTCTCATGGCATGTGTGGTACTAGTGCCAGTACGAGGACGAGTCATGATGTTGATTCTTCCAGGATTTTTTCTTTGAGCAACAATGGTGCGTCGTCCTCTCGGACCGTGTCTACTAGCAGAACTTTACACCATTGCTCATTTTGTGGGAAGAATGGACATCATGTAGATTTCTATTTTCGGCGTGCAAAACATTTGCGTCGAGCTCATGCTTCTAAGTCTCCTAGTGGGCATAGTCTTTCTCATGACATGCACACTAAAGAGCCAAGCATGAGGACTCGCTTTGTTGATGGCTTCTTTGACACCTTTTGTAGTGGTGTCGGACAGCACCGTGGACATGGTTTGCGTGGTTTTGGTTTTGGTCCACGAGCTGCCCCGAGGCAAGTTTTCCGCCGTTCTCCAAGAGGTGGACCTCGTTCTGTTCATCGAGGTACACACCCACGGCGAGGTTGTGTGAGTTTCTTTGATGCTTCTGTTGGTTCTCATCATGGTGCTTTCAAGCAAGGTCATCGCCGCTTTTCTAGAGATGGATCTCGTTTTCCTCTTCGAGTTGTCCACTCGCGGCGTGCCTCCAAGAATGAGATTGGATTTTCTTGCATGGACCATCATTTGCATCATGCTAACTCACATAATGGTTCGACTGCCTCTGGTGGTGGTGTGTCCAAGGTGTGGGTTCCCAAGCATTTGCTCTCTAACCCTTCGGGACCCAAGACTCGGACACCTTGCCTTTCTCATGTGTAGGTACCAAGAACGCGGGTTGGAGAACATGGACTTAAAGATTCTGATCTTTTTGCTTCATCACTGATCGGAACACTTGATGGTTCTCCACTCCAATGATGGCCTCCAAGAGGCATGTGCTTTAATGATTGGCATCTACACCTGTTTTGTGAGCAATCTTATACCTTCATGTATTTATCTTCATGATTATTCATACTTGGCATGTTGTGCTTGTCTTTGTGCTCACCTGTACCATATTTGCATGTTTTTCTCTTATGATATCTTTCATCATGCCTTTTCCTTTACCTTGCTTGTATATCCATGTATTAGACTGTTGTTCATTACTTCCATGGGTATATAAGCTTAGTCTTGTCTTCATGAGCCTGTACTATCTGTACATGATTTATCTTGCTCGTGTTGATTTTTGCTGTATGTATCCACATGTTCACTTGATATCCATGTTAGCATACATTATTCGTGATTTGTTCTATAACTTGCCTTATGCTTACATGGTATTGTGCCTTATTGTTAATTGTGGATGCATGAGTCTTGCCATAGCTTTCACTAGCATGCTTTATCTATGACTGTATATATGATGTGTGATATGCTATGTGCTTGTTTGGTTGCTCCTATGCCTTATTGTGGATTAAGGATAGTTTGAGCTTTATCATATCTTGAATAGCATGTACTGAAATTGAGTTGTCTTTCTTCATGCTCATGTCTTAAATTGTTGATTATATTCTTTCATGAGCTTTGGATCATTTGCTGCTATTCTTGCTAGTCATATGTCTTGGTACTGTTTCTCTAGATATTGTCTCACTAACCCAGTACCAAGGCATAGACTTTTCTGTCTCTTTGGTGTAGTCTTTTCAGTTGAGAAGAAGAACATGTGATTCATGATTTCAAACTGTTGGTTCTTCTTCATTTGTGCATTCATGCTAGCTATCACTTCTTGGAGACGAAGGAATTTGAGATGAGGACGATGAGTGAGTGCAACTACTTTCTGGAGCTTCAAGGAATGAATCTTCATCCATCATGACTACATCTCACTACCAAGCAGTGCGACTCAGGTTTGAGCTTCCATACCTTTCATTTATGTATGGTATCCCTAGTCTACCTTGCATAGCATCTATTTTGTGTCAGGTGTTGGGCTTGTTGAGTTCAGGGTAGATAGGAAGCTCTGTTCTAGCACGTGTCTTTTCTAGGCACTCTTCTTATCCCTTGGTTTTCTAGGATGCACTCTTCTCACAGCCTAGGTCGAGCTTGTTTCCCAATCACTGGTCCTTGGCAGGTTTTTGAGTTGCTTGTAGGTCTTTTTAGTGATGGTGTTTCGCTCCCTACCTTTTCGAGTTGCTTTCCTAGAGATCTTGTGGAGTTTGAAGTCCTTGCGCTAGTTTTTGTGAAGTCCAAGGCTCTTTTGGCAAATCTCCTCTCAAATCTTTTAGACCCAACAAGGTTTGCCACCTTGTGAAGTGAGTTATGGATAATTTATCCCTTTGGGTTGTTTTGAGGGGGAGTTTGCTCTTTTTGCATTCATTTGTATCATAATGCATTTTACAATTCAGCAACTTGCATTGTAATATAATCTTGTGGAGCTTTGATTATTATCCTTGTATGACTTAAATTCATACTTTATACCCTGCCATGTCTTGTGCTAGTTTGCTAGACCTCTTTTATGGCTTTTCTTGTATAGCTTAGCTTTTGTCATGCTAGCTTTATTATCTGCGAGCAAATTGAATCAAAACATGATTTGTTGGATCTTGTGACTAGTTTTGCTTTAGTGATCCTCTCATGATTCATGCCATGTCATATAGGCTAAATTGAGTCTTGAACTTATTTTGAGTTTTAAATTGAGCTTTGATAATTCTTAAGTCAAGCAAATGAAAAATGATCTCTTTTGTGCGAAAAAACTGATGTCACCAATTCTTTCTCATGAGACGGCTTGCCATTGCACTAGGCATGAACTCAGGGAGAGTTTTGGATGACCCAGACTATTCTCTTAAGCTTTTGTTGCTTGGGATGGTCGCAATGAGGCTTGAGATCTAGCATAATGCTAAGAAAACAAATTGGCAATTAGTTGAAGCTTAGAAGGCAGTTGTGGATGGCTCCTAGTCCAGGACTTGCTTTGCTAAGATAAAACCAATCATTTTCAGCAAAGTGCTCAATGTGCTAAATTCTAAATGCTTGATCAAATTGTTTCAAATCTGAATGCTCAAACTTGACTCTTTTTCTAGTTTCTGGTCTCTATTTTGCTTATAGACATGGCCTGACTCATTTTTGGATACCTATAGTTAAACTATGATCTTGAGCACCTTGTCATGCCTTCAATTCATTTAATCTCAGATTATTGCTATTTTGGCCTTAGCTTTGCTGTACATGTTTTTGCCATGATTGAACCTAGCTTCTTCACATAATATGGCTTGGTGTAATACTTGTACAGTCTTCATGGATAATCTTCATGGCTCCTTTTGCTCAAAGTTAAAAACAAAACAAAAACAAAAAAAAACTGAAAAAATGAAAAATTACAAAATTGCAACCATTCCATTACATTCATGCTCTATCTTCTTCCATGCACCTTGATGAATTCATTGTCAAAGGGGAGAAAGATTTGTGAAAATGTTGTTTTTGAGAGCTTTTTGGAGTCATAGGGAGAAAATAACATTTTCTTGAATTTTGGTGATCATAGTGAGTGGGAGCATCTCAATTATATTCTTTTGGTCTTATTGCTCTTTTCTGAATTTGAATTGCAATTCTTGAAGACTCACAATGATCAAAGGTCAAATAGAACAATTGTTCTTTCATATGGACCTAAGTGAGATTTTTGGCTATTCTTTGGAAATTGAAGCTTTTGTGCTTTCTTTTGCCTTATCTCACTTACTTATGCTATTCTGAAGCCAACTTGGTCATTTCCATTGCTTTCTCTTGCTAATGGACCAAGTTGTGCCTTGTGCGAAAACGTTGAATACTTTACTTTTCAAACCCCAAAACTACATTTTCTGAGAGATTGCCAATGTGTTCATCAAAGGGGAGATTGTGGATATCATGGGGATATGCCCATGATCTTAGGATGATGAAACAATTGGCAATGTTGCTTTTGATTTGAAGTTTCAAGCGTTTTCGTCAAAGTTACTGAATCTGTTAGGTCTCAGGCGGTCAGACCGGTTTCTGTGTGGCGGTCAGACCGGTTTGTGTGGCGGTCAGACCAGCCAATCCGGCGGTCAGACCGGCCTTGTCTTCAATTGATTTTTTGGTTCAGTCCCAGTGGCAGTCAGACTGGCCAGAATGGCGGTCTGATCGGTTTTTGTGCAGAATGATGATATTAGTTGTGGATTGATTTTGGGATAGGTCATTTCCTTGTTGATAATGCATATGTGTTGCATATTGCATGTTTTTGGCTAACGTGGGTCAAGTTGTGATGAACTTGTTCCCGGATTCGTGTTTGCTTGTCTATTGCTGTGCAGGTGGCTTGGAGGCCAACGACGGTCAACGGCGAGGAGGATCGGGACTAAGTTTGGAGAGCTGAGGTCCAGAACGATCAAGGATGCCAGGTGAGGTCAGAGGACTCAAGCGGGGCGCAGAATGGACATGGATGACCGAGCAGGCGCCGGCGATCTGTTGGTTGGATCAAGCGGCGCGGGAGTCGTTGCAAGTGCTCAGTGGTGTCGGTGGGATCCGAACGGAAAAGACTTACCGACATGGAGCCGTTGATCAACCTACACGTGGCGAAGCAGGCGATTGCTTCATGATCTGTGGACTCGGTCTTTTGGAGAAAGATCGAGAAGGGGTATTTTGGTAATTTCACCAAATACCGTCTTGGTGACCTTTTGGCTAAACCGCGGCGTGGGTCGGCGCATGGTGAAGCGGTTTAGATCAATCGATGATGAAGACGGCGCTTTGAGATGCGTGCGTGTGTTAACCCATTTGTGTGTGGGGTCTAATGGGTGCCCTAATGAAATATTTTCTAGGATCTAGCCTCCACTATATAAGGGTTAAGTGCTGGTTGCATTTGTGACCCTTTGGCCATTTGTAACCCTAATTTTGTGTTTTAGGGTTTGGGGATGAAATGAGGAGAGCTAGGGTTCTAGAGAGGGATTGATTTGAGTGCTCAAGTGTTGGGCTTTGTCCTCCAAGTGGGAGTGGCTGTAAACAACAATCATCCATCTATCCAAATCAATCCAACAAGATTTCACAAGATGAGTCTCTATTTCGTTCGTGTGTTCATCCTCTCTATTTGATGATTTGGGGCTTTTCTTGATCCGGGAGTTTTTGCTTGGTTTTTCCTCTTGATCTTGCTTGCTGGGATGTGTGGGGTATGATCTAAGACCATCTTGATAATCATCCACCCACGAGCAAGCTTTTGGATCTAAGTTTTGGTTTTGCCCGGTTTTGGTAAAAGAAAGCGTGATTTTCGGGGGTTTTGCTCTTGGGAGCTTTTGGCTTGATTCTTCCTATGATTGAGAGTGCTAAGATGTATGGGAGACCATCCTTAGCCATCTTAGATTGATTCCTCCCACGAATTCATCTCAATCACCGCCAGATTTTTTTCGCTTTTGAACCCACCTTCGTTCAAACTGAAAAAGATAGGAACTTTGGCATGGATCTCTGCAATCTTTGATTGGAATAGGTTCCTAATATCTTTAAGAAGGTATGTTTCAAATTTCGTGGAGTTTGGCCTTACGGATCAAAAGTTAGACCGATTTTCGTTTCGGTTTTCAGGCTGTCTGTGCTGATTTTCTGTTCATAATCAGGCTGGCGGTCCAGACCGCCAATATCAGAGGTCAGACCGCCCCATGTAGCGGTCAGACCGCCCATTTGAGAGGTCAGACCGCTAGGCAAAAAGTCAGACCGCCAATTTGAGAGGTCTGACCGCCCAACTCTTTGTGAATTGAGTTTTTGGGTGTTTTACTTGGGGTTTTGAGTTGGATTCAATACAAGTCCTCTGCAGTACTTGAATGTTGATCTTCATAGCTTCCGTAGCTATTGGAGTGATATTGTGTTGAATCTAATCAAGGTAAAAAATTAGGCGTGCTCCTATTCACCCCCCCTCTAGTCGTCTTTCCGGTCCTACAGGATCAAATTTTGGTTTTGACTTAGTTTTGGAGCAACCTTCACTCAAATGGAAAAAGGCCAGAACTTTGGCAAGGATCTTCACGATCCTTAATTGGAATAGGTTCCTGACATCCTAGAGAAGGTATGTCTCAAGTTTGGTAAGGTTTGGAGTTGCGGATCAAAAGTTAGACCAATTTGTGATTTTGAGTTCGGGCTGATTTTACTGTTCATTGGCCTAGAAGTCAGACCGCCATGTACTTAGAGGTCAGACCAATTTTCAAAGGTCAGACTGCCAACTACATGGAGGTCTGACCGCCCAACTCTTTAGGTTTTGAGTTTTTGTGATTTTAGTCTATTTTGCTTCGAGGTTTTGATTGGATTCAATACAAGTCTTTCACTATGCTTGTATATTGATCTTCATAGCTTTTATAGCTATTGGAGTGAAAATCGTGTTGAATTCAATCAAGGTGAAAAAGATATCGTGCTCCTATTCACCCCCACCCCTCTCTAGTCGTCGTTTCGGTCCAACAACTGCGGGCTATGTCTTATGGCCACAGAAGACCCCATGAATTTTGCTGAGCTGAGCTGTGCTGGCGTCAAGCCATGTTGGAGGAGATGAGGTCCATTGAAGAGAAAACGGTATGTGGAAGTTGTGCGACCTACCTGTTGGCCATCGTCCTGTTAGCCTCAAATGGGTGTACAAGGTCAAAAAGGACTTACAGGGAGCTGTGGTGAAGCACAAGGTGTGCCTCATCGCCAAAGGGTACGTGCAGCGACAAGGTGTTGACTTCGAGGAAGTCTTCGCGCCTGTCGCCCAGGTGGAGTCCGTGCGCCTGTTGGTTGCACTAGTAGCGCAAAAGGGCTGGCAGGTGCACCACATGGACGTCAAGTCGGTGTTCCTGAACGGCGAGCTCGAAGAGGAGGTGTACGTCACGCAACCACTGGGCTTCGTCGACGACAACAACGAGCACAAGGTGCTCAAACAGCGGAAGGCCCTCTGCGGTCTCTGTCAAGCACCTAGAGTGTGGAACGCCAAACTCGACAGCAGCATGCAGTCCCTCGGGTTCGAGTAGAGCCCGTCTGAGCACGTTGTGTACACAAGAGGAGCTGGCTCATCACATCTGCCCATGGGTGTATACATGGACAATCTCATCATCACCGGTTCACATTCGACGGAGATCACCAAGTTCAAGGAGAAGATGATGAAAGTGTTCAAGATGAGTGATCTAAGATTGCTCAGCTACTAGCTCAGAATCGAGGTGCACCAGGACAACGGCGGCTTCACGTTGAACCAGGCTTCCTATACACTTAGGACCTAGAGAAGAATGGCATGGTGAGCTGCAATCCGTGCTAGGTACCGATGGAGGCACAGCTTAAACTGAGCAAGACCAGCGGAGGTTCTCCTATAGACGCCACCATTTATCGAAGCATCGTAGGGACTCTCCGGTACTTGGTTTATACAAGGCCGGATATCTCCTATGTTGTGGGTTACATCAGCAGGTTCATGAAGACACCTACCAACGAACACCTCAGAGCAGTGAAGCATGTTCTTCGGTACATTGCCGGGACGCTCAACTACGGTCTACGGTTGCTTCTATGCAAGGGGCGGGGGAGCTGTAGCTGACAGGGTACAACGACTCCAACATGGCGGGAGATGTGGATGATCGCAAGAGCACTACGGGGGTGTTGTTCTTTCTTGGTCGGGCTTGGTCGGTAAGCGATTCTTGTAAACAAAAGGTGGTGGCCTTATCCTTGTGCGAGGCCGAGTACATCGCAGCCACCACCGCGGCGTGTCAAGGTATATGGCTCGGACGTTTGCTCAACGACCTGATGAACAAGGAGCTCAGTCGTCTAAGTCTCAAGGTGGATAACAAGTCGGCGATCTCCCTTTGCAAGAACCCCATTTTCCATTATCGAAGTAAGCACATTGAGACCCGTTATCATTTTATATCGTGAATGTGCTGAAGAAGGGAAGATCGAGGTCGAGTACATCAGCACAGATGATCAACTCGCCGACATTCTTACAAATCCACTGGGGAGCGTCATGTTCCAGGAGTTGCGAGCCAAAATTGGTCTGGTCCAAATCAAGAAGGAGCCACAAGATTAGGAGGTGATTTGTTGAGCTAATGATGTATGTGTTGTGCATGTATTTGCATTGGGTTTGGAAAGTTCATTCACGTGTGATTTCGTTTGGAAAGTTCATTCACGTGTGATTTGTTTTGAAAACAAATCAATCACGTTGATTAGGGATTGATTTGATTAGATAGTTCTCTTTCTGTTGTTTCCTTCCGTAGGCTTTCCTTCCTGTGTGCCTTGACTCACGGCGCCATCCTATGATCACTGCATGATTAGGAGATGCTGCCGGCAGTGCATGTAATTACTTCTTTCCATAGCATTTAGATTGGAAATAAATACCGAAAAGCTGCAGCAAGGATGTTGTGCGGCACCAAAAAGAATTCCTGTCGTGTCTTTTGATTGCCAAGTTTGAGTTCTTTCCTAAAGAGCTCACGAGTGTGTTCTTCGTGCTCACGTTGTTGTTGGTGTTGAGTGCTCACGTGCTGCGCGACAACCAGAACCAAATTATTTCCCTGGACCTCTATGTATGATTGATTTTGGGCTGGCCACAAGGAGCGGGCCTGTTCTGGCCTAGTCCAACTGACGTCATGTGACCTCAGGTAAATTTAATGAAAGAATTCCAGTCTGCCATTTAGATGATTAGATCATGGTTTACTGGTTCTTAGGTGCGACCGTGCGAATGAGGGAGCTGCTGTATATTTTCATGGAGACAAACACCGCAAAAACTATGCGAACTGAACAATCAGAAGATTATATAATTGTTTGGCACGGCATATGACTCACCGAATCCAAGGTAGGTGCTTCGGAATGCCCCGGAAGACTTCAGATGCAGTCGCAATCAGCTCCTTTTCTTATAGAGACAATAATGATGCTTGCTAGTACTACTTGTGCTTCCAAATCGATAGACCCATCCTTATTCAATTACGACAAGCAACCACAAAATGCAATAAAAACACAAACGCTCGCCAGTTCCAGCATTCTTCAGCTAGTCTTCCAGCTGCTGCTATCATGGTTGAGTCAGACTCGACTATTTGGTGATTCTTCTCTTTAATTCTCGAGGAAGATGAGGAAGAAACATGAATAAACAAGCAATCCCGTCATTCCTTTCCCTGCCTCCCATGCGTCATCCTCTGTCATCCTTTTCTTTATACCCTCCCTTTGAACATCGACTCTTTCCCCCGCAGAAATGCCACATCCTTTTCAGAACATTTTCCTCCTCAGGATGCCCTATCATTGCTGCTCAAGTAATTACATCGCAAAGCTTCACCAGAAATTCGACTCAACCAAGACCACACATGGCCTCCTACACAGATTGCCCCAATGTGCCATCAATACTGCTGCATTTTCCATCCAATCAACTTGGGAGGCAAATTGATCTCATTTTGTCAGGCATTCATACTCAGTTATTCACACCGAGCACTACACGCTGAAGAGAGTGCACATTCGGGTTTCAAACATCATGAAGTTGATAAGACAAAAACATCCAATGATATGGGGCTAGATATAAAATCATGCCTCTTCGTTTAAAATAAAATAAAATCATGCATCTAGGCCAATCATTCCAGTCAATACAATAACCACGTTTCGGAAGTTTATACTGAAACTCAACAAGCTCACACTTCAATATCACAAACCTTTATTCAACTTGAACATTGACAGTGGACGCTGAAACTTGAAAGTTTACCAACAAATATAAAGCTTCGTGTGTGATCAGACATTAAGAGAGAAATTTAATTTAAGTGACATAATGCACAAAAGAAAAACATGTATATGAAAGAGGATTATTGGTTTAAACTTTACGAAGGAACTGATGCAACTGCAAGGATAACGGAGAATTTATCCAGAGCCAGAGATCATCACCATCGCCCAAGAACAAAGAACGTGGACTCCACGGACTTCATTCAGCCTTCATTCAAGCTCAGTATGATCCAGGACGGCGCCTCGCCGCGCAGAGACATCTCCAGTCCGTTCAGCCGGCACACGAGCTTCTTGGAGCTCCGGTTGTCCAGGCTAAACACCGACACGCTATACTTCACCGTGGTGGAACGCCTGTCGTTCACCTCCTTGGTGGTCAACGAGTAGATACTGTTGTTTTCAAGATTCCCAAACCCCACCGTGTCCACGGCGAACCCATGGAGGGAATCCACAAACAGGGCGCGCTCGCCGATGCCGGTGAGTTCCTGCCACGCCGGGTCGGCGCTGCGGTGATCCACGCGGAAGGCCTTGGAGAAGTCCACGTCGTCACCGAAGAGGTACATCCACTTGGACTTGACGAGAAGGAAGAGCTCGTCGCCGGACACCGCGATGCGCGCCTCGGCTGGGAGCTCGACGGCTGGCGCCGGGATGACGGCGGCGACGTCGAGGGTGATGGCGTCGACGATGGTGGTGCGGCAGACGTCCTCCTCGAAGACGAAGAACTCGCCGGCGGCGTAGTTGATGCTGCTCGCGTTGCAGTCAGCCATGGCGGGGATCGGGGTCCAAGAGTGAGCAAGCGGGTCGAGGGAGCAGAAGAGGAGGCCCTCGCCGCAGGACGCCATGACGCCGTGCGGGGACCAGTCCCATGCCAGGTCGTCGGTCTCGGCGAAGAAGGCGGGGAGCGAGGGGAGGGGTAGGGCGGCGCCCGTAAAGGGGTGGAAGAGGGACGCCGCGAGATCGGTGGGGTCGATGGCGAGGGTCCACCCGTGCGGGGACGCGTAGAGGCGGCGGCGGCGGTGGTGCGTCTCCGCGGTGGGGGCAGGAATCCGGAGGTCGGGGTAGAGGCGATCCTCCCGGGGGCAGAAGAAGAGCCGGGACGGGGAGGACGGGAGGAGGAGCCACGGTGGCTGCGGCGGCGGGGCGGCCGCGGCCCCCGCCGCCGCCGCGCGCCAGGAGGAGCAGACGGAGCGGAAGCGCGCGATGTCGGCGAGCTCGGTGAGTCCGCCTGCGATGTCGGTGAGGAGCTCCGACGGGAGGTCGGACCAGCCCGTGGCGGCCATGGCGATCGCAATCCGAATTGGGTGTTTCTAGGGTCTGTGGACTCTATCACGGCTTTGTGCAACGGGAGCAAAAAAAAAAAGCTCATGGGTGATTTTGGGGAACTGGAAGGGCGGACGTGGCGCGCCCTGCGCCGTCGGCGGGGCAACAAATTGGTGGCTTCGGGGCCGTGGGGAGCGGTGCCGTGCGCTTTTTGGGTTTGGTGCCCCGTCTCTCTCCGCCCTTGCCGCCCGCAAACGCCGTGCGGCACCCGTGACTGTGCGCGTGCGGCGTCGTGGTTTGTTCGGCTCGGATGGGCTGGCCGCTCCAGATTGGTGGGTTTGGGGTTCACGATCCCCGTGGAGGCGTCGTGGTTAGCCACGCGTTGCCGTTGTTTGGGCTTTCCAGATGGTGACGCTGTGGTCGTTGCAGAAGTGATTTTTTTTTATTAATTAAACTTTTTCAAAATTTTATTTTAAAGTTAACCTGCGAATTTTATTTCCATTCGATTTCGGCCCCGCCATCGCTTTAAATGGCGTAAAACAACATCACACGCGTCGGTCATATCTGGCAAGTTTCTTGTCGATAGTGTTGTTTGATTACGCCACCATCAGTGGTGTGACAAAAAGTGTTATTTTAGCGGATTTATCCTATAGCGTGACAATGTTGTTTTGTCACGTCACGGGTGGTGGCGTGACCAATAGGATCAGAATTGGAAATAAAGTTTGCGGGAGGTTAATTTTAAAATAAAATTTAAAAAATAATTAATTAATAAAAAAAAGTTCTACAGAAGTTGGGTCAGGTTCGTCTAAAAAAAGGGCCTAGTGTTTATCTATGTACGCGTTTACGCCTGTTTGCTTTCCATTTTCCCGGTACTATTCTTTTTCACAAAACCTTTTCCATTACCCATATCCAGAGTAAGGACTTGTTTGGGAGTTCAAATCCCCACCGGGATCCCAGCCAATTCCCCTAGGTGGAAACTCGCGTGGGAATAATCCCTGGCTCATAAGTCGCGTTTGGAAGACCACAAGACAGGGATTTTCTAGCTCGATCCACGCCGTTTCAAAGGGAAAAAATTCCTCATCTATGCGCGTCGGGAAAAATATGCCCGTCGTGTCGCGTTGCTTCCTCTCGCAACTGCCTCCACCGCCATTCGCTCCGACGCGACTGCCTCCGCCTCACTCACTCGTGACCTCCTGCGTCGTGTGCTTCCTCCTCCAGTCCTCCTACTCCGGCGATGGCGTCTTACCGGTGAAGTTAGTCCCCTCCTTGTTGTCGTCGTCCTCCTCCTCCTCCTAGGGCACCCAAACCCTAGCAAGCACGAATCAATTGGTTGGCGTTGTTGCATGGTCATTAGCTCTACCCTACCGCGCGATTCCCTCCCTTACGGTCGTTACAGCCCCCGTACCCTTCATCCTTGGCATTGGCCGCTGTCAGCATGCGTCACCTCCACCTCCAGGTTCCTTTTCCTCCTCACCCCCTTTTTCCCTTGAACTTTTTTTTATTAATTAACCCTTTTTTTAATTTTAATTTTAAAGTTAATCTCCGGCAAACTTTATTTCCAATTCTAACCCCTTTGGTCACGCCACCACCCGTGGCGTGACAAAACAACGCTGTCACGTCATAGGATAACTCCGCTAAATAGCACTTTTGGCCAAGCTACTGGTCGTGGCTTGACCAAATAACACTGTCACGCCACAGGTGGTGGTGTGACAAAAGCTTCCCCTAGATACGGGCTGTCGTGACACGTTGTTTTGTCACTCCACAGGTAGTGACGTGACTAAAGGGGTCAGAATTAAAAATAAAGTTCACTGAAGGTTAACTTTAAAATAAAAATTAAGAAAGGGTTAGTTAATAAAAAAAATTCCCTTAGATACATTTTCTCCTTATCTCCTCCCTTTTCTCATTTGTTGCCCTGTTTTGTTGATCTGATCTATTTTGCTCTCGTAGATCTAGTAGTAGTAGCAGCAGCAGCCAACAAGTAGTATTGTGGTACTAGTAGACAGTAGTATAGTAGCAAGTAGTAGTACTAAATTACTACGGGCTCTTTATCTGCATATTGATAATTTTAAAAAAAAAGGTCAAAGGAAATTGGTTTCTCGTCTAGGATCAGTAATCCCATATATTTCAAAGCAGCGTGAAGGAAAATCATTTTGTTGTTCTAATTTAGTGCTACCACATTAACACCTCAGTAGGTTGATATGTGCATGAGCACAGTGCGTCGTGAGAGGAACTTATGCAAGATTTGCCAAAAACTTTCACCTTTTTGTAACACCCTGATTTTCAGAACCTTTTTGAAGATTTCAAAATAAAAAGAGCCATTTTATTTTGATGAGAATTCAAAGCTTAACTTGAAATTTCAGAATGGATTTAAAATGACTAACTCAAACTTCAACTAAAAGTCCTTGATGGTTTGTTGATTTGTTGGAGTTTTGAGGATCCTCCTTTTTCTGTCCGTGTTTCGTCCATCTCTGGACCGGACATCCTTAGGTCTAGACCTCCCCAGGTGATTGTACCTTCCCTGGTCTACACCTCCTTCTGTGGTTCCTCCCTAAGTTTAAACTTCTCCAGGTCTAAACCTTCCTCAAAATCATTCGAGTTCGCTCTCTGTGTTTTTTGAACGCCACTGTGTCCACTTGGACTTACCTCCGTTGCTTTAATCCTTGAAACTCTCTCTGGAAGTTTTTCTTTGGCGCCAGCCCGGTAGTACCGCCCGCACCTTGCGGTGCTACCGTTTCTTAGAACCTCCCCTTACCTTTATTAGACCTCCTTATGTTCTCTAGGACCTCCTCCTTGTTTATTTGAACCTCCCTATGTCCTTCAGGACCTCCCTGTGTCCTCTATGACCTCCTTTTTCCTTATTTTGGTCTTTCCGTGCCCGCCAGGACCTCCCTCCTTGTAGATCTGGCTGTTAAGACCTCCCCCTTAGAGATCTTAACCGTCTGCACCTCCTCGCTATAGATCCGCCGTTAAGACCTCCCCCTTGGAGATCTTAACTGTCCAGACCTCCCTCCTTGTAGATCTGGCCGTTAAGACCTCCCCCTTAGAGATCTTAATCGTTCAGACCTCCCTCCTTGTACATCTGGCCGTTAAGACCTCCCCCCTTGGAGATCTTAACCGTCCAGACCTCCCTCCTTCGCAGATCTAACCGTTAGGACCTCCCCCTTGGGGATCCTAACCGTTCAGACCTCCCCTTTGGAGATCGTGACCGCTCAAGACCTCCTCCTTAGATTAGATCCTAACCCTCCAGACCTCCCCCTTGATTCAATCCAATCGCCAAGACCTCCCTTGCGGGTGAGGACCTCCTCTTGACCTCTACATACCTCCCCTTTTGCACTTGATCTTACCCGTTGGACCTCCCTTCCGGAGATCCAACCGTCTAGACCTCCCTTGCGGGTGAGGACCTCCTCTTGACCTTTGCAGACCTCCCCATTTGTATTTGATCTTGGCTGTTGGACCTCCTTTTTGGAGATCCAACCGTCAGGACCTCCCCTTGTTCTCTGCAGGACCTCCTCAAGGTCTCCGCAGGACCTCCCTTCAGGTCTGGCTGTCCCCACTTGGCAGTCACACCCAGTTTTCTTTTATCCTTTGACTGTGTCCTTGTATAAGGAAGTCTTCCCCAAATTTAATGCATGTTGAATCACATTAAATGCTACCACTTTTGCAGTACCCGTGACATGCTTTTGTCACATCTCTTGCCTGCCTTCATGGTCCTTTCTACCAACTCTTGAACACCATAGCTTGGGGAAGCTCCAAGGCTCCAGCTATATATAGTTTGGGCAGCCCTTCTTTTCTCATTTTCTCCTCATTTTCACTCTTCGTCTCAACCGAGCATTCCTTAGACCTCCCTCCAAGTTCTTGGACCTCCTCTCTTGAGTCTCTGGACCTTTCTAGCAAGCTCGTTGGACCTCCTCCTGACCTCCCAACCGCTCAGTTGGTTTTATGTTTTGAATTTATTTGGAGTTTCTTTGGATCTTGTTGGAGCTCTGTTTGAGTTATTTGGTTTTCACCGTGTAGATCACGAAGGCCGTGAGGAGCAAGAGTTCCTAGAAGAAGAGGAAGCTCAAGACTTTGAGCAAAGCAAGTTACACTCTTGATCATATTACACCCATTACTTCAAGATACTTATGTCGGTTTCAAAGATATATGCATGCTTACTTTACTAAGTTATTTCAATGCCTATCTTACTGTTCATAGCTATGCCGAATTCTTTTGTATGGCCACTGTCTATGTTGAATTAACCACCTTGTCACCTTAGATAAAATCTGGTTTTTGCAATAGTAAGGACCAGAGGTTTATGAAAAATGAAAGTTTAGCATTGCTTAAACCAAAATCTTGATTTGGGAATGTTTCTTCCAGCAGACCAAATTATCAAATGTTTAAAGCCATGGCATTGGGTTGTCATGGAGGTTTTGATAAATGTTTTGGAAAAACAGAAATGGACAAATGGATTTGGTTTTGGGCGGATTGGTTGTTTGGCTGGTGCAGGGTATGCACGGGCTCAACTCGGGTAAGGTTGAGGCCCAGAGGTTTGTGTTAGCCGCCCAAGCCATACGAGGGCCGGTCTTTGAGCCGCATCTTGCTATGCCTATAATGGGCTATGCCACCCTCGTACAACCACATGTCCTAAGAAATGGGCAAAGGGACCTGGCTAATTAATTTGTAAAGCCCCATCGCGATTGATCCTGTGGATACGGTGGTAGTCTTGTTATGACCGTTGTAGCCCCACCTAGCGCAAGAGGGGGCTTGAACCCTGCGGATGGGTAGTCCAAAGAGGGTGAAACCTTAGCGAGGGTGGACTACGTTGGAGTAATGCTTTGTAAAGGCCTTGTCATGTGCTCTAGACCTCTCACCAAAGGAAGTGTGAGGTGGTATCGACGGATGCCAAGCAAACTAGAGAATTCATGTCATGTGGGTAAAGTGTACAACCTCTGCAGAGTGTAAATCTATTCGAATAGCCGTGTCCACAGTCATGGACATTCTAGCAAAGCCACTCAAAGTTAGCTCTTGGTTTTGGTTTTCAAAGGACTTATGAGACTGGTTTTGGATTTCTATCCAAATGGTTAATGGGCGGGGAGCCATGTGACAGGAGGGTATCTTTCACCATATGGATGATGAATGTTATCCAACTGAAAATTGTGTTTTAGAAAATGAGCCTTTACCTATCATAATTGCTTTGGAACTTAGTACTTGTATTTGAAATAAAATTGGCTTTATGCAAACCAACCTTAATATGCCTTCCATTGACATATCCTTATGCATGTCATACTGTTATTTGACGGGTGTAACTTGCGAGCACGGTAGTTGTGCTCACTCTTGCTTGATTGATAAATTGAGCAGGTGAAGAATTCTATGATGATGAAGAGGACCAAATCAATTAGACCGCGCTCTCTAGCCAATCACCTGTGGTGTAACGGATGGAGTCTGTCTTTTGGTATTTTCCACTGTGTATGTTGCTCTTGGTTGCTGGAGCTTGTAAGCAACCCCTTGTAATCAACTCCTTTTTGTTGTTAATAAAGCCTTTTGTGGATGTATATGTTATCACTTGCTTGCTGTGAAAACCAGTCATTGATCTCTGGGGGCTGGTTTAGATCATAGAGGACTTGAGGCTTGTCCCCACGACCTCCTCGGGTTGGTTCCTCTCGGACCTCCCTCGGGTCAGGACGTGGAGCTTGGGGAGGTCTGAGGTCCAACGACCTCCTCGGGTCAGAACCCCAGACCTTCGGGTGGTCTAACCGGACCTCTCGAGAGGTCTGGGCGGTCCTACCGAGATGCTCCACAGGACGTCCGAAGAGTCCTTTTACGGACCTCCCAGGAGGTCCTGAGGGGCCTCTCGGATAAGCCCTAGGCCGGATCGTCACACTTTTCCACATCACCACAAGGGTGTTTGCACACACCACAAGCAAAAGGCAAAAGGCAATTTGTGGTGACACATTTTTGCTACAGTACCCATAACTCGGTTGATATGTGTATGAGATCCCAGCACGCAGCAAGAGGAATGCCTACGAGACATGCCAAGTCTTCCGCTTTTTCCACGTCATCAAAAGCATCTACGATGCAGCAAGGACTAAAGGCATATTGTTGGGGTTTGTTTATTGCTACCACGTTAACACTTCAGTAGGTTGATGCGCATGCGCGCAATGTGCTATCAGAGGAACTTCTACAGGATTTGCCCAATCTTTCGTCTTTTTCACATCACCACAAGTGTGTTGCAAAAGACAATTTGTTGTGACACATTTTTTTTGCTATGACACCAACAATTCAATTGGTCGATACGTGCATGAGAGCCACATGTGCCACAAGAGGAACGCCTCGGAGACATGCCAAATCTTTCGTTTTTTCCACGTCAGCACGAGCATGCAAGATGCACCATGGACTAAAGGCAATTTGTTGTGGTTTATTTATTGCTATCACATTAACACTTTGTTCCTAAAAACACTTCAATAGGTCGGTATGTACATTGTACATCAGTGTACCGTGAGAGAAACTTCTACAGGACTTGCCAAAGCCTTTTGCTTTTTCCGCATTACCACAAGCGTGTTGAACACACCACAAGCGTGTTGGACACACCATAAGCAAAAGACAATTTGTCATGGCACTCTCTTGCTACAGCACCAGCAACTCGGTTGATATATGCACGAGAGCTCAGTGTGCCGCAAGAGGAGCGTCTACGAGACATGCCAAATCTTCCACCTTTGCCACATCGGTACAAGCGTGCATGACACACCGAGGGCCCAAGGCAATTTGTTGTGTGTTTATTGCTACAACATAAACACTTCGGTAAGTTGACATGTGCATGACTACAGTGTGGCATGAGAGGGATTTCTATAATACTTTGCCAAAGCTTTCGCCTTTTCCACATCAGCACACGCATGCTGGACACACCACAAACAAAAGGCAATTTGTTGTGATACATTTCTTGCAACAGCACCAACTCCGTTGGTTTATATGTGCATATGAGTGCCCAGTGTGTCGCAAGAGGAACACCTACGAGCCCATGCCTAATCTTTCGCCTTTTTCCACGTCAGGACAGGCATACCGGATTGATATGTGCGTGAGGCCTCTGTGCTGTAAGACATGACAAAATGTCATCCGAGACATGACAAAATTTATATTGCTTCTGCATCAACAAAAGCAAGCGCTACACCACATACAAAAGCTAATTTTGTTACGGTGGTTTCGTGTTACAACACCAACGCCTCTTCGACATCCATGATCCATCATTTGTGAAAGTGCCGATGACATTTACTTTAACGGGTTTGCTAATTTTTAGTTGTGTGAATTTTTTTTTATCACTCAATCGTCTACAATTGTACAGTACTAAATCTAAAATTGCATTAAATTGCATTACTAAGTGATGTACAATTTTAGCACCATTTTACTATAACTTTTTGTTCTATTTGTTTTTTTATTGGTAGGGTTAACCTAGATTTACTTTTGTCTAATTTAGAATTTTTTTTTGTTCTAGCACAATTTTATTGTACCTTTTAGTTCTATTTGTTTTTGTATTTGTAGGATTCACCTAGATTTATTTTTGTCTAGTTTAGAATATTTTTTTCCTTTCTGTTTTGTAGGGCAACATAGCACAACACAAAAACTTGTGGTATTCATTGGATCAAAATCTTATGGCTACCCCTGTTCAATAGACTATCCAACCATGCTCTTAAGAAATCTATTGAATAATTTTTTTCAGCATAAGATTTATTTTGAAGCAGCTAAATTTGACATGCTTGCAAAAACCAGATGGGAAATTCAAATTTATTCGAGAATTACAAAACTTTTAAATTTGGTTTACAATTGCTAGCGCCATCTGCCATACAGAAAACCCAAGGCCTCACCTTGCTTTTAGGCCAATCATCCAAAGCAAAGTAAGCAAGACACTTAATTAGAAACGAAAATTGAGTAAAAACTAATCCGAGCACCGGAGATACCAAGGCCGCCGAGATAGCTCATCCAGATCGGCACAAGCTAGGGACAACCCAGGTGTCCCCGAACGTGTCGGGCAGCGACACGACTCTATCAACCGCTCCGTCCTCCATGCTGTACCGACAGAGGAACCTGTACTCCCCGGCGTCCACCCACGTCCGCCTATCGTGCACGAAGTAGACGCAGTCCCGCCTCAACCCCGCCGAGTCGTTCGGCGCCAACGAGAAGCCGTGGCCGTGCTCGTCGAAGAACAGCACGCGGTCCCCGACGCTCTCGACCTTTGCCCACGCGGGCTTCCCCTGCCGGACGTCCAGCTGGTAGATATTGAAGTAGTAGTCCTCGGCTGACGCGGCCACGTTGCCGTCACGTGGGACTTGGACAGCCCTGAGCAGCTTCCCGCACGACTCCACCAGGTAGTCGGCGCGGGCGCGGGCGCGGGCGCCGGTCTCGGCTGGCGGCGGCGGCACCACGGACTCGACGGCGCGGGTGGAGGCATCGATCACCAGCGTGTCCCCGGCGGCCGTGTTGACGAAGAACCTCCCGCTGCGGTACGCGTGGTGGCCCATGTCTTCGCGCCCGTCGACCAGGTTCCAATTGGTCTGCCCCGGACGGCAGTACCCGAAGTGCCGCGTGCCCGCGCAGGTGTTGACCACCAGGCAGCCGCCCTCGCTGGCCACCACGTGGAAGACGCCGTGGCGCCACGGCGGGTAGGGCGCTGTGGGCAGGGCCAGGCGCTCGCCCGTGAGCGCGTTGTACAGGGCCGTCGTGGAGAGGTCCACGGCGATGGGGACGTACCCGTGGCCCGCGCCGCCCACGCGGAGCCAGGAGCGGCTGCCGCGTTTGCCGTGGGCGCTGTACGTCCTGCCGGAGCTGGGCGAGTAAAAACGGAACTGCTGCCTGGCCTGGAGCGCGGAACCCCGCCGCTCGAGGAGCCACGGGAGCTGCGGCGTTGGGTCGGACGCGGGCGCGGACGCGCGCCACGCTCTGCAGATGGCTCGGAACCTCACGAAGTCGGCCGAGTCCGGCAGCCTCTTGTAGATAAGCGGGAGGAGCTCCGGCGGAAGCTGCGACCAGCGGTCGGCCCCGCCCTGCATCTCCGCGTCGCGTTGCTCTGACCCTGGCGCCTCTTCCACTTGGAGAGGTTTTAGCAACTCTTGACGCTGGGTTTATAGGCTAGCACGGAGGCAGGTGGTAGGATAAGGATCAACGGACCCACTCGTCTCCCGGCCCGCGTTCGCGTTGGATGATGAACTCGTATCCGTATCCGGAGATAGATCTTTCGTGTGGACTTTGGGCACCCACATTCCTCGCTCGTCTGCTCCGTTTAATAATCCATTCCACCACATCACTCTGGTCCGCGACGCTTATCTCTTCCAATCCATCCCCGCCGCCGAAGCACAACGGAATATCCTCGTGCTCCAGGCCGGTGTCACACGGGGTACGGCCGTACGCCAGTAGGCGCGCTCGTGCTCCAGCCCGGTGTCACACGGGGTACGCCAGTTCGCGCGCTAGCCTAGTAGCCTACTGTCGCCGCGTCTAAGGTCACGTTTTTGCAGCATCCGGGCTGTATCTTCGCCCAGATTGCCCTTACTCTCGACACGCGGGATTTGTCTGCTACTCTGCTTTACTGGTGTGAATACTGGAAAGCATACGTTATTTTTCCTTTTTTGGGAGCAAGCAAATGATGGGCTGTAGATAGTTCCAACCTTTTCTTGGCAGGGCAAGATCTGTGCAGCATTATCTTCTGGATGCTTGTCGTGTGGAGCATTAACTGTGCAAATCTTGGCCAAAAGGACGTGCTCAGCGACACGCATAATCTGAAACTTCACCGAAATCAACTGGAGTCGGGGTCAATCGTACTAGGGCAGGAACATTCTCGAAGCAATCAATCCGGTCCATACCTCAACAACTCGGCTAATGCAGTTGACCAGACTTAGAAATTGCTTGGAACCACAGCCAGCAGAACACTATCGATCAACTTTTTTTTTTTTTGAAACCAACACTATCGATCAACTTTATTTTTGGATATTTTTCCGGTCCTTCAACTCTATGGGCTTTTTGGATGGAAAGCAATCACCTTACGTTGGATTGGGATCCTCTGCATTATCAATGCATAGGATCTATAGTGTATGCGTATTAGGTCCGATCTCTACCGTCCGATCGAAAATTGAAGATGTAGATCAATTGTTACATTATTTTGCTACAGTGATTTCTCGACACAGAAAATCACAGCGATACAGATTTCACTGTCACTACACTATTATGCTACAATGTATTGTATAGTACTGTTCACCTCCTCAAGTATAGTGTTCATGTCGTGTTCCTCTTCTTGAAAAGGACTATATCTCTGCTTTTATAGAAAGCAAATTACCGAGTTCTTACAATCCAAAACTCACACCAACCCAGCTAGGGAAACCAGCTAACGCTAACAGCAAAAAACAGACCACCAGACCAGTACAAACATCCAACTAACTATTAAAACCAAAACGAACAACTAACTGGTCGACCAAGCCGAAGATCTCCAGCCTTCAAACTTTGCCAGGAAGCCTTCCAATATCTCTCTCTCCACCCCTTTGGTGCGGACCATCCAATGCTGCAAACAAGATATGAATTTGAAAATTACATCTATAGGATTTCTAGGCAAATTCCTCTCAATCGCCATACTGTTCCTAATGTTCCAGATATTCCAGGCGAGAGTTGCAAAACTAAATAGAGTAGCATTATAAAAGTTAGCCCCCTTCCCTTCTAGCCAGTTAAACTGAAAGTCATCAAGAGAAGTGGGAGTTCTATTCCAGTTGCTCACTTCCATCACACAAGTCCAAGCAAACTTAGCAAGCACACAAGAAAACAAAATATAATCAATAGATTCACTTTCACCACAAAGAACACAGGACACCTCTCCCTTCCACCCCCTCTTCTTCAGCTGAACAGCAGTAGGAACTTTATTAAGATAACATTGCCACAGGAAAATCTTTACTTTGAGGGGAATTTTACTTTTCCATAAGAGTTGAAACTTAGTCCAAGTGATACCCCCCAAAACCAACCGCTTATACAGGGATTTGACAGAGTACAAACCATTTTTCTCAAAACACCAAGAAATTTTTTCCCCGTCTCCATTGAGATTAGTATTCAACAAAACCTCTTTCAAAAGGTTCCACTGACTCTTCTCCTTCTCCTCGAAAGTCCTGAGGAAAGGAATCGCCCACCCCTGCTCCGATCAACACTCAGCCACCCTGATTTCTAGGGACTGACAAATTCGAAACAGTTTGTCGAACACAATTTTCAAAGGGCAAACCCCCATCCAAACGTTTGTCCAAAAAGAGGTTGAATAACCATTCCCAATCTGGAAACACACCCCCCTGTAAAAAAATATGCTTAACCTTCTACAAGCTTCTCCAAAATTGAGAGCTTTTAACAGGTTTGGCATCTTTAAAACAGCCCTCAGGGAAGTACTTGGCCTTAATGATCCTGAACCACAATTCATTATTACCATTGAAAATTCTCCAAATCCATTTAACTAGCAAACAATAATTCATGATTCTAGTGTTAATAACCCTAGGCCTCCAAACTCTTTTGGTCTGCACACTGCATCCCAATTCACCATATGATATTTAAACTTATCACTGAGACCTCTCCAAAAAAACCGAGATGTTGGAAGAATAATTCATCCCTTCTAGATTTGGGGTCTGCTGGCAACAGACGCCAAGATACAGTCCAAAAATGTGCTATACTCTGAAAGACTGTAATACCCCCCGGCTTGTACTCATAGGGTAGAAATCCCCAGAGGGGTATTTTGGTCATTTGTACAGGCTTGGGAGCCTATAAATGCCCCGTGTACCTCTCCCATTTCAAGGGGATTCTCTTATGCAATACATAACAAGAAGACACTAGGTGAGCCTCCGGGAGGAACCTCACTCGCAGCCACCGACAGAGTAGGGTGGTCTCTCGGACCCTCGAACTCAGATAAATCCCGTGTTACGCCCGCCTCGTGGGCGAAGGCCTGAGACTACCGACGTCCGCCCTCTCGTTTGTGTCCGGTTTTACACCAACAACATTGGCGCCGACCGTGGGGAGCGTAGCTGATCAACAAAAGGCTATGGCTCCTACCAAGAAGTACTCCAAGTCCGCGAGGCCTCCTCTCACTTTAGAGCATAGGGAGCTCATGACGGCCCGTCCGTTCTCAAGAAGCCCAAGGCATGGGTTATCTTCGAGATCGGAGCTATTCATCCCGAGACGCATAACGCCCTGTGCATTCCCTGCCGCCAGCATCCCCACCTCCATTGCACCACCGACGCGTGTCCGCCCAAGGCAAGAGGCTCAAATGTTGTCAAGCTCGGGGCCATCCACCGCTCCCGGGTGCTCGACGCCGCTAATTGCAAAGCAATGGTGGAGGCAACCGCAAGGCAGGTGGTGGACTACATGATGGCCACGTATCGCACTCCCAGCGGCCCTCAACACGTCTCCCCGCTCCCAGCACCGCCTTCAGTTCAAGTGGCCACTGACCCGGCCGCGCGGGGATTTTTCCTCGGAGGAGGGCCAGGGGGGCATCCTTACAACCTCCCTCCACTCGCCCACGCGGCGGTGATGAGCGGGGCTCCTTATTGGCCAATGCACCCACCAAGCTCTGGATGGGGAGGAGCTCAGTCTTTTCCATTGCACCATCCTGCCGCCCACCTCCGAGGCCCGAGTTCATACCTCGAACAGGCGCTCGCGACCTCCTCCAAGCTCCTCCTTTGGGCAATGCGCCAGACCGGAGATGGTGAGTCAACTCCCCAAGAAGTGCTGGCTCCATCCTCAAGGTGCTACATGGTCGGGCGACTAGGGAGCCCGTGAGGCCAAAGTTGCTCCCTGTGCCCTCCAAAGACCTTTTAGGCGGAAGGACTATTCCACCCGTCATGGCCCAAGTGCACTCATCAAGCGGTAAGGATTCACATCAAGGAGGCTGTGGCCGAGGCGGTCAAAAGAGCATGTACTCTGCGGGCACTAGGCGTGTCCCCGCCACCAATCGGATCATGGGGAGCGCGTCACCACCGCCACGAAGAAGAGGATGTCAATCACTAATCTCCCTACGGATTGTTGTAAGTCGGCGGGCGCCCAACACGCCAATGCGCCAGACTATCGCCGCCATCGGCGAGCATTTAGCTCTTCCACCAGAGAGCCCCGCCACCGCTGTCGCCGCACCGCGCGATCACCATCATCACAAGATGAAGGATGGGGCCCCAGAGATCGAATCCTCTCACAAGAGACATCTCAAAACTCCTTTCCGATCAAGTTCCGCCGGCTTAACCTCGGGCCTTACGATGGGGACTCGACCCCATACAATTCTTGAAGTATACTCCACTACGATTCAAAGCCGTGAGGTGGAGAAGTAGAGATGTGCAATCGCCTCCCATTGTTCCTTTCCTGAACGGCACGCGTTCTCGTTCTTCAACCAAAAGAAAGGCTCCATCTATTCTTGGGACCGGTGAGGGAAGAGTTCAACAAGAAATTTTCAAGGAAGCTATAAGCTCCCTATGCTCCCCAACCACTCTTTTTTATCATCAAGCAACAAAAGGGTGAATCCACAAGAGAATTTCTTAAGTGCTTTTCCAAAGTGAGAAGCCAAGTCGCAGATGCCCTGACTCAACGGTCATAAATGCTTGCAAAGAAGGGTCGCCCCGGAGAACTCAATCGCTTGGGAGAGATCCCGAGGATCGACCCATGAGCTCTTCGAGGTCGTGGAAAAATACGCCGGGAGAAGAAGACGACCGCTAAGAAGGGACTTCTCCCGCAGATTTAAAACATCTCCTCCGGAAGAAGTCAAAAGCTCCCCGGAGGAAGGGCATGACCGGAGGGATCACTCGTAGGGAACGTGACTCCAAGATTCTTGTCAGAATCGACACTCCTTCTCGTGAGCGCGGAGCAACTTCACCAGAGGACCCAAGAAGGAATCGAGACCAAAAGCCCACTGAAAGGGACGTCCTGACAAAGGCCGCAATGAAAGGAGGAGCAATCCAAATCAAGAAGACGGGTACTAGTGTGCCTACCACAAGATGAACGGGCATGATACTTAACGAAAGCCGCCAAGACGCTACTGGCGAGCGGCTCCTCGAACACGCCCCGGCCGCATCGAAGGCCACCACCACATCCCACACGCCGAGGCGATGCCCTTCAAGCAATTCCACCACCCCGCACAGCCCTCGGTGATCTATTTTCTGCGGCGCTTGCAAGATGCCGAGCATGAACTCCCTTCCAAGCACCGCAAAGACAAGTAAATGTCATAATAGGGGCTCGTCCTCCCGCATGCATCAAAACGACAATGTATGAGTACGCCCGAGAAATCAACGCGTGGGGTGGCTCAAGGCGCCCCTCCCAAATGGGCAAGCATTTCTCTTAGCTTCACGGTGATGATGCACAAGGCTTAAGGTTCCTCATGATGACGCCTCGTAGTAATCGCCACAATATCCAATTGCGAGGTCTCCGCATCCTTGTCGACGGAGGAAGCTCGCAGATATACTCTACCTAAGTGCGCCAAGGAACTATGGAGTCACGGGGGCTATCATCCCGCATCCCGCCGCCATCCGACGCCTCTCTCCGGCCGTGCCAGAAAATCCATTCAACCCTTGGGAGGATCGAACTCCTCATGACGCTCGGATCACAAGAGAATCACCGCACGAAGTCGTTAGGTTCGATGTCGTTGACGCCGAGTCCCCATTCAATGCTATCATGGGAAGGGCAACTCTCAACCGCTTCGTGCGGCGGTACATCAAAACTACCGGCTTAAAGATACCAGTCTCTCGGGTCATCTCCGTGAGGGTGATCAAGACTTAGCTCGCCGTCTGCATTCACAAAGCAAAGCAGCCCAACTCCGCGACATCAACTTTCTCGAACCCAAGGAATCAAAGGAGGAAATGCCCTTGCCGCCTCTCTCATCAAGGCACACCAAGGATGTACCCTCCGACGAGGTGCTCCCTTAAGCCTCATCCGGAGGACCCGCAGAAGTACGACTCTTCACCGTGGTGACCCGTGGTCTCTAGAATCGGGTCGTTATCCCGT
Organism: Phyllostachys edulis; assembly: GCA_036346405.1. NCBI lineage: Eukaryota > Viridiplantae > Streptophyta > Magnoliopsida > Poales > Poaceae > Phyllostachys > Phyllostachys edulis. The sequence goes on along the minus strand of CM070562.1, from coordinate 89,929,658 downwards.
GAAAGATGGAGAAGGGCTAATGGATTTCTTAAAGTCCAACACCGCATATTCGTGGTCGCCACGACATGACACTTCTTTTGGGTGTTCATGAAGGCCTCTCGCACATATCACATCACGCCAAGGGCAACCATAGCAAAAACATTTCGCCAAGGCTTCTATCAGCCCACAATGGCGCAGAATGCCCTCGACGCGCTCAGGAAGCGTAAGGGATGCCAAAAGATGGCAGCCAATCACAACGATCCTACTAATTCCTCAAGACCATACCAATCACTGGTTTTTTTCCGATGGGGAATGGACACCGCTGTGCCATTCCCACCGCAAGGGCTACAAGCGTGTGGTAGCATCAGTGAATTACATTACCGAATGGGTAGAGGCAGAGCCCCTAGCCTCCATCACACCTTGCTCCATGATGGCGTTCCTTTGGAAGAATATCTTCTGTTGCTTCAGTGTTCCTAAGGAACTCACAGTGGATAACGATACCCAATTCAACGCTTCAGCCTTCAGAGATTCCTCAGAACTCTATCGGGACCACCTTCGCTTTGAAATGGTGGATTGTCCAAAACCAATCTCGGACCGTGGGAAGAACCAATGGGCTAGTCCTGAAGGAATATGTTGCCGCCTTTGAAACAAGTGCACTCAAGAGGGAACCCGCAGAGGAGCTCCCAAGATCCTATGGGGCCTTCTCACGACCCCCACCGCTTCCACCAAAATGACCCCATTCTCACTATGTCTGTATCAAGTCAGCCCTCCCTACCGAGATCCGCCACCGCCTCTCCGATTGGAAACGCTCAAGACCACTACCGCCTGACTTCGCCCAAAACGAGGACAATCGTTTTGATTGAGGTGGACTTTGTGAAGGAAATCCACAAGTTTTATGCTTAAGACTCTACTGTATGCCCCCTGTGGCACCTATCGAGATGTAAACACTATCTTACTTAATGCAATGAAGACGTGAAGTTCCTACATGATGGCAACATTTATGCAATTATGGCCTGGATCGAGGGTAGTCCCTTAACACGCTGCTATTAAGGGATTGACCTGTTTTGTTAATGTCTTCTCAATTTTGTGCCGGAGTTGACGATTAAGAGGTCTCCTTCTCGACACGTCATGATCAAGGTCGCTCCTAACACGCTATTGTTAGGAAGGCACTCGCCCTACAAGTCTCGCTTGTCTCACACAAGCTCTCGCTAACCCTTCCTCGCAGGATGTCACCTCCGTGGTGCCTAGGGCGCACGACCCCGTGGTCTCCCTAATAAAAGACCAAAGCGGCTTGGTCGCCCATCGACCGCCATGGCAGCTTATGGCCCCGCCGACCCAGGCGCAAGTGACGACTCGGGCCTAGTGCCCGAGCCTATGGATGTGCTAAGGATTAGTCCCCTTCACCTCCAAAGCTATACCGAAACGACCTCCGGTCACTCATTGCCTTGTTCTAATACAGCAAAGGCCAACCATGCCTAACACATTCAAGATCCCCTGAACGTCTATATGTCAGAGGCACACGTCCAAGGTGCCTATGAGTTAGCCTCATAAGCACCTCCAAGTACACTAGGGGCTATCACCCCTAGTGGCCATTCGGTGCCCCACGACTTAGCCTCGTGGGTGCCACCGGTGTGCCTGTGACTTACTGTCGAGGGCACAAGCCCAAGGTGCCCATGAGTTAGCCTCATGGACACCTCCGAGTCCACTAGGGGGCTACCACCCCTAGTGGCCATTCGGTGCCCCACGACTTATCCTCGTGGGCGCCACTAGTGTGCCCGTGACTTACTGTTAGGGGCACACGTCCAAGGTGCCCATGAGTTAGCCTCATGGGCACCTCCAAGTCCACTAGGGGGCTACCATCCCTAGTGGCCATTCGGTGCCCCACGACTTAGCCTCGTGGGCAGCACAGATGTGCCCGTGACTTACTGTCAGGGATAGACGTCCAAGGTGCTTATGAGTTAGCCTCATGGGCACCTCCAAGCCCACTGGGGGGCTACAACCACTAGTGGTCATTCGGTGCCCCACGACTTAGTCTCGTGGGTGCCCCTCCGGTGCCCCACGACTTAGCCTTAGACGCTCGTGTTATCTACATGTCCCTGCAACGTTTCTAGATCAAACTGCAACGATTCTGAGAAGTTCTACTTCGACAACTCTCATCAAGCCACCAAGCAAGAGGAGGACGACTTAGCCTACAAAGGTTTCGCTCCGACGCACCGCCCTCCTCGAAGGCTATGCCTCGGCTCGGCGGCCTAGCATCCACGACTTCGCCTACGAAGGCTTCGCAAGCTTCACTTCGACAGGCTACCTGCGCCGAAGGCTATGCCTCGGCTCGACGGCCTCTCATCCACGACTTCGCCTACGAAGGCTTCGCAGGCTTCGCTGCGACACGCCTTTGAAGGCTATGCCTCGGCTCGGCGGCCTCGCGTCTAAGATTTCGCATACATAGGCTTCGCTCCAGCATGCCTTCCACCTCAAAAGCTATGCCTCGATGGGGCAGCTCCGTGTCCATGGCTTCTTCCCACAGACGCAGAAGCCAGACCGACAAGGCCACTTTGCCTGTATAGGTCAGCCCGGTAATGGTCTCAAGGTCCATGACTTTGCCTTACATGTGTTTCAGACGGACACACCCCGCCTCAAGGTCGTGGCTCTGGGTGCCTCGGATTCAAGATTCGCCTTCGTGAATGGAACAACAAAAACTACCCCACACGAGGGGCCAACGAGAGGCGGCAATTTGGTACCCGTCCTCGCGTGGAACACTCACACGATATGGAGTACAAAATAAGCTTAAGTCTTTGGGCACCCACGTGCCCACTAAGCCAAAATTGGCTAAGTCACAGGTGCCCTCGTGCGTATTCCTCAGCCCTCGTGCCACATGCCGCACCTAGTAACAATTTGGCAAAATCTCGAACGCTCAGATTCCCGCTGCCGAGTTTGGCCAAGTGTATTCACAACAAGATACAAGACTCAAGATTTCTTTGCCCCCAAGGCCCTTGTGCACCCAAAGGGGGGCTAGTGTGGAGGAATCCTACCACCTCGCCTCCCATGAGCCTCGCCTCGGGCACCTTCAAGAACGACTTCGTGTAGCCGCTTAAGGGTCAGCCACATCTCTACGACATCGGGCCACCTCGAAGCCCTCGCGTGCCCTCACAAGCCTTATCGCTCACCGTCAACAAGCAAACACAGCATTCATACATGAACAACTAGTACCACAAATCAAACTTCAGCACACAACATACAATTTTCAGACTCCTATTCAAAGCGAATCCACGGATTCGATCCTTGTTCTGCCTGTCCCGCAAACGACTCGCCAGAATCCCAGAGAAATCGGTTCGTGAATACATGGGGGAGCTCGCCACCTCACCGCCGCCCGCTGCGGTGCTATAGGCCGTCTTCGTCGACGGCGACCAGAGCGTCAACCGGGGCACGATCACCGTGCAGCCCTCGCTTGGCGTCCGCAAGCTGCAAGGCACTCGGCACGCTGACCTTGATTGTCCAGAACTAGGGTGCGTATCCGGTCCATACCACCAAGTACAACTGCTGGAGAAGGAAGAAGTGGTCGAAGGCTGCAATGGTAGGCTTCAAACGCTTGCCCTCGATTGCCTTCTCGCACAGCCACGTGAACACTCTCAACATAGCAAGGAGGTTGGGCGAGAGGTCCGAGAGCTCAACCTGGTAGTGCCTCACAAGGGTCCAAATGAAGGGGTGGATAGGAAGCCCCAGGCCGACCTCAAACCAAGCTTTGAGTGCAACAGTGTACCCTTTCGGAGGGCAGGGGCGCTCGTCTGGCCCCGGCCACCGGACGTCGTTCAGTGTGAGGCGGCTCCCAGAGGCCACCAACGTCGCCTTCTCCGCCTTAGTGAGTAAGGATGGCTCGACCCCCACAAGAGCCTCCTTGCCGAGGACGTCGTCGAGGATCTCGACATCCTCGTCAAGATCGTCGCATGGCGTATCTGTCACGGCTGCCGTAGCCCGGTCCTTATCTCCGTTTCCCCAGCGAAAGAGGCCATAGTCCTTAGCCGCGGCAACGAAGCGGGAAGGACCTGCGATGACAACAATGCGAAAATGGATAAGTGCTTGGCAAAGGAACACCGGTAGACGCATAGATTATAACCCTCGCACATACCCTCGCAAAACCCTCGCGATCGTGCCCTCGCACATACCCTCGCAAAACCTCGCGCGGTGCGTCTCGCACATACCTCGCAAAACCTCGCGATCGCCCTCGCGACATACCTCGCTACTCGCGTTCTCGCTCAAGATTATCATTCACCGTAAGCCAACAAGATGTACGTACACACACGGGCAAAGCACATCCGCAATTACTGTTCATACACACAAAAGGGAAATCTCCTGCAATCGAAGGCAAAGACATTTCATCACACAGGCGGCGTGCAACGCCGAAACGGGAAGACAGACGGCCCGAGGCCGCTGGTGACCGCCATAAAGACCGACAACCCGGGTGGTGCGTTTTCCACCGGTTGCCGCCGACGCAAGATCAAGGCCGCTCCGCTCGAACTGACGGCCCGAGGCCGCTGGTGACCGCTAGCAGCGTCGCCTCAGCGACCACCGTTGCCGCCGAACGCAAGACGAAGCAGCGCCGCCGCCTCTGTTGGGTCACGGTAGGCTACGATAGCTACAAACAAAAATTTCTACCACGCGAACAAGGATGCCAAGCAAGTAGATGATCACGATCGTTACCAACAGACGCCAGCGAGCAGCGGAAGAAGGGTTGGAGCGATGCCGTCCAACGAAGAGCGGCCGATGAAGCGGTCGAATCGATCGTCCAACGCCCAAATGAAGTCGATGCGATGGTCGAGTCGATCGTCAATGTCCTCACGAGCCGATCGCTCTCCAAAGAACGCTCGCGGTTCCTTGTGAAGATCACGGATCGCCCTCAAGCGCAACAATCGTAGTAGCGCCTCTACGGTATCCACACGTCCAGGGAAGGAACAACCGAACGTCGGTGTGCCAGCACCAAGTCGCACGGTGGAGCTCTCAAGGAGATGGCGGCTAGGGTTTCGGTGGTGTTTCACGCGCCTATCCCAATAGCCTCATGCACCTCCTTATATAGTGCTCGTGACGGATCCTATCCGACACGCCATTTAATCAGATTCGACTTGGTTTGTTCCAACCTGCTAATGTGTGACCCAGAGGTTCATGTGTAGTTCGGTTGTGATTCGAAACCGCTTCGATCACGAGTCGCAGCTGCTCCTAGCGTAACATATCGATTCCTAAAACACACAAATTATATCGGACGAACCTTAATGCAATATGATATACGACTGGTCCTCATCACTTACGACTGTGTCCTATCTCTATCTGCACGATTCAGATTTGATCACGCACCAACTCGTAACTCCTCACGACTTGGTTTCGACCACTCTGGATTACGCTCGACCGATCCACGACTTGCTTGTATCTCCATACGACTAGTCGGTAGTCGGTCGAACTAAGTGACCTACTCATGTATTCTCCCTTTGCCTCATGATATCCGGTTGAACTCTGTGAGATGTTGTGTCATCCATGGATCTGCTCAATACTTTCTCGATCGAGTATCAGATAACTTTACGTGGTCGAACATTTCCACTACTAGTGGCATGGCCATGCACTTTCTTTATCTGATCACAACGAGGGCCCAGAGACATCTCTCCTGTTATGTTAGGAGGGCAAATCCCATATCCGACTACCACATTCCTCTCCATGTTTCAGAGCATACCCAAAGCTACCTTTATAACTACCCACCATTGTAGCGCTTGGCAACCCCTAAGAGTGCTATTACACATGTAGGAAACCATGCCGATCTCAGTCTAAGGATTATACATCATCATTGCTTGAGACCAACTAATGACACATAGATTCATAACAATCTCAATAGTGTCTCAAGGTGGGTCTTATCCAACATCATGTTCTCTAACATGTGTCCATATTATCGGTTTGATATCCCCATATCTATGACTCGTGAAACATAGTCATCAACCAATACATATGCTAGTCTATTCATATGTGTCCTCATATGTTTACGACCAGGATCGTAAGAATAATTATCGCAGAAATATAGAGTTTCACAACCAAGTCACATACTTGATAATAAATATTAACAATATTATTCTAGGAACAAGATAACACATTATCCAATGTCATGAACATAATGAAATATAATCATTTCTATGATTGCCTCTAGGGCATATTTCCAACACTCCCTACCTCGCTGGCCCCGCCCGCCTCCGGCCGCCGCTTCACCACCGCAGCCACTTCGAGACCGCCAGCCGCCACTCGACGTATGCTGCAAGCAAGGGCGAGTTCGACAAGATTTGGAGCGCCGGCCGCCTGGCAACCGGCCGCCAAGCGCCGCCCGCTGCATGGGGTTTTGCGCCAAAGCACCGCCAGATCCGCCCCGCCGTGCATCCGCCACTCACGCCATGGTTGCGCTTAGCACCATGCGTTGCCGCTAGTCGCGATAGCGGCGCCGCCTCAGCAACCACCGCTGCTGCCGGGCAAGACGAACCACGCTGCCGCCGCCCTTTACTCGCCGCCCGCCGCTCGCGCCGCCGCCTCGCCGCAGCCATTTCGAGATCGGCCGCCATCAAGACGTACGCTGCTGCCGGACGACGGTCGCCAGGCCGAGGCCGGAGGCGCCGAGGGAGCAATGAGACGGTTTGCGCACGGGTTGAACTGGTCGAGGCGCAAGGCGGCAAGAGAGGCGGCAGATCGGCCGACCTCGACGTAAGAAAATGGGAGCCTGTGAGTTGTTGAAGCATAGCGCAAGAAGAAGGACCCGGCCGGACCAAGGAAGGAGCCAGGCCTCAGGCGATTTAGAGAGAATGGTGAAGAGATGAAGTGGGGAAGAAAGGATTTCGCCCTGTTTAGAACTCAAGCGTGAGTTTGGCTGGGAGCCCTACCGAAAGCATCCAAAGACATACTGGTCGGTTCGGTTGGTCTAAAAGAAAAAGGAAGTTTGGTCTGGAGGCTCCGCCAGAAGCATCCAAGGGCAAGCAGTACCTTACTCGGTCGGCTTGTCTAAAAAAGTTGATTTGTCCTAGACAATATCACATGAGGAGGTAGTTTCACAGGGACAATGCAAGGTGCAGACCTACACCGAAGATAAAAGAACAGGGAACAGCTAACCCACATTCAAAAGAAAACTTCGGGCCATATGTCTGTCCACTGCTGTGACTCACGTGTACCAACAATCCCACTGTAGCGCTTAACATTATTTTGCCAATGGTGGCATGGTGTCTTGGGTGTCTCAGCACTCTCGAAGCACATTTTCGAACGCAATCACCCTCGAACTCTTCTGAAGTATTGACCTCTGCATAGAAGGCACATTGAAGACTGCCCCATTCGGCGCTCCTCTCGAGACGCCAAGAGGCAGGGGGGCTATTGTTGGAAGAATAATTCATCCCTTCTAGATTTGGGGCCCGCTTTTGCAACAGACGCGCATACAGGTCCAAAAAATGCTGCTATACTCCTGAAAGACTGTAATACCCCCCGGCTTGTACTCATAGGGTAGAAATCCCCAAAGGGGTATTTTGGTCATTTGTACAGGCTTGGGAGCCTATAAATACCCCGTGTACCTCTCCCATTTCAAGGGGATTCTCTTATGCAATACATAACAAGAAGACACTAGGTGAGCCTCCGGGAGGAACCCTCAGCCCCCGCAGGCCACCGACAGGAGTAGGGTGGTCCTCTCGGACCTCGACCAGATAAATCCCAGCGTTACGCTTCGCCTCGTGGATCTAAGGCCGTGAGCACGCCGACGTCCGCCCTCTCGTTTGTGTCCGGTTTTACACCAACAACACGAGATATGATAGTATCCATTTTGTTATGACTCACCCCACTTAACCGGTAAAAACCCATAGTGTAAATGGGTAAACTACTCAAGCAACTATTTACCATCACAAGTCTTCCCCCAGAGGATAAAAGATTGTTCTTTCAATTGTCTAACCTTTTCCCCAATTTAGCAATAACACTATCTGCTGCTCTATCTCCCACATGACGATCTCCAATCAAAATTCCAAGATAAGTGAGGGGGAGATTAGCCAATTCGCAATCAAAAATCTCAGCCACATTAGAAGCTTCTGCACTATCACACCCCATCACGAAAACTCCGCTCTTGTGATAATTGATTTTTAATCCAGACATCCATTCGAAACAGTAGAGTAAGAACTTCAGATTAATCAAATAGGCTCTCTTGCATTCTATCATAATTACAGTATCGTCCGCGTACTGGAGAATTGGTACACCCCCTGGGATTAGATGAGATATCACCCCTGTTAGTATTCCTATTTCCTGAGCCTTCTCAATAATCATTGCAAGGGCATCGGCCGCCAAATTAAAAAGTAGAGGAGATAAGGGATCGCCCTGTCTAAGACCTCTGTAAGTATTAAAAAAAAAAAGGACCCATCTCCCCATTAATGTTGATGCTGACCTTTCCCCCTCTAACTGAGCTCATAATCATCTTAATCCAAATATCAGAGAAGCCTTTCCTTACCATAACATCCTCTAAAAAACCCCAATGAATTTTGTCATAGACTTTTTCAAAGTCAATTTTTAAAATCACCCATTTTTCTTTGGAATGTTTAACCTCATGTAAGATCTCATGCAAGGCCACCACCCCATCCAAAATATTTCTTTTTTTGACGAAAGCCGACTGACTGTCATTAATAAGACCATCCACAATGCTTCCCAATCTGTTAGCCATCGACCTCGTCACAATTTTAAAACTTACATTCAAAAGACATATAGGTCTAAACTGTTTAATGGTATTTGCTTCCTGCAATTTGGGAATAAGAGTAATAACCCCATAATTGAGTCTCTTCAGATCAAGATCCCCATGAAAAAAAATCTCTAATCAAAAGCATAAACTGAGTTTTAACTACCTCCCAGAACTCTTTGTAGAATTCATTAGGGAACCTATGAGGACCAGAGGCAGAGCTGGGTGGTAACTCTTTGATAATTTCCAAACTTCATCCTAAGTGAAGTCTTGGGTCAAGAGCTCATTATTAGAGGCAGATACTCTATGATTTCTGCTCCACACATCCTGAAACAAACTCACCCCCTAAACACTTCAGAATCAAATAGCTTCTTATAAAACCCATAAATCGTGTTCCTCTTGCAGCAATGGAGGGGGATCCCCTTGCGTTACCCTCGGATAAGTAATAAATATTTTCGGGCCAACTCCACTAGAGTGGTTGGCCCGTCCTAAACTTTAGGCGCATTCGGCCGTCAATCGGTCCACACAATAACTAGGCCGGGCCAAAAAATATCACAATCACTGAAAAGCAAGTGGTCAAGTACCCAAACGATTTCGCCGCCCGATCGGCCAGGCAAGCCGCAAGCGATAAGTCATCGGGGCACAGTCATCTGCGACAGCTACCTATACGATAGGCATATCCTGAACGCTGAGACGCATCAGCATCGGAAAGATAGCAATAGATCATGTGAAAGGGACCAAACGATCCCCCTCCGAAAAAGAAATGAACTCATGAAACGCTATCCGTCTACCCAACATTATAGGGGCGAGCAAAATGATGAAATGTTGGAGGAAAACGTCACCACTAGTTCGTGGAATGGAAGCCGGTCGATTGGCTGAACGTCCAGCCCTTATCCGATGACAGTAACAGCTTGGAACGTTGCATTATGATACTGTAATGTTTTGAGAAAAAGGGGAGACGAGACGAGAGAAAAATGACGGAAAGCGCACGGGAAAAGATAAGAGGTCTTTCACCTGATAAGGGAGGACTGATCGATCATGAAGAGATTCTCAAAGCAAACGGGAAGAGTTCGGCTACGTTTTTCCTTTCTTGGGTTTCCCTGTTTCTTTATGCTTTATAGTCAAGTGAGAAAGGAGAGGCATCACAACAAAAATAGAAAGAAAATCTAGTGTGGCTGACTGAATAAGCAAACTGATTGCCCGATTGATTGTTTACCCCGGTCACTGAAGAATAGAGAGCTTAAACCATAAATCTTGGAATCAATCTCTTTTGAGGGATATTCTCCACCATGAATGGGGGAGTTAGAGGGGGTTGACCTCTTGAACGGAGTGAGAACAGTCTGGAAACAGAAAAAGAAGAACGTTGATACTAAACCAGATCGAACAAGGGATCTTCTTGGAAATGGGAAGATCTAGGATAGGCGGCCTCCATCTGTCTAGTGATCGTCATATACATCTAGAAAGCTGTATGCTTTGAAAGAAGCTTGTATAGTTTGGGAAGGGGTTATTCAGCAGGTAGTTTAAAAGGTTGTCCTATTTGGAAATCTCAGGATCTATGTTTATTTTCAACTCCCCGAAGCATTTCGTCACTTGCCACGCGAATTCTCAATATTCCTTTTTATTTCTCATCAAACGAATGTTATCTTCTTATGGAAATCCACGATAGTCCTAGACTACTAGTAATATTAAGTAGTAACTCTGAAATGTTCCGTGTTATCAGACACTTCAACAGGAGTTAATACTACGGTCTGCTCATACATATGAGCCCAATTGATCTGCTGTCAGAATAGGAATCTTCTCGGGTGCTAGTAATGAACAGACGGTCAAACTGAAGCAAAAATGACGCAATTGGAACATTATTCCAGTTGGGACTCTTACAAGTTTGCTTGCTTGGGACAGGCAGCAGACCTTAACAAGACTGGCAAACGTATAGAATTATTAAAAGGGCCTGTATACATAAAATTCAACTGTTTTCGCTGTAAAAAACTGTCACATTTTAAAATTTTGTTTACAACTTCAATATATATAAATTACAGTGAATTATTTATATAATTTTGGTTCTTGATCACTGTAATTATTCTTGAAAGTCCTAATAACTCATATTTCCATCACATGATTCAAAATCTCACATGTACTTTGAGAGGTTGAGCAAAAACAAAGGCAAAAAAAAAGTATACACCAACAAAATACGGCAATGTGGTGAACCCGCTTTATTCTTCGCATGTACTTTGAGAGGTTGAGCAAAAACAAAGACAAAATAAAATAAAATAATATACCAAACAAATATGGCAATGTGATGAACCCGTTATGTTCCGAATAAAAAATCATAATAAATTCGGACCCAATTCATTATATGGGAAAAAGTATAAATCTCAAAACATATCAAACGAGTGAAAATTCAACTATTATATTTTTTTTCTTACAGCACATCAGCAACACGAACCTTATAGCACATCTAATAACAGTTTTGACTTCAAAAAAAATTGTCAGAAGTTGTATATGTTGACTGTTATATGGGTATTCTCGTAATTTCTAATTGTGAAAAAAGCATTAAAGAAATATGAAAGTATTGTGCGTGGGGCCTTTGTCAAAAGAAGAGGAGGGGAGGATTTGCGCTGTGTGGTTTTTCGGCCGACTCATTTCTTGCCTAGTCGCTTGGCTCTTCTATTCTTTCTCCCGAGAATGGCGGCGACTGGGGCGATGAGTGTAGGCGAGCTCAACGGCCCATGCACTTCGGTCGTCGGGGCTTGTAGCCACCGGTTCGTTCTCCCCATCCTCTCTCTTAAAAAGAGGTCGGCGGATCTTCCTAAAGGGACCCGAGAACAGGAAGATTTCCCATGTTTTTGTTTGGTGCTTCCACTCCCGATCTGATTTGAGGTCATTCCTTTCACTCCTGGTGATGCCTTGGATCTTGACTCTAGGTGGTGGTTCTATTATGATCTCTACTTCCTTGCACATCTGGATTAATCCCCTCTTGTGCCATTCAATCTTGGAGGCCTTGAGGGAGATTTAGATTTTGTGTTGGGAGTTCTGTTCCTAACCGTTCTGGAGTGGGTGGTAGTGGTGAAGATCAACTAGTTTGATTGATTGGTGCTGATTAGTGCTTTTGGCCGAAGCACTCTATTGGTGGGCTTGTGCGGCAATCACCAAGTTCTTTGGCTTCATTCTTTGGTCGATTCCAAAGGAGGAAGTGAGGCATTGTATCTCCGATTACTTCATCATTTGCTCGGGATTGTAGGGCGATAGTTTTTCTGGGTCAGCATCAATTGACACGCCTTGTCGGTTGCATCTTGGTGGTTTTGAGTACCACCACTTCAATGAGTATTGCTCCTCTGTGGCAGTTCGATTGATCTTTGCATATATATATATACTTGTAGTGCTAGTTGATACCTTGATCGGTATTAATTATGATTTCTGAATCTAGTACTGGAGATATTGCAAATTGATCAGTGGGCTCTGTTGGCATGCTCAGTGATGAACCTTGTCATATACTGAAATTGAATGTGATAGTTAGTTCATACTTGAGCTCTATTGTATTACTTGCTACTGTCCCTTTGATCTGATGTTAGTTTGTTACTTTCGGTTTTAACTAGTTATATTAAATCTTCTTATTCATTTGATCTCTAGCAATTTAGTTGGACACTCTACTGTCAGTCAATTGGCTTTATTACTGAACATGTGTCTTGATGTTCAGTTTTATTGAGAGTGTTCAATTTCTGTTGGTAATCTAGAGTCCAGATTGTGAACCTTCTAGTCGTCTATTTGACTGAAAGCATAATATGTATTCTTCAGCAGTTGAGATCATTTGACAGTTTAGCAAAGTATTGTTTAGAGCTCATAGTTTAAATTTATATTATCATGTTCAGTTAATGAAGAGTATAGACAATAGGGTTGAGATGGCAAAGACTTGTTCTTTTGCAACTCTCCTTCTGAAAGCACACTCTATCATCAATCTTCTGCGCTTTATGCAGCTTTTTGATGATTTCTTGCTATTAATGTTGAGCATAATATTGTATTTAAATGGCTTGATGTTATTATGGTCATTTATTACATGCTGGTATTATACTTTATTGCTGAAAATAAATGTTGGGTTTAATTATGTTTATTTGCTAAAATTGCACATTTTACAACAATATAGCAATTCCCTTATAATGTATACAAGATAAGCCCTCCCAATTGCTTGCCCTGCCATATTAACAAGACATCAGCACGCAAACTGCAACCTTAATCATATAGACAATCAACTACCTTTTCTGTTCTTTTTTACTTGACTTTCTAAAATCCATGCTGTCAAACTTTCTAAAGTTTGGTCACCAATAGATTTAAAACTATCTAGATTAACTACATAAAAATTATATTATTAGATTTGTTATTAAAAATACTATTATAATTTTATAATTTTATTACTACATCTTAATGTAAAATTATAAAAATAATAGTCAAAACTGCATCTCAAGACCGTAAAAAGTAAAAAATATTAAGTAAAAAAGAACGGAGGTGTACTACACAAATATAACTAAATAAGCTCCCTTAAACTGAAACATCTGTCCTTTCATCGATTCCATCGTGCACTGCAGCTGGAACATCTAGGACATACACACGATACATTGCTATGGGCAGCCATGGGAATCTGTCGTAGCAAAACCATACAGATTTCTCCATGCCATCCAAGCTACACCCATACAAATCATCTGAATTGTAATCTGCTTCGAAAGAATGCGACCAATGCACACAGTCCATCCCAGATCAACAAATAGCTGAAATGGGCGTTTCCCTCTGGTCGACTGATCCCCTCCTCTGTACACAAGAACGTAACCAGCGTACCTGACATTAATGCACCGAGCAAATTCATCCTCGGAGCATAGCGATCCGTAAAGATCGAGAAATTAAGCGCCGGACGAGTGGAAGATTTGCAGCAGCGACGTGTACGTTCCGAAGACGGCGAGCGCGGCCCCAAGCAAGAGAAGGAGGACGTCGCTGAGCACCCCTGGCCAGCCCATCTCGCCACCGAACACCTTGAGGTGGAAAGAGGCCGGCAGCACGAACCCGAGCAGGACGCAGACGCTGCTCCCGACGAGCGCCAGGAAGTCAGTGAAGTTGGGCACGAGCATTGCCGCGAGGCCGACGGCCACGACGAGCACCCACCGCAGCCACCAGCAGTAGCGCTTGCCGTGGAGCAGGCGCTCGGCGACCTCGTACACCGGGTTCATCATCACCGGCATGGTGAAGAACAGGTTGATGCACAGCCCAAGCTGCACGGCGGCCGACAGCCACCCGGTGCCGAGGTTGGTGGTGATGATGTCGTGCGTGGCCTCACCGAACGCGATGTACCCCATGACGCCGAACAGGCCGTACATGGCGGCGATGAACGCCATGGACAGCCCGAGCGTCGCGCCGAACTTCTTCTTGTCCGCGGCCTCCGCCTCCAGCGGCAGGACCATGCCGACGCCCTCGAAGGCGTACACGGACACGCCGAGGCCGTACAGGAGCGCGCCCGGGCCGCCGAACGCGACGACGGGTGGGTGTTTGGCGAGCCAAGTGGACACGTCCTGGCCGAGAACGACCCCCATGGCACCGAGGTCGACGACGTCGGCGAAGAGGCTGAGAGGCGCGAGGAGCGTGAGCGTCTTGATGGAGTTGAGCCCGAGCTGGAACGGCATCATGGCCCAGATGAAGAGCGCCTTAGGGGAGAGGAGCACGTTGGAGGAGGGCGCAAAGATGGGACAGAGGTGCGCCATGGTGTTCGAGATGAAGATGAGGTATCCGACGCAGAAGCTCGCCTGGCTGAGCACCAGCATGGTGTCCACGGCGAAGCGGCCGGGCGCGCGGAAGACGGCGTACCCCAGGTCCCCAAACGAGGCGATCTTGGGGTGCTCGTCGACGATCCGGCGGCGGCAGGCGACCAGCAGCATCATGCAATAGAAGGTGAGGGCGGCGACGGAGAGGAGCAGGATGGACCCCGCCGCCCACCCGGTGCGCGAGAACGTGTACGGCAGCCCCAGCACGCCGGCGCCGACCACCGCGATGAAAACGTTCGCGAAGGTCTGGGGCTGCGACGACCGGTGACCCTCTCCGCCGTGGTGCGGCAGCAGCGGCGCCGGGTCCAGCCGAGACGACGAGGAGCTCGCCTCGTTCCCAAATCCCATGGCCGGCCGCTAGACACCGAATTAAACAACCGATCGAGACCACCACACACACAGGATGACACCACGAACACGTCAATTCAACCGGATTTCTCTTCCTCTCCTCTGGTCGCAAGTATCGAGAGAAACCCGGCGATCTCGCGGCGAAGGAAATCGAGGAGGAAAGAATGGCTTGGGGCTCCCGCTGCGGAGAAATGGAGGATTATTGCTGCATTTGGGAGCGCACGGGTAGCCTCATTTTGAAGAGTAGTAGCGTGCCATTTTGGGAAAAACATCATGGACCTGGTCCATTGGCCCGTTGAACTTTCTGCGTCCCTCGGGCCCACCTGGAGGCCAGTGTCGGTGTATGAGTTGTACCTAGAAGATTGTGCGCGAGTAGCGTTTCGTGGGTCTGATGCCACGTATCCTCGTGTGAAATGGTACAGGCTGCACGATTTTTTTAAAATAATATTAATTTAAAAGATAATTATAAAAA
Source organism: Phyllostachys edulis (assembly GCA_036346405.1). NCBI lineage: Eukaryota > Viridiplantae > Streptophyta > Magnoliopsida > Poales > Poaceae > Phyllostachys > Phyllostachys edulis. The sequence continues at coordinate 89,914,351 of CM070562.1, read as the reverse complement.
TAAATAGTCCTTTTTTTTTTACAAAACTATGTTCATGTCGCCAATTAGAATGTGTCGTCGTTTCAATTGGCGATAGAGACTTATGCATTGGCGACAGGGAGCTCAACAACACAGAGATGTCTCTATCACCAGTTGAATTGGTGATATGAACTCTGTCGCCAATTCAACTCGCGACATGGATCCTAATTTTTTTTAATATTAAAATTTGGAAAACTGTCATTTCAAATGGCGATGGGGATCCCATGAGTCTCTATCGTCATTCCAAATAGCGACACCATCTCCCCTATAAAAGGCCCTTGAAACCCTAAAATTCGAAGAAAACTCACTTTTGTTAAAAAAAAAAAAAGAGAGATGGGAGGGAAGGGAGAGGAGCAGAGAGGAGTATAGGAGAGGAAAGAAGCTAGCGAAACGTTGCCCATCCGGTCACCCACCTTTTAGGTAATTTTTTTAATCGAATGGATTACATAGTTTTAGATGTACGAGTACGTAGTGTAGTATGTTGTACATAATCTTTTTTTGTGGGTAGTTTAGTTTTAAATATGTGGTTAATCGTGGAAATCTTGTTTACGGTGCAGTACGTCAAATATATCGGACGCTACCAACTTCAAAACTTACTATAGTTAGTGAACTATTCTTGATGGACCCGAGGGGATTGATTTGCGTTATTTCCAATCGACGAACGTGCCTCTAACAAGATCAGAGAAGCGTACATGGGTCGCTGTGATGTGGTGGTTGTTTCACTCATTCGATTTGGACCAGTTGTGTATGATCTGAAATTGAGTTGTCTTGCCCCCAAGCAACACAAAGCACATATTGGGAGTTAGTTCGGCTCAAGGAAACAATGTTATGGCAGTCATATGTACGCATGGCGAGGAAGGAACGGTGGGATTTGGTCCTTCTGGCCAAGCAAATGTCAAGCCCACTCCTGTATCAGCGGCTGAACAAGAATAAGGTGGTGATGCTGAAGAAAAAGTCGGGGACTCTACCACAGCACGGCACATATAATGGCCGAAGGTCCCAGAGTTGTTGATGTTGTTGATGAAGACTCTGTGGAAGGAGCTCCTTCAGTCAGGCAAGCTAGTGGGCTTACTAACGAGAGTGAGGAGCTGGAAGCCCTAGTGCAAAGGATGGATCTCAAAGACTAAGACTACATGGCATTGTGAGAAGATGAAGGATCCGACGACGAGGATGTTGTAGACCAGTAGGCGGTTCCATCCGAGTGGAACACATACCAGTTCAACAATCTCGTCGTTAACGAAGGCTCCCGTGTGCCGTGGGAGTACAACCAAAGCGAGGTCAGGCAAGGAGCTATGTACAGATACAAGGAGGTCGTGCAAGAGGCAGTAAAATTCTGAGCCTTGTTGGTGCGACATACATTCACAGTCGTCAAGTCTAACCCAAGATGCTACGATGTGAAGTGCGATATAGAGGGATGTTCTTCGCAAGTGTACGTATTTCAGCCTAAGTGGGTCACCTGCTGAAAATGCTCTATAGTGGTCCCTCACACATGTGTCGTCGCTTAGTCAGTGCAGTCCCACAGGTACCTGTCATCAGGCTTCATCGCGAACCTCATGTACGGTGAGATCGTGGATAATCTAGATTTTGAGCCACGGTCCATCATTCAAGCAATTGAGGCAAGGTTCCAGTACACAGTTAGCTATGCCAAGGCGTGGAGGGCAAAGGCATTGAAATCAAGGTTTGGTACGTTCGAGGACTCCTAGCACAACCTCTCCGAGCTACTCCGAGTCATACAAGACAGGAATCCCAACACTCATGTCTACATTCAAGATTTCACGCATCTGAAGTGGCCAATAAGAGGGTACTGAAGCGAGCATTTTTCGCCTTTGGTCCATGCATCAATGCATTTCGGCACTGCCGTCCAATCTTGTGCGTGGATGGTACATTCCTGACTGGAAAGTACAAGGGTCAAATACTGACTGCAATAGCGACGGATAGGAACAATCAAGTTCTTTCCGTGGCATTCACTTTCATTGAAAGCGAGAACACGGACAACTGGTTGTGGTTCCTGAGGAATTTGAGAATTTCTGTTATGTAGGGTCATCCTAACGTATGTGTCATACATGATCGACATACAGGCCTGCTGAGTGCAATTTGCGTTGTGAGCGCTAAGCTTGCCTGGGAAGTCTTCCATTACACATTTTACTGTGTAATGGGCTGGGTTGGAGCGGTGTACCCAGTACACACGGCTGATGGACACGGCGTACCTTGTTATAGCTTGCTGCACGACCACCTTGCTTGGGAAGTGCCGCCCAACTAACAGGGTGTCAGCATCAAACCTCCATTGGGACCTATCTTCTTGTGGCAGTAGGGACCACACTGTGAGATCATCCATCTGGATGACATGTAAGGCACCTCCGTTGACACAATTTTGCTAACCAGACCACCACCCCCTGCACCCTGGGTGTGTCATCCTCTTTACCATCCGAGACTGGGTCAGCATCCTCATCGGACTCCGAATCGGCCAGCTAGTTCCACAAAAAAGTCATGGCAGTCAATGCAGGCCGACCACCATTGGCCTGCCCCCCTCATTTTGCGCAAAATTCTCCGCAAGTCTTCATTCATAGTCTTCCTCTAATATAACACATTATGTGCACCTGTCTTCATGCACCGCCTGCGCTTCCCCGCTCTCTCTGGCACCAGTATCATCAAGGTTTGCTAGCAACCTGTGCACGAAATTCATGTACACCATCGGTCTATCGTATATCATTGCCTCGGGCTACGCAATAATCTACATGTACTGCCCCTTGCAACGCTACCATTCACCTTGTGTAACTCCCATATGCTCCGCCCTCCTCTATTCGTATAGGTGATCGCCTCGATTACAAGCTTCTTTGTTGTTGTCTTCATGTCAAACTCCCTCTGGATGTAGCTCTTCATCTCGTGAATATTCATCACATCTAGGTCCTCCACTCGGACCACCTTGAACTGACATCTTGACATGTCCAATCCACCTGGTCCGCCTCGTACGAGATTGTTGCCATGAAACACAAGCAAATCTTGCATGTTGGATATTACCTAAAGCTACAACAACCCAATGTATATGTTACGAACAATTCATCGTTCTTTACTGTACACAATCAAATAAACAGATCACACTATTTAGCCTACATTTTCTCACCTCTCCGAAATAACTACACTTTGGTAGTCATTATGTACAAATTTAACCTAATTAGTGCATAATAAAAAAATATACTAAATTTCTGCAAAAAAAACTAGTAATCTTTACGACTAACTAACTAACTACAACTAACTAACTATGACTATTTAATTACGACTAATTAATTATAACCAAATTAAATATGACTATTTAATTATGACTAAATTAACTATGAATAATTAATTATAACTAATTAATTACGACTAAATTAATTATGGCTATTTAATTACAACTAATTAAAGACGAATAATTAATTATGACTAATTAATTTTGAATAATTAATCACCACTAATTCATTATGAATAATTAGTTATGACTAATTAACTAGGGTGATTAATTGTGACTAAATTAGTTACGACTAGTTAATTATGAATAAACTAATTAATACTAAATAATTACAACTAAATTAAATACAACTAATTATGTTGTGTAATAAGTATCTACTTAACAACCTATTGTAATCTTTAACAGTTTACACTAATAAATTAACATTTTGGAACAAAAATTAACACTAATTACACAGTTAATAAACATAATGCATACGGAAAAAATTATGTCTTCTAGAAGATCTTTGTTTGATGTCGAACTTTCTCTACTAATACGACCGCTAAACACTACTCTAAACACTCTCAAATCGACAGCGAAATCAGAACTAATTTCGGCAGATCGCGCTACCTCTCGCTCGCTCGATCCTCTTTGTCTCTCTACACTGAGCGAAATGGTTGGTGTGAAGGATGAGAGTGACGCACAACGGGTTTTATAGCCTCAGGAAAGCACTCGGTCGACTACGAAGTGACGTGAGGGTGACGGGGACACGGAGTGCGATGGGACAACGTGTGCTAATTTTTTCGCATGTGGGGGACAAGGGGAATCCCATAGGGGGATGCGACTGGGCGGCGGGACAGCTCAGGAATCCCGGGGGAATCTGGGACCCTGGCGTGCAGCAGAGGGGCGGTCGGGCGGCTGACGTGCGGCAAGGGCGAGTTCAGGTGCCTAGAGAGCACATGACGAAGCGTCAGGCGTGCGACGTCTGGCGGGGGTTCGGCGCCATGGCACGTGGGGATCCGGGCACCCGTGGCGCAGTAGATGACACATGTTGCCTGCCGGCGAGTCAACAGTACCATTTTTTGCTTTTCTCTTCGGAGGGAGGCTATATTTGTTGTTTCGAGCGTAAACAGTGTCGTTTAAGCTAAAAACACTTTTCATAAGCTACTTGAAAAGTCACTTATTGTTTGTGCTTTGGCCTTTTTTTTTCCTTTTAAGTCATGGAAAAAGTCCGAACAAACAGGGCCACTGTCCTTGCGTTTTTCTGTTTTTGCTATTGCCCTTTTTTGGATACACAGAGGTTCCACTAAGATTGAACAAGAATGTCCTACATTGCACAGGGCAGCGTGGCGTCGCCGTCAGCCAAACACCCCGAAATTTTACTTCTTTTTCTCCTTCTTCTGCTTCATAACACAGTAGCAAGGGGGGAAGGAAATTTTCTAGAGCGCCGCCCCCTTGTGAGGCTCCTCCTCGCTACCGTTGGATTTCGTATGATATCACTGTAGTGCATAGGCATAAAAAAGATCGGACGGCTCACGAGGACGAGCCTTATGGGACGGTGCCTCATAGAATTTTTTTCCGCAAATGTCGCATGCCGCGTGAACATGGTGTTGTGTTTCTCGCACAGTATTTTTTCCTTCCGATAAAACAGAATTTATGTGTTTTATCTGCATCACTCTTGACATTTGATCGAGATTGGATGTTCAAATGATGGCGATGAGGAAGTGGACTGCACAACTTTATGACTAGTTTTGAAAAAAGTTCAATAGAATTTTTTACAGTGGAGCAGTGAGAATGAGCTCAAAGACGAAATCATCAGGAGAAGGAAGTAGGAACGTCAGTCCAGACGCATGTAGAAACTCCCTTCTGAGTTGTGAGTTGTGACTGCGCTTGTTGAGTAATAGGTACTGCAATTTCAAGCCGCCGCCTGCCCGTCGGGACATTTGCATCGTCCTCTGGCTGCTACCGGCGTGAAGAAGTCACCAGGATACCAGCTACTCGGCACCTTGGCTAGCTGGAGTGCCGTCCTCATCAGAAGACGGCACGACCAAACAAAAACGCCAATAAGCTAGGCAGCTAGCCTTCGCAGCACTTTGCCATGGAAAAAGTTAGCCAGCGTGAGCATGATGGCGACGCATCGGAGAGCAACGTTGATATAAAATCAACATATATATCACGCGTTCGTTTGACTGTAGTTATTGGCGACATTTGTTCACATCTGGTGAACAAGAGGTAATTGACGGATATATGGACATACACAATCATGTCCATACGATCAGAAACAGATGAACGGGATCGAAAGCGGTGAAATCCACCAACCCACTCGAGCAACTTTGCGAAAACCCCCACGATCTGAATCGGAAATCTTTCAAAACCCCCTCATCTCCCAGTCCCCTTAGCTTGTCTCGTGCCTCCCTCCTTTCAGGCACATGATGGGTTTTCGCAAAGTTGTATAAGTGGGACGGGGAGTTTCATCACTTTCGATTTTGTTCGTCTGTGCCAGATTGGATGGACATGTTTGTGTATGTCCACATGTCCAATTGCCTCTTGTTCACAAGAGATATTGCCGCAGGTGCACACACCACCACGTACACATACGCGAGTGCGTCCTCTTAGTACACACCGGATAAATTCGTGACCTCACTCGCGTGTGCTTAAATATGGACACCAGAATTTAAACTTTGATAGACGAAATCGTACACCCACAATTCCACCAACCCACCAAAAATGGTTCCAAGTTGTGCTCCTCGACTCTGATGTTTGCTTAGTTGATAACAGGAGAGGTGGTTGCGTGTTAGAGATTGGTGTTTGCTTGGACGTTAGCCTGTCGGGTCACATATTTGTAAGCTTAATTTTCGGCATTGTTTGGACAAAGATGCTACACATCTGGAGAAAAATAAGCAGAAGGTCCAGAGCTGCGGCAAACCCCTTCAAAAAATAATAAAGAAAATTTACAATATATATAGCTCCCGGCGAGGATCGAACTCGCGACCTTTCGCTTACGAAGCGAACGCACTACCACTATGCTACGGAAGCAAGGACGGCTTGTGGGTTATTTCATATAATACTTGAAATGATGATCTTTGATGCAATCGTTCACCTAGGCCATGCTGCCATGGTGCTCTTCTTCTTTTGCCTCGGGACTCAGCAGCACTTCCACACGCGATCCCCAGGTCCCTCCAACTTTCCAATTTGATGCTGAAGTGCATCGCTCCGTTTGCCGCTGAGCTCTTTAGACTCGTCCATTTGTCACCCACTCGTCAGAGCCTCAGAGGTGTCCCTGACTCCTTGCCATTGCATCCGTGATTATTTCATTCATCATAATCGTCCCGTTAATCTTCTTTTAATGTGTTTTCTAAGGACTTTCTAAATCAAAATGTGGGAACTCGACATAGCATAACGCAGTCCGTGATTTACTGATACTGGTGTAAGTGGGAACGGAAAGCAGTCAGGAAGCCTGAGCAGCATCGGACCAGATGCAGGAAAACATCCGGTAATTCCGGTGTGAAGTACAGACCGTTAACGCCAATGCCGAAACTCTGGCCACGAAAAACAGCGCTGCAGTCGCCGCCGTAGCTCCGAACTGAGTCTTTTGCTTAATTGTGACCCTTTTACCTATAATAGCAAAATTATTCTCCGCTCGTATAAAATTGTAAAAATGATATTACGGCAGGCATGTACCTCACGCTCTAGTCTACGGAACCTATCTACTGTGCTCTCAGTCCGCTGCGGAACGTGCCTGCCCGCGGTGAGAACTTGCACAAGCCATCCATCCTACCGCGGACTGGGCAGCGCGGCGGGTGGCCTGTCACATACTAGAAGCACGGTAGGTGGGTTTCGCGAACTGAGAGGACGGTAAGAGACGAGTCGTCTGCCTAGCCTACCGCAGTAATAATTTTGTCTTCAGACGGAAATACTACATTTGCTATTTCGTTTAAAAAAAAAAACCTAAACGAGGCAAAAACTCGCTCCGAACTAGCATTGCGTTAACTCCACGAGGAGATTGGCGATGCGCAGCTCTGCACCAGACAGAGTTCCTCAGCAAGCCAGCACCACTTGGCGCTTGATGCGACGCGGCCTTTCCCCGAGCGCGTGCGGTAACGCTTTGCATCGCGGGCAAGCAAACCGTCACACGATGATTTTACCTAGAGATCAGTTGTTTGTCACATTGTCGCATTAAGGTCGCAAGATGCCAGCACCCTGAAACCCAATGCAGGCATCAGCTTCCTTTGCTGGAAGTGACCGGTAGCATTTGAAATGTCGTGGGAAAAGAGCAACAGCAGATTGTCATACCGCTACATTTTGCTGGATATTTCATATTTGTATACGAATCACATTGCGAGGCGAAACAAGGAAACTATATACTAGACCTGCTTGTATCCACCTAAAACAGCCTTGTATAACAAGATGTTATCAACGACCCCAAGATGTTGGAGCATATTCGGTCTGGATTTGATTATGCAAGCTTCGATACACTCCAGGCAAGAATGATGAAAAGGAGTAACATCACAAAAGCCTACTAATCTGAGTCATCGATTAAATAAATATTCCCATCCTACATCTACGAAGTCGCTCCAGAAAACATCAACAGACTGGGCTGATAGCCTGATACAAGTGATAAACTCACAGAAATCAATACAAACACGATGGAACTGATCACCTCCACCGTGACACTACACTAAGTCAATGCATATGAGCGCACAAAATGCAGCAATCAAGGGTATAATCCCAAATGTAAGATGCAATTAACTAAGCCAATAGTTGGTAGTCATTACATTAGCGAACGAAACAAGTTCTGACACAAGTGGTTAGCAAAAGAAAAGCAACAGAACAGCTAGCAGCATTCGGCTTTTTCTTTGCTAATACACTACTAAGACACCTTCTCGAACCATAACTCTAGAGGGTCCCCTTCACACACACCTACTCCCAACATCTTAACATTGACGATAGCAAACTAGTAAGCTAATCGGGGACCTAAAACCAAATTTGCTACATCGTGCCGCTGGATACACTATTTACTCGTCATCTTCCTCGTTTTCCTGCAAAGAGCAAAGCAAATAATGATCATTAACAACACTAATATGCAAATCTCATTAGCATTCAAAATATACATCCCCGTGATGCTTAATTTTTATACCTCATCACTGCCACCATCCTGGTCTTCGTCATCAACCTCAGACTTGGACTTGTCAGAGCCTTCCCCCTCGTCCTCAGTCTTAGCCTTCTTTGAACTTGTGCTCTCCTGAAGGAATCAGAGAAGTCAAATTAGAACTTTAACACTTTGAAAACTCTATAATTGAGCATGCACCATGATACTAAGATTACATTCTTATTGAAGGTGGCTTTGCTGTTCTCATAGTCCTGCTTCTTCTGCCCAGCCTGGTCCACATAAGGTGCCTTTTCCTAACAAATTTAATTCAATAAACAATACATTGCGCACATCAATCACCATCCGTAATAGGTACATGTACGCGAGCTTCACAGGATACATCGTTGCAAGTTGTAACAAACAGATATGCAGTTTTCATTGAACTATTCGGGTGTACTCACTTAGCAAAAATTAAACAACTACATTGGCAATGACGTACAAGTCTAGTATGCTAAAAAATAGATCTAAAGGAGACTAATTTGAGCATTGCAAATGTGTACTCACTTCCTCAGACATAGATCGCCACTTCTCCCCTGCCGCCTTGCTCACCTAATCAACCAACAGGGGAGAAATATAAGACATCTACACAAGCGAAAGAAAAAAGAGAAAAGGAAGGAAACAGCGTAAGGTGGCTCACGGCGGCCACACTCTTATTGTTAGGGTGCTGCGCCTGGTACTCCTGCCTGAATTCAGACCTGAAAAAAAAAGGCGCAGAAACCGTAAAAATCCACAAAAGAACAAGGACAAGAAAGAACAGATCTGGAGATCTGGGAGAGAAATGTGCAGGCGAGGGAGCGAGGGCTTACATGAAGACGAAGAAGGCGGAGGGCGGGCGCTTGGGCTTGCCGCTGGCCGCGGCCTTCTTCCGCTTGCCGGCACCACCGGCGGCCTTGAGCCTACAACAACAACAACCACGCACAAACGCATAGATGCGAACCGTTCAGCCATGGCAGAGATCCGTGCCCCCTTCACAGAAACCACAAGGCGCGGACATCCTACCTGCCCTCGCCCTTCTTGGAGGTGTCAGCCTTGCCCTTCATGGTGGAGACCGCGGCGGGGTTGATGCTAGGGTTTTGCGGGGGGACAGGACGGGGACAGGTGTTGAGTTTGGTTTGGGAGGACAGGGGGAGGCGGAAAGGGCGGAAAGGAGCAAATAAAAGGGAAGGACAGCGATGGGGTGGGTGCGGAACCTGCGACGCGTGGATTCCGATGCACGAAGCGGTCCGGGCCAATCTGCTGGACACACGGCACCTGGTATCCAGGCCCAAGATGCTCGTCGCACTTCTTTTGGGCCTTCAGTTATCTTCCTTTTTGTCTTTTTTCTAGTCGAAAAAGTTTCGGACTTGCCCCTCTACGAGGACGAGCAAGTATACTGTCGAGCAACCATCGCTAACGAGAATAATGTAAAAATACAAAAATAGAATAATAGATTGAATATAGAGATATGAGAGGACTTCATGCTTCTTTTTATCGCTCTTTTTAAAGTCGATTACAATGTTGGGGTCTCCCCTCCTATATATAAGCTATTGGATGGATGAGGGGTCTATCTGGGTCAGGATTCCTGATCTGGGCCTGGTTTTTTAGTACCTTCTTTGGGCATTTATCCGTCATGTTTATGTCTCATCAAAACTCCATAAAAATTCAGTGGGAAAATTTTGGAAAAAGAGTACATAACATGCATTCTACTGTATTGCACGAATTGTCTCGTTAAAAACTTTAGCTGAGAAACTTTAGGAAAACTCGTCAACGGAAAAAGAGTACAATTCACTCAATTTTATTCGATCTCCATGATTTCTTCTTTGGTACTCGATCTTCGTGATCAAGTTTCAATAATAAGTTCATGAAGATTCTCTCCCTCAATTCAGCATTTTTCTAAGTCTCATCATTCCAATTCCACGTATGCACCTTTCAAAGCTAGATGCTAAAAGTGACTTAGTGAATAAATCTATAAGATTTTCATATGACTTAGTATGAAGTACTTAATTCTGTCCATCTTTTGCAATTCATGAGCAAAGAATAACTTGGATTGATATGTTTTGTGAGAGGATTCTTCACATAACCTATCTGCACTTGCGCAACACAAGCTGCATTATCTTCATAGATAATAGTGGGGGTCTGCGTGGTATTCAATCCACACGACAGCTAGATATGGTGAATCATCCGCCGAAACCAAGCACATTGTTATGAGGCCTCGTACGGTGATATGATTTTCGAGTGGTTCGTCGAAGTCGATACAAGACTCTGTTTAGACGATTTCCACGAAATTGTAGTTCCACCACATAGGAATACATAGCATGTTTACAACTTGGTTGTATGTGAGTTCTACAGGTACTCGGCATCTTCATAGCCATTTATAGTTAGGTCTTGGTTCTTTCTGTAGAATAGACCATGTTCTTTGCTTCCTTGAAGGTATCGGAAGATGTCTTACATTACCTGCCAATGCCTTTGGTAGGTTCTGCACTATACCTTGCTAATAGGTTCACAGAAAATGCAATGTCTGATCTAGTACAGTTTGCTAAATACATGAGTGCTTCTACTACACTTAAGTATGGGAATTTCGGTCCCAGGACTCCCCCCTCTTCTCTAGGTCTATACGGGACTTTGTCTTCCTACAAAGATCTCCTGACCATTGACACTTTCGAAGGGTATAACTTTCAAAGTCGGACCTTTCTAATACCTTTTAAGTATAGGTTGACTAATACACTAATATCCCTTCAGGGGCATGCTCAAGCTGCAAGCCTAGGCAATATTTGGTTTTACCCAAATCTTTTTATTTCGAACTCTAACTCCAAGTAAGAGCTTGCTTTCTTAATACCTTTCCAGGGTCCAATGATATTCAGATCATCTTCATACACTGAGATTATACAAAATCCATCCTGGGATCATCGTATAAATACACAGGGATAATTCTTATTGTTCATATAGCCTTTCTTGTATAGAAAGTTGTTTCAAGCGATTATACCACATCCTGCCTGATTTCTTAACTTCGTACAATGACCTTTTGAGTTTCACACTGTACAGATTTCTATTTGCTCTGTCTTGGTTCGGGACAGAGATACATTCAGGTATCTTCATATAAATGTCCGAATCCAATATTCCATAAAGGTATGCTGTTACCACATCCATCAATTTCACTTTTAACTTCAAGTTTACTGCTATTGAGATTACATATCTAAAGGGTGGTTCCGCCCATGACCGGGAAATAGGTTTCTTCATAAACAACTCCTCAATGTTAAGTGAAACCTTGTGCAACAAGCCTTGTTTTACTTCATTATTTTCATTTATCTTTCGAACAAATACCCAATTATGCCCTACGGGGTGCACATGGGGAAGCGAACGGCTTACAGGCCCAAACACCTTTCTTTAATTCAGAGATAACAATTCTGCTTTTATTGCCTTCTTCCAATCTTCCCAATCTGATATTTTTCTTTTATTCACCGAGCGATACAGTCTCTGGATCAAGATCGATAATTGTGTCAATTTTCTTTGCAAAATCAAAGTCGACATTGGCTGTTGTCTTATTCATAGATTCTCCCAAGGTCACAAAGTTTATAGCTATTTCTTCAAGGGGTGATTCTTCTAATGCTTCTGTTTGCTTACCACTGCTTTCAATTACGGGGGCAAGTCCCTTTAGTTTTCAGCTCCGATGTGTGCGCACACATCCATGCTGATGTCCCCCTTCATGGGGATGTTCAATTCTGGTATGCTTTTTTTCTGAAGGTTCCATATTAGTGCCAGGTCTTAACTGGCTCCCCTTATAGTTCTGGGGAAACTTTAGTGATTGGTTGTGTTAAGTCATTCTTATCCTTTTTCACCAGACGTCCTCGGTTACTTCGGATTCGAGGGGCCAGAGTTCTCGTCCTTTCAGTGGCCTTAGGATGGGATTAGGGATACCTTCATCGGGATTTCAACCCTCTCCGGTGTATTGCATGCAGGCATATGCGACTTGGTCACGCTCTTCAAATCACTAAAGTGGTCAGGCAGATGATTGGCTAATGCTTGCAAATCAATTATCTTCACGACTGCAATTGTCTTCTAGACTTCAATTATCTTCTGGACTTCTCTATTTGCTTTGCTAGTGCGCGCGTCATGTGCATGGATTTCAATTATCTTCTGGACTTCTCTATTTCCCGACATTTTCATCAAGGGTTGATTGTCTCCTTCTAATGACGGAAAACTAACCTCATCTAATATACTATCAGTGAATCAGGCATTATGCAAATCTCTAGTCATAGGGTCCAAATATCTGATTATGGATGCTATCTCATAACCAGCGTATATCCTCGACTTTCGGAGAAGGCCTATTGTAGTTCGTTGTGGTGGTGGTATAGGTATATAAACCTTGCAACCAAATCTTCAAAGATGAGAAATTTTTAGTGCTTACCCTTGCACTAGTTGCATAGGTGAATGGATGTTATATGTCGGTAGTCTAAAATTGATGAGAGTTGCTGCGAGCAGGATTGCGTGTCCCCAACATGCAGTTGATAAATTACAATTCTTCAAAGGTGGTCAGACAATAAATTTAATCATTTCAATTAATGCCTCTGCTAGTCCATTCTGGGTGTGGACATGCGGTACGGAATGCTCAACTTTAACTCCCATTGCCATACAATAATCATCAAATGCCTTTGAAGTATATTCTCTGGTGTTGTCCCTCCTGGTGGACTTCACATGATGATCAGGGAAATTATTTCTAATTTTAATTATCAGCGAGATTAGCTCTACAAAAGCGTTGCTTCTCATAGACAATAAACATATGTGTGACCATTTCGAGGAAGCATCGATGAGCATCATACCTAAATGGCCCTAACAGGGGTTGTATAGGACCGTAAATGTCTCTTTAGATCCGGTCCAAGAATGCAGGGACTTCATCCTTCGCTTGTAGAGCAGAAGGTCTAGTAATTAATTTTCCGGTGGCACATGCTGGGCACACAAAATCTTCTTGATTCGGGAAATTCTTTACATTGACATTATGTTCCTGTAAATTGTTAATTATATTTTTCATCATCCTAAGACCTGGATGGCATTATCTATCATGCTAGATATAGACAAGTTCAGAGCTTCTAAATACGATTTTGAGGGTAGTATAGGCTGTAGATGCCTTAGTATTAGTGTAGTATAGCCCAGTTTTAAATGAAGGAAGTCGTTCTGATATTATTTTTCTACTTTCTTCACGTTTTGTTATGAGCAGGTATTCCTTACCATACTCTTCTTCAGTCTCTACGTGGAAATCGTTAGCGCAAATATCCTTGAGAGTTCTAGTCGATTCTAGGTACAACAAGGCTTGTTTAATGACCAAAGTTGTGCCCATCGGAAGTATAATTGTGGCCCTTCCTGAGCCTATTATACAAGTTATACAAGTATCACTGCTTGCGATTGTCGTAAGACTACTAGCATTCTTGTTGATCGACTAAAAAAGTTTCGTCTCTATCAAGATGGTATTCATTGTGCCACTACCTGCTAAGCACACTCCCTCCATAGGGCGCCACACACGTTCTAATATAATGTACTTTATTAATATGCAGCAGAAAGCAAGCAACACATAAATAAAATACTTCAGATATCATAATATAACTTGCTATTATAAATACAGAAAAATAAGCCTTGCAGGACTCATAATAAGAATTTAATGCTTTGCTCTCCTAGAGCTTACAACCATTATTCAATAATTCAATGTTCTGTTTCAATTACAAACTGCAAGTTACTATAAAAGATCCAAGTGCAATGCGTGCTCTAGATCGAATCAGCGAAGTATTCAGAAACTTCTACCTCAATCTGCTCCATAGCAATCTTCTCCTCTTGGGCAACTAGAGCTATGGCCGTTGCGATGTCCAAAGGAGGAATGATAGGGGCTGCTACTAGGCTGTCCACATCCATGAGTGCAACTAATGGATGTGGATCCTTCGTGCCTGCCATTGCGAGGTGTGCCTCATGCTGTCCTTTACCCTTCTTCTTAGGCTGGAAAGCATCAACGTGCGGCCCACGATCTTACCTTTCTTGCCCCTCTCCTTCGTGAGAGGCTTTTTCACCGTGTAGCTGCTAGCATTGGCTTCATGGCCAATATTGCTACTAGGTGGTTGTGAGATGTAGTTCTTTCTTAGAACATCATCTTAAGCTTCTACAACTTGCATGGTGTCAATTAATGCGGCATACTCCTTATAGTCGTCTTGACGATAGTTGCGTGCGGATTGCACCGCATTTGGGTGAAAGGTAGAGAGAGTCTTCTCAATCTTCTGCTCATCCGTGATTACATTATCACAGAGTTGAAAACTTGTACAAATTCTGGCCATGCTGGGTCAGTTCTTTAAACTCCTGGTTCATGATGCCAGTCATTTAAATATTCATGCAAAGAGTTCATAAGATTACTGCTAATAATTTACATAAAATGGTTGCAAAATTCTCATAATGCTTTTCGAACTCCCGGTTTGTGTTCTCGTACTTTTCTACGCATTTTTCATGATTTACTGTTATTTTCAGTGATTAAAAGCAATGTAAACAATCATAGATAATCAAAACAATAAATACAATACATAAATTGCATAGAAACAATAATACAAAGTTAAACATGCTTCAAATGCAAAAACAAATTCAAAATTTGAATTCCCGAAGCCCTTTTCTACCGGAAAATGGTTTTTTGGTGAATTCTACTATTTTGATGGGTTAAATCGCGAAATTTCAGTTCAGAGAAAAATTTTCGCATAATTTTCAGAATTTTTGAAGGTCTTTTTGCAAATTTCAGGATTTCTTTTCCTTTTCACGATTTTTTTTCTTTTCGGTTTTCCCTCTTTTTTTCTCTTATCCGAAAAGGAAAATGGGCCGGCCTTCATGGGCTGCCTTCTTGGCCCATGCGCTAAAGCAAAAGAGGGGCACCCCATAGGGTTTCCACCTCGCACACACACAAATGGCGGTGGGCCGCTCTGGCTGGCAGCGCTCAAGGCGACGTCGGCCGGCTCCGGCGGGGCACTTTAGGCGGAGGTGGCGGGCACGAGGTGGCGTGGGCGGCATGGCCCTCTGGTGGGTCTTTGGTGCGAAGGCGGCGGTGGCTAGAAGCGTGGTGGCGCGAGGCCTTCAAGCCTTGGCTCATGGCCATCTGGGCGGCCGACACAGGCGCAGCCCACGGGTCCGAGAGGTGGCCGGAGGCACGGTCGCCGCCGAGTGGCGGTGGCGGGGTGCTTTGGCCGGGCGTCTTGCCGAGGCGGGCTACCGAGGCTAAGGAGGCGATCGAGGCGGGCTTGAGCGCGGTGGCGCCGCTTCAAGCGGCGCAGAGCCATGCGGCGGCTCGAGGTGATGGGGGCAGATCGCGAGGCGGTGCTCGAACGCAGGTGTGGCGGCGCTCAAGCGGCGGCGTCGCGACTGACCGGGCGCTGTGGCTGGCGGCGTCGGCAGCGGAGATATCTGGCTCCATGCCGACGGCGCTACCCACCCCTTGTTCCCCTTTTTTTCTCTTCTTGGGTGGTGCCGCGCGCGTCTGGGGCCGCGGCGATAGAACCTTCTTGGGTATGCTAGGCGGCGTCGGCTTGTGTGGTGGCGTGGAGGAACCGTGTGGGGCGGTGCCGACCGCAATGACTCGAGCCAGCGTCGCATGGTGCATGCAAAGAGGATGGTGTCGTCTTGAAGCGGTCGGGTCTTCAAGCGGTGGTGGTGGCTTGCCGCGCGACTTTCAAGCGGCTCAGGCCGATTTTTTCCGTTACTTGTGTACTGTTCATCGTGCTACATACTGTTCATGCGATGCAATTGTCGCTCATGCAATTACCAATCGGCTTAGCTGGTGACTTCAAGTCGGTTTGTGGTAGTTTAGAACGAATTTACAATTTTGAATCTATGGTATAATCGACATCCAATCTTTCGTGTAATCTACTGATTGACATTGTGCCAGTGACTTCATGTAGGCTCGTGGTAGATTAGAGCGGATTTGCACCGTAGAAAGCTAATCTAGAAAGCAAATTTGCAGAATTGAAAGCGATTTAGAAAATACAATTCAATCTATGAGTGTCGTTCTTCGACGGTTACGTCTCGATCCGAGGAGAGTCGATCGTGTTGATAACGTGTTGATGAACTATTGCTAGCGAGTCTAGTTCGAGCGATTACCTCGTAGATAAACTCAGAATTGTAAGAACAATGGAAGAACACAAGAACAGAATAATAGATTGAACACAGAGAGATGAGGGGACTTCAGACTTCTCTTCATTGCTCTTCTCAAAGTCGATTACAATGTTGGGGTCCCCATCCTATATAGAGGCTACTAGATGGATGAGGAGCCCACCTGAGCTAGGACTCTTGGCCTGGGCCCGGTTTCTTAACACATATCACAAGGCTACCCCTGGACCACACGAAGTCAAGCCAAATAGCGACCACCCGAGCCTATCTTCCCGACCCACCGCGCGCGAGAGGCAAACACAACGCCCATCGCTTCCCTCTCGCGCGATGGGCAGCTGTAACATCCCATTTTGGGATAATTTAAATGAAGTTCAAACTTGAATTCAAATTCAAAGTGTTCAACTTGTCTTCTCCCAAATTTAGATCTCAATCTCCAACTCCCCTTCGGGCTCAGCCCATTTCCCCTGCCTCCCCCTGGCCTGGCCCAGAACGGCCTAAGCCACCCCTTGCCCGTGTTGCCCGCACCATGACACGCCCAAAGCACGCCCCCAACCCACTCCCATCGCGCCCGCCGGTGCGCCACCTCGCCGGCGTCGCCTCCGCATCTGCCCTCGCTGTAGGATCGAGGAGGCCGACTAGAGGGGGGTGAATAGGCGGTTTTAAAATCTTTTTGGCTAAAACCGAGTTTTTAAGCGGAATTGTAAATCAATTCGGTTTTGCACAATTAAAGCCTAAATCAACTAGTCTTTACTAAGTGCACCAACAATATGAGACTATATAAAAGATAGCAATCATACACAAACAAGTAAGTAATTTAATATAAGGGATGTAAATTGCAATATAGTAAAGCACAAGAAATCAAACCACAATGACACAATGATGTTTTACCGTGGTGATCGGAGACTTGCGGTCTCCCCTAATCCATGTTGAGGTAAGCCCAAAATCAATTGGACCGGCTCCACAAATTAAGCCAAACGCCTCCGAGGTAAGTCCAACCACTTGGACCGGTTCCAACAAGAACCAACACCTCGATCCACTAGGGTTGCTCTTCCTCCACTTTAGAGATGGCGAGCACCAAGCCACTCAAAAACGCTCGGGTCTTCTCACAACCTTATTTGAGAAGATCACCAAACCACAAAGCCTCCACGCCATCTAGGTGTCGGCAAACACCAAGAGTAATAAGTCGAAAACTCTCACTTGAACTAATCAAGTGTCTAAGCTCAAGTGGATACACAATCCACTACCTAATGCAACACATGCAATTAGGGTTTGCCTCTCAAAGCTCACTAAGTGCAACACATGCACAAAAGAGTGTAGAGGGCTTGCTCTTATCTCAATGGAAATGCATATGACACCAGCAACCCTCCCACAACCGGTCAAGGTGAGTATTTATAGCCCGCACACAAAAACTAGCCGTTGGGGGAAAGATTCCAGAGAATCGGGGAGAAATCGGTCTGACCGCCAACTAATGGCCGGTCAGACCGCCCCAGCTCCAACGGCTATAAAACTAGTTGTTGGGCTCACTGCCGATCTAACCGCCAACTAATGGCTGGTCAGACCGGTCAAACCGGTCAGACCGCCCATATGCCTGCGGTCATACCGCTCGAAGAAACCAAGGGCGATCAGCAAAAACACCCCTCTAGACTAAATGTACCGCCAAATAAATATCAGAACTACCGCACAACAGTAGTACCGCTAAACACACGCGGTACTACTGCACAAATTTTTGCGGTAATAGACGGCCGGTCAGACCGATATACCACGGGTCAGACCGTTGATATGGGTGGTCAGACCACCCACTGCCAACAAAGCTGAAAACAGAATTTGTTCATTTGCATCAACTCAATTTTCAAACCACAATTGCCAATTGATGCAAGATGCACACAAGGAATGAAGGCTAGATTCTCAACAAGTCTCAAAACACATTTCACAACTTTTAGAATCAACGCCACAAGGAATGAAGGCTAGATTCTCAACAAGTCTCAAAACACATTTGACGACTTTTAGAATCAACGCCACAAGGAATTAAGGTACATAGACTAAACCCGTTTGCAAAACGCATTCGCAAACTAAAGTCACATGCTACAAGGATTATACATGAGCCTCAACTATTTGCAAAACACATTCACAAATGTTGGTACCATGCTAACGAGAGCTAGAGCAAACATAATGAGCTATCAACACATGATTAACTCAAGCCACTGATCAAGACCCCTCTTAATAGTATGGCAACCTATACTAGCAATCCGGTCTTCCAACCAAACACCAAAACTAGTAAAAGACTAGGAACAAATCATTAGCCCTAACTAGTCATACCTTTGCCTTGCACAAGCACTTGAAGCTTGATGATGCACATCCTTACTTCAAGTCCGGGTTCTTGACTTGAATATGCATCATCCCATGATGCATTCTTTCGACTTAATGATCAACTCATGATCATCTCCTCTTCTTGAACATCATCAACACACGATGATTTCCTTTTCTTCAAGTTCTTGATGTCCATCAACACATGATGCATCCTTTACACTTGAACCTTGACTTGATGACAATCAACTCATGATGTCATCCAAAGTATTCATCCTTATAGAACATAACCTATTCATCCAACTCATGGAAAATGTTAGTTCCACAATGTGATTGTCATTAATTACTACAACATACCATTAACTAATAATAGTGGGACAAGATATTCCAATCTTTCCCTTTTTGTAATTGATGACAATCATCAAAATTGCAAGTAATTGAATGTAGCCAAATATGAGTATGTATAAACTACACAAGTTTTGTATACTCATATGATATGTTTCAAAGTAAAGATCCTTAATATTTGTGGAAAAAGGAATATAGATCAATACTAATGAAACCACAAAACATAGAGTGAACTCCCCCTAGATGTGTACATACATAAATGTGTAATGAGAACATATGCACATATTCAAGTTAGGCTAATTGTGGACTTCAATCTATATTTTGGATTTGAGGAATGCAACAAGATATAAGATTATGATATCGAATGCATACCTCTTGGATTTTCACCTTTTTACCCAAATTAGACTAAGCAATAGGTATATCAATAAACGTGTTAGTCTCACAAATAGATTTATCATTAATCACCAAAATACTCCATTAACACATAATGGAGGGTCTAGATTCTTCACTCGCCCGGACCCCCTGGCACCCCTAGCTCTCCTTGCCACACACGTCCTGACCAGCACCGCGTCGCACACTGAGCCGCGACGCCCTCGGGACCTCGTGCAGCCATCAAGGCGCCCAACGGCCACCTCCCCGGCTATTTAAGTCGGGCTAGCCCTCGCCATTGCCCCCTTCTCGCCATCCTCCTCCTCTCCCTCTCCTTCGCCAAGTTCAACCGAAAAGGCGTGAGCTCCCCTTTCGGCTGCCGCATCGCCGTCGTCGTTTTCGCCACTCCGGTAAGCCCCTCCCCTCGCCACCCACGTCATCTTGTGTTCTGGAGCACAAGGAACTCTCCTCCCCCACTTAATTTATTTCTCCGTTGGTCCGTAGGAATCGTTGGAATCCGCTTCTTCCTCATCCCCGGAAGAAACAACCATTTCCTCCGCTGCGCCACCTCCCGTAATTCCCTTCCCAATTCCTTCCTCCTTGAGCACCTTGTCAACATCCCGGAGCTTCTCCGACCTTTCTTGGCACCTTTTTTCCTCTCAGGTCATGACCGCCACCAGGAAGCCCCGTCGTCGCCGCCGGCCACCCTCTGTCTGCCCCCGCCTTCCCTCTTCACTCTGGTAGGTTCCCTACTGCTCGTAGATGCTCGGGCGTGCGAGTTTTTTTTTCTCAAGAGCATCGCTGGCGCATAGTTGCCACCATAGCACCGAGCACCACCGCTACAGGCCACCTTGAACCTCACCACCGGTACCCCTAGGATCGCCCAAGCCAGGGGTTCCATTTTGGGCATTCTTAGTCGCTCTTGTAGTGCAGCTCGTCGGCGACGAGCGCGGCAAGGAACCGCCCGAGAGCTCCTCTGCTTTGTCCGAACCAGACAAGCACTGTAGCTCGTCATTAAAGACCGAATCACTGTCGTTCAGGCTAAGCGGCAATTAAGGGCTAGTTTAATTACTGCTGTTTAGACTGACGTGTGGGACCAACAAATTTAATGAGGGATAATTAGCATCTGGTTGTTCACTATGAGTCACTAACGACTGGGTCCCACCGCCTTAAATGCATAATGCACCCACCCCGTGGATCATGCACAGTGCGTGTGGACCTTGGTCCATGTACTATTCCTATGGATCAAGTCATTGACAGCGGGACCCCACCTGCCAGTGAATAGTTTCCTTTAGAAAATTAAAGGAAAAAGGAAATAAAATACTGTGCAGCAGACCCCACCTGCCAGACAGAGAGTTTCTCTCTCCTCCATTTATTTCTGGATTTAATCCAAATTCAAAACTTTAGAGAGCATGTTCTCGCTCGTTTTAGCTCCAAATTTAATGAATTTTGTTTCTAAAATTTTCTAAATTCACGATCTATCTGTTGGCAGTGGTGCTCCTGCTCCCTAGATCTATTCTTCTCAAAGCTTTGAGAAGGGGGTATGCCTATTTTGGCCAGGTCAACGCCCTAGCGAAACGAGCCCGCGTAGATTTCGCGATAACTTCTGGTACATATTTTCACATGTTTTTTTTACTGATTTTCCAGCGCAATTTTTTTCACTGCAGGTTGGGAGCAGTACATAGCAGCAATAAGAGCATCTACAATAGTTTGTTTCTTAGCTTGTTACTAAGAGGAGAGAGAGTACTCAATCTAATAAAAAGAAACAAATCTTCCAATGGATTATTTCTTGAGCTTGTATCTAACTTTAATTGCTACAAGTGTGCATGATGATTTTTTATATCAACAAAACATGTTTTTAGGTAACAAGCAAGTCTCCAATAACTATTTTGTTGTTTCTTGTGTCTTGGTATCAACAACTTGCTTGTTTCTTCATCTAGAAACAACCTCACCTTCTCTCCTCACCATCTCTTCTTCACATCACCTAAATAACATGCTGATGTGTCCACCCCTTAGTAACAAGTGACATGGACTATTATAGATGCTCTAAGTCCACGAAAGCGACCGACTCCAACCAAGGTGAGTGAGTGGCTGGTAGAGAAAAAGGAAAACTAAGCATAAAGTTCGAAGAAATTTGGGAACTTGCACTAACCAGCACAGTGGTATTGCTGCAGGGGAAGTGTCCAACTCGGGCACCGCGACGCCGCTGCCGGACCAAAAGCTGCTGGTGTTCATCCTCGACAGGCTCTAGAAGTGAGTTCTTGCTGTTGCTGCCACATGCCTCTATGATTTGTTCTGTTATGTTTCTGCTATGTTTATGATAATTGCTTGCTCTGTGGTACAGCATCAGGAAAGACACCTATGGGGTCTTCTCGGAGCCTATGGATCCTGAGGAGGTAGAGTAGCTATAGTTGCCACATTGTGTTTGGGGGAGGTGTTCGTGTTGTGGATGTGGATGTTGATCTTTAGCTTGTGTTTGTGCAGCTGCCGGATTACCAAGACATCATCGATCACCCGATGGACTTTGGGGCGCTCCACGTGGATCGCAGGCGCGTGAGCACAACGCGTTCAGGGGCGGAGCTACAGTAGATGCATGGGGGTACAGTCGCACCCCCAAAATTTTTGCACAAAAAACTGATATATACCCCCTTAATACATAAAGTATACACTGCACATACTAATATACATATTCTCAGCCAATATACATACTCTCAGGCTCTCAGCTCCTGGCAGCCGGCAACGGGCAGCCCATTTATTATTCTGCCCAACTCTCCAACAGAGTCCGACAGTCCAGTGGTGGTCTCCAAAGTGTTTGAGAGCTAGCTGTGGTGGTCTCCAAACAATCTACAAGCCATTGCCTTAATGCCTTTCTCCTATTATCTCTCTCCCCCCATTTCTCTCTTTGTGGATTGTGGTGGTCTCCAAGTCTTGGCCGCGCGGCTGCCACTGAGCTTAGTAAGCTTTTGCCTTTTGGCGCCGCCACCCGCCAGCTGCTAGTCCTCTGACGCCACCGGCGTTGCCTCCGGCCTCCCTGCCTGTGTGCCTCCCGCTGGCGTCCCGGGCGCTGCCCTCGCCCCACCTTGATCGCCCTTAACGTGTCACGGCTCGCTTGCATTGCCGGCCTCCTCTGCGCCGCCGCCACGTGCTCTCGGCTCGCCTATTAGCTCGACCTTGCCGCCGGTGGCCGTCCGCCGTCCGCGTATGTGTGCTCACTGCCATGCGCCGTCGCCGGTTGACCGGTTTTGGGGGTGATGCTACTATCCTACCCCCCCTCTCCATCCTGCTCCCTCTCCTGTGTTGCTCTATGAATGGGTGATGTACCGATGTTATTGTTTGGCTGATTGGCTCACTGAGTTAGTTGATTGATCATTGAATCCCCTATGCCTTAGTAGTGCTCTGTGAATGGTGATGTACTGATGTTCATGTTATTGACGTATTGTTTGGCTCACTGAGTTAGTTGATTGATCATTGAATCCCCTGTGCTTTGGTAGTGCTCTGTGAATGGGTGATGTACTGATGTTATTGTTTGGCTCACTGAGTTAGTTGATTGATCATTGATGTATGGTTAGGGTCTAGTTTGTGGGTTAAAATGGCTCTTGATTTTTTTTTACTTGTATCGTTACCAATACCAAGGGCTAATTCTTAAAAGGAACGCCGTATCAAGTTGTAATTTTCTAAAATATTTTATGATGTTGGTCATAATGCGAACATGTAATTTGACACATTTGAGCTTATGTAGTATGTTATTTGAACTTGTGTTGGAACGGATGTGTCTTAAGTTTGCACTCCCATCGTCAAAATCCTGACTCCGCCACTGAACGCGTTTACCAATTGAACGGCAGATACGAGAAGATTATTCATTGGACGGTGAAAAAAAGGGAACAACATGGTCACCCTGAGAAGCGAGTATTTCATACTTCTTTTATATAGAAGGATTCTAGTTGGTGATGAACGCTGTCTTCGTGGTACTAAAATGTGCGTTCAATGATTTGTCATTAGTATGCAAGATGCATGTTTGTTGATTAGCACGTCAGCTTGTTTTACCCTCTGCAGATTTGCTGATGTCATTGGTGTTTTTTTTGGGGGAAATTTCGATAAATGCCATTGCTAAGTGGTCATATCAGAGAAATACCACCACTTATTTCAAAATTCGAAAGATGCCACTAGAAAGTTTGGAACATCTTACAAATGCCACTAGTATACGTATTCTATCAGTATTGGACCAAATTGCCCCTACCTTCTCCTTCCTCACTTCTCACACTGTTTTCTTTATCAAATTTTCCCCATTTTTAGAGCTCCATGCCGCCATCTCCCCTCAGCCTCTTCTCCCCTCATGGTGTCGCCCTCTTGCTTGGCTCCCTGCCCTTGACCCGCCGCCACACCGCCGCCACTTGCGCCACCTCTGGTGTGTGCCTCTGCCCAGCCTGGTGCTTCTTCACCTTCGAGCCGCCGCCGCCGCCCGAGCAGTGTGCGCCTCGGATCGCGGCCAGACTTCGGATCCGCGCAGCCCCAAGCTCCGTGCGCCATCCGTGCTCCACCGAAGTGGAGGAAGAAGACAGATTTGGTAGCTGGGGGGAGGAAGAAGCCCGGATGCTAAGGGAGGATGATCGACCGCCGCTGCGCCGCATGCAGCGCTGCTGCCTCTTCCCGACCAGATCCACTCGGATCTGGCCCAAGCCAAGCCGCCGTGCTCGGCCGCTGGCCGCTGCCAACCTCCTTATCGCTTGCTTCGCTCTACGCGAAGAAGTGGGAGGCGACGGAGTCCACCCGGAGCTCGAAACCACCGCTGCTCGAACT
Organism: Phyllostachys edulis; assembly: GCA_036346405.1. NCBI lineage: Eukaryota > Viridiplantae > Streptophyta > Magnoliopsida > Poales > Poaceae > Phyllostachys > Phyllostachys edulis. The sequence goes on along the minus strand of CM070562.1, from coordinate 89,890,067 downwards.
AGGCCGTCGCCACCGACTGCGTCGCTGCCTCCCTTGGCCGCCACATCGCCGCCTGGGCCTCGTCGGCTCCACCTCGCCTTCACGCTACACCGCCGCCGCATCCGGTCACCTGCAGCCTCCGCTCGTCTGCGACGTGCTCGCCCGCCTCCACGCCGCGCAGTGGAGGTCGAGCCACTACTGAGGATCTTTGCTCGATTACCTTCAGGCGTCGACTTTGTGCTTTCCGCATGCGCACGCTTCGCAATTGGTGGAGAACAGGGGGAGGGAAATCCTTAATCCTCCCCCGTGCATTCCTTTTCTGGAGAGCATGAACGCGCTGCGCTACGCGGCGACGGCGAGGGCCATCGGAGATGTGTGGGGAGAAAGAAGGAGAAGCGAGGGTGACATGGGAAGAAGACGGGGGCAATAACGTCAATATTTGTGAAATATATAGATCGGTGGCATTTCTATGAGAAAAAGATGTTTGCAATGACATCTTTTGAATTTTGAAATAAACGGTGATATTTCGCTGATACGGCCACTTAGCCGTGACGTTTATCGAAATTTCCTCTCTTTTTGTCCTTTTTGCCATGTTGTCTCATTACGAAATTCGCATCCAGTCCGAGGTGAATTTTCTGGGAAGGCTTTTGCATCGCAATCTGGTGAGGCTATTGGGGTACTGCTGGGAGGACACGGAGCTCCTGCTTGTGTACTAATACATGGCCAAAGGCAGCCCGTTCAGAAGTGAGCCACGCAGTAAGTTTATATTTCGTAAAATAAAAAGGTTTATGCTTCTTTCAGATCCATGAAAGTACTACCATGGTAATACCGAGTTGACTTGAATCCATTCCGCTGGTATCTGATTAATGTAATCTGATGGTGATCACAAGGGGATCAATTGTGATCATTAATTGCGCCGCTGCAAGCTAGCATGAAACGAGTTTGTTGACTGTGCATAAGGACTTGATTTGCACTAACAGCCCGCTATACGTACGACGTTTGGTCGTACGACCCTTGTACGATAGCTTCTCCAGCCGACGTTTTTACCAGGTCCCACCGGCTGCTAACTCACGTGTTTCCGAGGATCGTAAGACTATCATACAACAAAAGGTCGTATGCATAGCAATTTCCTTGTACTAATCACATCTCTGTGCACTAAAACGTAATTCCATTTGTATCCCTAAATCGAACTAGAACTGTCGTTGAACAAATCTATATATAAGTCCTCGTACACGCTGTAAACCAACTATGCGAAAATAACACAGATTTTTGTGTAAACCAGAAGGCGGAGTCGCGTTCTCGTGGAGCCTCCGGCTGCGCATCTCGATCGGCACGGCCCGTGGCCAGCGGCCTGGCCTTCCTGCACTCGTCGCAGAAGCACGTCATTTACACAGACTTCGAGGCCTCAAACAACCTCGTCGGCACGGTACGGTGCCCCTAGTCCTGTGCACCGCAAACCCCACCGTGCGACGCACATCACTGCACGATCCGCCCACACGCCGTCTAAACTCTCCTCTCTGCACCCTGCAGCACTTCCACACGAAGCTCTCTGACTTCGGCCTCGCCAAGGACGTCCCGGCCGGCGGCAGCAGCCACGTCACCACCCGCGTAACCAGTTTTGTTTTTTTACCGGGTACCGCTAGATCTGATTTAGCCGATTTTCGGAATTTTTTGGTCGATTTTGGCCGAAAATTTCGAATTGAATTTTGATTTTAAAAAAATCAGCTGAGAAAGAGCCGAAATTGGTCGAAAATCTTCAACAATTTCTAAATATAGACATCAACAACTTCACAGATAAGACTAGTTGACAACAGTAAAGCACTCAAATACTCAATACGACATTCCTTAATGGAAGAAGCAAGCAAGCACTCAAAACACCCAATAGGAAGTTCAAGTTTGAATCAATCAACCACACACAATAATTAGGGGATGATAACAATCCACAATGATAACAATCCACAGAGATAAGTTCCACGGAAGAGCTAGCAACATCTATTTCCCAAAAGCATTTCCACAGTTGCTTCCAGTGATCCAAAAACCTATCCCTATCGATCCAAGGCAATCTTATGCTTACTGTCAAGGTGAAAACGAAAGTTATTTCTCTGTACCAGCATCGTGCCCCTTCGCTGCGCCTCCGCCGCACTCCATGTGCCGTAGGTCCGGAGGAGGAGCTCGGGAGATTGGGCCTGGGGAGGAGCCGAAGAAGAACCCTGGGATGGGTCGCCGACTCGCCGGCGTCGCCGCTATTCAGGGAGGAAGAAGATTGGGGGAGAGCAGAGGAGGAACCGAGAGGATTTGGCTTTGAGCTGCCGCCAGTGCCCAGTGGGGAGGAAGAATGAGTTGTGCGCGCTGTGACTGACGGCTGACCTAGGGAACGATTTGAGGAGGGCAAACAGGCTCATTTGGCCTAGACTCATTTCGATTTGGGCCAAAAATTTCGAGGCAGGTTTGGATTCTTAACGGGGTCTAGTAGGCCTGATACGTCTGATTTTCGGCCAAAAATCAGAACCCTGATGTACACGCCGCCCATTACCAATGCACGTAGTGTTCGAATGAATTTTGATTTGTTCATATATTCATCTCCGTACAGCGCCCATGCGACGCAGGTCACCTGTACGTGACGAGCAACGTGTACGGTTCGGCGTGGTGCTCCTCGAGATCCTGACAGGCCTGCACGCGCTTGACACGGGGCGGCTGAGCAGACAGCAAACCCTGGTGGACTGGGCCAAGTCGTATGTGACGACCCACCCTGTGATATACCGCAAAAGGGTCGGGAGGACCATTTACTTTTTTTTTGCGCTGCGGTGCTACCGCAGAGAGGAGCGGTAGCACCGCTCAGTGCAACCCGAGGGAGGTCTGCCAGGACCTCCCAGGAGGTCTTCAAGTCCTCCTGGAGGTCTTTGCCCGCAACCGACCTCCCAGGAGGTCTTTAAGACCTCTTGGAGGTCTTGGCCCGCGACCCTTCGGTAGCACCTCCTGGTATATCACTAGGGAGGTCCGACAGGATCTCCTAGGTTGAGTCCCGTAGGACTTCCTGGAGGTCCTGCCCCTGTGCTCCGAGCTGGTCCCAGGACAACAGAAGCTAGCTCACACAGGAACACAAGCTAATACCACAACCACAAGGTCAAACAAAAGATGAAGTAGATAAATTAAACTTAATATAAAACAGGACCTTATGGTCAAACTTGTTAACAAGAGGTCTGCCACTAAGGGCTTACAATAACCGACAAGGACTTACAACTGGCAACAAAAGAGCTCCAAAGCAAAACACCAAAAGCACGCAGAAGCCATCCAACAAGCCCACAGGCTGTCGAGTGGAGGACGTCCTAGGCAGCTGGATCGTCGAAGAACTCCTCCTCAAAGAGGTCTGCACCGCCCTACACTTGATCATCTTCTAAATCTGCTTTGACACAGGGCTTTAAGCCATGAGTACTTTGAATGTACTCAGCAAGACACAGGGAGCATTGATGCAAGTAATATTCATGCAAAGGCTTACCAATTGAGAGCTGTATGGTTAGATTGCGCAAAGCCAAGTTTTGACAGCAATAACATAAGTAGATTGGAAAGCAGCAAGGTAAAACAATAGCATATAATACATTTGATTTTAGCAAAGGGGGAGTGAGCACCAACTCACAACTACAACCAAAAGGGGAAGGTCTGATCGCACCCATGACCAGGTCCTCACCCAAAAACCACCCTAGAGCACCCACTCTAGAGGTCCGAACCAGCCTCTGGACCACTACCCGAGCCAACCCTAACCCCTCTGGAGCCGGCCAAGGTCTCGTCGAGGCAAAGCCAGGGCATCTCGCTGAAGTGTCCAGTGGCACAAACTTTTGGGAAACACTACCCCTTGCACCATTTTCACCAGGCATGTCCGTAACCAAGGACTTGGCTATTCGAATAGATTTTACACTCTGCAGAGGTGTACAACTTTACTCACAATCCACGGTCTCTCTAGCGGGATCGGGTTAGGAAAGACCCTTGCTCACTTCCGATGGTGGCGGTCTAGAGAGCTGCAAGGCCTTTACAAAGCTTTGAGTGACTCGGGCTGCCCGCTAAGGTTTCATAATTCCCTTTGGTCTAGAAGTCCGCAGGTCATGGGGTGCCCTCTTGCCAACGAATCAACACGCTCCACCACAATGCCCCAAGCCATCTCATTGCTAATTATTCAGCCTGCACCATTCCCATAAAATGATCTTGTGGTTGCCTCGATTGGCCTGATCAACAGAACACAAAGTTGAGTCCTTAATTGTGCTAAGGCAAGACCCCCACAACCCAATGTGCAAAGCACCCACTACTCACTTCCTGCCTTCTTGCCTCAGCAAAACACTTTGTAATTAACCCTGCCAAAAAACCACCCAGTCTTGGCACAAATGTTATAATGGTGATCCTGCACCACAACTTAGGCATCCTGCCATAGCTGCTTAACAGTGGCACCGACCACAGGTTCCATAGATCATTAGTCAAGATTATTAAGGAAGAAACATGATACGCCATCACCACGGTTTCTAGAGCGAAGCTAAATATAAACCTACGGCCCCATGTTGGCAAATAACAAGGAATACCAACTAAATTCCCAATCCAAGGCTTACAAGGTAAACATGTCAACATGATCAGGACAAGGTACAAAGGAGGCATAATAACAGGTAGGGAAGTAACTACAGCCCAAACATTTTCTTATAAACATAGCCATGCAAGATAAAGTAAAACCAAAATATATTTGCAAAGCTAGGTTCAATATGATCAAAAAGGGGGTCTGTGGCTTGCCTTGGTCAAGCAGTGGAGAACCTTCAGTAGAGAGAGCTGGATCCAAGAACTCCTCGAACTCGTGATCTACACGTTCGCAAAAACCAAATAAGTAAAACTACACTAGGCCAAAGAACTTCAAAAGAAGACCAAAAAGAACTTAAACAAAACTTAACCAAAACCAGGCAAACAGGTGACCCAAAGCGAGGAGGGAGGTCCAAGGCAAGAGAGAGTGGTCCTTAAGCAAAAGACCAGCAAAAATCCGCGAGGAGGTCTTCCAGAGGATGTCCACTCCCACGGCTAACTCTTGGTGAAGCTCCAAGCACAAGCCTGGAGCGAGCTAGGCGAGAGCAAGGCTGGCAAGTGGGCAAAAAGTTACAAGGGTTTGCCCACCCAGGCTATATATAGCCAGAGTTGGTGGAGTGCACCAAGGAAAAGGGGTCAATGACGTGTGGGCAAACGGGGTAGCTAGGATAGGGCCTGCCCTAAAAGAATTAAAATAAGGTACCTCAGATGTGACTGCATTTAATGTGATCCGACACCTATTAAATGCGCACAGAGTTCTGAGGCAAGAGCAATAATAACAAGGTTGAGTGAGGTTGGCATGTGGGGCCAGTCAAAAGGGGTGCACCACTGGTCAAAGAGGTGGCCCCACCGCAAGGGCTGTCTCCACTAGAGACCGCTGGGAGTTCCTGGGCAGGAGGTCCAAAACACTCGAGGGGGAGGTCCTGGACATGAGGTCCAAAACACTCAATAAGGAGGTCCTGGACAGGAGGTCCAAAACACTCAACAAGGAGGTCCTGATCAAAAGGGATACTCTGGACCAGGAGGGTGGTCTTTACAAAAAGACCAACAAGGATCGAGGAGGTGGTCCTTGCAAAACAGCCAGGAAGAGGTCCTGGGAGGTCAAGATCAAAAGAGGAGGACCTTAACGGTCCAGATCAAAGGTGCAGGGAGGTCCTGACGGTTAGATCTCCAAAAGGGAGGTCTAACGGTCAAGATCTCAAAGATCAAGGGAGGTCCGCGGAGGCAAGGATACGCGAGGAAAGGTTGAGGCCGCCAGATCCAGATCGGAGGGTGCAAAGCAAAGGGGCCGTTCGGACCGAGCGAACGGGTCAACGAGACCAGGCCGTCTGATTAAGATCGGACGGCTAGGAGGGAAAGGGGACGTTCGAACCAAGCGAACGTGCCCTTAGGATCAGACCATCCGAACTGCATCGAACGGTCCTTAAGTGACGGAGGCAAAGCCTCAAGCGGTACGTCCGCAGGAACCAACGGTGGGTCCAAGTGCCAAGGAGGTCTTGGACCTAAGGAGGTCGGGACCTTTAGATCCACTCAAAGGAAAGACTTGGACGGCTAAGATCTCCAAAAGGGAGATCCTATCGGCCAGATCTAAATAAGGGGAGGTCTGTGCAGTTAAGATCTCCAGAGAGGAGGTCCTAACGGCCAGATCTCAACAAGGGGAGGTCTGAGCGGTTAAGATCTCCAGAGAGGAGGTCCTAACGGCCAGATCTCAACAAGGGGAGGTCTGAGCGGTTAAGATCTCCAGAGAGGAGGTCCTAACGGCCAGATCTCAACAAGGGGAGGTCTGAGCGGTTAAGATCTCCAGAGAGGAGGTCCTAACGGCCAGATCTCAACAAGGGGAGGTCTGTTTGAACACGGGGAAGATCCAAATAGGCAAGGGGAGGTCCTAAAGGACGCAAAGGAGGTCTGATAGGGCTTGAAGGGAGTTCGAGGAAGGTCCCAAAAGGGCACTGGGAGGTCCAGAGGAACTCTAGGACGCCCAAGTGAGCTCAAGGGTTCAAAAGAAAGGTGAGAGGTCCACGGGGGAGGTCAAAAACAGAGAGGGAAAATGAGAGAAGAGATCCAGACACAAAAGAGGTCTGGAAAGGAGAAACCAAACACAAGGGCACACAGAGCAGCAAGAGGGAGAACGGGAAAACTCCAACAAACAACCAAAGGCACCGAACAGATTTAATTCAAGTTTGGTTTAATCAATTAAAGCTCTTTTGAAAACTCAAGTTAAGCTTTGAACTCTCATCAAAACCAAATGGTTATTTTTATTTTGAAAACTGGGCAAGAACTTAGGAGAAACGGGACGTTACACCATACCTAGCGGACTGGTGGAGGTTGGTGCTGCTCATGGACCCGCGCTTCCAAGGGCGCGTAGTGGGTGGTGCAGCTCACGCTGCGGTGCCTCGTCGACGACCACAAGAACCGACCCTCCATGAAGGAGGTCGTCACGGTGTTCATCGATCTTCCTCGAAATGGTCGCATGCATGTTTATTCTCTACGAGAAACCATGCTTTTGCAAATCTAATCTCGCAGATAATTAAAATTTAAAATAATTTCTCTGATCATCATGTGAAGTCCATCAAAATGGACAACATCGGAGAATTAAAAGGATTAAATTTATTGCCTGATCGCTTTTGCAGAATTGTAATTTACCAACTACATGTTGGGGACATGTAGTCCTGCATGCAGCAACTCTCATCAATTTTAGACCGTCGGTATATAACATCCATTCACCTATGCAACTAGCGTAAGGGTCAGCACCGAAAATTTCTCATCTTCATAAATTTGGGTGCAAGGTTTATGTACCTATACCCCTACCACAGCGTACTGCAATGGGCCCTCTTCAAAAGTCTGGGATATACGTTGGTTATGAGACAACATCCATAATCAGGTATTTGGACCCTATGATGGGAGATTTGCATACTGCTCGATTCGCTGATAGTATATTTGATGAGGATAATTTTCCGTCATTAGGGGTCGAGGTCGGACTAGACTGGCCTGGCTGGCGGCCACGGCAGCTGAAGGGATACAGGTAGGCTACACTAGTTGGCAATATAAAAATTCTACCATGTAGACCAGGAAGCCAAGCAAGTAGAAGATCATAGATCATTACCACTAGACGCATAGTGCAACAGAAGAAGAGTTGGAGTAGCCTGATCCAACGAAGAGCGCGTCGATGTGGTGGTCACAGTCGATTGTCTAACGACCTCGTCGGCGATCGTCTCCTCCAGTAACCAATCGCGTTCCTTGCGAAGTCGTGGATCATCCTTAAGCGTAACAACAACCGCAGCAGCGCCTCTATGGTACCTACATGTCCAGGGAAGGAACGCCGCACGCTGATGTGCTAGCATCAACTCGCACGGTAGAGCTCTCGGGAAGATGACGGCTAGGGTTTTGGCGGAGCAACTCACGCCAACTCATGTATTTCCTAATAGCTTCACACATCTACTTATATAGAGCCCATGACAGATCCTATCCAAACACATTTGTTCTAACCCGTTAAGTGTGTGACCCTGTAGGTTCATACATATTCGATTATGAATCAGAAACCCTTTCCAACCACAAGTCATTAGCGGTTCCTAGCAGGACATAATGATTCCCGAATACATACAAATTATATCGGACGAACCTTAATGCAATATGATCTACGACCAGGTTTTTATCACTAACGACCAGCTCGTATCTCTATACGACTAGTTCATATTTAGTCTCGACTAGTTCGTAACTCCTTACGAGCAAGTTTCGACCACTTAGTGATTATGTTCGACCAGTTTACGACCAGCTCGTATCTCCATACGACTAGTCCGTATCTGATCGAACTGAACAACCTTCTCGTGTATTTTCCCTTTGCCTCACGATATCTGGTTGAACTCCAGGTGAGATATCATATCATCCATGGATTGTTTGATACTTTCTCGATCGAGTGTTGGATAACCTTGTGTGGTTGACTCTTCGACCACTAGTGGCATGGCCATGCACTTTCTTTATCCGACCATATCGAGGGGCCCAGAAATATCTCTTCTGTTATATTAGGAGGAGCAAATCTTATATCCAACCAGTTACATTCCTCTGCATATTTCATAGCATACCCGAAAGCTACCTTTATAACTATCCAGTTATGAGTAGCGTTTGACAACCCCTAAGAGTACTATTACGCATGTAGAAAACCATGCTGATCTTAGGTCTAAGGATTATACATTATTATTGCTTGAGACCAACTGATGACACATAGAATCATAACAATCTCAATAGTGTCTCAAGGTGGGTCTATCCAACACCATGTTCTCTAACATGTGTTCACATTATTGATTCGATGTCCTTATATCCATGACCGGTGAAACATGGTCATCAATCAATACGTGTGTTGGTCGTGGAGTCACTAGTGTTTCGACCAATGACATTCGACTAGGGATACATTTAGAATGACATTATATAAATTAAAGAGCTTCACTAACAAGTCACATACTTGTTAATCTATATAACTGATGATTCATTCAAGGAACAGAATAACATTTATTCAATAGCTCATAAACATAGACGTAATACAATCATCTCTATGATTGCCTCTAGGGAACATCACCAACAGCACCACCCATCTCCTAGAGTAAGGTAGCAAACGAAGAAAATGCTGCATTTGCCTTTGCACATGGGAGTTTAGCTTGTAGTTGCGCATGGTGTGGATATCATGGGGATATGCCCATGATCTTAGGATGATGAAACAATTGGCAATGTGGCTTTTGGTTTGAAGTTTCAAGTGTTTTCGACAAAGTTTCAGATCTGTCAGGTCAGCGGCGGTCTGACCGGCTTTTGTGCTGAATGTTGATATAAGTGGTGATTTGATATTGGGATAGCTCATATCCATATTTGTTAATGCATATGTGTTGCATATTGCATGTTTTGGCTAACGTGGGTCAAGTTGTGAAGAACTTGTTCCGGATTAAATGTTGCTTGTCTATTCTTTGTGCGGTGGCTTGCGTGTCAACGACGATCAGCGGCGAGGAGGATCGGGACTAAGCTTGGAGAGCTGAGGTCCAGAACGATCATGGATGCCGGGTGAGGTCAAGTGACTCAAGCGTGGCGCAGAATGGATAAGGATGACCGAACGGGCAGTTCGTGCAACTGGTTGATCAAGCGGTGCGGGGGTCGGTGCAAGTGCCAAGGTGGTCCGGTGGGAACCGGATGGGAGAGACTTGCCGACACGATGAGAGCCGCTGGATCAATCTACACGTGGCGCAAGATGGTGCGTCAGGAAGTGGATTAAGTCAAAAGAATTGAAGACGACGTTTTAAATTGCGTGCGTTTGTGTTCTGTAATTGTTGGGCCTTAAGAGAGCCCATTAGGTTAAATCTTCTAGAAAGTTTTTTTTAGAGCTTGTGGCTGTCATATAAAAGGGGCTGAGATGGGACATCTTAGGGTTGCTGTTGGAGAATAGAAAAGTGGTCTCCTGTGGCGGCGGCTGTGTAGCTCCCCAAAAATCTGAAACCGGGTCATGGCGGCGGCCTGATGTGCCCGTAGAAACCGGTGTCTGGTCAGCGGCTGTTTGTTGTTTTGTTTTCTTTTATTGCCGTGCCTTGGCGGCGTGTGGAGCGCCCCAAAAATCTGTGCTGCCTGGTAGAGAGGAGTCCTGTGGCGGCGCACTGTAGCGCGTAGAAAAAGGAGAGCGCCTGTAGAAGCCCGAGATACAGAACCTCTGGTCGGCTGTTGTTTTGCTTTCTTTATTGCTCTGAAGTTTGTGGTTTGGTTCTCCTGTTTTGATGCGTCTTGATGAAAATTTGCTGTTTACATTTATCTAATTAGCTTTGGATGCTTTTCAATGTTTCGACTGATTCCTGGCAGTTTTGCTGTTCTTGGTCTTTTTTATTGCTCGGCTTGTCCCCGACTGTAGTCACAGAAAAAAAACTGGTGGCCTGTGCTGCGGGCTGTGCTCCAAAGAAAATAGGAGGTTCAGACGACAGCTTAATCAAGAAATGGAGATTCGCTGTTTGTATCGGATTATGTCCTGGCCTCTTGGTTTATGCATGTAGGAGGTTTGTACTTTATTTGTTTTAAAAAGCATTGAGTTAATTTAAGTTCTGGCAGTTTTTGCTGTTTGAGTGATTTGATCGGTGGCTGCTTTTTCGGTTTGGGCATCCTGAAGTTCTTGCGTCCTTCGGTTGTGCACATGAATTCTTTATGGATGCAAGAGAGACGCTGATTTGATTTCCTGCAGAATGCTACTGTGACTGAATTTATTTATTGCCTCCTTGTGCGTGTTCAGCGCCTGCAAAAACCACAGCCATGGGCGGCAGGCGGCATTAAAGTTTAGATTTGTTTTTAGTTTTACTGCTGTTTCTCTGTATGTGCTAGTCTGCTCTGTTTTGCTGATGAGGCACATCCTATGCGTGTGCATGCGGTTTGTAGAAGCAAGCAAATGCAGTTTCTTGTGTGGCTTTAATTGCTAGTGGTGCGTTTAGCCACATTTGGTTCTTGCTTGTGATCTGCTGTAAGAGGGTGCTTTGGACCTTGTGCATGCTGTGGTGAGATGTTTTTGGTCTTTTACTTAGGGGTTTGATCGGATTCAACACAGGTCATCTGCTGCGACTGTATACAGATATTCATAGCTTTTATAGCTATTGGAGTGAAAGTAGTGTTGAGTTCGATCAAGATGAAAAATAGAGAAAGCGTCTATTCACCCCCCCTCTAGTCGCTTTTGCGATCCTACACATGGCCATGCGAATGCTGCTGTTGCATCGGTGTTCTGAACTTTTTCTTCAGTCGAGTGATTGGGTCCAAAAGTAGTGGTTTGAATTCTTTGATGCGTCGTATGAATGTACAGTAGACCTGTTCAAATGTCGGGCTAGGCCTAGAAAGCTGCATTTGCTTTGCACGTGGGAGTTCAGCTTGCAGTTGCGCATGGCCATGCTAGTGCTATTGCTGCATCGGTGTTCTGAGCTTTTTCTTCAGCTAACTGATTGGGTCCAAAAGTAGTGGTTTGAATTCTTTGATGTGTCGTATGATGTACAGTAGACCTGTTCAAACGCTAGACTGAGCCTGAAAAGCCCGGCCTCAAATAGACAGGCCTGAGCCTGACCCAAAAATGGTTTCTAATTAAAAAAAACTATTATTTTAATTCTTTTTTGGAATAGAAAGTATTATTTAACTCATTTCGAGAATAAAAAATAGTTTATTATTATTATTTTTACATTAGTGGGTTTTGGGCTTTTGAAATTTGAAACCAAGTCTGGAGTGTCGGGCGAGCCACCCATGAACAGGTCTAATGTACAGTATTTGCTAGGTGGAAAGTTAAAAACATCTTCTGGATGCCAATTTTTGTCATAAATCACGATATAAATATTCAAAACTTGTTTTATCTACCTTACAAGAAAGGACACATATACTCACTAAAAAGAGAACTGCAAACAAGGCATGTCTTACTCTCAAGTCTCAATCTCGAATGGACGATGCTTTTCACCTTTTCCACCTAGAACAAAAGGAGTAAAACTTACCGCAATCGACACAAAAGAATATCCTTTTGTGAGCCTGCTTTGATTTGTTATAGAACACTAATATTATTTTCCCCTCCCCTAGATTGGGTACAAACAAGTACAGCATAACATGTATTATATACTCTTTCTCCAAATTCCACTGGGTTTTTGTGGAATTTTTAACAAGACATGAACATGTCGGATGAGTGCCCAAAAGGGAGTGTTGGGAAACCTGGGCCTGGGCTGGCCGGCCTTGGCCCATGGTGGGCTCCTCCTCGTTATCCCCTGAAGGGTTTTAGTCTATATATAGTGGGTACCAACCAATATATAAGATTCGATCAAAAAGAGAAATAAAGAGAGAAGAAGTTCCCCTATCTTGTCAATTTACTTTCTGTATTTGTGCTCTTCCTCTATGACGTGATCACTGGACCGGACTCTCCGGCGGTGGTTGCGTAACACGTTATCAGCACGACTACGCTCTCTGAAGGTAATCATTGATGAACGATGAAACCGTTTTTGTATATTCAATCGCTTTCTAGATTGCATTTATTCCGTATATTTTTTGCATTCTAGATCGGATTTATGTTTTTCACGGTGCAAATTTCCTCTAATCTCCGCGAGCCGACTTGTAGTCTCCGGCACAATGCCGATCGTAAGATTGATTGAAAGAGCAAGAAAAAGAGAAAAAAATCTTCTGGCGCAGTAGGAACGCGTGTGCGGACTGGGAGCGCCGCTGGTGCCCCTCGCGCCACCGGCCCACACGCGTCGCGTCTTTGCCTGGCGTCACCGCCCCCGACGGGCATCGTCGCCGCAACCATCGGCCCCTACACATCGCAAGACCGACCCGCTCGCCTCTCGCCTGGCGTCTTCTTTGTCGAGTGCCGCGCGCCACCATGACTCCGCCGACCTCGCTCGATCCCCACACGAGCCTCCGTCACGCGTCGTGCACTCGCTTTGGGCTGCTCGCCTCTGACGAGGCGCCGCCGCTGCCCTTGCACGACCTCCGCCCTAGCCTGCGCCGCCGCGAGAACGCCGCCGGATCTCGAGCTGCGCGAGCCGCCGTGCCTTGCGCGCCATCTTTGCCCTAGTCGCTCGGCGCTTAATCGCACGCTGCCGTTGTCAGTCGCCGAAGCCGCCGCCATTGTGCCACCGGCCGAACCGCGCCCACTTTACCTTCACTGAGGGGGAGGACTCGCAATAGCTGCCTGCACCGATGGAGGTGGACTCCACTCTTACAGCTGCACCCCCTTGATATTGCAGCAGCCGCCGCCATGATTTCCCAAGAAGAGCATGTCACCCCTGAGATGATAACAGCTGAAGCCTCTAACTTCTTGGTGGACTCAGTCTAGTGCACAGAATGCACTTATACTTTAAATGTCATTTATTTTGTGTGTGGATGGAATAAGTTCTACTTTGCATGGATGATGGTGGTATGCTCGTGTAGAGCCTTAAATAATTTATTCCTCGTGATGGTTGGATGATATTATTTAACTCATTCATTTATTCAGTTAATAACAGCATGACATGTTCTGATATTTGAAGTATTTTATTTATGTGTTGATTGCTTCTTACTACATATTAATAAAGTACTTTATATTAGAACGCGTGTGGCACCCTATGAAGGAAGTGTGCTTAGCTGATAGCGGCACAACGAATACCATCTTGAGAGAGACAAAATTCTTTTAGTCGATTAGCAAGAATGCTGGTAGTTTTACAACAATTGCGGGCAGCGATTCTTGTATAATAGGCTCAGGAAGGGCTACAATTATGCTTCCTATGGGCACAACTTTGGTCATTAAAGAAGCCTTGTTGTACCCAAAATCGACTAGAACTCTCCTAAGTTTCAAGAATATTCGCGCTAACAGTTTCCACGTAGAGACTGAAGAAGAGTACAATAAGGATGTGGATATCATGGGGATATGCTCACGATCTTAGGATGATGATACAATTGGCAATGGCGTTGAAGGTTTGTCGAAACACGCGTTTTCGACAAAGTTCTTGTGTTGTCAGGTCTCAGGCGGTCAGACCGGCCCAGGTGTGGCGGTCAGACCGGCCTGAATGGCGGTCAGACCGCCAACATTGGCTGTCAGACCGGCCATGACTTAGGTCAAGTGGATGGTGGTCAGACTGGCCTTTGGGCAGCGGTCTGACCGGTCAAAATAGGCTTTCAATTTTGGAGCTGGGCCAAAAATAGAGGGTGTAAACAAGAGATGGGATTCTCCTACACTTGGTCTCATAATTTTTGGAGCTTCGAGTCAAAAGTTCTATTCGTTTGAAAATTCCAGTAGGTTTCGGATTTCCAAGGAAGAAATTTGGCTAAGTCGGTGGACGGTCGGCCGCCAGCAGTGGTGGTCGAGACCAAACCGAGGCGGTCGAGGCCGCCAAAGTGGTGGTCTGACTGGTTTTGGCTTGTTTATCGGCCAACTTGGTGGTGATGATTGTTTGGATAGGTCAAGTTCAGCGGTTGTAGTGCATATATGTTGCATGATGCATGTTTTGACTAACGTGGGTCAAGTTGAGAAGAACTTATTCCCGGAAATGATTTCTTGGTCTATTGTTGTGCAGGTTGCTTGGAGGTCAACGACGGTCAACGACGAGGATGATCGGGACTAGGCTTGAGAGCTGAGGTTCAGAACGATCGAGGATGCCGGGTGAAGTCAATGGACTCAAGCATGGTGCAAAATGGACAAGGACGATTGAACGGGCAGTTCGGTGCGATGGGTTGGATCAAGCGGCGTGGGGGTCGTGCAAGTGCCATGGTGGTTTCGGTGGGAGCCAGATGGGAGAGACTTGCCGACATGAAGAGAGCTGTTGATTAACCTACACATGGCGAAGCATGGGATTGCTTCATGAAGATTGGACTCGGCCTTTGGAGAGGATCGAGAAGGGGTATTTTGGTAACTTCACCTAAATACCACCTTGATGACCTTTTGCTAACCCGCGTCGCAAGACGGCACAAGGAGAAGCGGTTTAGGTTAAGAGGAGATGAAGACGGCGCTTTAAAATACGTGCGTAAGTGAAACCCGTTTGTGTGTGGGCTTAACAGGTGCCTATTAGGGTTTTCTTTCTAGAAGCTAGCCTCCACTATAAATAGGGGAGAGTGCTGGCCAGCACCTCCTTAACCCTTTCATTTGTAAAACCCTAAGTTGTGCTTAGGAAGAGGAGAGGGGAGAGGTTAGGGTTCTAGAGAGTTAGATTGATTATATGCTCATGTGTTGAGTCTTTGTCCTCCTGGATGGAGTGGCTGTAAACCAACATCAATCCCAAATCAATCCAAGAAAGATTTCACAAGATGAGTCTCTTTGTGTTCTTATTCTCTATTTTGTGATTTTGGGGCTTTCTTTGATTCGTTGGTTTTCCCTTGGTTTCTGGCCTGGATCTAGCTTGCTGTGACATGTAGGAATACATCTAGGATTGTCTTGATCATCAATCACCCACGAGCAAGTGTTTGGATCACGTTTTGGTTTTGACTCAGTTTTAAAGATACCTTCACTAAAACGGAAAAAGGTCGAAACTTTGGCAACGATCTTCACGATCGTTGATAGGAATAGGTTTTTGACATCCTAAAGAAGGTATGTTTCAAGTTTCGTGAAGTTTGGAGTTGCGAATCAAAAGTTAGACCAATTTGTGATTTTGAGTTCGGGCTGATTTTACTGTTCATTGACCTGGAGGTCAGACTGCCATGTATCTAGCGGTCAGACCGCCCATGGTGACCGGTCAGACCGCCCCTGGTGAGAGTTCAGACCGCCCAACTCTAAGTTTTTGGTAATTTAGGTCTATTTGCTTCGGTGTTTTGTTTGAGTTCAATACAAGTCTTCCACGGTGCTTGTATATTGATCTTCATAGCTTTCATAGCTATTGGAGTGAAATTAGTATTGAATCTAATCAAGGTGAAAAAGTGATCGTGCTCCTATTCACCCCCCTCTAGTCGCCTTTTCGGTCCAACAAAGGAATACCTGCTCATTACAAAGCGTGAAGAAAGTGGAAAAGAGTATTAGAATGACTTCCTTCATATGAGACTGGGCTATACTACACTAATATTAAGGCACTCGTAGCCTACACTGCCTTGAAAACCATATTTAGAAGCTCTGAACTTTTCTATCTCTGGCATGATAGATTAGGTCATCCAGGTCTTAGGATGATGAGAAATATAATTAACAGTTCACAGGGACATAATATCGATGTAAATAATTTTCTGAATTAGGAGGATTTTGTGTGACCCGCATGTGCCACCGAAAAATTAATTACTAGACCTTCTGCTCTAAAAGTGAAGGATGAAGTCCCTGCATTCCTGGAACGTATCCAGGGAGACATTTGCAGTCTTATATAGCCCCTGTCAGGGCCATTTATATATTTTATAGTGCTTATCGATGCTTCCTCGAAATGGTTGCACGTATGTTTATTGTCTATGAGAAATCATGCTTTTGCAAAGCTAATCTCGTAGATAATTAAAATAAAACATAATTTTCCTGATCATCATGTGAAGTCCATCAGAATGGACAATGCTGGAGAATTTACTTCGAAGGCATTTGATGATTATTGCATGGCAATAGGAATTAAAGTTGAGCATTCTGTATCGCATGTCCACACCGAGAATGGACCAGCAGGGACATTAATTAAAAGGATTAAATTTATTGCACGACCGCTTTTGCAGAATTGTAATTTACCAACTACATATTGGGGACACGTAGTCCTGCACGCAGCAACTCTCATCAATTTTAGACCGTCGGCATATAACATCCATTCACCTATGCAACTAGCGCAAGGGTCAACACCGAAAATTTCTCATCTTCACAAATTTGGGTGCAAGATTTCTGTACCTATACCCCCACCATAGTGTACTGCAATGAGCCCTCTTCGAAAGTTTCAGATATACGTTGGTTATGAGACAACATCCATAATCAGGTATTTGGACCCTATGACGAGAGATTTGCATACTGCCCGGTTCACTAATAGTATATTTGATGAGGATAGTTTCCCATCATTAGGGGTTGGGGTCTGATTTCGGGCTTTGGCCGGCTGACTCTGGCGACCATCCGTCTCCTAGAGTAAGGTAGCAAATGAAGAAAATGTTGCATTTGCCTTTGCGTGGGAGTTAAACTGCGATTCTTGCATGGCCATGCGAATGTTGTTCTTTGCATCGGTGTTCTAAGCTTTTCTTGGTAGAGTGATTGGGTCCAACAGTAGTGGTTTGAATTCTTTGATGCGTCGTATGAATGTACGGTAGACCTGTTCAAACGTCGGACTGGGCCTGATAAGTCCGGCCTCGAACGGACAGGCTTGAGCCCGGCCCAAAAATGGTTTCCAATTAAAAAACTATTATATTAATTATTTTTTAGAATAAAAAGTAATATTTAACTCATTTTGAGAATAAAAAAATAGTTTTTTTACATTCGGCTTTTGGGCGAGAAACCAAGTCCTGAGCGCCTGGGCCAACCATGAACTGGTCTAATGTACAGTAATTGCTAGGTGGAAATTTAAAAACATCTTTTGGATGCCAATTTTCGTCATAAATCACGATATAAATATTCAAAACTTGTTTATCTACCTTAGGCTGCTCTCAATGAGCAGTATCTTAGTGCAGTTTCTTTAGTGCATGAGGAGTGTTAGGATACTATCTTCTCAATGCATGGTTTCTTATGGTGTAGTATTTTAAACTGTTTCATTTAATTACATGCATGATCTTTACTATTATTTGAGCATTGTGACCTATTTGTGGCATGTACTAAAGCAATGCATGCATGATCTTCCCAATGCACGGGATCGATCACAATAAATTTTATGTGTTGGATTTCGAGACCGAACCAGTATCCAGATTAGATACTAGAGTACCCTCTCTCTTCATTAACTATGGTGCCACATCATCATTTTGTCTATATGGCAGGCTTAAGATACCAGCCAAGGTGGAGCACTGAGAGCAGCCTTACAAGAAAGGACACATATACTCACTGAAGAGAACTGAAAACAAGGCATGTCTTACTCTCAGGTCTCAATCTCGAATGGACAATGCTTTTCACCTTTTCCACCTAGAACAAAAGGAGTAAAACTTACCGCAATCGACGCTGAAGAATATCCTTTTGTGAGCCTACTTTGATTTATTACAGAACACTAATATTAGTTTTCCCTCCCCTAGATTGGGTCCAAACACGTACACTGCAGTGTAGTAATATGCCCCTACGAGTCTATCGGGACATGTTCTATTTTTGAAAGATGGTTTTCTTCTCTAGAGGCATGCAATGTGATCTAAAATGAAAGTAAGGAAAATGTGACGTAATATCTCCCATGCATATCAGTTTAAACCAAGTGCTAGTTTAAGAAGAGATGATGGTTGTCGACGATCGAATCGCCGATCTTACGAAAATAAACGAGGAAAATGACGTGGAATATCCTGGAATGGAATGGGGTCGCTCTTTATTGATATGAGCTGGATTTACAAGATGTGGCTAAGTACTACCTGAATTACCTTGAATGGAGGAATGTAGCAAGCAATCGGACTTAGAATATGAGTCTAAAGTGATTATCTAGCTTCTAATTCCACCGCTTAGGCTTGTGCATATCTTTGCCTTGGCCTTGTTTTGTGTGTCGCCTCTCGTCTCCCCCTCGTTCTCTGTGCTTCACCTTTAAATAACTTCGAAGAGATGGCGATTACTCTGGAGAAGGCGTCCTGGTGAAGCGTTCTACGTTGGTGGAGCGGTAGAGAAGTTAGCAATGTGCTAACTTCCTTGCGATTGCTTGTGAAAAGCTTAACCGTAGGGTGGTTAATCGTCGATGTCTCGGGGTTGTACCATCGCATGGTTTGGAGCATTATAACACGTGTTCCATTCATCATACGATAAGAAATACCGATTCGATAATTTTTCGGCGGTTATCGGTGGGGATTAGGCACAAAGCCTCATCAGGCGAGGTACCCGATAAGTAACCTCTGAATACTAACGACCGTGGAGGTCGTTAGTCTTAGGAATTACGACCATGAAGACGTATGGTCTTTTACTATGCATTTAAAATAATACATAGAGGTTTTAATCCTCGTCACCTAGCCCCGAACTTTAAATGGGCGGTGGTGTATATATCTTTTCCGATGAAATCGTATCAGGCGAACCCATTTAATGTCGTGGTATCTGAAGTGGTGCGTGTTCACTTTAAAGTTGAGAACTTGCCTTGGGAAGCGAAGAGTTCCTCTGTCGTTTGAACAAAAAAAGCTTTTTGTCGGTTGGACTTTGTGGGAATCCTTGAAAGTATCGGAAGTTTATAAAATCTTCCTCATTTGGGCTCTTAGAATTTTTATGCTTCCAAAATCCCTTCGATCCTTTAGCTTCTGCCAAGAAATCCTCCGAGTCTTTTCTGTTCTTCCGACCACAAAGTCTCCAACTTTTGCTACTCATTCTTGAGGATTTTCGCCATGTCGGAGCAGATTACAAAGTGGTTGCCTTGAATTGGGCAAGAAAAAGCTTGAGGCTTTGGCGAAGATGGGGATGCTCCAGATAGGAATCGATTAATTGGAGACCGGCGATTGGAGAGCATTTTCGAGCCGTGAAGATGGTGAAATCCTGTTTTCCTTGCCTACATCGAATGTGAAATTTGAGACTACTACACAAATTTCTCCTCCGTTTTTGAACATTACGGGTGGAATTGGTGAATTTGGCCCCAAATTCGATCGCAAATATTAGTATTTTCGCATATTTGTGCGAGGCATACCGGGAATACAACCGAACTTGAAGCTCTTTAGTTATTTCTACCGCATGGTGATGGGAAAATCATGGCGAAATCTGAGGCTGACTCTGGGGAATGCACATTGCGTCTTCATGACGGGAAGGCCGATGAGTACATCTTCATGTCTGTGAAATCTTCGTGGTCGTCGTGGAAAAAATCTTGGTTTTACATGACGGTTCTGAAAAGACGATGGCCTCTACTTGGCGGAACTAGAGCAAGTGAAAACTCCAAGTGGAAGGAAACCAGTAAAGAAGGCAGGATAGTCAAAAGATGGGCGGATGCCATCTATGACTTCTTGAGTCGAGGGCCCGACTTCGTGGCATGTGGTGAAGGATTTCACCTTTCGTCCGATTAGCCCATTGAAGCTCAGGACTCATTCCTGCTCTGGTGCCTTGATCGTGATGAAGCTACCTCGGAAGGTGGTAAGTCTTTGAGATAAATTCGATCGGTATTTTGATTTGATTAATGTATTACCTTAAAATCATCTATTCTTCCTACATTAAAGCTCTTTCCCGGGAAATTAGAGATCGAGTCGAGGATGATCTGTGCGGGGAGCACGGAGAAAAATTTGAATGCCCCAAGATCTTAGCCGTAACTCCTATTGAAGGAGGCGGCAAGGCTTAAGGTAATTTAATCAAAATTCCTTTTACCATGTGTATACATATATTTGAACAGATTTCCAATCGTGCTCTACTTTTTTGGTCGGTCGGATTGCGAATCATACAATCTGGTGAGGATCAACGCCCCACCTTAGTTCCGACCGAGTCGTGCCTCGAGGCACTTGAAGGAGATGAATCCCTCGAGGTAATAGAACATTTCGGAATTATATATGTACGAATTTTTTAGATAAAAGGATTTCTTCACCCAATCAAATTTGTTCTTTGATTTAGGTGGATAAGCCTGAGGGCTGCCAGAATGTAACTGCGGAGGCTGTAGACTCCAGAGTGGTCGTGCACGACCTTATGGTTGTTACTGAAACAACTGATCTGGAGATTGATGAAACCACTCCCTCAGGCCGGATAGTCGGGAATGCGGTCCTTGATGGGCGTCGAGGACATAGCTTCCGACATCTTGTTGGAGGATGTGAGGTTCAACAAACCTTCGGGTGGTCGAGCCGGCAAGATTGGAGGAGAAGAAAAGGAAGGCTAGCGGCACTGATTTCTCTCTTGCGCGTTTCAGAGTCAAATCCCGGAGATTAACAAGGTATGTACAAATGAAAGTGATCGTATAAGTATGTACCTCTAATAATTCCTTGATGATTTGATACTTTGAACTCCCCATCTTCGGTTTGCATAGGTCTTACGGTGTTTGGTGCGTTTCTCACTGGGTTCTTCTGAGGACACGCACTGTGGAAGTTCGATCAGAGCACTTCTCGGGACAAAGTTCTGAGGAATAGTGGTCGAAGAAGCCCCGGCGGTGACAAGAACAACGGTTGAGTTGGATCCTTTGGTGATTGAAACCCCTTCGTGGAGGTAGATGCCTCGAGAGGTCTCAACAGTTCCGATCATCTGCGATAACCCTTCCCAACCTAACAAGTTCCTTTTCGGTCCCGATTCATCGAGGATAAGGAGCTTGATGAGGCGTGGCGAAAGTATCGGATACTCGGCTCAAGATGCACCTCGATTTGATTTTTGCGGTTATAATGACCGAACAATTCGTAAGTATTCTCGACCCGCTTCATAGCTCTTCTTTAAAAAGTTTATAAGAAACTTAAGAAAGAGAATGCTATTTGTGTAGCATTTGGTCGAGAACTTTCTTTGTGATCGAGGATGACCCAATGAGTTAAGGACTTGGAGCAAAAGCACTCGAGTTGGAAAGTAAGAGCTTTTCCTTTTGAACTTTTGTTTCTTCTTCAATACTTTGCTCCTCTATAATTATTCTCCTTATCGCATTCGATAGATCTGGAGAAAATAAAAGAGGAGGTTGTGGTGAAAGCCAAGGCGACTTTTCTTGAAGAAGAAATAAAAGCTAAGGACCGATCATTCTTTGAAGCAAGTTGACTAAAGACCAGGTTGATCGTGAAACAACGACCAAATATGAAACACTTAGCAAAACAAATGAAGGTAATATGTCGTAAGCTTGATTTTTCCTTCATTTATGCTTGTGTTCATTAAGCGATTTGTTTTGCAGAGCAAGCGCAAATCTTTGAGCGAGTAAAGAAAACTACGAAATTTGAGCAGGATAAAGGGGCTCTTGCTCAAAATATTGATGAAAAGATTCATGCTTTGAACAAGATGATCTTTGATATGGGATCGAGGATCAAGCCCGCCTTCCTTAGGAGATCCAATAGAAAATGAACTATTTGGGTCAACTTCTAGGGATCTTAAAGTTACGCTCAAAACTACTCGGACGAATTATGCGGGCCCTAAAAGCAGGCGTTGCAAGTGGAGTTAGTTTTGCTTTGGCAAACTGAAGCTTCCGACCCTCCATAGATCTCCAAGCTGTTAAAGATGACTTCAATCGCCCACTGAGGAGGCGACCAAGTTCATGGAAGAACTCGGGCCACTCGGAGATATAGTTGTAGAGGAGATGGAGGTCGAATCTCCGACAAACAAGAGTTAAATTTGGGAATATTCCTTAGAGTAGGTTCTGCAAGTGTAAAAATATTTGAATATCTATGAAAACTTTCCTTTTATGTCATTGACAAAGCTTTTGTTTATCTGTTTGACTTTTTTAAAATTCTCGTATATTTCCTAGCCCCAACGCTTTATAGTAGAAGAAGCGTTCTTGTACAAGCGGTGAGCCAAGAAAGAGAATAAAAAGAGGTCATAACAATGTATGTGAGTTTTTGAAGGTATGTTTGGACATGTAAGACAAAAGCGATCGTTCTTGAAGACTAGGAAATCAAATGTGGTCAGGACCAGCGTATGATTTCGACTAGTTATAGATCTTTGTTTGTCATAATGGAAATACCCATAAAAAACACTATATATGGTCGGAAAAAAGACTTTGTCAAACTTGACATAAGAAGAAATGCAAATATGTATGCAACAAATTATAAGTGAACTTTGTTTATATCTATTGTCCCATAATCTGGTCGGAACTAATGCTAAGACCTGAAGGCATACGACACATTTCTTGAAACGTGTTCAAATTCTGTATCCGACTGGTAGCGAGGATCGTAAGAAAAGAACCGTCGCTAGGAAGCTCCTTCGATTAGGCGGGACCACGTCTGTAAAAAGGAGAGACTTGACTATGAGGCTTTCCGTGTCCCACCGAGAGCAGGACAAGAATAGAGCGAGAATCTTAAAATAATGAAGCATAATCTTGAGAATCGTAAGCATATCATTCATGAGATAGTTAGTTGTGTGGCGCTCGATTACTCATTTTCTTTTGAAAAAGAGTGTAGTCGCGTGGGAATCATTTGAAGAAAAATGCTCACGACTAGGACCATAGAGTATCGAGATCCTTAAAAAGGATATCGGAGAGAAAAATGTCTTCTCAGACCGGACTAACAATAATAAGCGCCAGGAATGTAGGTGTATATATATAAGCAAAGTTGCACTTCTTAATTAATTAATGAATTTAATGAAATTGAAATTGAAAGAAATGAAAGAATGAAAATTAAACATAGAACTTACGCAATTGATCGATGTTCCAAGAATTTGACAAAATTTGCCCATCGACATAGCCATCAGACGGAACACGGGTCGGGTTACTTCGACCACGGTGTAAGGACCTTCCCATTTAGGAGAAAGTTTATTGCGATTTGTTTGGCTCTGAATTTTACGAGAACGGATCACCTCTGAGAAGGTCTGAGGTCGCACCTTACGACTATGGTACCTTCGCATGGCTTGTTGGTAGGCTGCCGATCGTATAAGGGCTTGGTTTAAATCGTTCTTCAAGGAAATCGGCGTCGTCGAAGTCGTCGTTCATTCGATCATTTTCGTCAAAAGCGATCGATTCGAAAGCGAGCCAATTTTGAGTTACGAGGAAGCATAGCTTCAAAGCACCATAAACCAAAAAGAATGGAGTTTCACGGTCGCACGACGGTGGTCGTGGTTCGAACGCCCATAACACGAGGGAAGTTCTTTAACCAAGCGCTGACCGTTTGATTAAGCGGTGAATACTCGGCGTTTGATCCTCGCATAAGGATACCATTAGCTCGCTCAAGCGCTCCGTTGCTGCGGATGTGCAATGAAGCAAAATGAACTTTGACACCAAGTTCATCGCGAAATTCTGGAATTGATCTTTGGAGAAGCGGGAACCATTATCTGTGATGATCTGTTGGGTACACCAAATCGCGTGATCACATTTTTCAGAGAAATCTCTTAGCGGCCTCGGTTGTTATTTTAACGGTCGCTCGGCTTCAATCCATTTTGTAAACGTGTCAATCATGACGAAAGGAATTGAAGCCCCGGGTGCTCTTGGGAAAGGTCCCGAATGTCCGATCCCAAAGTTGCAAAAGGCCAAGAAAGAGGAATTGTTTGTAAGGCTTGTCTTTGGTGGTGTACTTATCGGCTATGAAACCGACATTGTACACACTTCATCACAAGCCCTTTTGCATCATGAAGGGCGATTGGCGATAATAGCCTTGGGAAGGCTTTACCGACCGAGGTTCTCAGAGGAATGGTGTGCTCCACAGACACCTTCATGGATTTGGTTAGCAATCTAATGCCATCCGTTTGAGATATGCATCTCATCAACACTCCATGAGATCCTCGTTTATACAAGGTACTTTCGATTAGAGTGTATGATTTGGCTTTTCGTGCTATCGATCGGCCTCTACATCATCTTCTGGAATTGTGTCATTTGAAGATAATTGTAGATCGATGTCATCCGTCTCTACCTTGATCGTGATAAATACCAACCGTCAACGACATGGAGCATCCATGTTCCTTGATTAGTTTGTTCAACTTGCAAAGAATCATGTATGTTCTCGGAAGGCTCAACTACCGAGGGTGAATTGAGTTGCTCGAGAAAAACTCCGGGCGGGACGGTCGACCTCGTGGAGGCCATCCGTGCTAACTGGTCTGCCAGAAAGTTTTCCTTTCTAGGAATATGTTGGATCTGAAAACCGAAGAAGTGCTTTTCAAGTTTTCGTACTTCCGCCAGATAAGATGACATCTTGGTACTAGAGCATTGATACTCTTTCCCCACTTGATTCGCTACTAGTTGAGAATCGCCTTTCACTAATGTCTGCAAATCCGAGCTTAACGAGCTGCTCGGAGTCCTGCTAGTAAACCTTCATATTCTGCCACATTATTGGTGGCAGGAAAATTTAACTGGATGGCGTACTTGATGTGTTCGCCAGTAGGGGATATCAAGACCACTCCAGCCCCCGATCCTTGTAACATCAAGGAACCGTCGAAATACATTGTCCACTCGTCGTGGTGTTCGTACTCGGGTCCTTGGGTGGGTTCGAGGTTTTGTCCATTCGCAATGAATTACGCTATTGCACAGGACTTTATTGTTGTTTCGTGAAATAAAATGGAGATCGAACGCCCTAGCTCGACCGCCCATTTGGCTATTCGTCCCGATGATTCCTGTTTCCAAGGACTTGACCAAGGGGTATCCGGTAGAGGTACGACCACTTTGTGGGCTCGAAAGTAGTGCCTTAGCTTCCTTGAAGACATAAGGAGGCCATAGAGCAACTTTTGTACTGTGGGTATCTTTCCTTTGGTCCATATAAGACTTCGCTACGTAATAGACCGGTCGTTGGATATTATTCCTTTCTACAACCAAGACACCGCTAATCATGCGTGGTGTTCTTTGCCACGTAAATTAGCAATGTTTTTCCGGTCTCGGAGAAACTAAAACCGGGTACTTGTAAGGTACTTTTGAGTTCCTCAAAGGCATCGTTTGCCTCTTTAGTCCACTCGAAACTCCCATGCTTAGAAGAAGTTTAAAGAAAGGTAATCCTTTTTCCCTAATCTTGCTATGAAACGGCTTAACGCGTTGCCATACTGACCGATTAGTTTTGGACTTCCTTCTTCGTGGTCGGGGGCGATCCGGTCGATGGCGCAATTTTTCTTTGGATTAGCTTCAATACCTCTAGCGAAACTAGGAAACCAAGCGGTTTTCAGCAGAAACTCGAACACACACTTTTAGGATTTAACTTGAGGTTATGTCTTCTCAAGTTGTTAAAGGTTTCTTGTAAGTCGAGGGCGTGGTCGCCGGCGTTGGTGGTCTTTCTGACGGATCGTCAACATAAGCTTCTAGATTCCGACCGATTTGTGGACTAAAAGTTTTTGCATCAACCTTTGAAAAGTTGCACCGGCATTTTTGAGACCAAATGGCATCTTAATATAACGAGAAGTACCATATGGGGTGATGAAGTTTTCTCCTCATCTTCTTTACACATACTAATCTGGTGGTACCACGAATACGCATATAAAAACTTAGTAACTCGCACCAAGTAGAGTCTACTAGTTGATCAATGCGGGGAAGGGAAAGTCATCCTTCGGACAAGCTTTATTAAGATCTCGTAAAGTCGATACACATTCGCCATTTCCCATTATTTTTCCTAACCATTACAGGATTAGCAAGCCATTGTGGGTGGTCGACTTCACGAATAAATCCTGCTCGAGAAGCTTGTCAATCTCCATTGGATTGCTTCCTTCCGATCGGGTGCAAAACGTCGTAGTTTACGCTTGATCGGTTTTTATCGGCCGAGAGTAAGCACGTGCTCGATCACCTCGGGGACTCTGCATATCGGACGCTTGCCAAGCAAACACGCGTCTTGATTTGCTCGGAGGAAGGAGACGGCGACTCTTCCTATTTAGGGTCGAGTCTTGCCCCGACCGAATCTTCTTGGCGGTTAGATCTGGTTGTCTGACCCATGCGACGACTTGATTTGTCCGGAGAAGCGCTTTTGTCGAGTAGTACCTCCTTGGTGCGGTCGGATGGTTTGGGCGTCATCTTTGGCTTCGAGTGCTTGACCGCATGGGAGACGGATTAACCTCTCTCGGTCGGAAGTTCATCAACCAAAGGCAAAGGATTTCCGATCGCATCGTAAGCCATTTTTCGATCTCCTCGAATTGTGATGACTCCTTTGGCCCGGCATTTTCAAACTTTGATAACCGTAATGCGTGGCTATCAAGAATTTTGCTAATCTTTGGTCGATCGAGGATTCCGTTGTATCGCGGATTCAAGTTTACTACATCAAACAGGATCTTCTCTGTTCGAAATTGTCGTTTTCCAAACGTCACCCAGAAGGAAACTTGTCCTATCGGTTTAGCGGTAGAACCGGAACTATGCCATGAAAAGCATATTTCATGTGTTTCACCTTTGACATAGGGACTGATTTCTTCTAAAGCTCCTACAAATAATATATTCAAGGAACTACCCCATCCACTAAGACCCGATTAACCCGACAATTATTAATAGTTGGTTCAACGACGATGGGGAACCTACCCGGTCGAGTCGATGGGATGGTGCGATCGTCTTTCTTTGAAGGAAATGCGGTGTCAGACCACTTCGAGTGCTTGATTACGCTTGGAGATTCGACGAGGTTGACCTCCCGCTCCATGGCCTTCAGATGACGTCTGGACTCGTATGAAGAAGATCCTCCAAAAATCATGTTGACTGTGTGTTGGGGATCCTGGTACTCCATCTCCTCGTCGCCATCCTTGTCCTTTTTGGAGCTCGTTTCTCCATGTTCCTGTATTGCTGGAAATGGTCCTTTACCTGCATAATAATCCTCCAGTTTCTTCTGCCAGACACGACAGTCTTGCAGATCATGCCTACGTTGGTGAAGTGGACACCACTTCTTATTCGTCTGGAATCCTTCGGTCGGAACTTTTGTTTTGCTTCGACCGGCATAGTCCTTCTTGCCCTTCCTAATCTTGTTTGGAACGGCGAGGACTTCTTTGTCGTCGGGTCTGCGGTTCTTTTTCTTCTTGATAGACTTCTTGTTCTTTTTCTCCTGTTTGTCCAGACCGGGCTGGGGAATCTTGTCTTTCCGATCGATGGCTTCACACCACTCGATTGCTTCACTAGCGATGGCATATTTGTCGCCATATCAAAAAGCTCAACGGTTGTTCTTAGAGGGTTCATTGCTATGTCCTCCGTGAACCGCCGATTCCTTAGACTGTTTTAAAAGCTTTGAATAACGAGAGGACTCATGACTTGGGTATAGAGTTACTGAACTGGTGAACCTCTTGATATATTGGCGTAAAGTCTCATCGATCCTCGCCGGATTACGTGGAGATCGTCCTCCTTCCTGAGGCGGTCGCGTACTCGAAGTTGGCAATCGAAGATCACAGAGTTGTTCCCAAGTATATATGGATCCGGCCGGTAAGTTTAACAACCACGACCCAGGCGGACCCTTCGAGCACGGTGGGTAAATAGTTGGCCATTACATTCTCATCGCCACCAAAGCAGCCACGATAGCGGTGGTATATATTTGGAGAAATTCAATGGGTTTTGAGTTCCATTGAATTTGTCCAAGTTGGCCGATCGAATCGGCTGAGGCTAACGCACGACTTGGAGCCCGGCAGAGAAGGCTCGACAACACGTGATTGATTCATGGCGTCTTCTCTGGGAAGGTGCCGGATTGTAGTCGGTCGGAGACCGATCCCTAAGATTGGAACGCTGGAACTCCGGTGTACCGATCCGGTCGTGGACATTGATATGATGTCCACGACCGCCCACTTGGTTCAAATGATGTCGGAGATCGTTAGGTCCTAGTGGTGGTGGTTCTTCTCGGCAGTGGGGGAGTACCCTCTTGAAATAGCCTTCTCCCTCGTGACTCCTTGGTCGGAATCGTCGAGGAGGTCTTGGTATCGATCGCTCTCTGGTATGACCGTCTTTGTCCCCTCACCGAGGAGGCGTTGGGGCGAAGTCCTAGTCGACTTCTGAACCCCTCTGTTCTCGATGCGCTTCCGTTATTTGCATGGTGCATTGGAGAATTTGGATACGATCTACGAGTTGTACAAAACTAGGCGTTCTGCTAGAGCAGATCGAATTATTTAACATGTTTTGAATACGCCATAAGTTTTGTCTGATTCTAGAAGGTCTCGTGGTTCATCTTGATGTCGAGGTGTACGCTGTCTGAACCCTCCCCGACCTTCGGATTTGTTCGATCTGTCGGTCACTCTGGGTGGGCGATGCAAGCGAGTTAAGCGATTGGCGTCGATTAGTTCCGTTGCCTCCGGAAGTTGGTGCTTGCGGCCGGATCATCTCTAACAACACGTGATGGCGTGGTAGAGAGTGTAGGACCGTCGCAGGCATCTTGATCTTCATCTCCGATCGCGTTGACCTCGTGCTTCCAAAGATTGATCTTCCGATGAGCTTCCATCATAACTAATGGAGAGCTTGTCGGCCGCTTCGCCGAATCTTCCACGATGGAGATCGGTCGGAGATGAGCACTTCTCGAGGTCTTCGGCTGATCCGACGAACCGCCGATCGTATCTTTGAGTGTGATCATCCCCACATGGCCTCGACCAC
This sequence comes from Phyllostachys edulis, assembly GCA_036346405.1. NCBI lineage: Eukaryota > Viridiplantae > Streptophyta > Magnoliopsida > Poales > Poaceae > Phyllostachys > Phyllostachys edulis. The sequence goes on along the minus strand of CM070562.1, from coordinate 89,860,983 downwards.
TGGAGGTTTCATCGACACCGATTATCGGTGACGGTTGACTCTGGAATTGCGGTCGAAGAGAGTATCTTTCACCATGATTTCATCAATGGTATAGAGTTTTCGGGTGATGGAGCTGAAATTTCTTCACTGTTTAGCGGCCGAGAAGACCGGCTTGAAGAGATCCTCGGCATTCGAACTGGTCGAACGGCGGTTCTCTGGTTGCGCCACCGTAGTGGCGGCGCATCTTCATCCATCCGTCGACCTCGCTAACGTCGGCGACGTGCGGCCGGCGGAGGAGGATGAGGAGGATGACTGCCATTTTCTTCCATGGCGCGGATACATCCTTCCATGTCGAGGTTGGCGTAGTCCGCCCGTCGAACCGATTTTCCTCATCCCAAACTCCGGGCATAGTCGCATGAGCGATTGCGAGTTTTTGGCGAGGATTTTCTTGGCTTAAAAAGAAAATTTCTTGAAACTTACGCCTTCTTCCCCACGGACGGCGCAAATTGTCGACGATCGAATCGCCGATCTTACGAAAATAAGCGAGGAAAATGGCGTGGAATATCACGGAATGGAATGGGGTCGCTCTTTATTGATATGAACTGGATTTACAAGATGTGGCTAAGTACTACCTGAATTACTTGAATGGAGGAATGTTAGCCGCAATCGGACTTAGAATATGAGTCTAAGGTGATTATCTAGCTTCTAATTCCACCGCTTAGGCTTCGTGCATATCTTTGCCTTGGCCTTGTTTTGTGTGTCGCCTCCGTCTCCCCCTCGTTCTCTGTGCTTCACCTTTAAATAACTTCCGAAGAGATGGCGATTACTCTGGAGAAGAGGCGTCCTGGTGAAGCGTTCTGACCGGTCGGAGCGGTAGAGAAGTTAGCAATGTGCTAACTTCCTTGCGATTCTTGTGAAAAGCTTAACCGTAGGGTGGTTAACGGATCGGTGTCTCGGGGTTGTACCATCGCATGGTTTGGAGCGTATAACACGTATTCCATTCATCATACGATAAGAAATACCGATTCGATAATTTTACGGCGGTTATCGGTGGGGATTAGGCACAAAGCCTCATCCCATCAGGTACCCGATAAGTAACCTCTGAATACTAACGACCAGGAGGTCGTTAGTCTTAGGGTTACGACCATGAAGACGTATGGTCTTTTACTATGCATTTAAAATAATACATAGAGGTTTTAATCCTCGTCAATGGTTGCCACTTAAAACGATAAAATCTCCTATTCCAATGCACACTAGCTTCAAGATGGAGCCACAAGATGTAAAGCCTCCATTCACATATACTCTCTCTTCTGTGAAAAAGACCCCTGACCTCCCGGGCCATCCATGTCGACTTTTTTACTTAAAATGCCCCATGCTTTTTGAAATCGCGTTAAGGTCCTAGTGACCGACAGTAGTTGGATCGCGTCCTTTGGAGAGTCCAAATCGTTATTTTTGCGAAAAACACCTAGAGGTTTCTGGAATCGTGTCGAGGTCCCTGTTTCGACGTCCAACAGCCATCGGATCGTGATCGTAATGCCGGACTCGAGCGGGTGCACAGCCATCGAATCGCGGCTTTGGAACGGACAGCCTTGATGCATCTGCCCGACCTCCACACCCCTGGACCTAGGGTTCCCCCTCCTGCGCGCCGCACTCGCCCACCTCCCTCCCTTTCTCCGCAGCCCACACCACAGCCAGCGACGGGCGGCAGCACGACACCTCATGCTCGCCATCGCTGCCCTACCCGTCGCCCTCGAGATAGCCTCCTCCCGGTAGTTGGCGGCCGTCTGTTCTTGCGTCGCTTTCGCATGCCATTGTCTCCTCCCTTCTCCCTTTGCCACCATTGCATTTGCTCCACCAGCTCGCACCAGATCTAGTCCCCTCACCCCCTCCTTCCCCTCAGCTTCCCCCTCCCCTTCTCGCTTCTTCGCCTCTGCCGCCCTAGCCGTCACCCTCGAGATGATCTCCTCCCCTCCGCCTGTGCCCTTGCCCACATCCTCCCCTTCGTCCGCGCCGCCCTCGTGACAAGATTTTCAGAGATCATACACGCATATTCAACAAATCGCGAAAGAAATAGCTCCAGATTCCAACTCTGTTTACGAAAGGGGAAAGTAGTCTTACAAAGTATAATATCAACTAGAAGCTAATGAGATGATAATATTCGCCATTCCAAAAGGGTTCGCAACCCCTGGCCTTATAGCCATTACAGAAGAATATTCTCAATAAAAGCAAAGTTACAACTACAGTAAAAATTTAGAAGTTCCTTGCTACTGAACCTACTACGCACAGTAAAGGGTTTGGTGTTAGCCCGCCATTGATCTTCACTTAAACACCCCTGAGATGATCTCCTCTGCTGGATCTTCTTCAGTTCCCGAATCATTTTCTTCCTACGACAACATAAGAAACCACTAGTCTTCAGAAATCAACTCTAGTTCCTGAACAATTTCCCTGGTTCAAACAATTCTTGTCCTCAAGGATTGGATTCAGGAAACCATCCATGAATTGTCGCCTGATAGAAGTCAAGAAAAGTCCCCTCAATAAAATCAGCATCTTCCCATGTCGCATCTTCTGGAGCCAATCCCTCCCATTGAACCAACCACTGGGTAATCAATTTCCGATTTCTGGGATTTGAATGAGTCTCTAGTACCAGTATCGGTACAGTTTTCACCTTACCATTTTCACCAACCATAGGGAGATCAGGGCTTGGGACTGCGTTAGGACCAATATGTTTCTTCAATTGACTAACATGAAAAAGGGATGAATACCCACACCTTTCGATAACTGCAATTTATACGCTACCTTGCCAACTCTTTGCATTACCCGAAATGGTCCATAGTATTTAGTAGTCAGTTTCAATGAATGTCGAAGCCCGAATGCTGTTACTCTGTAAGGTTGCATTCTTAAATAGACAAGATCCCCGATCTGGAATTCCCTTTCGGACCTCTTTTTATAAGCATACTTCTTGATCCTATTCTGAGCTTGATTCAGATTATCTTTCAAATGTTGCAGCATGGTCTCTTTCTCAGTTAAGAAATCCCTGGCTTCTTCACTCTCATGTCCGGGAACTGACAACTCACTGATTAAAGGAGGAGGAAAGCCATACAAAGCCTAGAAGTGTGTAATTCGCAAAGAAAAGTGGTATTGTACCACCATTCCGACAGTGATAGCCAATAGTACCATTTTTTAGGCTCGTTGAGCGCCATGCATCTCAAGTATGATTCTAAACACTGATCGACCCTTTTGGTCTGTCCATCCGTTTGTGGATGATAGGCGGTACTAAACCTCAGTTTCACTCTTAAAGATCTGAATATTTCCTGCCACAGATTACTTGTGAAAATCCGGTCTCTATATGAAATTATAGCTATTGGAAACCCATGCAACTTGAACACATTGTCAGTGAAAGCTTTACCACCATATGTACTGAGTAAGGATGTGATAATGCTATGAAATGGGAATATTTGGTGAATCTGTCCACCATAACTAATATTACCTCTTTTCTATTTGATTTTGGTAATCCTTCGATGAAATCCATCGAGATGTGAGTTCAAGCCATATCAAGAACATGTAATGGTTCCAGTAGCCCTGGGTAATGACAATGCTCAGCTTTAGATCTTTGACAAACTGCACACTCTTGAACATATGATTCTACTGATTTCTTTAACCCGGGCCAATAGAAGATCTTCTTCACTGGTTGATAGGTTGCTCTCCTTCCAGAATGACCCCAATAGCCGAAGCATTTAATGACTCAGTGATTTTGAGTCTCATGTGGATGTTAGCTCCAACATACAATCTCCCTTTGTATCTCAGGATTCCCACATGCATAGTGTAGGGTGGCACTGCATTTCCATCAATGATCAATTGTTCCAATATCTCCTTGAAGTGATGATCATTCTGATAACTATTTTCTACTTCCTTAATCCATGCAGGTACTACCACTGAAATTGCCATACAATGTTCCCTTCTTGATAAAGCATCGGCCACTTTGTTTTCTTTCCCTTTTTTTTTGTACTCAATGGTATAATTGAATTCTAGGAGTTTGAGCATCAACTTATGTTGAATTCCCTCTGAGATCCTTTGCTCAGTGATGTATTTTAAACTCTTTTGGTCTGTCTTGGTAATCAGTTGGTTGCCCAAAAAGTAATATATCCATCTTTTCAATGCCTCGAGAATTGCCATCGCCTCTTTGTCATAGGTGGATAGTGCGGTAGATCTCGCCCCAATGCTTTCTTGAAATAAGCGAGGTCGCCTTTGCATGAGCACATCTCCAATGCCATTGCCACAAGTGTCAGTTTCTATTACAAAAAACTCCTGAAAATCTGGCAGTGCTAGAACCGGTGCAGTAACCATACGATGCTTTATGTAACAGCCTCAGATTCTTAAATTGGATTAGTTAAGCATATAAAGTACATTTATGAAATCCTGGATTTTTTAAAACCTTTTGTTGCAAAACAAATGTATTAAAACCTGATCTTTCAAAAACCTAGAAATACTATACTCTTTCTCCAATTCAAAAGCTTAATTTGAAATTGAATCAAAACTAAAAATATTTCAAATGTGGGAGTATCTATTTTGATTTCAATTTAAAAATAGTAATAGCTCCAATGCTCCTAGAATACTTGAGGTAGTTTTCAAAAAGATTGTCAATTTCAAACTTGAAAGTATATTTTCTTTAACTCAAAAATTTGCAAACTGAATCTTAATTTTGAAAGTATAGTAGGACCCATAGTTGGGAATATTTTAGTTGGGTTCTATATCCCCTTATGTGCTTGTTTAAAAATTTTCTGTAATTTTTGGAGTTTATTTGGTTTCGATTGAATTTGCATGTGCAAATTCAAATTTGAAATTAAAATACAAACCAAACATGCGAACAATTCCTGGAAATAATTTTTCTAGGTTCTGGAACCCTTTAGCAACTCACATTAAAAATTTCACAATTGTTAGATTTTAATTACTATTTTTTAAGTAACCAATCAAACTAGAAAAATCAAAAGTCAAATACTAAACACAGAAAATTAAAGGAATTATAGGGAATAATGCAACACATGAAAAATTCTAGAAAAATTATACATCAATATACATAGTATCAGGATCATTCCATAAAAATTTTAAAATTTTTTGGAGCTTAACATCTATGTCTAAAAATTACTTGATCACTCTCAGCCATTCTGCAAAAATCTAGAAATCTAAATTGTTTCCACCTCTCACCAGCCTGTCGGGCCCACCTGGCAGGCCCTCTCTCTCACAACGCCATGCTAGTGCGGGCGGCCATGGCCACGTAGCTGCTTCACCGCGCACGAGCCGCTCGCATGGACGCTACTCCACCCCACCTCGTAGCTTCTTGATCTCCACCTGTAGGAGTAGCACCGCCTCACCTCTTTCACTCTCTTGCCCTCCTCCCTTTTCCCCATAGCAAAACTCGAGCTCTAGCGCCGGTCACCAAAACCGCCGAACCTCTTGTCGCCATCCCGGCCGCTCTGGTGAGTCACGACCATCCCCAACCACGTCACGGAGCACCCTTCACCCCGAGGAGCAAATCCCCTTGGTTAATTGCAGGAATTAACCACCGGAGCTCTACACATCTTCCTCTTCCTCGGCTCTAGCCCAAAGCCGCCGCTGCGACTGCTATTCCCCCTCCAGTAAGACCTCCTTCGATTCCTCCCTATGGAAGCACCCCCTCACGGCTCCCGACCTCCACCCACCACTCACGCCTACTCCCCCTCACCGTAGCGCCGCCCCCACAGCAAGCCACTAGCGCTGCTCATGGCTTGTGTCGCCAGCCCGTCTCCAGCCTCCTCGGCTCCCTCCAACCGCACCGGTGAGTCCCCTGTATCACCCTCGTGCCCATGCTCCTTCTACTTTAGCCCCTACATCACCCTAGCACCGTCGCCATGTTTCACCTCTCCGTAGGCATGTGCACTGAAAGCATCTAGGCCCCTAAAAATGGTTTTGGTAATTAATGATAATATGTTAATATAGGATTAACATGTTTATTGAGTATTTACAAGGTTAAATCCCATTGATGAGTTTGATGTCTTGAAGATGCATGCTAAAGGACAACATGAAGATCTTTTGGATAAAAGACAAGGTACAAGTAGTCTAGGATCCTTTTTATATTTTACCGGTCTTAGGAGAAATGGTTAGAAGATCAAATTTTAGGATAAATGCCGTACTATTAAGAGGGATCATGACTAATAGTTTAATAGCATGTTCTTGTGCCATTTGGATCAATTTAGGATCATGCATGCATTTGAATTTATTTTTGAAAGCTCTCTGTGCAATTGATAGCACAAACGGTAGTACCGGAGGTTAACTGGCGGAACTACCACTTTACGGTATGACTACGCATCCCTTGGCGGTATTGCCATGTGCCATTCAGACCATCCGAAAGTGACATGATCGTGTGGTTTAAACGAGTGGTTTGAACAGCCCAATCAATCTGGGCCGTCCACATAAATGGTCCGATCGTCACAGCCAACTGGTTGCTAATGCGGTATGACCGGCCTTTGGTGCGATGCTACCGCATTGCAATCGTTCCGTTTTTTAGTTGGCGGAACTATCGTGTGTCATTCGGACCGTCCAAACAGCACACGATCGTGTGGTTTATAAGTGTGGTCCGAACGGCCCAATTAATCTGGACCGTTCATGTGTGCAGTTCAAACATGCATGTCAACTTATTGGTTGAGCGGTACGACCGCAATACGGTCATTCTGTTTTCTAGTTGACGGTACGTAAAATCCAGAGAGACTCTATTTTGGTTGAAATTGCAAAACCCTTGGAACGGTAGAACCGCCGTTGTTTAAACGGTACTACCGCTCTTCGGTACTTCCGAAAAATAGAGCGGTACGTATTTTCCAGAGAGCACCCATTTTGGATCTTTTGTGAAATGGTAGTACCGTCCTTGTGAGCGGTACGACCGGACTTAGCGGTATGACCGCATGATAGTTGGCGGTAGTACCGCGCCGCGTTTAAAACAACTATGTTAGAGGTGTTTAATGTGTATGTTATAGCTGTTACGGTGCTTTGCTCAGAGGCGCGGTAGTATTGGCCCTTTGCCGGTGGTAATACCGTATTTCGCTGAAAAGCTGGGTTTTCTCTCATAACAGTTGGATTTAGTTATGGGGGTTATAAATACCCCTCCACCTGCTCTAGGACAGAATGCAACACTTCATTTAACATCCTTAGAGTCTTGTGCATCCTCTTAACACCTAGAACACTCTTGTGCATTCATTGTGAGGTGGTTGAGATCATTCAAGTGCATTCACTCATTCTAGTTGATCCATTTGCATTTGAGTGCCGTCAAGCGAAGATCATTGGTTTATTACTCTTAGAGTTTTGCTGAACTCCTAGACGGCTTGGCGGTGATTGCACAGTGATCTCTTCAAGAAGCTTGTGAAGAGGCCCGGTGCCAAGATTGTGAGTGGTTTGGTGTTCACCATCTCCGGAGCGGAGGAAGAACAACCAATAGTGATCGAGGGAAGGCTTAATTCGTGGAGCCGGCTTGATTCATTCAAGCTTCCTCAACGTGGACTAGTGAAGACCGGCAAGTCTTGATACCACGGAAAAACATCGTTGTGTCTTTTGTGGTTATACGGTCTTTACTTTGCATTTACAATTCTAGCATTTATCTTGTGATTGATTTGCTTAGCTAGAATTGTATCTAGTTTAGACATAATTCATAATTGGCTTAAATTGTTAATTTGCTAAAAGTTTAAAACCTCCTATTCACCCCCTCTAGTCGGTTATCCTTGATCCTGCAGTACCCTCGCTTGCACGCCCCAGGGCGCTCGTGCCACAGTCGCCTCCCATAGCATCGACAAGCTTCCATCCACCCATTTTTAGGGTTGGCTTCACCTCGCCGCCTCCATCGCCGGGCGACTTCACGCCGCCCAAGTGGTCGCAGCTTGGCCTCTCTTCCCTCTGTGCTCCCTCTAGGTTCCTCTCTGTCTCACTGAGAAGTGGGCCCAGCTCATGGGATCATTTGAATGTTATTGCTTTTTGAAATTTTGAATATCTGTTGAATATCTCAATGGAGTTGACAAAAATTGAAATTTGAACTTGTAAAGAAGTTTAGTTAACAACTGTTCATTTTAGACAAATTCACTTAAAAGAATCTTGATCAGAGAAGGTGATAGATGACAAGTTATTTGTCAGTGGACTAATAGCCTGTCTAACTCCTGTAGTTAGAGTTGTTCTGGGTTCAATTAGTCATTAGCAATTTATCGACAATAGGGCTCAGTAGTAAAGCACTTGATTGCTATTATCAAACTGTTGGTACATTAATTAGGTCACTTTAGTGAGTTAACAAACTGGAAGTTTGAAATTACAGGAAGTTTAGTTATAGCCAATTAGTTCAGAAGATTCTTGCTGTTGTACGCATAGTAACCTAAAAAATATCAGATTTGTCAAAAGACTAATAACATGGTTAATTCAATAGTTAGAAATGTCCTTGATTTAATTAGTCTCTGGGCAACTACCTAATAGAAGTAGGCAAATCTGAAAATCAATTGTGGAGATGAATTTTCAGAAAATAACAGCATGCAACTAACTCCTTTTGTTGAATGTAAACAGTAAAGGAAGATTTAATGCTTTATGCTGTGTTTAGCTTTTAGGTCACTCCATTAAAATAGCTAATCTGAAAGTTGCAATCTAAGTGAAATTGGCTAGTAGTCTTTCAGTTCTAGAGGTATCCTTTTTGTAGGTTGTATGAACAGTGGAGGTAGATTAGTGCTAAGTGCTGTAATTAGCTACTAGATCACTTAAACGCTACTAGATCACTTAAACTTTGTTTAGCAAATGAGTATTTGAATTAATAATCAGGCTTAGTTAACAAACTCCCTTACTCTGAAAATTTTCCTTAACAGGATGAATGGACAGAGGTAGTGTTGAGATGAATTCAAATGGTTTGGCAAATCGGAAAGTTGATTTTGTAGGAGGTTAGCTAGCAGCACCTCTGTTATGAGATGTCCTTTTGCTAAATAGTTGCACAAAGGAGATAAGATGATAAATTTGGCTAGTAGCTTTTTAGTTCTGAGAGTGGTATGTTTGTAGGTTGATTAAGCGATCAAGAGGGCTTGCTAGTTAATGGAGCATTCAAATTTTACAAAACACATGTTGATAACTAAAACCAATAATTAAGGTGTTCATAGGTGCTTGGTAGACATTCACAACCAACTGTATACAAAAGAGCAATTGAAGGTTCATGACCTCAAGTAGCCAAAAGGATCCTCAAGTTTTAGCCAAGTTAAACTTTTAGTAACCAAGAAGTTTGATTAAACTTGACAAATTCATAACTAATTCAAATAAACTCCAAATCAAGTAAAACCAATTTTGTTAGTTTCCTTTGTTAATGAAATTTAACTTGGAATATATTTGAAACATATTGCTGTCATAGAAAATCTCAGAATTAGAATTAATTTTAGAAAAGGATTACTTTTACACTAGAAATTGAGTTAACTTCAAAACTGCATAGAAAATTCATACAAACTCCTATTGAACTAAAACTTTCACCCAAATTCATATAAAATCATAATATCACTACTGTATAAATCTCATGCATTTTTGGGCATTTCGATTTTTCTCAGTTTTCTCGGTGTTTATTCGATAACGTGTTTTCTTAGATCTCGAATTTCTGACATGAACGTTTACGCAATCGAGGGTGAACAAGTGGAATTCTAACAAGGCAAGCATCCTCTTGCATCATTTTGATCCTAGTTTTTGGTAATTTAGTATTTTGAAATGCAATGATAATTGCGTGCATGCTATTTTGGTATATCAATAATTTGTGAGTCTAGTTAGCTATGTCCTAATCATTGTGGCTTACCTTTAATCATTCCATACAGTTATGCTTAAGTTAGGTATCATGTGTTGATATAATTATTCTTTATGTGAATGCTTAGCCCTGCAAGTCAGTAGATACGTTAGTTTGGTTGACAAGGTTATCTTGTCAATAATGGGAAACACTGAACCGATTTTAATTTTGTATTCTTTGTTCATATCTTAAAAGCTGAGGTTTGAGTCTAAAATTTGTCTATTAAAACATGATTTAGATCTAGACAAGTGATTGATAGTGAGGGTGCCTTCGTGCATGAGAATTGAGTACTGTGGTAGTCTTGTCCGGATAACTAAGGACCGAACTTTGGACTGTCAATTCAAGTACCATACGTACTTCCACACGCGCTGTATGGGCACAGCTTGGTTAAGTAAGGGAAATGTTTTATTGAGTTGGAAAACAGGTGGTGTGAGAACATATGTGTTTGATCATATGTTCATAGGGATCCGATTGCAATTTAATATGTGCGAGTGAGCACAGTTTTAAATTTATGTTCATTGGGTCGGCATTCCCAACACAATTTGCGTGCCCCGCTTAGCAGGTTCTATCAGTAGCTTGTACTAAGCGGGATCTTGTTTCGCAAGGGTGATTCAACTTAATAAGACCGTCTTGCTGAAAAATACTAAGTCTTGATTTCCCCGGCCGGCATACCAAAGGAAGTGTGTCATTATCCGGAGGCTTACGGGCTGATCAAGTCGTGTGGGTGAAGATGTACTCCCTTGCAGGGTTAACTCTATTCGAATAGCCGTGTCCACGGTTACGGACGACACTTGTTTTGATTGACATCATTGTTAGACTCCAAATTAAAACTTGACAGGGTGATAACTTGGTATCGTCATGACATGTATGTCATGCTGTTTAGTTTATCAAAGTGGGTTCCACTTTGGTATTGTTTGATCTTTGTTTATATCTTGGTCACACAAATATCTTTTGATTGAATTTGTTTTCCAAATGGCATTTACAAACTAGTAGGTGTAGGCTGAAAATGAGCTTTTATGCAAAACTTATGCCATTAAAGCCTCTCCTTTGGTCAACCTTTAACATGTATAATTTCTCCTCCTTTGGATAGGCTCTATCATACATATTTCTTTTATTAGTTTGTGTAAGACTTGCGAGTACCTTTTGTACTCAATCAGATTGTTCACTTGTTTCAGGTAAGATTGTCGTGCGAATTGGTGTTAACTATCGCACCATTTCTGGGCGATAGCGGCAGTTGCATCGGCTTTAACTCCAGTTGGTTGCTTATGGATTTTGGGCATGCTAACCTGGTATTCTCCTTTTATTTTTAAGTTTATCTTCCGCTGCGATTTATTTAATTATGATTAGATTTGGTCAGTCGGCCGACTTATGAAAAATCGGCCCATAAGGTCCTATTTATCGAAATTGTAACATTGCTTCTAATAAATTTTGCATATTTGACTACGGTTGTGATCAATGTTGTTTGGATATGTGCATGTTAGTCACTGATCCTTGGGAGCTAACATGAGACGAAACATTCCCTTGATGCCACTTGTACTTATATTTCTTATATTTATAAAGATGACTTCATTGTTAGAGCCTTGTTATATATTAAAAAGGTGAAAAATTGAGTGCTTGTTATTTGATAGAGTTCCACATGCGATATTTTTGTCCAAAAAATTATCTATATATCATTTGAGATATCTTAATACCATATTTCACTCAAGGCGTATACCCTATTTCTACTAGCACAGCGTAGCGCGCTACTCTATCTAGTCTAATACACTCTGGAAGGAAATCGCTCTAACATATGTCCACAGCTTAAATCGAAAGCAATTGTTGCGCTATTTGAACCAATCATATCATGGCGACGTTGTATGTTTCTCCTACATGGATGCCTATAGTTGGATGTTATGACGAAGCATTAGCATCTCAAATGCAAATAGATACTTTGAAGCAAGAGATAATGTCATATCATCAGCTCCTATTTGATCTTACCCTGCAGTGCAAACACATCTTTTATAGGTGGTTATATACCCCTACAAACTCCGAAGTCACCGAACGGTCAAACACCCGTGTAAACATCAGTGCTTAACCAAGCATTGGTGTTTAAATTTCAACACTTTACCTCTCGACATGAAAAGAAAACTAGCTCTAATCATACGGGTGCAGTGTAGTTGGAACACTGGAGATGCCATGTGAAAGGGGAAGCGTATCCTCTGCATTTGCTGTGCATTTGCACGCAGAGGTGAACAGTGCAAATCAGAGAGAGGAAACGGCAGAGAGAAGCAAAAGCTCACTCGGAAAAACCAGAAGGTGTTCCAAACGAGTGGTTTTCTCCAGCCGTTTTTGTTGAATCTGGAAGCCGTTTACAATGCGAGGAAGCTGTCCAAGAGGCAGCTACCTACGGCTTCGGCGGGATGACGTTCCGAGTTTGCCCATAGAGTTCAGAGTTATTTACCCACCAGTTGCCACTCAACAAAACCCCAAATCCCACTGGCCTCCCTCCTGCCTGCCGAAACCCTAACTCTAACTGTGTCGGCCCCCCCCCCCGTCCGCACCTTTCTCGGCACCCCCCCTCTCTCCGTCCTCCTCCTCGGCGTGTCTCGGTCTCCGTTATCGCCGTCCTCCTCCCGAGCGCTACCTTGGTCTCCACGGCCCTCCTCCCACGCCGCCCACCACATCGGCATCTGTCCTCCTCCCACCCCTTCGTCTTCCTCCTCGCCCGTCGTCGTCCTACCCATTACCATCCTTCCACCATGCCGCCCTTCTCCCCAACGCAGTCGCCTTTATTTTTTTCGATATAGTTCATTTTTCTAATATAGATGAATTATTTATGTAATCATTGAATTGATTACTTGTGTAATAATAAATTAGATTAATTGTCGTTAAGATTTACTTGTATCACGAATTGTCGTTAAATGACATCAAATAAACTATTATTTGTCTCAGGGACATTTCAGATATTTTCTAACTTAGAAGCTCCAACCAGTCTATCGAAAAACCAGACTGCCAAATATCAAACGTCTTTAGCTCAGTCGAAAGTTGTTTTTCAGAAAAGCTGCAACCATACTAAGCCCTCTTCTAGCACGGAAAAGACTGTAGCAAAAGTGCTATTTTATACTGTAACACTGTTGCTTTTGCTAGCAGATCTGAACCACTTGCTTTCGATCCAACAACTAAAAATCATCTAACGGAGGGGAAAAAACTGTTCATCTCTTCCTTGGCATATTCCCGTGAAAGGAGGGAGTGAGGCGTACATGGTTAATTAGAGCTAACTTGCCGTGTCAGTCCCGAACTTTCCAGCTGGAGCCTGGAGCCGTGTTATCCCGGAAGCTATCGACGCCACATCAGCCCTCTCCTCTTAAGCATCCGCCGGCCCGCGAGACCGTCTCCGCCGACGCCGACGGCCACCTTCCGCTCCCTCTCTCTGCGCCCTCTCGTCAGTCTCGTGGAATCACGAGGAACGCGTCTGGCCGCCGCGGCGCCGCCAAAACCTCTTCGGTTCGATCGCCAAATCGGCCGCCGCAGCCATATCAATTCGCGCAGCCCTCAGGTGCTTGATCCACTCGTCTTTTTTTAAAATGTCAATTGTTTCGAATCAAATCGGGGTTAAGCTTGTTATTGCGCCTGGGAATCCTCTCTCTCCAGCTCGTTTAATTAGGAAGTGTCGATGCATGCAATTCGAGTCGAATTTAGTTGTTTCTTTACCCCCCTCCCCTCTCCGGGGAGGTTTTTGGTCGCGTCTATGCTATGGGCCTGTGGGCGGCCTATGGTAAACCATCTTTAGTTGTTAGTGGAATCCTGCATTAGAAATATAACCTGACTGCGTTTCTTCACTTTCTTGGTTGATTCCTGTGTAGCTGTGTCCGGTTGTATTCATGGGGAAAAAGTTGCCTTGCAGAAATGAATCGATTTAAACACTGAGAATTCGTTAAGTTTGGCATATTCTGTTGGTTGTGTACATCTCTGGTTTGCTCTGCTTATAGGACTAGGAGTAGTTTTTTAAAAGGAACTAGGAGTAGAGTAGTCAATAAGATTTTATACACTCGGTTGGTTGTTCATGTGGATGCGCTTCTATCCACTAGTTTTTGAATGAGTTGACATTTTGCCAAACCATTTCTCATCTGAAATATCTGATTAAATCTGTTGATCACTTTATATTATTTCGACATTTGCCTTGCAGATAGTAGTAAACTTCCGGCACAATTTGGATTTGTCGTGATACTTAGCCCATACGATTGAGATGCTCAATGGTATGGCTAAGGTCTAGTTAAATGATGTTGAGGGCTCATAAGATTATAGGAGTTCGAAGAAGTGTTATCAGCTGCCATGAGGGTCAATCTTGGGCTCCTCCTGCCCTTGATGGCCAAATACACAGCTCCCACGTGGGCCATACTGATATCAGGGTTCTTCATGCTGCTTTCCGTTTCCTTCTCTATGTACTTGATATTTGAGCACCTTTCAGCATACAACAATCCAGAGGTTTGTTTTGCTACTACAACATGTACATGTTGCCAATACTCAATATTGTTTATCCCTGTTTGCGAACAATATCCACTAATAATTATGTTTGTGTTATTCCAGGAACAGAAATTTGTTCTTGGTGTTATCTTAATGGTCCCTTGCTATGCAGTTGAGTCGGTAATATATCGAAAACAACTTTTGTTTTTTGGGTTGGGCTGCGTTGGGGGGCTTCAGTTCTTCTACTTGCATATTTGATGATCTTTGCTACTCCTTTGCAACAGTATGTTTCGTTGGTAAATCCAGACACTAGTGTTTACTGTGGCATCCTTCGTGATGGCTATGAAGCATTTGCAATGTACTGCTTTGGAAGATACATTACTGCTTGTTTGGGTGAGTTATTTCCTGAGACATTTTCTCTTGCTGCCCTAAGAGTTTGTTACTTGCACCGTTACATTTAGTTAAAGATTGGGTCTACAGGTTCTGCTGTAAATCAGTAACATTTACGCTGTTGCTGTGAGATTAATTTCCCCCCTTTTGAGGGCACGTAGGGTTGAAATATGCTTTGAAAATGCAGGTGTTTGGTCTTGCAATGAGGCATGATTTCATTTATTGTGTCTTCGTCTGATATCGTACATCCATAAACTGGATGCATGTTTTTCAACCACACAGCTAGTCTATATTTATTCCTAAGCGACTGGCACTATTGCATACTTGGGCAGAAGCTAGATAGGGTATGCAAGGGCCTCGACCATGCTTGTTCCCTATATTCCTCAAAGGTAACAGTACCGTTGTTATCAGTGGTTCAATCCAATAAAAGGAACCTCTTCAGTACTACTAAGAAATGCCACCTTGAACTCATAGAGGATGGCAACACTATTTCTATTCTCCTATTGTTTACTTCTCAATAAGATGAAAGTAGCAGTAAGATATTGTATGACACTGGTTCATTAATAATTTGGTAGTTGTATTTCCATTAGCATTCTTTCTCTATTCTTCTATTACTTCATTTAGAAAATTGATATGCTCTGTATTGTTGGAATAGTTTGCCTGTTTCTTTCCTGATTTCCATCGGCTTGTTTGTTGTGTTTCATTGTTTACTGCGATTCTAAATATAGGTGGTGAAGATAGGACAATTGCATTTTTGAAGAGGGAAGGTGGCGAAGATTCCGGGGAACCTCTTTTGCATCATTCCTCTGAAAAGGGAATCATACACCATCATTTTCCTGTGAATTACATATTGAAACCATGGAGAATGGGTGTGCGGTTTTACCAGATTATCAAATTTGGTATATTTCAATATGTATGACCACTTGTCCAGCTATTGAATCAGAACAGGTGAGATTTGAGAGCAACTTTGGTTAAGTACTTTGTACATGTGCAGGTGATTATAAAGACACTCACGGCTAGCCTATCTCTTATTCTTCAACCTTTCGGTGCATATTGTGATGGAGAATTTAATTGGGGATGTGGGTAAGATAATTTTCCGTTTTCACTGCTTCTTGAGCCCAACAGGGGAAAAACCCACCTTTCATAAGTTAAATTTCAAGTAGTGTGATTTTTTTAATGTTAAGGATTACTGCAGAAAGGCTACAATAGGTACAGAGAAGCGTAATGGCATCTTGATGTGAATAGTCTATCTGTATGAGCAGTGATCGCCTTTTCTTTATCCCTAAAAATATATGCGCATCTTGCATTTCACTTCTTGCTGTAATAAATAAATGTTGAGATCACTATTTATTAACAAACTATTTCTGCATGTTTATGCCTTGTTTTTTGCTGCACCATTTACTTTTGTTCACTACTTTGTGCTGCAGATACCCTTACTTTGCTGTAGTCTTGAACTTCAGTCAATATTGGGCCCTATACTGTTTAGTTGAATGGTACACAGCTACTAAGGACGAATTGGCACATATAAAGCCTTTGGCTAAGTTTCTTTCGTTCAAGTCAATAGTATTTTTGACTTGGTGGCAGGGTGTGATAATTGCTATCATGTATTCTTTGGGCTTGGTTAGAAGTCCATTAGCACAGAGCTTGGAGTTAAAATCGAGTATCCAGGATTTCATCATCTGTATAGAGGTACTTCACCTCTCCAAGTTAGGCTTTTAAAAATTGCTCTTATTTTTCATCATTAGTAGGTCTTAGATATGGTTTTCTGATAGCGCATATCTTCCTCCAGCACAGATGGGCATTGCTTCAATTGTTCACCTATATGTGTTCCCAGCGAAACCCTATGAGCTATTAGGCAATCATCATTCACCTTCCAACATTTCAGTACTCGGGGACTACGCCTCCTCTGACCCCGTGGACCCTGATGAGATAAAGGATATCACTCGGCCTACCAAAATGAAGCTTCCACAGTTGGAACCAGATGAGAGAAGTGCAACAAATATTAAAGAGAGCGTTCGAGACTTTGTAATTGGCAGTGGAGAATATGTGAGTTCTTACCAACAAATCTTACCATGGAGCAGTCAAATATGTTCTGTTCTTTTACAACTTCATGGGAGTTGTTTGGAGAGCTATTTATCACGTGTTTGTCAATATGTATATGATATCTGATGTCTATTTTTGTTTCATTAGGTGATAAAGGATTTTAAATTCACCGTTAACCAAGCTGATACGGCCAGTGGAGAAGCGCTTTGACAAATTAATGAAGAAGAATGCCAGGTTCAGGAAAAGCCGAGGCGACAATTGGGTGGCGCATCCACACCAGAAGAACAATTCGTGGGATTGATGATCCTCTTATAGGTGGGAGCGCTAGTGACAGTGGGATCAGTAGAGGAAAAGGCATCACAGAGATGTAAGCTCAGCTGGTGTTGTTGACAGTTGGGAAGGTAGTGACCAGGCATCCGATGGCTATGTCATACGGGGTCGTCGTTGGGAAATTAAGAAAACATGATCATGATATTTTTGTTACCCACTCTGTGAAGCAGTGGAGATGTAGAGTTTGATACAGGAGTTGCCGAAATGGCTATAAGTAACTTAGCTGGGTTGCTGGTAAATTTTGGTACTAGCGCAAAGCTCGGTTCTGTCATACTGTGCTGAACTGCTTGTGTGGTAGATTCTGTACATAGGATACCATTTTTTTTCTTTATTCCTATTGATATCTGGGGCAAGGAATTGTACGTGCAAATAGCATTTGTCTGATGTTTTTTTTTCAGGAACTAAAGTGTGCTCAACTTGCTTTATACTCTCTCCGGTTTTAAATATATGACGTTCTGGAGAGCACAAGTATATTGGACTGGTGGTAGTACAAGTGCTACATACTGTACTATAATAAACCTCCCCTTCAGATAATTCACGATAATCGCTGACGTGAGCTGGATGTGCCACAGTAAGATCGGCTCAATGGAGTCGATGCCTGTATGTCTGTATGGTGAGATTGCCCGGCCGCGGCGTAACAAGCTACAGGTTTTCCCAATCCATGTTGGGATTGCCCGCGGCCGCAACTACTAGCGGGCACGCCGGCACCGGCTCCGGCGACCCCAGCCGACATGGGAGTTGGGTGCACTGCCCCGCCCCCCAGTGGACAGCAAACGGCGCGTGGCCTGCCCCCAAAACGCCCGTGCGGCCGTGCGCGCACACCCGTGCTCCGGTGCTCACTGTCTTGCCGCTTGCACAGGCCACAGTCCGAACCCCCCGTTCTTGGTACGGACCTTCTAAAGCTGCGATTTTTTATTGGCGTCATCGGTACCGACAATGCACTGATCTCGTTACTCTTACAATTCTGTGCATTCCTTTTGCTTCTTCATTTTTCCGAGCAGCTGAACAATCTGGGGGAGCTGCGCAGAAATGTGCTTGGTGCGCATGCTTCCAGTATTCCGGTAAGTCCGTAAGTGGATAAACCATTGGAAATTTCGGTGTTGTGTTTTCTGGTGATTAATCTGCCTCCTTGTGTAAGCTGGTGGTAGCAAAATGGAAGAAGAACTCTTGGGGTCGGAGGCAGGAAGCAACTTCTACGGCTGTAGCAACGCGAGCAGTGAGTTTGCGGGTACTTTTCATTTGTACATTTTTGAATTGAAGTCTATTGAATGGTTCTTGAGATAATAGCTGCCACTGTTTAGTTTTTTGTTTTGTTTGAGAAAACATTTGAATGATATGACAGGAGCTGAAGCTAACACGGAATCGAACAGGTACTTGATGATTGAAACGAACGGCCGGCTGAACCAACAGCGAACAGGGGTAAGATGATGATATGCATTCTGAGAAAAAAAATTGATTTTGATTTGCTGAAGACTGCAGATTTTAGTGCAAGTATAAAGGAGCAGGATGCATGTTAGTAGGAGATTCTTCTAATATAAGTAATAGTTTCTTCGAAGATGAGGCTGAAGTCTTGTAGCAAGCAGCAACATGTGGCAACTAGCGACTATAATTCAAAACTATGTTCTGTATTTTATTTGTACATTTGTACGTGTGCAGCGTTTTCCAATTAGTTTACTCCCAACTATTTGTTGATATGAGTGCTTGTCAACTAGTCAAACTCTTAACTAGTCGATGCTTTCCGTGAAACAACTGTGGTCACTTGCGCATTTCGTTCATAACTTGCCATCTGCTGGTGTATACCAGATAGAGCTGCCAGATGGGCCGTACCGGTCGGGCACGCCCCAAGCACGGCATCATAGGCTGGGAGGAGAGGAGGAAGTGCGACGCCGATGCGGAGGCAGAAGGGGCCGGCGCAGAGAGAGAAGGTGGAGGAGAGGAAGAGGGGGAGGTAGTGTGGCGCGGGCCGGTACGGACCGCGGAGGGAGGAGGGCGGCACCACGGCAGCAGTAGTGGCGTGTGGCAGTACCGCACTCGGGCAGGGGGAGGAAAGGGAGAGCCAGCGCGGGCAGGCGGGAGGTGGGCCACAACGGGCTCATGGGCTATACCTAGCACGGCCCGACTAAAATATGCCCGTTGGACTTTTTTTGTCTGTTTTTTTAACCCTTTTTGACCGTTTGGCTCTTTAAAAATAGCAAAAAAAAAAATCACAAAATCACAATTTTTTTCTCTATAAATAGCCACTATACCCCCCTTATTCAGCACCCATCCATTCCTCAGTCTCTCTTTCAAAATCTAGTGTGCAAATTCAAATTCGTTATGAGATAATTTGGCAAAATAAAAAAAAAACTTTGCAAAATTTTGGAAAAATCAATTTTTGGTAGCAAGTCAGCAAAAGAGGCACAATTCTATTTTTTTTTCATACTTTTATTGTTAGTACTTGTTATGCTAATATGAAAGTAATAATAGTGTTAGTTTCGATTTTGCAGTTTTCGTTATGGACAGTTACGACAACTTTGCTCTTGGTGATTGCGAATTTTCACAGAAGGAAGTTAAATCTATGGAGGCGGCTGTGGCTGCCTCAAGCCAACCGGAAGGGCAATGGGGAGTTCCGTTATCAGGATCCACGGCATCATCTTCGTCGGCGACCACCAGAGCAAAGAGGTCGAGGTCGTCAACATCGGGAGTGTGGAAAAATTTGACAGGGACAACCAAGGCGCATACACACATGAAAATTAGGCACCATATGCTATTTGCAAAATTTGTTGCAATGAATTGTCTGCAAGGTCTCTGGTGGGATGAGACACTTGCTTAGATATGCTACAAGATGTCGAGCCAAACAAGGATTGGTGATGAGGTAGACACACTAGGACTATGATCCTAAGGTAGTCTCATCAATCTCTCTGTCGTTTAATTGTTTATGAGGATTTACCGTTAGGCTTTGGGAGTCTCTTGCTTTTCAAACTTACATTAGGATCTGCGTATAATTCTAGATTTTCTGCTGTTTCTAGGCAGATAACAACTAGGGATCTAGTAAAATACTACAATAAACATCGTAATAAAATAAAGGAACTATTTAGTACGTGCACATTTTCGGTGGCCCTGAGCTCAGACATATGGAGTGGTCGGGTTAGAGAGAATTATCTTAGTGTAGTTGTTCATTATATCAATGATGACTGGGTAATGAAAAAAGAATTATATGTTTGAAATTAATTGATATATCACACACGGGTGAGAATATTGCAGACTGTATTATCAAAGTCGTGGAAGAGTTTGGTCTTACAGACAAAATATTCTCAATTACTTTAGACAATGCCGCTTCGAACTCTAGGGCCATAGATATTCTTACTCCAGTGTTGAGTACATACGCCGATTCATTCTTTCTACATTAGCGATGCGCTTATCATATTATTAACCTTATAGTCAAATATAGTTTGAAGAGGTTGCATCCGTATATTAAAACTTTTCGCGATGCGATTTCTTTCTTGAATAATTCTAACGTAAGAATAGTAGCATATAAGAACTTTTGTAGGGCGATGGGTGCACGTCCAAGAAAGTTCGGTTTGGACATGCCGGTAAGATGGAACTCTACTTACCTGATGCTTAAGAGTCTTTTACCATATAAGAGCATTTTTTCTGTTTTATTCAAACACACTATCAGAGAACTGACGGTAGTATCCTATTGACTGAGCAACATTGGTTCGTTGCTAAGAAGATACTACAGTTTTTAGAATTTTTTATGAGGCCACTGTTGCTTTGTTCGCTGTCTACTATCCAATATCTCCTATCATTGTGCATAGTATTTTACAGATTGCTACTCAATTGAAAATGTATGAAAATGACTTAGTTTTATGCGAGGCTATTGTTGCTCTGAAAAGTAAATAGCTTAAATATTAGAGAGAAATCCATTTTCTATATGCATTTGCATTTGTTTTAGATCCTAGAGCTAAAATTGAAGCATTTGGTAATGTACTTGATTTTCTTACTGATGCTACAGGGCTAAAC
Organism: Phyllostachys edulis; assembly: GCA_036346405.1. NCBI lineage: Eukaryota > Viridiplantae > Streptophyta > Magnoliopsida > Poales > Poaceae > Phyllostachys > Phyllostachys edulis. The sequence continues at coordinate 89,839,991 of CM070562.1, read as the reverse complement.
TATACTAACTATTTTGCAGAAGTTCGTTCTCAATTACACGAGGGTTACCAAAGGTACGAAAATAAGTTCCAGGGAGTCCGCTTACAATGACCTCTAGTAGCCCCCACCTCAAGTAGCAAGACAAATATGTTGGGCAAGATCTTTGGTGGCTCTTCCGCCAGGTCCATGTCTTCTTCTTCTACAGCGCCTCCTGCTCAGCCAAGAACAACCCCAAGGAGTGGGGAACTATCCACTTATCTAGACAACGATACAGTGTATTTCAATTCAAAAGGCTTCAAAATTTTGTAATGGTGGCAAGCCCATAAGTTAACATATCCGTGCTATCCATACTTGCACGTAACATGTTAACTGTTCCTATCTCAATAGTTTCCTTTGAGTCAGCTTTTAGCCTTTCTGGAAGAATATTGGAGAAAAGAAGAACAAGTCTCACAAGTGAGATGGTGGATATACTTCTAACTGTAAAGGACTGGGAACAAACTGATTGATGAACACAACACTATGTGAAAAATTCAGAGTTGTCGAAGGTGTTCAAAAATCTGTATCTAGACAACGACATGTAGAACAAGGATGTATGTAGAGCTATAGGTTGTACTCTTTTTCCTTTGCCAAGGTTTTCTCATGTTGAGTTTTTACTTGGCAAAGGTTTTAACGAGGTAGCCATTTGAACATTAATAAATCTCTTTATTACATTTTCAATATGCTTGTATCATTTTTTACAATTTTCACATCTATTTCTGAATTCTACACATTTTCTGATTTTTTTGGGATTTGTTTTTTGAATTTTTCGGGCCTAACGGGCTAAGTGGCCGAAAAGGCCCATTAGGCTAAATGGGCTCGGGCGGCCTAGCACTAATTACGACCACGACAGACCATCAGCCATGCTTAGGCCGCTTCCCAGCGCGTGGGCACGCACCACCACCCATCTATTAGTCGGCCACGATGGGCCATGCCGAGATGGGTAGGCCGCATTGTGTTTGTGTCGTCTGCAGGTACTGGCCAGCCACCCATCTAGCCAGCCCTAATACTAGACAACCAATGCCAATTACTAATCTAAGAACACTTTTCATGACTATTCCATATATAGTTTTGTCAATTTAGAGTTTGTTAATGGTGGCATGCTTACTTCTAACACTTAAGTTTTGGTAGCCATGAGGCTTAGGGCCTGCTTGGTTGGAGACGTGGACAACTTTGCTGGCAAAAAGTAATGTTGGGAAGTATTATGAAAATTTGATGATTTTTGTCTGTCCAGGCAAGCCCAAGATGGGTTATTTGGTTGTAGGCGGCATATCTCATGCACATGGGTGCATTGGTGAACATATGGACATGGCACATCCAGACTGTCCAACACTCATCAGCAGTTTGATGGTGTACTCAACCATATGACTTGCTAAAAACTTCATTAAGAGAATACCGTCAAATCGTGAGAAATTAGAAAAGTAAACAGTTTTCACGATTAGACTCAGTCCGGATAAAAGAATCCAATCCAAAGTTAGTCTTGGGATAAAGGCTTCTTTCCTTTGCTGAATCAGGAATATCCATTCTTCTTACTTTTGATTGAGAGAGACTCTTCTTCAGAGAGCCCTGGAACTGGCTTTTGAATAAGATATTTCTTTTTGTCCATAATTGGCTTGTAGGCGGAAGTCAAATCTTTTCAAATAAAACTAATATCATATTCACATATGCTTCTTTTGGTCTAATTTACCTTGCATTTCAATTAGCTCAACGTAAAAGGCATGTATGTCATGGGCCTAACTACTTCGGATGGGTTTCGCTTGGGCTTGTGGACTGATAGGCTGGATAGTCCAGGGGCCAAGCGATTTGATGAAGCAAGACAAGGTGGAGTAGTATATAATCACACCATGTGCTGGAAGGATGTATCGAACAAGAAATGACCAGAAGGTATTGGCCTCCTCCTTCCTCTAGTTCTCCTCATTCCCCATCCATGCTTTGCTTCTTCCCAATCTAAATTCTCCATTCCTATTCTCCAATTTCTCCCCAAGTACTTGTATCTCCTGGATCGTGATGTTGGTACATAACAATATGGTATCAGAGCAGTTGGTCCCAGAGGTTTCTCACACCGAGGTGGACATGACTGAGGAAGAGAAGACGCAATGCATGGCAAGGCTGGATAATTTGCTCGCAGTTATGAAGAAGCAATTGGTTGATCTGACGGGCTTGGCTCACCAGATGGAGGAGTTGGAGGCCACCCTCCAGCCACTAGTCACATCCGTTTGAGCCTCACCGCCGTCCGGGATCGCACCAACATCTACCTCGGTCACCGCTATGGGCCACGCCATGGTTGATGCTACCCCGCCTCTGCAGAGGCCAATACCACCGCCAAGATGCCCACCAAGTGTTCGACAAGATGTCTCGACGAGAGACACAAGCGCAAGATACTTTAGCTGCTCACTTCGCCACGACCCCAAGTACTCCCGACCATAATCGAGCACGACACGCCCCAATTCACGTTGTCCGCTCACTTTGTCAATCAACGTCTTCACCACGTAAACCGTCTCGGTGAGGCCCACTAAGTGTTCGATGGAAGGTTCAAGCCATGTCACCATCACCGATGGTCGCGTCCTGCTCGCTCGTCCTAGTGTCAACAAGCTCCCATCGGCCTCGGCCGAGGTCGGCCGTGGTCACCAAGCTCGACACCGAGGTGGCCGCCAACTGCTTGACGGAAGGCCTCGCCTTGACGCCGATGACATCGGCGCCACCGACCTCGCCATCATGTTGCCGGCTAGCCCCAAAGGTATGCTATTAGGCTTTGCCATCAACAACGGCCCCACATCCGTCCTCGACAATGTATGCTTGAGGGCGTGCTCATGCTGTTGCTACCATGCCGCTCATCGACAACATCCAACGCTTTTGCTCGGTGCGGTTACATCATTCCCAACATCATCCGTAGCCCCGACTAGTGTTCCCTGCACACCTTGCCACCCGTGTTATCCTCACTCACCAAAGAAGGAGACAAGCTCTCACTTGCGTATCCTCTGTTTGCCCAATGATCACAAGGGGTTCGAGGAAATGTCTGACAGGAGTACTATGGAGCGGTGGCCATCACCGAGGGAGTGGGTCAAGCGCAAACCATGGCCGCCTCCGGCGCAAGTGATAATTGATGGTAACGAAGCGGAGCCACAACCAGCACTATGGCCATCCTTTAAGTGCTGTTACAGAGAAGTGCCATTGCAAACAGCCAACAAGGAAGGCGACAGTGCAAATTCTGATGCACAAGGAGGCAAGTATCCCCGTCTTTGTTAGGGAGACACAAGCTATGTTATGGTGGTTGAATTGAATCAAGGAGCTGTAGTTGTTGGAGTTGATAAATTTTGTGAGGAGGGCATTGGTGCTGTGACCTGTGGATCTGCAGCCATGAAGGCTGCCACCAATGCGAGACAATTCTAGATGGGTGGTTGTGGTGAGATGGTTGCTAAAACACATGGTAGAATGGTCAAGGAGATTAGTTGAGATAAAGTGGTGGCCAACACCTACTCACAAGAAGATCATGCGCAGTAGAGACGTGGTGGAGATCCTCCTGCCACTTGCGCTAGTGGCGATCACAAGTAATGGATCAGAGAAGTTGCTTGCTGACATGGCTTGCGAACTGCAACCAAAACCATGGGTGTTGTTCATGCATGATCCAAGTGATGGGCAGGAATGGCTGAAATCATCAAGGTTGTCACCTATTCATGAAAATACATCATGCAGGGTTGCTAATCTCCTTGTTCTTATGGTTTCTAAGGGAGATGGCAACATTTCTAGCTCATGGAGTTGCGGTCCTGTCATGGAAGTTGCAGTCCCAGTTGTTCACAGCAAGTATTCCCATGTTGTGCAGCTAAAACATGGTGAGGAATGCAAGACAAGATGCCCAGTATTGTAGTTTTGTCAATTTGCTTGATGGCAACAATTGCAGCCCTTGGGAATCTTTGTGCATCTCTGACCAACTCCATGGGAAGCCTGGGAATTCCTCTGAAGAGATTCCTATGAAGAAACTATACAGGTTGTTCCTGGTGATGCTACACATGGAAATCCAAAACCCTGAACATGTCTTGTGCTCATCAACACAACCCACAATATCTAGGTTCATTGATTGCAAGAGTTGCAGAGTTTTAGTAGGAACTCTATCCTCAAAAGTTGCAGTTCATTTCATGGAAAGACATACTAAGATGGACCAAAAATTACATGAAGGATCAAACTATGATCATTTGTTGCTGCCTATCACATGTGCTCTATGGACAAAAGGGCTTGGATCACGAGAACTTCAAGGAGTTTAAACTTGTGGAGAAGAGGACTCGGTCATAATGTGTCCAAGTTCAAATTTGCTCTCCCGACACCTACTACATCTTTGGGCTTTCCAATCGGCCAACATACAAAGCTGCAGAGGTCGATGATCTTTGATGAGGAAGTAATCAAGTCCTATACTCCAACTACTCGGATTACGATCTTGGATACTTTGAGCTTGTTATAAAGATGTATCCCCAAGGAAGAATGTCTCATCATTTTCGTGGGCATGGAGGGGCAAGTGGTTCTTAAGTATATTCTCGGATGGCTGCAACTTTAATCGGGGAGGTTACGTGGGTTGTTCCTTCTTCGTGGAGATGAATCTTATGCGAGAGGGTTCATATGAAGCCAAGAGTAGTGTGCACTTGCGAAGAAGCGGTAGAAGCATGGTGTGTTGGCTCGCTTAGCAGGTTTTCAGGTCATTCCCAACGTCTGTTGCAGGACATGGCTCGGGTGTGATGGTTATGAGCTCCTGAACATGCCATGCCAATTTGTGCAAATTGGAAGCATTCTTAGCACCCATATGCTTACCGGTGCTATATGTGGAACTTTAATTAACTGGCATCTGTTGGTCTATGATGTCGTTGCAAAGGAGGTTTCAATAGCAAGTCATGAATTGTGGAGGTCAACGATTGGTGATGGCAGGCTTGCTGCAGGCGTAAGAATTGCAAGCACCTTGGTATTCTGAGGGGTTGAATTCATCTTTGCTGCTTTCATTACAGTGGCTTAGGGACAAGCCAAATCTCAAGGAGGAAAGAATGTCATGGGCCTAACTATTTTAGATGGCTTTCACTTGGGCTTGTGGACTGATAGGCTGGATAGTCCAGGGGCCAAGCGAGTTGATGAAGCAAGACAAGGTAGAGTAGTATATAATCACACAATGTGCTGGAAGAATGTATTGAACGAGAAATGACCAGAAGGCATTGGCCTCCTTCCTCCGGTTCTCCTCATTCCCCATCCCTGCTTTGCTTCTTCCCAGTCTAAAGTTTAATCCCTCAATTTGTATCCCGAAATACTTGTATATGGAGTTGGTATTGGCATCTAGCATTTGATCTTAGAGAGAACTGTGTTCATTCGTGTTCATCCAAAAGGATTGTACCGATGTAAAATGCTACGAGAGACAAATACATAGATGATTACGGTGTGTTTTATTTTTTCAAGAAATCTTGACATCTTTGAGACAATAACGTGTCTATGTTAGGAGATATTTTGGGCACAAGCGAATGAAACATAAGACCAAACACTACAAAGCTTTCCTCTCTCCTTGAACCGAACCAAAGATGAGTTGGGCCACACTTGCATCAAAAGTTCGAGATGGACACGGAAGAGGCGAATTCCATGAGTACCCACCGGATTGCATCTGCGAAAAGACCTAGGGAAGAGCTGAGCATACTAAGCGATCTGAGCAAGAACATCGGCACCAAGCTTACCGAGATCCAACCTAATGATGGAGAGGGTAGGAATTTGGACCATATGGAACACATACAATTGCCAAGGTCTTCATCCAATGAAGCAGAATCGAGTTAGCCATGACAACGGGTTGGACATTAGAGAATGGAGGATATGATCTCAGACTAACCGCTTGAGGAGTTCATTTCAAAGGTATTTTAGGTCAAACATTTCTCGCGAAAAAAAGTCGTTGTATAATTTATCACTTGTTTTTTCATTGGGGGTGCGGAGAAGCACATAGTTTCTTCAGAAACACGAGTAAATACATCGATAATGGTTGGTTGAAGTAATTGAAGTAAATCCCATGCTCTCTCGAGGAGCTTTACTCATATGTACTAGCCGGAAGTCCGCGTTGTCATGTGGCGCACAAACGCATCCTATATGACTTAGAATTCTAGGTAGATATCTTTGCAATAGCATCATCTATACAAAGCATGTT